>CM057449.1:529345625-530561250 GCA_016271365.2 Neoceratodus forsteri
AAACTAGATTCCACCAGCAAGGAGAATGGATTCTGTATTAAGTTCCACTGATACACGTTTGTTTGTGATGGGAAAGCAAGCTTTTTTCACTAGGTTCACAATGCCATGGGAAAGAAAAAATAAGCAGGTATCTACAAAACAAAAATAGCAAAATTTGAAATGTTGCTGCACTCCACTTTGTAGCAGAACTGGCAAGGTTACAGAGATGGCAAAGAACTTTTGGGGTATATTGCCCATTACAGGTAGATGGTCCAAACCAAAAGGTCCCTGAACTGGACCATGTGCTTGGACAACAAAAGTGCTTCAAAGAACAAAAACTAAAAAAGCCCATTTGCTTTCTGAATGCAAACTTTCATCCTTCAGGTAAGTAGAATACTTAAAAAACAGACTGAGGAGGTCTGAAGTGACAGCATTATTCATTCCATGTCTTAAATTAACCTGACCATGCCCTTCTAAACTTACAAAAAAATTTAGAGAAAACTAGAAGCAGAGCAGTATGGCGGGTGGGTGAGAAGCTAAGCAGGCTTGGTGTATGTGGGGGTGTTGTTTCCTTGCTGGGTCGGGATAGGAGCAGCTCACTGTCTGAACTATGACAGGTTTCTACCCAGCAAGCAGAGAACATATGAAATTGCCAACAGATACAGGCCATTTGGTCTATCTAGTCAGCTCGAGTGTGCAGCACACTGTCTGTTAGACTGCAGCTGCCCTCCTCCCTTTGCACCCACTTCTAACTTAGTGCCCTCACACTTCTGACTTCTCTTCCCCCACCCTCCCCACAGTTTTGACCCTCCCTTTGGCCCTATCCCACCCTCTCTTGAAGCTGCCCACTGTCTGCAGTGCTACCACTTCTTCCAGAAGAGCATTCCAATGAGTCACCACCCTCTCCATGAAATAGTGCCTCCTCATCTCTCTCTCTCTTGAACCTTCCACCCTCCAACTTCAGGCTGTGTCGCCTAGTGTCCCTCCCCCTTTTTAACTTAAACAAGCCCTCTAAACTAACTGTTTATGCCCTTTAGGTACTTGAATGTCTCATTTATATCCTCTCTCTCCCCCTTCTATCTTCTAGGGTGTACATGTCAAGCTCCATCAGTCTCTCCTCATAACTTGTCCCCCATCCCCAGGATCATCTTTGTCACCCTGTGCTGGACCCCCTTCAGTAGTTTGATGTCTCTTGTCAAATAGGGTACCAAAACTGCACACAGTACTCCAAGTGCGGCCGCACAAGGGATCTGCACAAGGGCAAAATGACTTTCTCCCTCCTAAGATGATTCCCCTGGCAATGCATCCAGCATTCTGTTTGCCATTGCAGCTGCCTTCCTGCACCGTGCCAAGTGCTTCATGTCTCCTGTCACCAGTACTCCCAGATCTTTCCCCTCTTCCAAAGTGGCCAACTGCACTCCCCCCAACCAGTAGCTGTTCTTTGGGTTTTTTGCCTCAAGTGCAAGACCTTGCATTTTTTGACATTGAATGCCAGCTACCATGTGGCTGACCAGCACTCAAGTGTCTCCAAATCCTCTTGCAGTGCCTTATCCCCTTCCTCACTATCTACCTCCTCACGGATCTTGGTGTCATCTGCAAAGAGGTTGATCTTGCTCCTTATCCCATTTGATATGTCTGCTATGAATATGTTAAATAGTACTGGTCTTAGCACAGACCCCTGAAGGACCCCGCTGATTACCACCCTGGGTGCCGAGAGCTCTCCCCCAACAACCACTCTCTGCTGTCTGCACTGCAACCAGCTCTTGATCCACCCAACCAGCTATCTCCTTGCTCTCAGGCTATTAAACTTGATGGTTAGCCTTCCATGGGGCACAGAGTCAAACGCATAACTGAAGTCCAGGTAAGGGATGTACACTGCATGGCCCCTAGTAGTGACCTCTTCAATCAGTCAAAAAAGTCAACAAGGTTGGTCTGACATTATCTTCCAGACACAAACCTATGCTGCCTGTCATCCTGTAAGCCATTCTCCTCCAGAAAACTGACCAACCTTTCCTTAAGTATAGTCTCCATTAGCTTTCCCACAATGGCTCTAAGGTTTACAGGTCTGTAGTTCCCAGGTTCATCTCTGGGCCCACCCTTATGGATTGGCATCATATGTGCCAACCTCCAATCCCTGGGCATGCATCCAGTTTTCAGGGAAGTGTTGAACAAATCTGCAAGCGGTCCTGCCAGGACCCCTGCCAATTCCCTGAGCACCCTAGGGTGCACTCTTTCCAACCCAGTTGCCTTATCCACCCTTAGGGACCAGTAGCATAGCAAATTCCCAGAGGATCTGGGTGCAAGAGTATGTTATAGGGCCCCCCCAGTTTTGAATAAACATCAAAATGATGATTCGGGCCCCTCAAACCTCATGGGCCTGGGTGAGACTGCACCCCCTGCACCCTTGTAGCTACGCCCCTGTTAGGGACCGTAGGCCTTCCAACACACTTTAGACTGGGATCTCCACATCCGTCAGCTCCTCTCCCTCTGACCCCCTCCACTCTTCCCCTGAGGTACTGGCCCATCCCTCTTCCTGGTAAACACTGAGCAGAAGTACTCATTTAATACTTCTGACTGCTCTGCCCTCTGCTGTAGTTACAGCTTAGCCAAACAACGTTTCACATCTTAGAAAGAATTCTAACTTTTGTTATTTGCCTTAGCAAACAATTGCTGAGCTGTCTCAGCACATGGTCAGAAACAGGCTTTATTGCGAATTTATTGGCTAGAATGAAGAAATATAAGGCTTTCCTCTGGATATTTGTAAGCTGTTGTCTAGTAAGTTCCCACACTCAAATTTTGTCTAAGGTATCTTTGATATAGGTCAGGGACAATTGCGTGAATCATACAGTGTGTAAGGTCCCTGTAGTCCATCTCTGTAACATGGCAGAGAGGGTATCCAAAACCAAAGGTACCCACAGCTTCTCTGAAAGGGACAGACTAGGATGAAAATTATAAAACAAGAAAAATCTATAAAAAAAACTAATGGATTTAACATAGCCAGCCCTCCTTCCTTAACTGGTAGGCATGCACATTAAGGGGCTCAATTTTTGTCCCCATACAGCCCGAACAAAAACACTAAATAGGGTACCTTCCATAGTTTTGTGTGGAGGAAAGACTTGACTCAAAAATAGAAAAAAGCAGCGCTAGAAAAGTTGTAATCAGTTAAATCCTTTGCTTGTTGCTCAACCTCCATCTGTTCCAATTGCTAATCTTCTGTTTCCCCATATAAAGCTTATGCTGCTGACTTAAACGAGCTAAATTACCATCTCCATATTTTAAACCCAGTATAGTGAGGGTTTTTTTTGAAATCTGAATACCAGCCTCAGAAGTCAGGTGGGGGGGACCTACTTCTTCAGATTCTACCCATGCATTTTTGCAGATTTAATGAACCTCCTGAAAAGCGCCCTAAGGAGGTGGAACATTTCAGAGACAACTGCATGGAAGGGATGGCATGCAAAAAGAAACAGTATCATCTGCATGAGCTATTGCTTTCGTGCATATGAAACCTGATGCATTTCTGAAGGGTATTGCAAAAGGACTGGATTCCAATTTTCTCAGTAAAAGGTCGAGACAGATAATATATAGGAGTGGGCTTAGGGGCACCCCTGTCTGACTTCTTTGAAATTGGTGCTGTGAAACCTAGCCAGCCATTAATAATTGGGTCACTCTTGCATCTGAGTACATGCATTTTACTAGATGGAATACCATAGCAGTGATGCATATACCACAAGTCCTCGTGAGAAACAAAATCAAAAGCTTTCCATTGATCTAGTGAAAGTAAAACATCTGAAAGTTTATCAGCATTCCCTTGCTCTATCAATTCACAGACCAGAATGAGATAGTGCTGTATCATTCTTCCAGGTATCAAGCAGGCCTGAGATTGGGTTACCAGATGCCTGATAACTCATGGTAGTCTTGTAATAAGGATTTTAGAAAATAATTTTAAGTTGGAATTAGCAAATTTGTCTCCAGTTGGACAAGACTTTTTTATCTCCTGATTTGTACAAAAAAAAAAAAACTTCATGCCGGGCACTAGAGAACACTAAGTCAGAATATGGTGCGATAATGTGGTTAATTCCCCCACTAGGCAGGGACCTGTTAATTTATAAATGTCATTTGCAAGGCCACCCATACCAGGGGCTGTGTTTTTACTGACAGAGTTAATGGCTTGGATTGTTTCATCAGAAGAAAGGACTTCAGTCAAAACAGGTGAAAAATACTCAGGGACCTGTAGGAGAATAAGGTCTGAAAAAATATCCCTCCCAGAACTGGAAGTAAAATTTGGGCCAAAAAGCGTCTGTGTAAATTCAGATACCACATCAAGTACATTATGTATCATGAGGATCTTTCACCTGTAATAGATTTTTCTTTCCAATTCTATGCTGACAGAAACATATGGGCACATTTGGGCTAATTTTCCTTGGGTACCATACCATCGTTCTTGATATAAAGCTTGAGAGCTATGTAGGTGGTATTGAGACATTTCCTGTTCTGGTTGGGCAATTTGGCTACTGTATGTATTTCCTGATTCAATTATCAGGGAAAGAAGCTGTTGCAAATGCCTGCATTGTGTCAAGTATTTAAAATATGCAGCCTTACTGTGCCTTTTATCCCAGAAAATAATACTTTTTTTGATTCCCCTTTGGTGTCCTCCCATCAAAGGAGAAGGTTATCATAAAAGACTAGCACTGATTTCCTTGCAGATAACAGTTCATTCAAGGCGAGTTTTTTTTTTCACAACCTTATCCTGCAAAACAGGAGAGTGTTAACTTCCAGATGTCAGGGTCATGTTGTGCCTGTGAGGAAGCACCAGGGGAAACAGTAACCATTTTGTAAACTGAAAATTTCAATGGACATGCATAAGCAGATCTTTGAGAAATGCTAACTGGCCTTTAAAAAAGGTAGGATCTCTTTTTCTGATCATGGAAAATAGGCATATGATAACCCATCTGTCTTGATTAGGTTTGAAGAGAATGACATAACACTAAAATTAACTTTTTCATCTTTGTTTGCGCACCTTGATCAAGAACAGGCAGGCCACAATTAAAATCCCCCATAAAAAATTACCAGTGTAAGTTAGCCCAGTGGCATGGAGACCTGAGGCATCAATGCCTTACCTCTTGCAATGCGGGTGACCCATGTTCACGGTGTGAGCGGGCTACCGGGGGTCAGCCCGGGGGGAGGAGGAGGATCGAGCATCACTAGGGCAGCTCTCCTCCTCTGGGGAGGGTGCAGAACAGTGGTGAGTGGTAGCCTCGACCCTAGCAGAGGCTAGGGGCTGGCACACTGACACTGTAGGACAGAGGGGCAGAGGCAGGGCAGATACCTGGCGTGTAATGTACGGGAGTGTGCACGGCACCACCATTGACATCCTTGCATGCCCCCCTCAGCAGGAAAATGAAATGTGGAAAAAACTGCCAGCAGTTGGATGATGGTGGGTACTCACAGGTCCCACCCCCAACCAGCCAGGCTCACCAGCCTGAACCAGATCGTGTGTGTGCCAGAGGTCAAGAGCCTCCCCCTCCAACCCTGCATGTGGGGCAAGTTCTGGGGGCAGAAAGGCTGGTGTGAGTCCCAGTTGATGTTGGGGGAAGGCCTGGGGTGCCTACCTGAATGTGGGCCACCAGCACGGGAAGCATAAATAGAGTATAAAAAAAATTACCAATTTGAAAGTAAAGAGAAATGGTTATATTTTCTTAAAAGGGTCAGCACTATCTGCTATTGTCTGAGGTACATAAATGTTGGTAAGTCTGAAAAAAAGTGTTGTGAATCACTACATCTAACAACAGGGCTTGGCTGCAGCATAAATCTATAAGCTTCAAAACTTTAATGGTATGGGTGTCAAACAATATATCAATTCCTGAGCAAGGATCTGGGCCTAAAGTTTTGAAGCTTATAGATTTATGCTGTGGCCAAGTCCTATTGTTAGACGTATTGAGTCACAACACTTTTTTCAGACTCACTGCCCTCCTTCCACACCCTTGATGGGACGAAACTCGAGGACATCCCCTCCTTTAGACATTTAGGTGTCTGGCTAGACCAACATCTAAACCTTTCTGTACATATCGACGCCATCCTGAAAAAATTGTGCCCCAAGCTGGGTGCCCTTTACAGGAACCGTGATTGCCTTCCTCTCCCAGCCAGGTGAGATGTTGTACAGAAAATTATTCTCCCCATTTTCAACTATTGTGACATAGTCTACAGTGCTGCTCCCAAGACTTCTCTCTTGGATCCTATGTTTAATGCTTTCTGTCACTTTGCTCTAGATTCTCCCTCATGCACACATCACTGCTTCCTGTATCACTTCTTAACCCTCCACTCCCTAGAATGCAGACGTCTCTCTCACTGTGTAAAAATCACTTCTAAATTCTGGTTCGGGTCCCTCCCTGCCTCCCTTTCCTCTTAACTTGTGGTTCTTCCCCCTCCTTCCACCATCTTCGATCCACTGATCAATGTACTCTAGCCATTCCCTATCGCTCCACCTCCATTGGTCAGGAGGCATATTCATACTGGTTCCCTAGACTTGGGCACCTGCTTTCCCTTCCTATTAGATTCTCCTCACCTGCAACTTCTATCTCTTTAGCCCTTCATAACTATTATTCCCCAAACTGTACTTATTTTTAATCTCCCACCTCCTCTTACATACTCCTACTCTCTAGCCCATGCCGTTTTTCCTACACACTCTACTCTTTATTCTATTCCTTCCTCCTTATGTACCATCTACCTCCCAATACACCCCTACCTCTCCCTCCTTTAATCCTCTCCTTCTTTTCTCCTCAATCACTTTGTACAACCCTATTTTTCTTCTCCCCTTTCCTCGATCTCACCCCTTTTTCTCCAGGGTCTGGGCCACCTTGCAGGATTTTCTCAGCATCCTGAAGGGTTACAGTCTCAGCTCTATCCCTCGCCTTATGCCCCCTGTTATTTTCCCTTCCCCTACCCCTTCCCTGGTCTATGCCACCTTACAGGGTTCATGAAGGGTTTCGGCCTCTGCCTGTTCCTCTCCTTTCCCCATTTCCTTTCCCGTCTCCTCTTCTTTTCCTGGGTCGTGAACCACCTTGCAGGCTTATTTTCACCCTGAAGGAGAACATCAGGTCTAGTCCTATACCTTGCCTTTCTCTCCCCTTCAGCTGCACCCCCTTACTCGATTCAAAGTTGCACTTAGTAGAGCCATGCATGTACCGTACTAGCTGATTTTGTTAGTGCCTGATCTCTCTTGTTTCTGTTATTACTTTTCTATGTACTGTACTTGCAAACCTGTTATATTGGCTCCGTGTTTGTTCTACCCTGCACTTTTTTGATCATGTAAGTGCATGTACTAGTTGGTGGTTAGCCTTGTTCTTATTTGTTCTATGATTATTGTTTGTTCTCCCTATCTTTGTAATCCCCTACCCCAGGGTGCTTCTGGAAACGAGCTGGCTACAGCTCATGTTGCCATCCTGGTGAAATATTTTCAAATAAATAAAGATCAGAAGAAGATGCCTGGGGACCATGCTTTGTGGCACTGTAGACCTCAGACACTTTATTTAGTCTAGTATCTTGTAGAAAAAAATGGGATCCGTACTAACTCCTGACTAACATAATCCCCACAAACAAACCCGGCACCAAAATCCTGATTCAGTCTAAATCCCACCAGTAAAAATCATGTATCTGAAAATCCTGTTTTATTATGTGCCCATCTGTCAAAATCCCGACTTATTATATGCTCGTCTGCAGAACCTGTTTTGTCTCTTATGATTAATACAGCAGTGACATTTGTGGCAACAACAACTGGGCAATTCTGACACACATGAAAATATTGCTGTGTGAGTCAAAGCTGGCATAGAAAAATGTGTAGCTGTAATATTGTTCTTAGTGGTTGAAAAGCATTCCAGTTTTCAGAACTTGTTTTGTGGCTTAGGAGTAATACATCAGTGGAATTTGTGGGAACAATTACAGGCTGCACATTGCAGGTAAATAGAAAATAGATTCTCACTGCAGCTCCTTAGCTTGTCCTGCATGTCCAGCTCAATTCACAATGAAACAAAAACTTCATTCAAACCGGAGATAAAAATGCTAAAAAAGTTAAAAACACTTTGTTGAAAATGTCTTAAAAGAAGGAAAACTACTGAAGTACTGTACATGCCTCCGTTAATTACAGACACCTCAATGTACCATGTCACTGTTTAACTATGTGCCTTGGTTAATTACTTACACCTCACTGTATTATGTCACTGTAATTAAGGAACTGGCCAACTCCAGCTATTCTCCAGGCTGCAAAATGAAATGCAAAGCATCAGATCATTAAATGTTGTAACTTATTGGGCATTTTAAGACCTTTTAAACACTGCACTTAACTTTCTTCACTTTTTTATCACTATTATAAAAAAAGCTTTTATTTTCTTGCGAACTGAGCAGGACATGAAGGACGGGGAAAAGAGTCAAGGCATTAAGCCATTTCCTATTATTTCACTGATGTATTACTTTTCAAGGCAAAGAACAAGTCAGTCAGGCTATTTGGCAGTTTTCATGTTAAGATGTTGGGATTTCAGAAGTTAGCATTTTGTACTCGTCTGCATTATATATGTAGGGATTAAGGAGTCAGGAAATGGTGAGTCGGCAAACTCGTGTCAGGGATTAGTACCTAACCTGAAAAAACACTTTCTTTTCAGACTGCTGAAAATGGGAAAAAACAATTTTCTTCAGATTCTTAAAACTGTTAATATTAGCTAGCAAGAAAGTGACATTTGGAGGTGTCATATACCTGAGTAACAGAAAGAGAAGAAAGAAAACATCAGGCATATAAAAGAATGGTATGGTGTTTTCATTCCAGTAACCCCCTTTTCACTCTGCTCTTCCATTCTTTTGCTAATGTCATCTGTAGCAAGTTTCTTCAGTTTCAGAGGATGGGTTTGGTTGTAAGGAGGGTACTGAGAATACATACGAGTCATCTTCTGTGTCTCCCCGTTGCACTGCAGTCTGCTGGGTCTCATAGTGATTAGGTAGCAATAGTAAGTCTTTTTAAGGGCTTTAGATTTTGGTTGAGTCCAGGTAACATAGAAACATAGACTTTGACGGCAGATAAGGGCCTCTTGGCCCACCTAGTCTGCTCATTTCCTACCTAGAGGATAAGCTGCAGATCCTATTTAACCAACAGCCTATTTCTTTCTACTCCCCACAAAAACTGCCTTATGTCTGTCCCATGCATTCTTGAATTCTACCACAGTTTTAGACCCCCATAACCTCCTCAGGAAGGCTGTTCCATGCATCCACCACCCCCTCTGTGAAAAAATACTTCCTCACATTGCCCCTGAGCCATCCTCCCTCTATCTTCAGATTGTGTCCCTTTGTTCTTGCACTTCTCTTTTTATGAAAGATGCTACCCTCTTGGACTTTGTTGATTCCACTGAGGTACTCAAACGTTTCTGTCATGTCCCCCCTCTCCCTCCTTTCCTCAAGGGTATACATATTAAGCTCCTTTAGTCTCTCCTCATATGGATTCTCTTGCAGACCCTGCACCATTTTAGTTGCCCTCCTCTGAACTGCCTCCATCCTGTCTATGTCCTTGCAGAGATGGGGTCTCCAGAACTGGACGCGGTACTCCAGATGGGGTCTTACCAACTGTCTATACAGGGGGATAATGACTTCCTGTTTTCTGCTGGTGATACCTCTCCCTATACATCCCAGTATCCCCCAGCCCTCCCTACCGCCTTCTCACATTGCTTGCCAAACTTAAGGTCATCTGATCTGATCACCCCCAGGTCCCTTTCCATTTTTGTTGTTGTTACTACCCCCCCACTGTGTAATCTTCCCCTGGGTTTTTGTTTCCCAGGTGCATTACTTTGTACTTCTTTGCATTGAATCCAAGCTGCCATACTTCTGACCAGTCCTCCAACCTTGCCAAGTCCCTTCTCATCCTTCCCATGCCTCCTTTTGTATCAACCCTGTTGCAGATCTTTGTGTCATCTGCAAAGAGGCATACTTTTCCTTCCCGTCCCTCTGTGATGTCACTTATAAAGACATTAAAAAGGACTGGACCCAGTACTGAACCCTGCTGTACCCCACTAGTAACCCCTCTTTCTTCAGAGTGGACTCCATTTACAATTACCTTCTGTGTCCTGTTGTTCAGCCAATGTTTTACCCAGGCTACCATGCTGGGACCCACTCCAAGGCTGGTTAATTTGACTATTAATCTTTTGTGTGGGACCTTGTCAAATGCCTTTCTAAAGTCTAGATAGGCCCTGTCCACAACCCCTCCCTGGTCTACTACATTGGTCACCCAGTTAAACAAATCAATTAGATTCATCTGACATGATCTTCCCGCTGTGAACCCATGCTGCCTTGGGTCCTGTTCCCCACTGGCCTCTAGGTACTCAACAATTCTTTCCTTCAGAAGTGATTCCATCACTTTCCCTACCACAGAGGTCAAACTGACAGGTCTATAGTTTCCTGCCTCTGTCTTGCTCCCACTTTTGTGAAGTGGAATCACATCCACCTTCTTCCAGTCCTCAGGTACCACACCATCCTCCCATGATTTGTTAAAAAGGGTAGTCAATGGTGTCACTAGTTCTCTGCTTAATTCTTTTAGAATTCTGGGGTGAATTCCATCTGGCCCCATTGCTTTGTCCACCTTCAGTTTCAGGAGTTCTTTCAGAACCCTTTCTTCTGTGAAAGGACTGGGATAGACCCCTCTCTCCAGAGTGCTTCTGTTAATTGGATTAGACACCACCCCCACTTCCTCTTTTGTGAATACTGAGCAGAAGAATACATTTGGTATCCCTGCTTTTTCACTGTCACTCTCTGCCCACCCACCATCCATTCTATTCAGCCTCATTATCCCTCCCTTTGTCTTTATACGCTCCCTGATATACCTATAAAAGGTTTTATCCCCCTTCTTAACCGAGTTAGCTATCTTTTCCTCAGTTTGTTTCTTTGCTATTCTGACTACCCTCCCTGCTTCCTTCTGCCTTAACTGGTACAGTTCTCTGTCCTGCTCCTTCTGTGTTTTCTTATACTTCCTAAATGCTATCTTTTTTCCCTAACCTTCACCGCCACCTCTTTTGAGAACCATAGTGGCTTTTTCTTTCATTTTGATTTGTTTATTTGCTTCACACAAAGGCTTGTTGCCTCTGTGATGGCAGTTTTGATATTTTCCCATTGTTGCTCCACCCCTCCTTCTAGCCTGTTTGCTAGTGCTTTTCTAAGGCATTCTCCCATCTTGCCAAAGTCCCAGCCCTCCTGCAGTCCATAAACCCCACTTTTGTATGGTTTGACTCTGTAGCTGAGTTTATCATGAACCACACTGTTTGGTGGTCACTTGTTCCCAAATGGCTACCCACTTCTAGAACTGAGATCCTCTCACTGTCCCCATTTGAGAGTATAAGGTCTAAGATTGCTCCCTCATTTATAGGTTCCAAAACTAGCTGTCTGAGGCATGCCACCTACTGAAGAACATCAGAATGGCCTGCTTTTGGATCATGGCTGCCCAAAGGTGCTCCAGTTAACATCTGGCATATTAAGGTCCCCAACAACAGTATCTCCCCTTTCTATGCCGTCCGAAGTATGCCTTCTATCATATCCTTGTCCATTCCCTCCCCCTGACATGGGGGTCTATATACAACCCCTGTGTGGATTGTGGTGCAATTTCCAGTCTCTAAGGTGACCCACAGTGCCTCCTCTCCTCCCTGTTTACTGCTTTGTTCAGTTGCGTTCATCCCTTCCCTTACATAGAGAGTTACTCCCCCCCCCCCATCTTCTGCCTCCCTGTCTCTCCTGCAGGTTGTGTACCCTGGTATGTTAACATCCCAGTCATGGTTCTCTGTGTACCATGTTTCTGTGACTGCTACAATATCCAGGCATCCCTCTTCCATCAAGGTCACCAGTTCAGGGAGCTTGTTGCCCAGACTATGGGCACTGGTACTCATTACTCTCCATTTCATGATGGCTTTACCCATTTTTGCCCCATCCCTGTCCTTACTGCATTTGTCACTTTCTCCATTTACCCCTGCACTTCTCCCTATCGACATCTCTATGTTGGTGTCTACCTCACTTAGTACCCTGATATTTTTTTGGGGGCTAGGATTTCCCTGCTCCTTTCCAGTGCCTCCCCCCTTGGCTAGTTTAAATGCTTGTCAATGAAGTATTTAAATCTATCACCTAGGATCCCGGTTCCCCTCCTGGACAGATGCAGACCATCATGCCAGTATAGGCCTGCATCACTCCAGGTGGACCCCCAGTCCCCAGTGAAGCCAAATTCCTGAGCTGTGCACCAGTTTTTCAACCACTGATTGAATCCCATGGTATGGAGCACTCTAGCCTGACCCATGCCATAGACAGGCAGCACCTCTGAGAAGGTTATTGTGTGTGCTATTTGTCTAAGGCCCCTCCCCATCTCCACAAATGCTTCTTGCACTGCTCTGATCCCTTTCTTAGCCAGGTCAGTTGTCCCTAGGTGGACAATGACATCCAGCTCTCTCCCCTGTGCAGCTGCTTCTGCGATCCTGAGGATTTGCTCCCTGTCCCTCCAAGCCATGGCGCTAGGCAGGCACCTTACCTCCCCCAGTTCTACCTTCCTAACAATGGAGTCCCCCACCAGGAGTTGTTTCCTTCCTCTGTGGGGTCCCATGCCACCCTCCTGTGGGTCTCCTTTGTGAAGGTTCCCAGCATCCTCCTTGGTCTCCACTGTGGGTGCCTCCATAGAGGAACCACACTTTTCCAGAACGGCATAGAAATTGTGGAGAGGTACAACTGGAGGGATGCACCTCTCTTCCACCACCCTCAGCCTCCCTGAGCCTACTGTGGTCCAACCACTCCTCTTTCTTGGCAACCTCTGAGGCAACGGCAGTGACCCTGTTAGTCCCTGGGTGGGAGAGGAGGTCCCTCAAATCCTGGCCAACTCAACCTGGAGATGAGCAACCTCCTCCCTCAGCTCAGAGAGGTGCCTGCAGATGGGACAACACTGCATCCTCCAGAACAGCTCCCGGAAGACTGCTGTGCCACAGCCACTGCACTGCACCACTCCCAATGTGTCTTTTTTCTGGCCCCCTAACTGTTATTTGGAATACTTACTCTTTCCTCTGTTTGTTTATTCTTTTTTTTCTTCTCTCCCTACTTACTTACTGTCTCTGCACCCTTTTAGCTCCTGATCTTCCTGTTCTGAGACAAGAAGTTCCTATATTTCTCAGTAGTCTCCTTACTTGCTCAGAGTCAGACCTTCAGCAGCTAGGGGGACGGACAGCTACTCTGCCCTTCCAGGATGTGAGTCTTTGTGGCTCTGTGATCACTACTTCCTGCTCCCAAACAGGAAGTTTCTGTTGTCAGTTAAATCCTGTACCTATAAAAGTAGAACTGGTTTAGGGTGGGGGGTGGAGGGGAGGGGAGGGAAGAAGGGCAATATAGCCCCAGTAGAGAAGTTTTAGTTATACCAGTAGCTCCTTCCTCCTGAAGTTCTGTCTGTTCTCTGCTGTACATTGCCATCTGGTGTCCATTTTCAAATGGTTGTTGTCAGGGGTGGTGGGTGAAGGCATAATGTCAAATTGCTCCTCATCATCCAGAGCAGTGACACCTGTATCTTGCAAATCAGCTACAGGAGGGGAGGGTCTTGTGGGACAGCAGAGGGACAAGGATCAGAATCCTTATCCAGGGAGGCTCCTGGGGGGAGTTTTAGTCACTGTATTACTTACTGGAGGGGCCTGAGGATGCAGAGAGACTGGCTGTGCCTGCTGTCTGCAGGCTAGTAAGGAAATTTCATGAGCTAGTCCACTTCTGCCAGTTGGTGGTGGTGCATTTGCTGATTGAGATTTCTGTGCTAAGGTGGCATACTGGTCTTTCTCCAGCTGGTCATCCTGATTGGACTGGTTGTGGGCTGCCCAAGGACAGCTACAACAGAAATGGCCAGGCCCATCACATAGATTTCATTTCATTTTGTTCATACAGAGTAGACTGGCATGGCCTGTCTCATCTTAGAGGTTGCATTTAATCTGGTCACATGCCCCTCTCAGATGATCCTGAGGACCTCAACAGCAGCAGGCCTTGTGCTGTCCTGCATAGAAAAGTCCCCCCCCAGTCATAGCCTAAAACAGGCTGTTTGGCAGATGATGAATGCCTGTGTCTGTTTATTTCAAATGAATTTGTACCTTCCATCCCTCAGTCCATATCCCCTCACAAGCTGTAATAGGTGCATCACCCATAAGACTTCACCCAAACAAGCAGCTCCTCTTGTAAAAATTACAAGTAGTGGGCCAATGAACCTGCTCTGTATGAACTTCCTTTCCCTAGAACCTGATCAAAAGGGAACAAGTAACATTCTACTAGTAACAGACCACAACACCTGCTTTCCCCATAAAAGACCAAAAAGCAACCACTGTGGCTAAATTTGTGTGTGAAAAGTATTTTGTACACTATGGATTCCCCAAACACCTGCACTCTGATCGAGGGAGAGACTTTGAGTATTACCTTATCAAAGAACTCACAAGCATTTTGGGCATCAAAATCATGCTACTCCAAATCACCCTCAAGAAGACTCTCAGCCTGACAGATTCAGTAGAACACTGCTTAACATGCTGGGAACATTGAATGCTATCAGTAAGCCATACTGGAGCCAGCAAGTACCTTTCCTAGACCATGCCTACAACTGTACTAAAAATAACTCAACTGAGTTCTCACCCTATTTTCTAATGTTTGGGTGAGAGGCAAGGCTTCCAGTGGACTTATGTTTTTGGGTGTCTGTAGATGGTGCCCTACCAGAGATACATTTGGAGTATACCAGAAGGCTATGTGCACAACTGACAGAAGCCTACCGGGTGGCCCAGGAAGCAGCTGCAAATTCCAGCTTAGCAAACAAAAACAGATATGACAAGAGAGTCCGAGATCAAACTCTTCAGCCAGGAGTCTGAGTATTGATTTGGAACTTGGGGATTCCAGGCCAACACAAGGCTGAAGATGAATGGAAACCTGATCCTTATGTATTTGTGGAATGACTTCCAAACTTGCCAGTATACTGATTAAGAATAGAAAGAGGCAACATGGTGGTTAAAATGCTGCATCAAAACCACCTCTTGCCAATTGGTCCACTTTTGCTTGAACTTGTTAATTCAGTACCCCTCTCACCCCCACAGAGACCGGTCTATAGAAATGAGACAAAGCAAAGAAGAAACAGTCAAGTTCAACCAACAGTACCTGTCGAACCAATGCAACTCAGTCTATTGTGTTCAGCAGTAGTTCTATTTCTGAGGATGAAGAACCTTACATTTGTCCACTACCACGTCAGTATCAGCCTGCACCATTTCCCATGGACTTTACCCTTTCAGCACCTGGAGGGAGTAAGGTGAGTCATTCCAAGCCTTTGAATCCAGCTGCAGTACCCTTTGTTCCAACTGATGCTGAGCCCACAGTCATGCACTATGTTCCAAATGCAGGAAATGTTGAGACTCCAGTAAGAGAGCCAATCCAGGACATTGAAAGATTTGAACCCCCTGTGACCAAGTATGCAGAACCCATTAATGATCCTGATCAAATGATTTCTGAGGAACTTGTGGTACTTCAACACTTAGGTAGAGAAATCAATCACCAGGTAAAATTAACTTATGATGTCACTGGTGTCCCTTCTGATCTCCCTGTCAATGTGGTGCATAAAAAGGTTACTCTGCTGCCAAGCCCACTGTTGCTGCCTCCCCTTGTGCTGCCCTCAAGTCATAATAGGGAAGGGTACTTGTAAACCATGGTAGGAAAGTAATTATCTCAGTGCATGCCCTGTGTTTTAAGAAATGTAATGCTAATGTTGGTTAGTCAGGTATCAGGTGTAATAGATAGCATGTGATGTAATGTATTGCAATGTTTGATGTTTCAGGCCTTGAGGAGGATGCCAAGGATTTCAGTGGGGGGAGAATGTAACCCCTCTCCCAAGTCAGGAGCTTACCTGGGACTCTTTCAGAGTCCTCCTGATTCCTGATTAGCTTCTGCAGCCAGCTACTCTAATTTCATTCCCCTGGCCTGCTCCTGGACTGCTGCCAGGGATGGAGAGTGCTCAAAACTGTTTTCAGGGTCTCAGTGTGCCCATCAGTGATGTGGCCAGTGAGCCGCCAGAGAGTTTGCTTCCCTGCTCCCTCAAACTACAGCACAGTGGGGCAGGGAGCACCGGGACAGACTGCACAATTTTCTTGGTGCTCCAAAGTGCCTGTGTGAGTCACGACACAAGCATCGCTGGTGATGCAATCTGCTTGGCCCCATCAGACACCAGGGAGGCAGAGAGCAACTAAATCAACTAAAATAATAACTTTTTAAATGGCTCCCCAACCCAATCAAAGCCTCTAGTGGGTCAGGGAGTACAGGGGAAAAATGGCCGCTGGAAAAAACAAGTCCCAGAATGCTCAATGGCTGAGAGCGACATTTTTCCAGACTGCGCCTCTTGGGAAGCTCACAAAATAGAGCACCCAATGGGGCTCTTGTCCCTCCAACATGCCCCCAGCCATAGCAACCACCAGATAGGACCAGGAGGGTCATCACCCTGCAGACAGATGCTGCCAGCACTGTTTAATTATTATAATGGAAAGGCTTGCCTGGTGTTATGTGGGGGGAAGAGTTCCTCCCCCACCGCCTATTTAAGGCATCCAGCTGACTTCCGCTTTGTTTAGAGTAAGTTGCGCTCACTTATGACATTCCTGCTCCGTGGCTGCCTGTTTGATTGTTTACCCACCCGTCCTGTTGTTTGCTTGGTTCTTCATCCCCCCCCGTTTGTTTCTTTCTGAGTTTTCCTTCTCCTGCTTCTATTCTCCTTATTTCCTCATTCCCCCCCATGTTTGCTCTCTCTTTTAGTGTCTGCTACCGTTCTTTCTGTTGCTCCATTTCTCCTGCCTATGCTTTCCCTTGTTTCTCTTCCTGTCTCCCTTCGGGCAGCCTGGCTCCAGGCTTAGTTCATCGCCGCTTTCCTACTAGTTGGGTTCCTTCCTCGCCACCGCCCTGTCTACCTGCTTTCGGTAGTTCACCTTCCGATACCTTCCCTTCGGCTGCTGCCTGCCGCCTAGCCGCCTGTGATTTTCTGCCTCAGCTGGGACGCTCCTCGCTTCTCCTACAGTGTGGCTTTGCTCACCTTCAAGTCTGAGTTCCTGCAGCCTGCGTGCTCCTGCTGGGTGCTTCATTGGCTCATTAAGCTCCTTCCTTTCAGCCTTTCCCCTTCTATTGGACTTGCCTGCTAATTGCCACTTCTGGGAAGCACTGTGAATTCTGATCGGAGTTTGGGTCATAATATTGTGCTGCTGCTGGCTCTGCATACCTGGTACCTCCTATTGCTGTGCTAATTTTGTTTCTATCTGCCTCAGTATGTTTTGAGTTGCCTCCACCCCCTGCCTCTCCTTATGCCTTCAGTGATTTCACCTGCAGTCATCGTTTTCTCTGTGCCTCCATTCACAAGGCTGCAGCTCTGGATTTTGGGCATCCTTCTCCTCATCCTGCCTCATGACTCAGGGACATGACTTACAATATTCAGGGACAAAGGACCAAAATCAGGGACACATTTTAAGAAATTAGGGCTATCCACCCAGAAAACTGCTGGAATATGGGGCTTCATGCACAATGCATTTTCTAAGGAAGACCAAGTCTGTAACTTAATGCTTGATTTTATTCTTTGCTTACTTTCCCCACTGTTTAGCCACTAAAGCATGAATTTTAAAGAGGGACAGAGTACAATTTGAGGCTAAATCAGGGAGATCCCTGAAAATCAGGGACCCTTGAGGGGTATGATTTGGGGCCCGGACTAGTCATTGGATTGCCCTGTTTTCTTACACCAGCACATACCTGCAGTGATGCCAGTTCCTCAGGTGGACCCCTCCTAGCTCGGGGCCCCGGATTACTCCTCCCCATTACTGCGGCCCTGCCCATTCCTTCCACCCTGCCTCATGTATTCAGGACTCAACATCCACATTACGAGGATGGATCATCCTCTGGGTCTTCCTACCTGCGTGCTATCCATTTCGCAGGTGGATTGTCTCTTCTGCTTCACATACAATCCCTTCATTGTGGACCGACTCTGTAGCCTTAAGTTTGCACTGTTTGCTTGCATTCCCACTCTTTCCCTGTGAATGCATCCGATTTCGGAAGGTCACAGCGCCTTTGGGTACTGCAGTTTCGCAGTCCCTGATAGCCAAGGCAGTGAAGTGGTATGCCTGCTCCCCTCCCTTTTTCCTGTGCTCAGCACTTCATTTTGGTCTTTTCTAGGACTTCCTGACTTCGTTCAGGCTCCATGCTGTGCTTTCGAGATAAGGATTCATCCTTCCTTGCTGTTCGGATGCCCTATCGCTTCTGCTCCTGCACTGCTCATTCCGACTTCAGCCTTCATCAGTTCTCTACATGGCTGCTACATGGATTCTGTGGTTCCTCAGCCTATCCTCAAATGAGTTTCTGGATTCCATTCGGCTCCTTGACCTTGCCTGCTCTGCTGCCTTCGTGATTGCACCTTTGTCTCCATCATCAGCTAACAGATTCTAGCAGTTCGTTGCCTTGGCAGGAGGCCTGCTCGTTTGGCTGGATCTTCATATGCACTCCCTACAGTCATTGATCTCCAGGAGTCCTTGGTCTTCCTCAGTGTTTGCCTTCTCAGTCCGCTTCCAGTTGCATTGTTACTTTGCACTTCATTCTCTCCAGCTCCTACCTCCAGTGCATTTCTCCTTATCCTTCACCCATTCACTCAGTTCGGGGCCAGGAGATTACTAGCCTATCTGACTTGCCTTGCCCTCAGGCTGGGAGGTTTCCTATTGCTACTTTGCCTGCTTCCTCAGCTCAGGCTTGGACACTCACAGCTTTCCTATGCCTTCGCCCTTCAGGCTGGGAGATTTACTTACTTCTCTATGCCGGCCTCCTTCAGCTTGGGTCATGGAGAGTCTCAACTCTATGACCTGCCTTCGCCCTTCAGGCTGGGAGGTTGCCTACTAATCTACTGCTGCTTCGACCTGCCTTCGCCCTTCAGGCTGGGGGGTTTCCTTGTTCTGCTCTACTTCTGCTTAGCCAGCTCGGGGTCTGGTGTTTTACACATTCTACTATACGCCTACCTGCTGTCTCTCACTGGCCGGCAGCTCTCCTTGGATTGCCTTTGGACGTTTCTTCATCATATTATTCTTCAATGTTTCCCTCTGCCTCGGAAACGGCATACTTGTTGCTTTCCCTTCTAAGACACTTAGTTGACGTCTCATGCTGACTTTCATTGACATGCTTGCTATTCCAAATTCAGACCTGTGCAACAATACTTCCTTTGGATCTGTCTCTTCAGTTATTTCCATCTCAGATGCTTGATCTCATCTGGATTCATACCTTGAACTTTTCATACCTTCCGATTGGATGTTATTCCTCCTGTCCAGCTGCCGTATCTCTCCCTCAGTCTCTTTAATGTGATCCCTGCCTTTCTTGATCTGGATACATCGTTCCTCAGCATCTTTACCTTCTCTAGATCTACCTTACGGCTGCAGTTCTGCTGTGCTCACAGATGATTCAGGATGTGTTGCATAGAAAACCTGTGTTGCCCTTATGATTAGCTGACCTTGTACATGTAGCTGCATTCCTGTTACCAGGAGCTCCTTGCCTCTCTACGTTCCTCTCCAACCGCTGGCTGCTGCACCTATCATCAAGGGACTATCTACCATGCTCAATTTCTGCCAGAAGACATGCCTGGGTCCGGCTGCGCTTCCCATACTGGAATCAGCCACCTCTCTCCTACCTCTCCAGCTGTCGGTTCAGCTGCACTTCTGCTGGGGCTGATTGCCACGTCTTGTTCCTTCTCATATGCCTTCATTGATGCACTCCTGCTCCTTTTGCCTCTCACTTTGGTTTAGCAGTCTGACTGACTTGCTTATTTTTGGGCTTATTACATTCTTCTACTACCTGGATGTTTCATACTTGCACCAGAGTCTTCGATTATCCTATACAGCTCACCATTCCAGCTCAACACTTCAGTCGTTGCATTCATTCAATTCCTAAGACTATACTTCATTTATCAGAACTGGATTCATCAGTCAGTAGCTTGCCTACAAGCCTTCTCTCATTCCACGTACTATACAAGCCCTTTATTAGAAATCAGGAAGTAGTACTATTTCTATTCATCCTGCCTCACTGACGTCAAACTTGGATGCAATTACTGTGTCTGGTCTCTTGTATTGAATTCGTCAGTCATCAGCTTCATTTCCACAATCATATATTCCTGGATTATGCCTTTTATGAACTGAAGTCCGGAGGAAGGTTCTTCATCTACTCTCCATCTTTCTGAATTGTACATGGATGTTCGGACTCGGCCTTATTAAGAAGAAATTTCGTCACTGGACATTTACATTCTGCTCTTCTTAAGCTCTGTTAGCTGGATTGAATTCTACAAATTAGAATTCTGATTTGGATAATTAATTTAGTTTAATTAGGATCTCTCTCCTTTAGTATGCCCAGAAGGACGGGCAGGTCAGTAGCCATGGGTCCTCAGACGTTTCCCTCCAAGGGGTTTTTTCCTCTCCTGAGTGCTACTGGTCACACTCTTCGGAGTTGGAGGAGGTGATTGTCTATTTATATCATTAAGTTGTCATGCAAGATTCTTCAGCATTCGGTTACAGAGCAATCATTGATATTTATTCTTTTGGGGCTTTTCACAATTCTAAACCAAGCTTCCTTCCCACATGTGGGATACAGAGAAAGGCCAAAACCATCAAATATTATGAAACGACTCATTTCAAGCATTCAAGTACCTAAGCACAAACATTCTATGAACATTGTCCTCTTAATGCTGGCCTCTGTATCCAACAACCATATTCATCATTTACTATGTTACATAAGCACTGAGCTATGAACCACACAATGGAAAGGCTTGCCTGGTGTTATGTGGGGGAAGAGCTCCTCCCCCACTGCCTATTTAAGGCTGACTTCCACTTTATTTAGAGCAAGTCTCGCTCACCCTCCATCCTCCCCGACACCTCCTCCTTCTGCGGCATTCTTATCCCACTGGGGGGCTTTTCATAATTCTAAACCAAGCTTCCTTCCTTCCTACAGGTGGGATACAGAGAAAGGCCAAAACCATCAAATATTATCAAACAACTCATTTCAAGCATTCAAGTACCTAAGCACAAACATTCTATGAACATTGTCTTCTTAATGCTGGCCTCTGTATCCAAAAACCATATTCATCATTTACTATGTTACATAAGTACTGAGCTATGAACCACACATAATAATGGAGTGAGATGAACAAGAGCTATATGGGGGCGACCACATTGGATGTGGTCTGCCTGAAGACAGTGTGGAACCCTATTGGTAACTGCAGTAGTCCAATCAGGGGGTTGTGTTTGAGACTTCTGTTGACCAATAATATGTTGTATATTCAAACTAACATTCTGGGGTTGACAGTTTGACCCTGGGTCTTTTCTGACTGAGAGTTTGAAGCAACAACAACTGATTTTTGACAGCTTCTGCTACTGTCACAGCCTACAAACATTTAGTTTGTGCCAAAACAAACTAAGAACTTCAGAAACTGTTGCCAACTGCCTGGTAAATCCCAGAGACAAGGTGATTTACCTCAGCTGGACTGAACTACTGTGTTTTGGCAACTAAGATTGCAGAGTCTGCTGAAACAAGTATTTGTGTTTATGTGAGGTGACAAATCCACTGCATCACTGCCCTGTTACAAAAGACTTTATTTCTGCCAGAGACCAGAGCTCTGAGGTCCTGCCTGCCTAACTGCTGGCCTACCTTCTGAGGTAGGTGAAGACAAGTCCCTCTGTGGGGTGAAGACAACTGCCAGCCAATCTTTTGATGTAGGTGAAGACAAGTCCCTCAGTTGGATGAAGAGGATCATCATCAGCATCTGCATCAGCCTAACTGTTCTTCCCAATTACCAGTAAGGGGAGAAGTCCCCCAACATCTGCACCATTTGTTTCCCTAAAGCTTGTGAGTCAAATCAATGCTTTTCTAACTGTTCAGCTAGCTAGCTAGTTAGTTTATCTTCTGGGCTTCATGTGCAACCCTTAGCTAAACCCACAGCAAGAGTTACAGCCAGGATCAACTGTTTACCTATATCCACTAGTGTATCTTGTAATTTGCAACTGCAGCATCCACCTATTGCAATGGTGCTGCACCCACTGTTTACTTGTCACAGGCCTGCAACTCCTCAGTGTTCACACAAGGTATATGGGAGCTCCCACATGGACTGTCCACATGGACTGTGGGGCTAACTGGTGCACCAGTGGTGGGGGACAGGGACTGGGACAGGGAATACAGGATTGCAATGTACTTTAGCATGTATTTATTTTGCCTGATTTTTAGCATAAGCTGTTTTTTGAATGTTTTACTCCACTTTGCTTCCTTTGCTCCCTGTCTTATTTGCCCAACCCCAAAATAAACCCCTTTGTTTATTTTTCTACAACTGTTGAAGTATTTGCCTTGTTGTATAGTGTAATATTTGCATGCTTAGAGTAATACGTTAGGAGGGGATTGTGTACTGTTCAACCTGTCACAGAGGGAGGGGGCTGTATTTCATTGCCTGTGAGGAAGCACTCTGGCAGTACCCTGCTATAAGGATCCCCATAGGTGGAGGCACCATGCCACTTGCCAAGCCAATTATAACCATGAACCCAGATGCCAACCTATATCCCTAAGGCAGCACCATTTTCGAGTGGTTGTGCAGACAGAAGGGTAAGGTTGGTTATACTTCTGTACTCTAAAGAGTGCAGACCCAGTTCATCCAACCTGTCACCGTATGATTTATAATTTATGCTTCGTGTTGTTTATTCTTTTAGTTGTTTTCTGTTGTACCCTTTCTATCATTTAAATGCCACCAATACCTTTGGGCTCACAGAAGGGAGAACAGTATTCCAGGTGGGGTCTGACTAATGATGAATACAGTGGAATAATTACAGATGCAGCCCTACTCTTAATGTTGTTAAATATACACTCCAGGATCCTGTTACAATTCTTAACTGTGTTCTTAGTATGCTTATCAAAGGACAGGTTATTTGTTATAGTAATACCTAGATCTCTTTAGCATGCTGTCTTCTGAAGTGTTATAATGTTTAATTTATAATCCATCATTCGATTATTATGCCCAAGATACATGGCTCTACATTTGTTCTCATTAAATCTTAGTTTATTTTTTGCTACCCATTGCCCAAATTGCTTTAGATCTTCCTGTAACCTTTCTTTAGCTTTTGAGTTATTTACTACAGCACCAATCCTACTGTCATTGGCATATTTGCATACCTATACGTTATCCAATATTTGCATCGTAGACACAAATATATTGAAAAGAATGAGTCTCAATACTGAACCAAGGGGCACCCCACTTGTAACCCCACTCCATTCTGAGAAATAACCCCCAATGCCCACTCTCTTGCACTTATCGTGCAACCAGGATGCAACCCAAGATATTACTTTTGAATGTTATTGTACATCAACAAGTTTCTCAATCAGTTTTTTATGTGAGACAGAGTCAAAGGCCTCAGAGTAGTCCAACAATACAACATCAATTGGCAGGACCTTGTCCAATGCAGAACTGAGTGGCTCAAAAAACTGAAGAAGGTTCATCATGCATGATCTCCCAGAACTAAAACTATGCTGGCTTATGCCCAAATATTCATTATGTCTAATATGTTTTACAATATGAGCATGTACAATTCCTTCCAATATCTTTCCCAGCACCGATGTCAAACTAATTGGCCAATAGTGCTTTGCATCCTGCTTGTTTCTCTTTTTGTAAATATGCATCATGGTTGCTTCCCTCCATTCTGCTAAGGTACTTCCTTCATTAAGTGAGGCATTGCATAACATTGTAATAGGGTTCACTAGGACATCAGATAGTTCCTTGAGGAATTTAGGGTGTATACCATTAGGCCCAGCCAACTTATCTGGTTTAATTTTTTTTATTTTTTCTAGAACATCTTGCTTAGTGATGTTTATTCCACTGCTAACAATGGAGTCCCCATAAGTAATGTTGTTTGCTATACTCTATTTATGTTAGTAAATACTCAGAAAATACTTATTAAATTCAGTGGCCATATCTTGCTTTTCCACTATTAACCTGTCACCTTCCCTCAGTAGGCCAACAGTTTTTTGATTACCCTTTAAAGTACTCACATAGTTGTAGAACTGTTTCTTGTTGTCTTTGACTGAAGTTGCCATTATAATTTCTGATTTACATTTGGCTTTCTTAATCAAGTTCTTACAAATATTTGCCTGCTTTTTATAAATGTTCCCAAGTGCTTCAGTAGGATATGCAACTTGTATTTTTTATATGCCTTCTTTTTCTTTTCAATATTTCTCTTTATGTTACTACCAAACCAAAATGGCAGTCTACCTGATCTGTTGTATTTTCTGACCTCAGGTACTGTACATGTGTACTAATACAATAGTCTATTTTTGGTTTGATTTTAGACCATATTGATTGCAAATTGTGTTCCTTCAGGTCTTTCTTACAGTTCCGTGAACTGAGATACAGTCTCATTTTATCATAATTAACTCCATGGTAATATTTAAAAATGGTAGCCCCCCCACCACCATCTGACAAAATGTATTTACTACCATACTGATCGTATTGTGTTCACTGTCCCCAAGAGTTTTCAATACTTTTATACTGTAGATGTTATCTGCTGTTGTGTATCATTGCAAGGTCGGTCTGCATTTCAGACTGAACTTCCTGCATTTTGTGCGGCACTTCCACTGGTGCTAGGAGGTAAGCCAAATAACTGTACTATTGTACACAGCATTTTGTACACAGAAGAGAAACAGTTGGGTCTGTCAGTTAACAGACTGATAATTACCACAAAAGTGATATAATTTACAGGTCCACAGCAATGCAAATAGTGAAGTTCTGTTGGGGGTTCAGATGACTTCCACTACTGTATTTCTGCATGTAGTTTTTCCTCCCTCAGCCTCCTACTCCTTCTCACAAGAGCTCATATGATATCCACTGGTGATGCCAGGCAAAAGACAGATATAAGACTGACTTTTGTCTTTTTGTCAGGCAGCATCCAGGAGAAACAGCGGGTATGTTGTGGGGTACCACAGGGGTGCATAGGTGCAGGTGGAGTAGTGTGTTTTCGCACTGACAAAAAGCACATGCACCAATACATGAATCCACCAAACCACCAATTGCCCAGTGTCTCACTGGAGCAACCTACAATGTTCCTCTAGCTGCTTACACAGTCTGATCTTTGTCAGTGCAACTCATCTACACCACTTGCAATGATGCAGATCAGGTTGTGTAAATGTGTCTTCTAGCCGCACAGTTATGACCTACAGTATATCATGGTGGCCACTCTGGGCTGCACATTGTGAGTTTAAGGAAGGAGTCTGTTTAGTGGCTTTTTAAATCATTTTTAAGTCATTTTGTAGTATTTTCTTCTGCTTTGTATTGCCTTATATCATTACTGTTAATTATTAAGCAGTTAGCGACGAGGTGCAGGTGGTGCAGTGCTAGTAAGTGGCGACAAGTGAGACATCAGTAGGAGTCAGTTTTGTTATTTTTAGTGAGGATTGTGGTGTTTGAGGTGCAATAAAATGAAAAAGCTTGCCAGAGTTCCAATTACTGGACAATATACCAGCTGCAGTGAGTTCCTGAGATGGTGGTGGTGCTGCTCTGCAGAGGTTCTAGCCAGAGGTCAGAGGTTGGAGGAGGAGGAGGAGGAGAATGGCAGAGGTGTTTGGATGACCAGTTGTTTTACTGGGAGCTGGGAATAGCCAAAGGACAAGAGGGCTGTTCAGAGGATTTTGTATAGAGTGCCCTGTGTGAATTGTTGGGATCAGAGGGGAACAGCCGGGATTCAGACATCTCTGACATGTAACAATGTTTCAGAGGAGCAAGGATTGTCTCTGGAGAATGAGCCTGAAAGTGTGGATGGAAGCATTCTTGTACAACCTGAGGATTGCCATCTGGCAGTGAGCACGGGCTGTGAGAGGGCCAAAAGTGCAATCTGTTTTGGGACTGTACCTTGTGAGGAGCACAGTTTAGGTGGTGAGAGACTTTAGCAAAAGGGTACTGCACCTCAATGATTGGTGTGGAGGGTGCTAGGCAGAGAAAGTCACCTCAAATAAAAATGCAACAAAACAGCCAAGCACACCACTCTGAAAATGCATTCGATAAAGCAATCCCTTAGGAAAAAGGCACATCAAGACTTCTTGTATCTTTCAAGGTAAAATACCTTATTTATTGCTTCAGTCCAAAAAATCTTAGCGACAACAATGACAAACATAGATACATAGACATTGTCGACAGATAAGGGCCTATGGCCCACACAGTCTGCACATTTCCACTTGTAAGTTCCCTTTATGTTTTTCTAGAAGTATGTTGCCCCGTACTCCTGACTTCCAGAATTCCCTTATGTCTATCCCATGCATTCTTAAAAAGCATGATTGTTTCATCCCCCACCACTTCCTCTGGTAGGGTATTCCACTTGTCCACCACCCTTTCTGAGAAGAAATTCTTCCTCATGTTTCTTCTGAATTACCCTCCCTCCAACTTCATCCCATGCCCTCTAGACCTGGAACATCTTTTCATTGGAAAATAGTGTATTTCTGCACCTTGTTCTTCCTTTTAAGATACTTGTATGTCTCTATAATATCCCCTGTCTCCCTCCTCTCCTCCAGGGAGTACATATTCAAGTCCTTTAGCCTGTCCTCATAGGACCATCTTTGTTGCCCTCCTCTGAGTCTTTTCTACCCTGTCTCTGTCCTTACATAAGTAAGGTCTCCAGAATTGTACACTGAACTCCAGGTGTCTTGTATAGTGGAATTATAACCTCCCTTTTCCTGCTTGTGATGCCCCTACCTATGCATACCAGCATCCTATTTGCTTTTGTAAGTGAAGTCTGTGCACTTGTAGGAAGAATTCCACTGTCAAATTCCACTGTTTAAATCAAAACTTTTATTTCTAGGCTTGGAAGTCACTGGAAAAATAGCCCCATTGCTTCAACCGCAAAGGTCTTCCTCAGGAGGGGTGTCACAGAGTGGGGAGAACCCCAGTTTATATTGATGAAGGGTCACATGTCATCATGATGAGCCAAAGAGTTGATACATTCAATATTTCTTTGTTAAAATGTCCAAAATAAACATAATATACAGCCTTCTCAGAGTTGCTGCCTGTCTAAGGCAAGGGTAATGCTAGAGTAATCCACACCATGGGATTCAATGAATGGTTGAAAAACTGGTGTAGAGCTCAGTGTTTTGGCTTCACTGGGGACTGGGGGTCTACCTGGAGGGACAAAGGCCTATACCGGCACGACAGTCCACATCTGGCCAGAAGAGGCAGAATCCTAGGTGATAGGTTTAAATGCATAATTGGCAAGCATTTAAACTAGCCAAGGAGGGGAGGCACTGAAAAGGAGCAGGGGAAACCCAGCCTCCCCCTACAAAACACAGTAGTTAGAGAGGTAAACACCAAGGCAGAGAAGCTAATGGGGAGCAGGACTGGAGTAAATGCAGAAAAAGGCATTAAGGACAGAGATGGGGCTAAAAGGGATAAGGCCATCAACAAATGGAGGGTGATGAGTGCCAATGCCCGTAGTCTGTGTAACAAGCTCCCTGAACTAGTGGCCCTAATAGAAGAGGGACATCTAGATATCATAGCAATTACAGAAACATGGTACACTGAGAACCATGTCTGGGATGTCAACATACCAGGATACACAATGTACAGGAGGGACAGGGAGGGTAAAAGAGGAGGAGGAGTAGCTCTCTATGTAAGGGAAGGGATCAAAGCAATGGAACTAAAGGATAAACAGGGAGTAGAGGAGGCATTATGGGTTATCCTGGAAACAGGTTATGGCACCACAATCTGCACAGGGGTGGTATACAGACCAGCAACTCAGGGGGAGGCAATGGACAAGGAAATGATAGAAGGCATTCTTAGAATGGCAGACAAAGGGGAGTTATTGTTGATGGGGGACCTGAATATGCCAGACATTAGCTGGAGCACCCTGGCTGCAGTCACATCAAAAAGCAGGCTTATTCTTGATGCCCTGCAGGGGACATGCCTCAGAGAGCTAGTGGTGGAACCCACTAGGGAGGGAGCAATCTTAGATCTAGTACTGTCAAATGGGGATGAAGAAAGGATCTCAGATTTAGAAGTAGCCATCTGGGAACAAGTGACCACAAAACAGTGTGGTTCACGATAAACACAGCCATAGAATCAAGCCATACAAAAGCAAGAGTGCTGGACTTTAGGAGGGATGACATTTGGGAAAATGGGAGCATGCCTCAGAAAAGCACTAGCAAACTGGCAAGAAGGAGGGGTGGAGGAACAATGGGGAAAAATCAAAACACCCATCACAGAGGCAACAAGCCTTTGTGTGAAGCAAATCAACAAAGCAAAACTAAGGGAAAAAACACTATGGTTCTCAAAAGAGGTGGTGGGGAAGGTTAAGGAGAAAAAGGTAGCATTCAGGAAGTATAAGGAAACACAGAAGGAGCAGGACAGAGAACTGTACCAGTTAAACCAGAAGGAAGTGGGGAAGGCAGTCAGAATAGCAAAAGCCCAAACTGAGGAAAACATAGCCAACTCAGTTAAGAAGGGGGACAAAACCTTTTATAGGTAAATTAGGGGGCGAAGAAAGATGAAGGAAGGGATAGTGAGGCTTACTAAAGGGAAGTGAGGGTGGGCAGAGGATGACAGTGAAAAAGCAGGGATACTGAATGAATACTTCTGCTCAGAATTCACAAAAGAAGAGGAGGGGGAGGTACCTAAATCAAAGAATAGAAGCACTCTAGATAGTGAGGTCGCTACCAGTCCATTCACAGAAGAAAGGATCCTGAAAGAACTCTTAAAACTGAAGGTGGACAAAGCAATAGGGCCAGATGGGATTCACCCAAGAATTCTAAAAGAACTAAGGGTAGAATTAGTGATACCACTGGCTACTCTTTTTAACAAATCATGGGAGAATGGTCTAGTACCGGAGGAGTGGAGAAGGGCAGACATGACTCCCCTTCACAAAAGTGGGAGCAAGGCAGAGGCAGGAAACTGCAGACCTGTTAGTTTGACCTCAGTGATAGAGAAAATGATGGAATCACTTCTAAAGGAAAGAACTGTCGAGTTCCTAGAGGCCAGTGGGGCAAAGGACCCAAGACAGCATGGATTCACAGCAGGAAGGTTATGTCAGATGAATCTAATTGATTTCTTTGACTTGGTGACCAATGTAGTAGACCAGGGAGGGGCAGTGGATATGGCCTACCTAGACTTTAGCAAGGCATTTGACACAGTCCCACACAAAAGATTAATATACAAGTTAGCCAGCCTTGGAGTGGGTCCCAAGGTGGTAGCCTTGGTTAAAAATTGGCTGGACAACAGGATACAGAGGGTAATAGTAAACAGAGTTTACTCTGATGAAATGGGGATTATTAGTGGGGTACCACAGGGTTCAGTACTGGGACCGGTCCTCTTTAATGTCTTTATAAGTGACATTGCAAAGAGACTGGAAGGAAAGTATGTCTCTTTATGATGACACAAAGATCTGAAACAGGGTTGATACAGAAGGTGGGGTGGAGAGGATGCAAAGGACTTGGCAAGGTTAAAGGAATGGTCAAATATATGGCAGCTTAGATTCAATGCAAAGAAGTGCAAAGTAATGCACCTGGGAAATAAAAATCCAGGGGAAGAGTACACAGTGGGGGGTGAGATAATAACAACAACAGAAATGGAAAGGGACCTGGGGGTAGTCTTATCAGATGACCTTAAGATGGGCAAGCAATGTGAGAAAGCAGTAAGGAGGGCTGGTGGGATACTGTGATGCATAGGGAGAGGCATCAGCAGTAGAAAACAGGAAGTTGTTATCCCTCTATACAGACAGTTGGTGAGACCCCATCTAGAGTTCTGCATCCAGTTCTGGAGACCCCATCTCTGCAAGGACATAGACAGGATGGAGGCTGTCCAGAGGAGGGCAACTAATATGGTGCAGGGTATGTACCAGAAGACACACAAAGAGAGATTAAAGAAGCTTAGTATGTATACACTTAAGGAGAGGAGGAAGAGGGGGGACATGATAGAAACTTTCAAGTACATCAAGGGAATCAACAGAGTCCAAGAGGGTAGCATCTTTCAGAAAAAGAGATGTGCAAGAACAAGGGGGCACAATTTGAAGAAAGAGAGGGGACGGCTCAAAGGTAATGTGAGGAAATATTTTTTCACGGAGAGAGTGGTGAACGCATGGAACAGCCTTCCTGAGGAGGTAGTGGACTCAAAAACAGTGGGGAAATTCAGGAATGTATGGGACAATCATAAGGCAATTCTAGTGGGGGGTAGGAGGAAGTAGGCTGTTGGTTAACTAGGATCTGCAGCCTACGCATTAGGTAGGGAAATGGGCAGACTAGGTGGGCCAAGCAGTCCTTATCTGCCATCAAATTCTATGTTCTATGTTTCTAACAAAAAAGGGTTGTGACAAACCTCAAAATAAAATTTATTTTAAATCATAGACAAGTATCTTGAACGAATTTCAAAGTTAAAGTTAAAGAGAGAGATAAAGGAGTGCTTATACAAAAAATAGCTGTAAACGTTTTACAGTTGTAATTAAGTGTGCCACTAGGAATAGTACAAATTGATTTAGTCTATATATGAGTAATTATTATTCTTTCTATTGTACTATAAATCAATAAGCACATTTTTATAATAAATCAAAATGAGCAAGTAGCTGGGGATATTGTAAGCTGCTCCACAAAACTAAACAGAGAAGGTTAAGTACATATTTAAGTCCTTCAGCCTGTCCTCTTAGGACTTGTGATACAATCCCTGAACCATCTTTGTTGCCCTCTTCTGAACCTTATCTACCCTGTCTATGTCCTTATGTAGGTAAGGTCTCCAGAACTGTACAATATACTCCAGGTGGGGCCTCACTAATGTCTAGGGGAGGGAGGGAGGTGAGCACTAGTCCCTTCACAAAAGAAAGGGTCCTACAAGAGCTTGATAAGCTCAGGGTGGACAAGGCAATGGGACCTGATGGCATACATCCCAGGGTACTAAAGGAGCTAAAGGTGGAACTAGCAGAGCCATTATCAGAACTGTTTAGTGATTCTCTGAGCACAGGAGAGGTCCCAGAAGACTGGAGAAGGTCTCATGTGATCCCACTCCACAAGAGTGGTAGCAGGGAGGAGGCAGGGAACTAAAGTCCAGTCAGTCTTACCTCAGTAGTGGGCAGAATTATGGAGGCAGTCCTAATGAGAAGGATAGTGCAGCACCTGGAATCCATAGGAGCACAGGATCCAAGACAGCATGGGTTTACAAAAGGAAGGTCCTGTCAAACTAATCTCATAGATTTCTTTGACTGGGTAACCAGAGTGGTGGACCAAGGGGAAGCAGTTGATGTTGCCTACCTTGACTTCAGCTAAGCTTTCGATACTGTTCCACATAGAAGATTGATTAATAAGCTGGGTAGGCTCAGGGTGGGTCAGAAGTTGGTCAACTGGTGGCAAACTGGTTGACAGGCAGAAAACAGCGAATGGTGATAAACGATATACAGTCAGAAGAGATGCAAATCACAAATGGGGTACCTCAGGGATCAGTCCTGGGACCAGTCTTCTTCAATATCTTCATCAGTGACATTGCAGATAGACTGGAGGGTAAGGTTTGTCTGTTTGCAGATGACACCAAGATCTGTAACAGAGTAGATGATCCAGATGAGGTGGGCAGAATGAGAAGAGATCTGGATAAACTAGCAAAATGGTCGGAAGAGTGGCAACTGGGGTTTCATGCAAAGAAGTGCAAGATCATGCACATAAGGAACAGAAACCCTGAAGCCACCTATAGGCTGGGAAGGGAGTTGCTGGCAGTCACAAGGGAAGAAAGAGACTTGGGCATCATCATCACCGATGACCTGAAATCATCCAAGCAGACCACTAAAGCAGTACATAAGGCTAGGGAATGTTAGGGTGTATTAGTAGGGGTATCACAAGTCAGAAGAGGGAGGTAATAATCCCTCTTTACAAGACACTGGTTAGGCCCCATCTGAAGTACTGTGTGCAGTACTGGAGGCCACACCTTAACAAGGACATTAACCAAATTGAGGCAGTCCAGAGAAGAGCAAACAAAATGGTGCAGGGACTGCATCAGAAAACATATGAGGACAGATTAATGGACCTCAATATGTATACCCTAGAGCAAAGGAGGGAGAGAGGTGATATGATCGAAACATGCAAACGCCTTAAGGGCATTAACAAGGTGAAAGTGTCTAACATGTTTCAATATAAGAAAAATAGCAGGACAAGAAGACACAACATGAGATTAGAGGGAGGCAGATTAAGGGATAATGTGAGGAAGTTCTTTTTCACAGAAAGGGTGGTGGATGCATGGAACAACCTACCTGAGGAAGTGGCAGATAGGAATACAGTGCAGGGCTTCAAACAGGCATGGGATAGGAATAAGGGATCAATACAAATGAGTATGAATAGATACAGTATGCCATTGACAGAGCAAAGGCCAGTGGCACAGTTAAGGTAGAAAAAGAAATGGGCAGACTGGATGGGTCTTGCGGTCCTTATCTGCCATCAACTTCTATGTTCTATGTTTCTATGTCTTGTATAGTGGAATTATAACCTCCCTTTTCCTGCTGGTGATGCCCCTGCCTGTGCATACCAGCATACTATTTGCTTTACCTGCTGTCTTGTCGCACTGTTTCCCTACCTTTAGATCATCAGATATAGTAACCCCAAGGTCCCTTTCCTGCTTGGTGCATGCTATATTCTCACCCCCCGATATGTTGTTCCAGAGTTTTTGTGCCCCATATGCATTATTTTGCCCTTCTTTATGTTGAATTTCAACTGCCAAATCCTTGACCATTCTTCAAGCTTCTGCAGGTCCCTCCTCATTCTGTCTACACCCTCTGGCATGTCCGCTCTGTTACAGAGTTTCATGTCATCAGCGAACAGGGAAATTCTGCCTTCTAGGTCTTGTGCAATGTCACTGATGAAGACATTTAACAGGACTGGTCCAAACACTAATCCCTGTTGTACCCCACTGGTCATGCTTCCCTCCATGGAGTGAGAGCCATTTATCACCACCCTCTGTGTCCTGCCACCCAGCCAATTACCCACCAACCACATTACTGTCCTGCCCACTACCATATTCCCCAGTTTGTTTAATAGCTTTCTATGTGGCACAGTGTCAAAGGCCTTGCTGAAGTCCCGATATGTTACGTCCACTGCCCTCTCCTGATCCACCTCCCTTGTCACCCAGTTGAAAAAGTCAGTGAGGTTGGTCTGGTATGACCTCCCCATGGAGAAACCATGCTGCCTTAGGTCCTGTAGTCCATTGGCAACCAGATGTTCCACCAATCTCTCCTTCGGTAGTGCTTTCATGATCTTCCCCAATACCAAGGTCAGGCTGACTGGTCTGTAGTTCCCCGCTTCCTCTTTGTTCCCGCTTTTGTATAAGGGGACTATATCTGCTGTCCTCCAGTCACTGGGTACCTCCCCAGTTTCCAGTGATCAGCTAAACAGGATTGCCAGAGGTTCAGCCACCACCTCTCTTAGTTCCTTTAGGACCATGATGTGCGCCCCTTTTGGCCCCATTGCTTTATTGACTTTTATTCCTTCCCTTTCCTTTAGGACCCTTTCCTGTGTAAAGGGATGTATGTCCATTTCTGTGCCATTCCCACCCTTTGTACTCCCTTCAGGCTCATTACCCTCCTCTTCCTCAATAAAGACTGAGCAGAGATATCTGTTCAGTATGACAGCTTTATTGTTGTTGTCCCCCACACGGCTCCGTCCTCCCTCTTCAGCCTCACTATCCCTCCCCTTCCCCTTCTTTTTCACGGATGCACCTGTAAAAGGTTTTGTCCCCTCTACCCACTGACTTTGTGATGTGCTCTTCTGTCTGAGCTTTGGCTTCACTTACTGACCTCCCTTTGCTTCTCCTAGTACTTCTGCCTTTCCCCTTCTGCCTGTGTCTTTTTGTATTGCCTGAATGCGATCTTTCTGGCTTTCACTTTCTCCAATACCTTCTTGGTAAACCATAATGGCCTCCTCTTCCTTTTCCCCTTGCTAACCTGCTCAATGCATAATTATGTTGCTCTTGTAATCCCTGTTTTAAATATTGCCCACTGTTCCTCCACCCCTGATTCCCTCCCCATTCCTATTAAAGCCTTTTTCAAGCATCTCCCCATTTTCCCAAAATCTGCCTCCTAAAATCCAGGATATGTGTTTTTGTGAGGTTTGGTTCTGCTCCTTCTGTTATTTCAAACCATATTGACCAGTGGTCACTGTTCCCCAGGTGCTCCCCCACTGTTACTCCATCACACTGTCCCCGTTTCTGAGCACAAGGTCCAGTATTGCCTTCTGCTGAGTTGATTCCATGAAGGAAAGCACCTTGAAGGGAGTGCAGGGTAAATCTGCTCCTGGTTGATGCTACTGCTAGGAGGATCCAGTCCACGTCTGGAATACTGAAGTCTCCAACCAGCACCACTTCCCCCTTGATTACCATCCTTTGGATGGATAGTATCAATTCCCTGTCTGTTTCTTCTTCCTGGGCTGGTGGTCTGTAGACCACCCCTCTGCAGATGGCTAATCCCATTTTCCTTTCCAGCTTAACCCACAGAATCTCTCTCCCATGTTGTTCCTTATGGATCTCTGTGGCCTTTATGCCATCTTTCACATAAAGTGCCACTCCTTCTCCTCCCTTTCTGCCTGCTCTATCGCTTCTGAATATGTTGTAGCCAGGTATTGCCATCTCAAAGATTGTGGTTATCATTACACCAGGTCTCCGAGATGGCCACAATATCCAGGTCTGACTGCACAATGGAAGCCTCCAGATCTTCCATCTTTTACTAAGGCTCCTGTCATTTGCATACATGGCTTTCCATGATATGAATTCCCTGGACTGTTAAGCTGATCTACTCCAGCCCCCTCCCTGGTTGTTCTTTATCCATGGTTCTGCCTGCTGTCTGCCCTTCTGATGAATTTTGCCCCCTTTCTACCTACCCACCTCTTGGGTGTTTATCTCCATCTTTTGCACACTGCTTTGTAGAGATATCCTCTCCTCTCCTCCCGTTCGCTGGTTCCACTGCTAGCTGCAGGGGGTGGGCAATTAGGTACCCTCCTTGTTGGCCTGCCGTCTCCCGTAGTTAGTTTAAATGCTTCTCCATGTAGCATTTAAACTTATCATTGAGTGCTTGGATTCCCCTCCAGTACAGATGCAGGCCATCAGCCTTGAACAAGCCCCCATCCCTTCAGGTGGTTCCCCAGTCACCAATAAATCCAAACCCTTCCTCACAGCACCAGTTCTTCAACCATGAGTTAAAGTTTCTGATGCGTGGACCCTTATGCTCTCCCATGCCCATCAGAGGTAGTACTTCTGAGAAGGTGACAGAAGTAATGACTTGCTTGAGACCCCTCCCCAATTTTCTAAACTCTTCCTGAATTTCCTGAGCCTCCCTGTTTGCCAGGTCATTAGTACCTAGGTGGATAATGGCATCCAGCTCACCCTCCCGTCTTGTCTTCCAAATGATCCCCAGGATCTTCTTCTTCCTATCCCTCTATGCCATGGCAGCTGGTAAGCACCTCTAGGATTTGGGATGTGCCTCTGCCTGATTGCCCTAACCCTCTCCAAGGCCACTGTCATCGAAGTGCTCCTCATTCTTGGCATCCTTTGAGGCAGCAGCATTGGACTGAGTGATCTCTGGATAGGGGTGAAGGTACTCCTGACCCCGTTTACTTCTGCTCTGAGTCTGGCTACTTTATCCTGCAGTCCAGAGAGATGCCTGCAGATATGGCAGCACCTCAGTGTCCAGGAGGTCTGCCTGAATATGGCTGCCCTCATCCACTGTATTGCACCACTCCCCTCATTATACTGCACTTATACTGCTATTCCAGTAGTTGTCTGTTACTGAAGCTCTCCTTCTAGTTCATTCTTTATTATATTATGTCCTTAAAATCCTGCCACGGATCCTCAGATACTTTTTTTTAAAGAAGGAAAACAACAACAAATAAAATGAGTCAAAACACCTGTGCCGAGGGAAGACTTCCTCCCCCTATGACCCTCCTACTCCACAACCCATGCTATTACCTGTGATTGGCTCCTGTCAATAAGATTGAACTGAGCGTATAATTAAGAGTGGTGGGACAGGGGAGGGAGGGTGGAAGGAAAAATATGCAGCAAGTAAAGACAGCAAAGGAAAACAGCACCACTAAAAGCACACTAAACAAGGTTTCACATTTTCAACAGGCCCAAAACAAATCTAAGTAAAGACAGCAAAGAAATAACAGTACCACTAAAAGCCCACAAATCTAGGTCTAAAACAAAAACAGCAAGTAAAAACAGCAAAGGAAACCAGCACAACTAAAAGTGCACCAAACTAGGTTTCACATTTTCAGCAGCCCCAAAACAATTCTAAGTAAAGACAACAAAGAAATAACAGCACCACCAAAAGCCTACAAATCTAGTTTTAAAACAAAAACAGCAAATAAAGACAGGAAAGGACAACAGCACCACTAAAAGCACACCAAACTAGGATTCATATTTTAAAAGCCCCAAAACAATTCTAAGTAAAGACAACAAAGAAATAACAGTACCACTAAAAGCCCACAAATGTGGGTTTAAAACAAAAATGAGCAGTCACTGCACTGCCCTAAAATGAATCTAGATCCTTCCACTTCTAGAACCTTCTTGTTGTTGGTTTGGCAGACTTAGTTGGTGGGTTAGTCAGATTTTAAGTGTATTTTAATTGTATGTAATAGCATAAGTAGTTCAGTAGTAGGTTTGTAGTTTTGTTCCTAGGATGAGTGTCCTGGTACAATCCTTGGGCTTTGTTATTCTCCCTCCCTTCTAAAGGCCTTGCATCCCTTCCATGACCTGTCCCTGTTGGCCACAGTTGACCAATTTGGAGGAAGGGTGGAAGGTGAAAAGGGTTTAAGAGGATGTAATGGAGAGATGTCGATTAGGGTTGTGGGGACCAGGAGATGCCCTGGGATTAGGAGACAGATGGAGCGGAGTCTCTCTTCCCAGGTAATCTACTGGACTGAGGGGACAGGAAGCTGAGGCATCACCTTCCACCTTTCTTCCTCTTTTATGTAATGCCAGGTCAATGGCAAATAAGACCACCATAATAGCAGATCTTGTGGCTTCTGTTGACTTGGTGTGCACCACAGAGACCTGGCTGAGGGATGATTCCGGTCCTGTTTTGGAGGTGGCTGTCCTGGTAGGCTTCTTCATGGTACACTGCCTGAGGAAGGATCATGGGATGGGGTGGCCATTTGTTTTTGGTCAGAGTTCTGCCTGGTGGTGAACCCAGTGGGGGACACTCGGTCATTTGAGTGCATGGCAGTGAATGGCAGCACAAGGGGAATCCGGGGTTAGGCTTAGGATACTCCTTGTCTATGATCCATCTGGACAGCACAGGTATTTCCTACAGGAGATTGCAATGTTCATCATTGAGAGGGTATTGGAGTTGTCCAGGTGGCTTATTCTGGGTAACTTCAACACCCGAGTGGATGACAGAAGTCACTGTATGCCAGAGACTTCTTTTCCAACATGGAGGCCCTGGGCTTATGTCTTGTAGCCACAAATGGGACCCACTGCTCAGGACATGTGCTTGACCTGGTGTTCTCCCTGGGGCTCAAGACTAACAGTCACTAGATTGATCCAGTAATTTGTTTGAATCATTGCACCATCAGGTTCAGCTTCAGAGCCCCTGTTTTGTCGCTATCCTTGTGGAAATGGCACATTTCTTCTTTAAAGGAGTTGCGACCACAGGGATTGTTGGTGGAGCTAGACATTTTATCTGTGTTGGAGGCATGCATGGAGGGACCAGAGGGGCCTATAATAGTGCTGTTGTTGCTGCCCTGGATCTTCTGGCACCGGTCCATGTATGACCACTGGTGTCATATCTTGGCTCACCTTGGTCTGATGGTGAACTGAGCAAGTTGAAGACCAGGGGGTGGAGGATGGAACGGCGTTGGAGAAAGAAGAGGGCCCAAGAGGACAACCTGGTTCTGATGGCTCATTGTGATGCATATTAGAATACAATCATCTGTAAAAAGGCAGGTTTAATTTAGGTTGATTGCAGCTGGGAAGACCTGACTGGCTCAGCTCTTTTGGGTTGTGGACAGGCTTTTACATGCATCCTATCTGGAACACGTTAGACCATTTTCAGAGCAAAAGTGTGAGGAGTTTGCTCGGTTCTTCTCAGACAGGATGTCCTCCATTAGGGTGGAGATTTCTCCAGGAGGAATGTTACAATCTGACAAGATTGGGCCTTGGGGTGGCATCTGTGGTCAACTTTCATGGGAAGAGTTCCAGCTTTGACAATGGAGGAGGTCTGTGGGGTGATCTCAGGTTTGAAACCAACATGCTGTGGCCTGGACCCAGGCCCAATGCAATTACTTGTTGATTGCAGCAGGGCTCTGGGCTCAGGTTTTGCTGGGATTGTTATGTGTTCCTTAGCAATGAAGGTTTTCCTGGAGTCTATTAAAACTGCTCTGGTGAGGCCCATGTAAAAAAAATATATCTTTGGACCCAGAAATCCTGGCAAATTACTGACCTGTTTTGAACCTTCAATTTTTGGGGAAGATAATTGATAAAGTGCTTGCAGAACAGCTTAAGATGTACCTCACAGAATTCCAGATTGACAAGCCTCTCCAGTTTAAATCTAGGTCTATGCACAGCATGAAGACTGCCCTAGTACGGGTGACAAATGATCTGTTCAGGGCAAGGGATAGGGGAGAATGATCTATTGTCATCCTCCTTGACCTCTAATCAGTGTTCAACACTGTGGATCATGGGTTGCTGTTGAACAGACATAGGAAGTATGCAGGACTCACCGGCAAGGTCATCAGCTGGTTTGAGTCCTTCATCCAGGGCAGGACCCAGAGGGTGGTATTGGGGAATTATTCCTCAGACTACAGATACAGATGCATAGGGTAAAGAGTCCATTTGTCAGACAATTCACACTGCCTTCTGCCACCCACGGGTAGAGAGGTGCAGAGCTATATGCCAAGAGGAGTACTCTCTGCACTATATGGTACCTGACTCTGTGTGGGCAACCCAGCAGCTTTCAATCTCTGGCTGGGGAGGTGTCACAGAACAGAGACATCCTCCTTCCCTCCCTCACTGCAAGTAGCTGGGTCACTAAGCTCCCCTCCAAACTGAAATCACCGGTATGGGATCACAAAGCATACCCACGGGGGTGAAGACTGCCACAACACTGAAAGTTAATTAATAATTTAATGTTTTTATTTTGACCCCGACTTTTCAAGATAGACATTTTATGTCTCCCATTATAAACATGACGTGGCATTTATAGTATATTAACTAAAATATCATTACATGTGCAAAAACACGTCTCAGCAAGGATTTAAAAAATTACACCTGTCACGTTTGTGAGGCGGTGTCGAAAAAAGGCTAAGTTAAAAGTTTGGAGTTAAAATATTGAAAATTAGCTATGCTGTAAGTGAACATTAAAATATTGCAACATTCACTCACAACCTTGTCATTTTACCATAGTTGTACATCAAATTTTCAGCATAGCCTTCTTATGACCCCACCTCATGAATCCGGTAGGTGAAAATGATCATATCCCTGCCAAAAGGTCGTTCTGTGCCACAGGTATGAAAACACATTTTGACCAGGATTTGAAAAATGACAGCTGTCACGTTCATGAGGTCATGTGAAAAAATTGCTACTTTGAAAATTTGGGGGGTCATTAGTAAATGATAATTGCATAGATATTTACAATACCAAGTAGGACCTGTGGTATTACAGTACATTAGGTAGAGAAAATGGGCAGACTGGGTGGGCCAAGCGGCCTTTATCTGCTGACAATTTCTACGTCATTTCCATGTAATTCTATGTAATCATAAAAGTAGCAGTTTTGATCTCCCTACTAATCATAAAATAGAATAGTCACATAAGCTAATGTCATTTTCCTAATCTGGACATATAGGGAGGAAGACTCTTGAAAATTCAGCACATCAAGCAGCTAGCCAAAGAACCCACAATGGATGGGGCAGTGCTGGTCCCAGCACAACAAGGACAGCATGGCAGCCATCACAGTGGATAGTCCCCTAGGTACCTATACCAGTGATCATCATACAGTGTGGTTTAAAGACAGGCGAAGAGACAAACCACACAAGGACAAGGGTGCTGGGCATTAAGAGGGTGGACTTTAAGGAAATGTGAGACTGCCTCAGAAACTGCCTCAGGGGTGGGACTGCAAGGGAGGGGCAGGAGCATGATGGGGCACAATAAGGGAGGACATTATTAAGGCAATGTGATGAAGCTCCCTCTATTTGCAGCATCCCCTTTGAGAACTAGCGGGCTCATACCACGAGCAGCTCTGGAATTCCAGAATATGAGCTATTTATCAGTAATTGTGTACATGTACAAGTTACTATGCAAGAGTTACTTAATTTGTGGATAGGTACAGTACCTTATTTAAAAGACATGCACATTCAAAAATAAAAACATTGTTTATAGAAAGGTTAGTTGTCTGTGCTATGTGCATTATTCTCCTCTTTTCTTTTCACTTTATCGATTTACTTTTTCCCTCACTGCACTCTCTATTGAAACATTCCTTCACCCTTTGTCTGGGCCAAATAGGCATACACAGGTAGTGGGGCCAGTATTCTTTCTGACTGCTTTAAGGAGCGGCATAGTGTGTGTGAGTTGGCAAGTTAAAAGACTTTGTCTGTTTTTCTTATTTTTTGCCCCATCTCATGCACACTTGCCTGCCTGACAGCCTCTCAGCAAAGAGACAAAGGCTGCCTGTCAGCAAAGAGAGAGAGAGAGAAGAAACTAAAGCAGGTCGCACAGCGTCAGTTGTTTTCCTAAAAAAACTGCTTTGCTAACAGATGCAGCTGTGCATGAGCTATCCTGGTTATATTCCTTTATTTTACCACTTCTGTAACTCTGCTGAATCACTGAAAGAAGGAGTGGTTTGAGATTAGCTGCTTGCTAAACTCCCTTCAGTTCAGCTGCTTAGAGGGAGAGAACAGGGATAAAGAGTATGAGTCATTTCTGTATCAGTGTGCTTTTCTGCTTTTTTCATCTTTGCTGCCTAGTTTCAGACAACAGGTTATTGGTGCACCCTGTATATATGTTAATATTTTAGTAGTTGTAAATAATTTAACTGAAACACCAGGATGCTGACATGCATGTCTGAATTCCCCTAGCTTCTCTGTGAGGCCTATTCCTTACTTCCATTCACCATGTCACCTTTAGGGGAAAGGCCAGCCAATTCACTCCTTTATTTGAATAGTTAGTCGGGGTGGTTCTTAGGCTAGCTTGGGTACAATCCTAATTCAGCTAATATTTTTATTTTCTCATAATGTTTATTGTGTGATGAAAACATTTCTATGAATGTGTAGAAAATGAAATAAGCACTGTATTTTATTAAAAACCTTTGTGAATTTGATGTCTTATGAAGGGCAGTGATGTGAGCCAATCATAGAAACATAGAAACATAGACTTTGATGGCACATAAGGACCGCTTGGCCCATCTAGTCTGCCCATTTTCCTACCTACAGGATAGGCCACAGATCCTAGTTAACCAACAGACTATTTCTTTCTAACCCCCCCCCGCAAGAATTGCCTTATCTCTGTCCCATGCATTCTTTAATTCCCCTGCTGTTTTTGACCCCACAACCTCCTCAGGAAGGCCATTCCATGTGTCCACCACCCTCACTGTGAAAAAATACTTCCTCACATTGCCCCTGAGCCATCCCCCCTTTATCTTCAAATTGCATCCACTTGTTCTTGCATATCCCTTTTTCTGAAATCAATCAAGGAAACTCTTGGGATGGGAGAGGACAATAAAAGCCTTCAGACTGTGAAACTGAGCTTCCTCTAGTTCAGGGCTCCAGAGAGTACAGAGCTCTGTGTTGCAGCTCAGCTTAAGGTAGGCCATACTGATATGCTGCTAGACTCAAGGGTGAATATCCTACATTGGCTCTATCCAGCTCCGGAACTTATTTTTGAAATATTTTCTGGAAAACACTGGTAAATATACTTGAGGCCTTATCTGCACCTTATTTCAAGAGTGGACATTCCCTCTTTTAAACCTGATAAGCATCACTGGCAACCAGTCTCTACATGAAGAAGTGAGTAAAAGCAGAAGTTGAAGAGTCTGTTATGTTCTCTAGGGAAGTGGCAAGGTGGCTAAAGCTAAAAAGGGTAGCTTTCAGAAGGTATAGGAACACACAGGGAATGGAGGACAGCGAGGTAAACCAAAAAACCAAACCACATCTGGAGATAATGATGCACTTATCAAACAATGTAGTCAGCTTTTATCATATTTTCATTATACCCCAGTTGTTAACACTACTGTAAAAGGTTGCGTTGCCAGTGTTTTGAAGGAAAAATGATCTGGCATCTTGCCTGCCAACTGACAAGGTCCCTGTCAGTTGGCAGGTAAGGCACCAGTTCGCTCATGCTACACAGGCTGGGATATAACACAGTAGAGATTTAGTCTCTGGATTATGCCAACAAGACTCTATTTACTCACCATAAAAAGGAAATGAATAAATTTAAAAGGAATTTTAATAGAGCCTGAAGTACAGAAGCTATTGGGGCAATAAGTGTTTGCTTTGAGGAAGAATTTTTGTCCTTCAAAACATTTTCAAGGAAACATTTTACAGTACTGTCACCAACTGGGGCATAATAAAATATGATAAACATTGACTACATTGTATGATGAGTGAGTCATTATCTCCAAAGGTGGTTTGGACATAGGTAGGCTTTGTCTGGAGCAGACTCCTCTCTGCTGTTACTTTTCACAGGAGGTGGGCCACACTGGACTCCAGCAGGACAACCAAGTAAAACAGAGGAAAGCAGGAAAGGTGGTGAAAGGAGCAAAGGTATGGATGTAGAAAAGAATAGTCAAAGGGGTAGCTAAAGGGGAATAAGACTTTCTTCAGATACATAAGTGATGAGGAAAACCATGGGGGTAATAGTGAGGATTAGGAGGGTGGCAGGGGGAGACTGCACAGAAGAAGGCTAAGAGAAAGCTGCCATTCTGAACAGGTACTGTACTTCTCAATCTTCACAGTGGAGGGTGGAGGCCAGGGTGATGGACAACCAGGGAATGGCAGTAACAAAGGGGAGGTGAGGTGGACATAAGTCCACTTTCAAAGGAAAGAGTCTTGAAGAGCCTTGTAGCTCTGAAGGTGGAAATTAATAGAAACCCTGCTGAAAGTGATTTTCCAAGATTTGCACTCACTTTCTGCATTAGTATGCTTACGTCAGCAAATGTCTTTTCCCAGCAATCTTAAAATATTTATTGCAGTCTGCTCACAGTGGAAAGGGATTGTATATTGACTCTGACCAACACTGCCCCATGCTCTGGCATGTAATGACATGTGCCCATAAAGAACGTCACTGGGGCTTGCAGTTAATGGGAGGGCTTTAAGCTTGAGGTTCAATGGGTGGAGCAACTACATCACTTCCCCATCAGGCTTATAAGGTCACTCATCCTGGGCCTCCTCAGGATTCGTTTCTCATTCAGATCTGAGAAATCACTTGGTGTTCCCCTGGGCTCCCTCGTCACATTTCCTGCATCCAGTTTTTCTATTCTGGCATCTTGTCAGTGTCTTGCTCCTTGTGCTTGCAGCATCTCACTCCTTGTGCTTATAGCTTGGATTATATTGTGTACCTGCTGCTTCATACACTAGAGTTTTGCTTTCATCTATGAGCCAGGAGGCTGTTTGCATGTTCTTTGCAACACAGCATCCACGCATTTGCTCCATCACTCATATTTTGTCCTGTCATGCCCCTCTTCAAATTCTGTGGCTTGGCATGCCATCTTCCATTCCACCCACAAGCTCATCTGCCTTCCCAGGCCTTCTGCGAGCGCTTCCTATCTCCATTCTGCTGGTGCCTTCCTATGGTGCTTGCCCCACCTCCATTCCGTCTTCTGCCCCATCTATCCTAACAGCAGCCTTGCTCGCATGTTGAATGGCATTCTGCTTTCTAACTCTTGTGGTGCTCATGTCTCCCTCCCATTGCTGCTAGTGTTTTCTGGCTGAACTGTTACTGCATTACTGAAGCTGCTTCAGGAGAGCCCTGCAGCACACCAGGAGCAAAACCGTGGGCACGCTTCATTCCTCCTGTCCTTCATTTGTTTGGGAATATGATTACAGGGTACCTTTTGTTGTTCAATAGATCCTTGCCACAAGTTTCCTGCTTATTCGTATGTTTATTTCCCCTGCTTTTCACTCCTCTTGTGAGCTTGCGCATGCAGTCTTCATGCTATTAATGAGCATGTCAATTGTAATCAGTCACTTACTTCTACTATTAAGAATTTGAACTTCTATATTTCAAAGCATGTTGTATGCAATCTAGTTCTATAGTTGCAGTGCGTATATTACCGTATGATTTGCATTATTTTTTTTTCTCTGCTGTCTGCCTTTTCTCCTTTGTTATGCAATCTAAAAATCAGGGAACTAAAAAATTATTTTACCATTTGTGTTTACTTGTTCTCTAGTTCTACATTCTGAGGCTGCATAACTACAATAATTTTTCAGTCCATTCTGTACCTCATTTATCATTCAGTGTCTTACTTTCATTTGCCTCTGCCATGTAAATGGCCTGTTCCCTCTTGTCTGGGGGAGAATCTATAGGTGTCACCTTCTCTTTTTAGGACTTGCACTTTTCTGCTACCATACTAAGGTGACAGCAGAGTATCCCAAATGGTCTAGCAAGTCTGCTCACATAGCAGCACACCATCTGGACATCACTGTCCACCCCACAAAATCATGGTTTTCTTCAGCTTCGATTTCTCAACCGTGGGGGTGGGGATGCGCGTCTGAGCTTTTTCTTCGTCGACCACATTCCTGGCCTTAATCTTTGCTTCAGTTTGTTGTCAATATCCCCCCTCCATTCCTCTCCTTCTCTGACCCGTGCTTTCTTTTATTTTTTTTTTTTCCCTAACCTGCCATCACCATGGCTGTCTCTGGCTGACTCCATCAGGCCTGCAATGGATATTCCTTTGGGCATACCTATCATGACTCATATTCCACCTCATCGACCTGTGGCCCTCCTGCCACATGTATTCAGGTTCCTGACTCCCTCTGGTTCCAAGCAAGCCTTATTGGCCTCAGTGTCTACTTACTCATACCGCTCATTCGAGCATACCTCTCATTCAACCTACTCTCTCAACTTCTCATGCCACCTCCTGGTATCCCTCACTCATCCAACGACCTGCTCCTCCAACCCTCATGTAGGTTTGTTCCATCACATCAACTACTTGAGCAAACCCCTCTTGGGTCCCTGCTACCTTGAATCAACTCGATATCCACTAGTAGCGGGGGGTGGCAATTGGGCAAGAGACACGCAGAGACCACAGCTTGGGAAACCATATAAGCTTACCCTCCATAACAGTGACAAAGGACAAATGGCAAGTACTATTGGTGATGCTAGTAAAGGAGGGCAGGATGGGGAGAAGGGTGGAAGGTGGTTACCTTTAATGCTAGGAGTCTTGGGAGGAAAACTGCAGAGTTACAGGTGCTCATGGCAGAGGGAGAGGTGGACATTGCAGCCATCACAGAAATATGGGCCACCCAATACAATGACTGGGACCTATCTGTATCAGGGTACAGGTTATTTTATAGGGACAGGGTGATTGGGAAAGGAGGGGTTGTGGCACTATATGTAAAGGAAGGACTGAAGTGTATAAGGAAGGAAGGGGAGGAGGGTAGTACGGAGTCACTTCGGATGCAAATCCAGGATTCCAAGAATCGGATTCTTAGAATGGGAATGGTGTACAGGCCACCATCTCAGACAGAGGAGTTAGACAGGGAACTAGTGGGACAGATCAGGAGGACCTGTGAAAAGGGTAGTGTGGTGATTGTGGGGGACTTCAACATGCCAGGAGTAGACTGGGTACCCCAACAACCAGGAACAGAAGGGGCAGGTACTGTTGGATGCCTTCCAGGACAGCTTCCTGCTGCAAATGGTGATGAACCAACCAGGTTAGGGAATACCCTTGACCTTGTGCTGGCAAATGGGGACTTTGTGAGAGAACTTACAGGGGAGGAACCGCTGTCAGGGAGTGACCACCACTCAGTATGGCTCATATTGGATATGGGCAAGGAAGGAGTGCAATCTGGCACAAGAGTGCTGGACTTCAGAAGGGCCGACTTTGGGAAGATGGGGAAAATGGTAAAAGGGTACCTGGCCAGAATTCAATCTAGTATGGACACTAACCAGAGGTGGGAGCTCATAAAGCTGGGGACAGTGGAGGCAACCAAAACCTGCTGCAAAGCCCAGAGCAAGAAGGCTAGGGCTAGAAACTGAGCTGGTTGAGCAAGGAGGTCATGAAAAGGTAAGGAGGAAAGAGGTGCCTTTAGGAAGTACAAAGAAAACAGGGAGAGGGAGGACAGGAAGGTACTTGGCGGAATCGAGAAGGAGGTGACAAGGGCAGCAAGGAGCCAAGGCATCTACGGAATTCAGGCTGGCACATGGCATTAAGAAGGGGGAGAAGTATTTCTTTAGGTACATCAGGGAGAAAAGGAGCTGTAAGGACCAAATAGTAAGGATTAGAAAGGAGGGGAGTTGGGTGGAAGCAGGGAGCGATAAGGCAGAAGCATAAGTACTTCTGCTCAATATTTCTAAAGAAGAGGTGACACCCAGGGGAGAAATGGCAGAAACAGGGTGGAGGGTGACAGATGGGAAATCATGGAGGCAGAGTTCCGAAGGGTTTGAAGGCACTGAGGGTGGATGAGGCACCAGGCCCAGATGGCATCCACCCAGGTACTGAAGGAGCTGGCAGAGGTCCTTGCAGGACCTGGCAGACCTATTTAATGCCTCACTACATTTGGGTGTGTACCTCAGGACTGGAGGATGGCTAATGTGGTGCCCCTCCACAGAGTGGCTCAAGGATGAACCGGAAACTACAGACCAGTGAGCCTCACATCCATCATGGGTAAGCTAATGGAGACTATCCTGAAGGAGAGGCTGGTGGCCCTCCTAGAGGCCAAAGGACTACAGGACAGCAGACAGCATGGCTTCATACATGGCAGATCCTGCCAAACCAACCTGGTGGAGTTCTATGACTGGGTAACTAGGTAACTGGACAAGGGCCATGCAGTGGATGTCCTGTATCTGGACTTCAGTAAGGCATTCGACTCGGTGCTGCATGGAAGGCTGGGAAGTAAGTTAGTAGGCACAGGGGCAGGTGCAAAGCTGGTGAGATGGCAGTGAACTGGCTTCTGGGAAGGCAACAGAGAGTGGTGGTGGGTGGGGAGCTCTCACACCCAAGGGTAGTGACGAGCAGTGTTCCACAGGGCTCTGTGTTGGGACCAGTGTTGTTTGGAATATTCATTGCAGACATATCATTGGACATCAAGAACAAGAACAATCTGTTTGCTGACGATACCAAGGTAGGAGCGGTGGTGGATGACCTAGGGGGATGGCAGGGGTTGCAGGATAATCTGGCAATGCTTGAAACCTGGTCAGACACCTGACAACTGTGGTTTAATGCCAAAAAATGCAAGGTGCTGCATTTTTGGATAAAGAACCCAAGGAGGAGTTACCAGCTGGGGGGGAGTGCAGCTAGCCCAGACAGAGGAGGAGAAGGATCTGGGGGTGCTCCTTACAGGAACAATGAACAACTCAGCACAATGTAGGAAGGCAGCTGCAAAGGCCAACAAAATGCTGGGTTGTATTGCAAGGGGTATATCCTCAAGGAGGGAGGAGGTGATTCTGCCACTATATAGGTCATTAGTTAGACCGCACCTGGAGTACTGCATGCAGTACTGGCATCCATATCTGAAGAGGGACATTAAGTTACTGGAGGGGGTGCAGTGCAGGGCAACAAAGATGATCAAGGAGGCTGAGGGAGTTGAACATGTACTCACTAGAGGAGAGGAGGGATGGGGGGACATGATTGAAACCTTTAAGTATATGAAAGGAATAAACAAGACAGGTACAGAGGGGCTGTTCAAAGTAAGGGAGGGGAGGGACACCAGGGGCCTTGATATGAGACTGGAGGGAGGAAGGTTCAGGAGGGAGATGAGGAGATACTTTTTTACAGAGAGGGTGGTGACTGGGTGGAATGCTTTACCTGCAGAAGTGGTAACCAGTAGAAGAATGGACTGCTTCAAAAGGGGATGGGACAGGACAAGGGGAGGGTCAATGAAGGGGAAGGGTGGAAGGGAGGGGCAGCTGCAGAATAAGAGATGCTAGCTGCACATTTGAGCAGACTTGATAGACCTCTAGGCCTTTATCTGCTGGCAAATTTCATATGTTCGTATGTTCATAAGGTCATGCCTTCCTGTCCATTGCCCTTTGCTATGGGCTGGCTGGCTGCTCTCCACCATCATTCAAGTTCAGTTTCAAGTTAATTTCATGTCTCCTCTTCAACCTAGCAAGCCTTCATGGCTTCTCTCCATCATTGTCAGTGCTTCTTCATTCTTCTCATGAGTGCATCTGGATATTGCTCGCTCATCTGACCTCCATATGGATCTACTCCTTCCCATTGACTACTTGAGCATACCCCTCTTGGGTCCATACTGCTTCCTGTTCCTTCATCAATCTTTGCTTTCTTTTTGGGGGATTTCCCTATCCCATCATCATCTTTCCTACTCATATCCTTCTCTTTAATGACATTCGTCCTTAAATCAACATCGTCAGTTTGGAGGGAAGGCGACCTAGGCCTTGGATCCCCAGAGGTTTCCTCCTCAAAGGGTTTTTTTCCTCTCCTACATGCCAATGGTCATAATATTAGTTAGGGTTAGTGTTTTCTTAGGTAAGTTAGGTTCCACTGCTGGATGGCGGTGGATAGCGGCCCCAGCTTTCCCCTCTCTCCTTAAGAAGTCCTCCCTTAATCATCTTCTCAAAATTCATTCATTCATCATCCATGCCTATTCGATGCTCAACACCCAATTGTGTATTCTTTTTGGGCTTCTTCCTAAGCTACCTTTAGTTGATGGAATCATTCCTGCAGCACCTATGGGGGAACCCTGCTCTAGGGTTCCTTGCATCATACCCCTACAGGGTGGTATATCCCACAGATAGAGAGGTGGAAAGCCACAACATAAATCAAGTCACACAAGCATCATCTCATCCAGTTGCATAAGCACAATTCAGGGTTTTAAATTATTTGTTATTATTTTAGACTTTAGTAACCAGGTAAGGCCCACTAGGCACAAGTGCCTGTTTTCAGGGGCGGCCTGGGAGCACTGGGCAGTTAAGTGACTTGCTCAGCGTCACACAGTATGCAAATGGAGGTTGTGAGAATCAAACTCAGGTCTGGTCTGCTGGATGTACCAAGCTTGTTCATACCTCTTTCCTCTAACCTCTAGGCTATACTGCCTTTTTTTGATTAGCAGTTTTTTCCTTGGGACAATATTAACTTGTACAGAAAGCATTTATATAGGTTTTCTAGAAGTATTATGTTTGTTAAACACAGTGAGGCAAGTTCCATGCATTTTCACAATGTTTTAGAACTTTTATGAGCAAAACATTAATCAATTTTTAGAGTTAAATAAAACCCTGCAATGAATGGGAGGGCTTTAAGCCCAAGGTTTTATGGGCAGAGCTACTACATCACTCCCCCATCAGTCTTATAAGGTCACTCATCCTGGGCCTCCTTAGGATTCAGTTGTCATTGCCCACCATCCTCTCCTCCTCCTCCTCCTCCAGTGGCTCATCTCTCTTACCCGTGGGCATTTTCCTAAGCTACCTTTAGCTGATGGAATTATTCCCATGGCACCTATGGGGGGGGACCCTCTTCTAGGGTTCCTTGCATAGTACCCCTGCAAGGTGGTATATCTCATGGATAGAAAGGTGGAAAGCCACAAAGACTGACCTCACCGTGTCACCTCTAACACTGTAGGGAAGTCTCCCTGCTGAGGGTGAAGGTATATTGATCTGCATAACCCTAGGACACACCAAGCACCTAACAAAAGGTTGTGTCTACCACCCACCAAAGTCTGCCATCCATTCACTCGAAGCCATCACGAATGCACTGGCCCAAGAGGTAGCTATGGAGCTACTCATTTTGGGTGACTTCAACCTTAACTGGGCCCAGGACCCTGGCCATGCCTTGATGTCTCTGACCCATGAAGCAGATCTGACGTAGGTCATCTCTGAACCGACCAGACTGAATTACAAAACTAGGAATCACACCACCCTGGACTGGGCTCTGGTGTCAAACCCTGCAAACATCCAGAGTGCGGGCACAATGGCAGACTCCTTGAATGACCATTCCCTGATTTTCTGCATATGGAAGCACAGAGCACGCAAGGTTACCCAAACTTACAAGAATCCTTACTGCCCGAGACTACACCAAATTCTCGGAAGTACAATTCAATCACTACCTAAGTAGCCGTGACTGGAGCCCCATAACACTCCTCCCAACTCTGGCTGAGGCCTTGGAATACTTTCAGGACTTACTAAGTACAGCTGTCAACCTCTTCGCTCCTATGAAGAGACTGAGGGTGAAAGGCAGCTGTTACAAGTGGATCTCTCCATCCCTCAAAGCTCTAATGACTACTCGGGACAAAGCCTGGAAGAAGTTCAGGCTCTCCACCCTCCCAGCAGATCTTGTGGAATACAAAGCCCTAAGAAACAAAGCCAAGAGAGCCATTAAACTTGCTAGAAGAGAGTACATCACACACCTCTAGAAAACTAGCTTAGGCAACCCTAAGCAATTTTGGAATCATGTCAATGACCTGATCAAGGGCAGCAAAAAGATTGAATCCAGCCCCATGGAGATCAACATTCAGCTCACTACTGACTCTTTTCTAATATCGGCTGCCCTTAACAACCACTTCACAGATCTGGAGGCTTACAAGACCGGCCAGTCCTCCCTGACTTTGGCCCCAAGCTCAACTTAAGCAACACACTTTGAATGACCCTCTTTCCACCTGAGACTGGCAAAGCACACTGAGGTCCTAACCCTCCTAAAGATGCTGAAACCTAAAGGATCAGGGGGACCAGATGGGATCAACCGTCAGCTACTCAAGGCTGGAGTCACCTCCTTATCCAGGCCCTTAACCATGCTCCTTAACAGATCACTGAGGGAAGGAGCAGTCCCTGACCAATGGAAACATGCCAATGTAGTCCCTATCCACAAAGGTGGACTCAGGGAAAAACTAACCAACTATAGGTCGATCTCCCTTCTCTGCACACTTGCCAAGTTGCAAGAAAGGCTAATCTATAACCAACTCCGGGACTACTTGGAAGCTCATCAGCTCCTTGCTCCCTCTCAACATGGATTCAGACCAAACCACGGTGCTGACACTGCCCTCATTAACTTCTCGGACAAAGTGTTCAGGGCAATGGACAAAGGGATACCCACAGGTACAGTCTTTATAGAGCTGTCCAAGGTATTTGACATTGTTGACCACAATCTTCTGTTACAGAAGCTGCACAACATGGGCCTAGACCCCCATGCCCTCAAGTGGTTTGGGAGTTATTTATCAGGCTGTTCACATAGGGTCACATGGAAGGGGGCCATGTCTGAGTCACTACCTCTAAAACAGGGAGTACCTCAGGGTTCAGTACTAGGCCCCCTTCTATTCTCCCTATTTGCCAATGAATTAAGTACCTACTATGGGGAGAGCTCGGTTGTACAGTATGCTGATGACACTGTCATCTACCGACCCTTGGGAGATGTGGCCACTCTTGGTCCACTCCTCCAAAAGGACCTCACATTCCTAGAGACATGGCTGTGTGAGAACAGAATGGTACTTAATGCAGACAAAACCAAGGCAATGCTATTCGGGCCAAGATCACTGGGACTTGACAGGTCCTCATCCCTCCGACTAACCACACTCTCTGACAAAAGCATTAATGTAGTTCCTTCCCTAAAATACTTAGGTCTAACTCTATATCAGTCTATCACCTACAAGGACCATGTGGACCAGGTCACCAGGACCCTACATCGCAAACTCAGTACGCTGTAACTACTCAGGGACCAGTTCATCCCTGAGGCCAGGCTCTCCATTGCGACAAGTGTCCTGCTCCGTACCCTGACCTATGCAGCTCTGATTACACAGGGTATGGCAAAGCAAGAGGTATCCAGGATGCAAATCCTATACAACAAAATAGCTCAGTTCGCTACACAAGACCACCCGCGACGTCACCACTGTGACACTCTGGCCCAGCTCCGGTGGTCCACATTGGCCTGTCGCCTCCAGTACCCATTTCTTGTCCAGGCCTACAAGCTAGTCAACCCCTCCCCACTCCACCAAGCATAACCGGAACCATAGCCATTAAACACAACTCTAGGAATTTAAGGACATCAGAACGAACACTACTAGAAGTCCCCAGAGTAAGGACCAGTAAGATCCTTTTCTTGCCAAGCCTCCAGCCTATGGAACAAGCCCCCCCCCAGTCCAGGACGCCTCCTCACTCATGAACTTCTGCACCAGGCTCAAGTCCCATATACTGGCCACAAGTGCATGCCACTGCCACGGCTCTTAAGGTATCCCATTTTTCTGCATCAAACCTTTCCAAAGGTGAGCTGACCATGTACCTCCCTCTAGTATCTGGACACCTAGGGACCAATACTACCTCATGTATATCACGATGCCAAGTAGTACCAAGGCAAAACTGTGTCATGATGATAACCATGTCTGTAACCACTGTCTGTAACCACCTTATGCTTGAACAACCTATGTAATCAAAGGTTTTTCTCCACTGTATTTTATCTTGTATTGTTATCCCGGGTTGCCCCTGAAAAAGGAACCTTAGGGGGCCAGTGGGCCTACCTGGTCACTAAAATGTAATAAATAAATAAATTAAGTCGCATAAGCATCATCTCATCCAGTTGCGTAAGCACAATTGAACTACCTTTTTAGACAGAATCATTGTCACTGTGTGATTAATTAAGGCCACCACTCAACTAACAAGGACCCTGTTAGTCAAGTGGTGACCTTCATTAATTACACAGTGGCCATTATTATGCATAGAAAGGTAATAAATTGCAAGGCCTATTGACTTTAATGGGGCATGCCCCAGAACTCCTTCTGGGCACATGGCAGCTCATACCTGAGCACGAGGTGGCATGGAACAATATAGAAATGGAAGGGACTGGCTGGCTACCTGGTTGGAGACAAAATGGATTCCCTTCCCACCCTGAGCAGACTGGAAGAAAAATTTAAAACTGCTGGGAAAAGACTTTCACCAACATAAGCATCCAAATGCAATAAGTCTTACATTGCACACATAAAAAGCATAGAAAGTCACATTAAGGAAAGGCTGGCTGATTATCTGGAATCCAGTGGGCTGCAAGACCACAGACAGCATGGATTTAAGAGTGGGATATTATGCCAGATGAATCTGATTGATTTCTTCAACTGGATGACCAGGGAAATAAATGAGAGGAGGTCAGTGAACATGGGCTATCTTCTGAACTCTAGCAATACCTTTGACATTGTGTTCCACAGGAGACTGATAAAGAAATTGAGCAGCCTTGGGGTGGGATCCAAAGTGTTGAATTGGATTAGAATCTGGTTAACTGATGGGTGACAGTGGGTGGTGGTTAATGGCACTCACTTTAATGATGGGAGAGTAAACAGCGGAGTGCTGCAGAGCTTAGTACTGGGACAAGTCCGCTTCAATATCTTTATAAGTGATATTGCTGAAGAACGGACAAAGAAGGTACAGTATGTCTTTTTCCAGATGCTACAAAAGTCTATAATTGGGTCAGCACTCAGAGGAAGTATAAAGAATGTGCAGGGATCTTAGGAAACATGAGGCATGGTAAAGAGCATGGTAGTTCGGGTGTAATTGTAAAAAATGTAAAATCATGCACCTGGAGCATAGGAACCCAGGAGTGGAGTGTAGTATAGCGAGGTATTGAAAATCATTAAGCAGGAATGGGACCTTGGGATTATCATAACTGATGAACTCAAAGTGACAGAGCAGTGTCATAATGCCATGGGTTGGGCTAGTCAGATACTGGGGTGCATAAGGAGGGAGATCTCCAGCAGGAAGAGGTAGATTGTATTGCCACTGTACTGCTTACTGGTGAACCCTATTACAATTATACTGGTTCAGGTTGCCCTCCACTATTCCTTCATGAACATTTTTGGGTCATCCTAAAATGGCAGTCCAAAACAAAAAAATTACTTGTGTAGGATGAACTCCACTGCACAGTCAAAATTCATAGCAAAATAGTTTTTATTCTTTTAATTTCCACATTAATGCCTTGGGTGACAATTTAGTAGCTGTTACCACTTCATCAGGCCCCAAATGCAGTGTTGTTTTCTAAATTCAAAACATACAAAAAACATAATTTTGTTCAACATGTGCTGAGCAACACAAGACTGAGCAAATTTTCATTTTCAAAATCGGGCATACCCCCTTACGTGAAGACAATTATTTTTCTTTTTAAACCTATATTTTGTTTGATTTGTGTTTCCACATAGACAGATTCCTCCATCCAGTACTGAATGTGTCCCACGAGCATTCTCACCACTCAGTTACAGAAGGAACACATGTTCTTCTATCCCATCTTTGAACAAAATTATAGTAAAGAATATAATGGGTGTATGCAAATTTGATATGGAGTAGTTTAATAGTAAGGTGGTGGAGGGAAGTTTAGAGTGTGTTTTTTTCAGAAAGACTTTAAAAGGACAAATATTTATTATTTTTTTGTATGTTTTGTATTTAGAAAACAACACTGCATTTGGGGCCTGATGCAGTGGCATCAGCTATGAAACTGTCACCGGAGGCTTTAGTGTGGAAATGAAAAGAATAAAAGCTATTTTGCTATGAATTTCAACTGTGCACTGGAGTTCATCGGTTGTATGTAATAAGGGTGAATTTGACATGCCGAACACCCTTATCACAACCCCACATTGCCGAAATTCAATTTCGGTGAAATGGAATACTGGCGCAAGGAAATGCAGTGCAAAAACTTTTTTTTTCTTTTATGCAGGGGGCTCAACTCCAGAGGTGTGCATGTCGGGGGGAGGGTGCATCTCACTACAAAAAAAACTCACTGCCTTGGGCCGGGAGCAATAAAAACTACCGGCTCCTGATCCTGAACCCTGCTACCCCAAGTCAGCACCTAGCCCACCACATGATGACACCAGCTTACTGGAAACCCGTGGCATCACCCCTCACATACCCTCCCCCATATTCAGCAGGCTCACTCCCCCCCATGCACATATACGTGTGCGACATCCTGTCACCTTTTTGCGACCCGTCCCATCTGGTTGCCAACCCCACACCCCCGATATTGGGGCATTAGCTGAAAGTGGGTAGCTGTTTCAGCAGGCACCCACTTGCTAGTGCCCCATATCACAGTATACTGAGTTCATCCTATACAAGTGAATTTTTTTGCTGGTGAACTCTACCTGGAGTACTGTGTCCAGTTTTGGAGGTCGCACCTCAGGCATCTCATAGACAGGGTAAGGCAGTCCAGATGGTGCAACTAAAATTATGCAACGGTTGCATATGAAGCCCTAAGAGGAATGACTGAGGGATCCTAACATGTACACCATGGAAGAGAGGAGAGTGAGACATGCAAGTACCACACAGGGTTGAACAGGGTGTAGGAGGGGAGTCTCTTACAAATGAAAAAAAAACACTAGGACCAAGGAGCATGTGATGAAGCTGGAGGAGGAGAAGTTTAAGAGGGATGTGAGTAAGTACTACTTTACTGAAAGGGTGGTATAGGCTTTGAAAAGACTGCCAGCAGAAGTGGTGGAGGTAAAAACAGTGTGGGCTTCAAGCATGCATGGGACAGATAGATGGGAATATTAGTAAATAGGCAGGGAGGGGGAGGGTCACTGGAGACTAGATAGGGTCTGTATTGAGAGATAAGGCAGAGAATATCTGGGAAGACTATGTGGACCAAGCGGGCCTTTTCTACTGACAAATTCTATGTTTTTGTGTTTCACATAATAATAGCTTCCATGCCACTTTTGAACTCAAAGTTAATATTTCACAGAAAAAATACTAAACTTCCTGACATTGACCAAATTGTGAGCCTGCTTGAGGCTCTGTTGCCACTTGGTGCACTAGAAATGGGACATGTTATGTAGTGTTGCTTCTATATCACTCCATGCATTCCAAAAGACTTATTTAAACCATTATAACGATGTCTTCTGGTCAGTAATCCACATTTAGAAACACAGAAACCAAGGGTCCCTCAGAAACTTCCTATGACACCTGGTAGCATTCTTACAAACATTAAGTCTACATCAGGAATCACCAGCAGCAAACTCCAAACAGACATTGCTAAAAAAAATTTAGATACAAATTACTTTTGCTGAGCTTCTTTGTTTTTGTCTGGTAAATCTGCAAATAACTCCATCATGATTTGTATGTGGAAATGCAAATAATTACTGAACACATCACTTCAATGGGGAGGTTATAACCCAGGTGGGAATACAAACAGTATTCTCTGCAGTTACATACATTTTCTCCCTTTGCCTAAGCTTCATTCCAACTAAACATGGATGAATCATATGGTGTTTCACATAAAAATACTCTTGTGTAAGCAAATCCCTTGTCATGATACAAATCTCACTGTGTACCTACAGTAGCTAGGTTTCTAGTTAACATAAAGACAGTGTTCAGAGATCACTGTACATTAAAGTAATCCCTAATTTATTTATTGTTTTGTGGTAGCCAGTTAAGCCAACTGAAAATAAAACGTTTTCTGGTGCAATCCAGACTTAATTACATACAGAAAAATACAAGACAATACAGGAACAATACAAGGATGATACTTTAGCAGGAACAAGATAATAAGACAAAAAATTAACAAGACAGGTAATCAGTTACAGTATACCTGAAATAATACAGCAGCACAACCATTCTTATAAGTTCAGTAGTACCACTGACTTTTTCTCTGAACTACGGTACTAAGTTAAAGGCATTGTAAAATATGGGGTGGGACAGGCACAGTGATCTGAAAAGAGCAGTAAATGGTGAGGTTGATATTTGAAGAAGGGTGTATGGTCAATAGCATCATCTCACTCAGGTACTAGGTAGGGCTGCATAGACAGGATAGACTGAATGGGCTTTTCCTGTCATCACATTCTATATTACTATGTGAAAGTTTTACATTTTTCCTGCGACAACAGACTTTTGTGGTTTATAGCAAAATGCCTTTGTTCACTATCACAAGTTATATGAACTACTCCTATGTTGATTATCTAAATAAAATATGAGTAAAGTCACATACCTCTTATACCAAGACAGAAAAAAAGAGTAACTGTACAAGAAACAAATAAAGAAACATTCATTTTCGCCATCCCAGATAACTTCTGTTTATCTACGTGAAGATATTAAGATATTAATGATTAGATGGCAGAGCTGCCAGTTTCCACTCTATTAGCTGCTCAAAAAGAGAAGTGAGGCTAATTCTGTACGTCACACTAAAGGAAGCACTAATATAGCAGTAAGGAGGAAGACAAAATGTTTTCATTAGTAAGTCTAAATTCTGCCTATGTCATACCAATTCTGTAACTTAAAACACTCATATACAGTAGTGCAACCTCCATTTATTTATTTTTTATTTATTTATGTTTCATTTTTATTGACCGGGAAAGGAGGATAAAAATGTATTTGTATTAAATATTGAAGATTTCTCTACATCTAGTATTTATGCACATGCATACAATGAAAAGTTACATAAATACATACAATTTATGTTTTGCCATAAGCCATATGAGTAAAGAATTTGTATTAACAATCCAACATTAAATTCATATAATACATAGATCGGCCTTTTCATTTATTTACTCATATATCTATTAATTTAAAGTATAGAACTCTGCACTTGAAACTACTGTATATACCACACTAAGAAGCATATACCACAGCAATTAAAAGTATACACCAGGAGGGGGCTAAGCCATCCATTGTCATAACTAGCATTATGGGGGTATGTGTGATTTTGTATTTCTTTGTAACTTGGCTTCCCGGCCAGAGCCCTTTGGAGTAATCATTGCCTCAGTGCTTGCACACTGAGATTCTTTGTCTTTTAGCTTGTTTTTTGTTTTTATTGGGTTCACCACAACATAACTCAGATAGGCCATCTTAGGGCAGCTGGTTCATTCCACTGGGGTGCCACACAAATGAGGCACACTGATGAGCAGGGCCACTGGAAAATTGCGGGCACAATTTTTCCGCAATTTCTGCAATTTTCACCCTTCTCCGCACAAAATCCGCAATTTCTTGCAATTTCTTACATTTAAGGAATTTTTGACTGAAATTGTATAAAAATATTTAAACTCTCAAGGAAATCTACTCAGATATGGTACACAGACTTGGATTTGACCAAAACACTGCAGTGTGAAGTGAGAAGGGGTCAAATGTGACTCTGCTTTCATGTGATTCACTTCCCTGCTTTGGTTTCAGAATCCTCTGATCATGCATATGTAGACTTGAACACTTAAAATCAGAGAACTTTTTGCTGACACAGAGACTGAAACAATAGTTGTGAGAATAGGTGCAAAGTGCCCCATTCACCTAAATGAAGCCTTGACCACAGTGCTTGTTTTTGAATGGTAGGGTAGATTTTCCTTGTATAAATACTTTCAGTCTGAAAGGATTTTGATTCAAATGTGTCAAGAGTTTGGATGGCCCTGCTGACTATAAACTTAAATGTGCTTCTGAGGGGGTTAGTGACAATGATTCCTTACATGTCAGTCTGCCACATACAAAGCCTACAAAAAGCAAACATTTCTTAAAACATGCTGAATAGGTTAAGTATAGTTAAACAGTTACCTTCAAAATAATTGCAACCCAAGTAAAATCACTGCAAACCGAGTAGAACAAAAGTACAATGTATTAAAAACTATTGTATGATGTAATGAAAAGCTATTGGTATGATTTGATACTTTTATCATGTGATTTTAAAATGTACTTACAGTGCTGATTAAGAACAGTAATCTTTTTAACAAAATAAATATTTTTCTTACTAGACCTTTATTAGGCACCCTGGTTATGTTTATTTTTTTCCTAGCACCAAAGTAAGTAGTTTAAACAGGCTTCATTATTTAACATCTAGAAACTGGCAAAATATGTTGTTTCAGGATGTATTCAGTACAGACTACTGTAAATTACTGAATAAAATCTAATTAGCACTGCATGACTTAGATGTCTTGATTTTTAGAAGATATGCTACATAATGATTAGTTTACAGTGCATTTCAAAAACACACATCTTTCTTCATATTAAAAGCATTTACAAGTGGCAATACATTTATCTAACCATTTATGTGATCAATACATGCTGCAGCAAACAATAAAATATTTATTGGGGGCAGTGGGGATGTATAGTGAACTCTTGCAATTTTCCCACAATTTTTGCAAGAAAATCCCCGCACTTTTGGGTAAAATTTTCCACAATTTTCCAGTGGCCCTGCTGATGAGTCCCAGTAGAACGAAACACATGTATGTATCTTCTGTTAGTACCCTTTGCAGCTGTGTGAGAGACCTTTTGGTACCATGCATTTCTGCTTAAAGTTGAACCAGCATAATATTCTATGGTGATTTGCATATACAGCCTATGGTGCTTCGCATTATTGGGGCATGTGTGATTTTGTATTTCTTTGTAACTTGGCTTCCTGGCCAGTGCCCTTTGGAGTAACCATTGCCTCAATGCTTACGCGCTGAGGTTCTTTGTCTTTTAGATTGTCATAAATAGAGACATGTGTGCAGAGCTCCTGCTGTAAAAATTTTAAATTACATTAAACCAAAGCAAGGTTTTTGAAACATTTTGTTTTGATAGCAATGTACCTTAAGAACATTTCAACTGCATATTTAGCATGGAGAGACTGACAGAAAATGGGCTGCAGGCTATTGATTAATTGAAGCTTAAGTCTGGTCCTTCAAAAGTAACAAAAGCTGGCTGGCCACCACAGCCGTTGATGGAACCACAGCAGGATACGGAAGTTCCTGAAATTAAAAATTCATTAATGGTGCTATATAATTTAATTTTAAATCTAGAAAGAACATTTGATGATTTTACCTACAGACTTGTGACTGTGGAGTAATCAGAGTCAGGACTGAGTACCAAAGTTGACAAAGCAGTCGAACAGGCAGAAAAACAAGAATAAGTCATGGTGACTTCTACAATCTACATAAAAAAGAACAAACACCTTATACTCTGGCTAGAGATTATGGAAACATGGCTGCATTTTTGAGGATTCGCTGCCATGGCTGTTTAACTGACTGGATCTACCAAACTTTGGCTACATTTACCACATTTACATGCAATTTTGGTTACCAGGAAAGGGACATTTTTTTCAGGTGTATTCGGGTCTATCTCAGTAACAAAACATAACATGTAACTGTCACAATTTCCCAGAAGCCAGTGTTTTCCAGTGGATGTACTACCAGGATACGGTAGACTGGTAATGCTGCTTTTACCAGCTGTGTACATGTAAATGAAGTAATTACTGATAGAGCCTAATGTGCCAGGCAAGCAATGGCTAGCACTTTTGTGCCCCAGATGGTATTGATCACTTTTGTTTGCTCAAACTTTAAGGACAAAAGTGCTCTACTCTTCACATAGAGCAAGGGAGTTGCTGGCAGATGAAACAGTGATCCGCTTGCATTCAGACTGGGCCTGTGCTACCCAAAACAAAGACACAAGGAATTTGAAGATGACAAGAAATGCTTTCATTCTCAAGAAGTTGCTTTTTTTCTGCTGTTCCCAGTATGATTGCAGCTGCCAGTAGGATTGCAGACCTGTCAATTCAGTAACCCACAGGAAGCAGGTAATCTTATTCTAAAGCTGGCAGAAAAACATGACAATATTTCTAAGAACATGGAATATGAGGCTGAAATGAATTTGAAGGAAAAGAGGATGGTGAACCATATGACAGAGACTGAGACCTGAGGTGTGAATAAGGACTATGTTTCAGTTTGGAACATTGGCTGACTCGTAACATTGACCCCCGTTACCTCCAGAGAGCTATGTAAAGGAATTTTTGACAAAGACTATGCCTTCCCTAATAAACAATGCTTTATATTATATTATGCTGATACTAATTATGGTTTTGTTTTGTTTTTGAACTGTGGTCTAACTCATGTTATTCTGTACCAAAATGATGGCAAGTTTGAGCAACTTTAGCACACACTTGAAAATGGAGGGAATGGTTGTGGTCCTGTAGTCTTCTTCCAGGTAGAATTGAGGCTGCGGTCTGCCTGTTATATTGGTATTTACCTTATTGTGTTAACTGTTTTATGTGGGAAAAAAAAATTCATAATTTTATGATAACCCTTTGGGGATGTAATGGAGGCCTGGGTGAGGAAGCAAAAGGCTGCTGGTATATTGGCAGATCACCTTTAAGGTCGGATTGCTGATCTACAAAGCCCTACACAGACAGGGACCTAGCTACTTACAAGATCTTCTGATCCCTTATTGCCCCCCATCCCGCCCACTCCACTCCACTCCTCTGATGAGGGATTGCTAGAGGTTCCCAAGGTCTGGTTAAAGACATCAGGGGCTCACACTTTTTGTGTTTGTGGCCCTGACCCTGTGGAATGCTTTACCTCATCAGATTAGAGAGTACCAGGCCCCTGACAGCTTTAAAAGTGAACTGACGTCATACCTGTTTAGTCAGGCATTTTAATTTTTTTATTTATTTATTTGTGCTCCACCCCACCCCCTGGCCCAACCACTCCTTTGGGCCTCTTGGGACCCATGGCTACCCACCTCCTCCAGTTGCCATCCTGCTGCCATCCACATCCACCAATGGATCCCCCCAGGTGCATCGATGTAACCCTTCATTGAATGGGTCCCTCCCCTGTGGGGGAGAAGTGCAACTCAGGCACATCCAATTAGCCCATGGGATCAGCAGTAGGGGAGTTAGCACAGGGCTATCCTGGGTTACCATGGCATGCTGGGGACTAGTGGCCAACATCCGGTCAGACCAGGGATGTTTTCCTGTTTCTTGGGGGGAGCATAACATGCCACAGGATGACAAGATGTATGCCAATGTCTGCCATGTTCCCACACACAGTGTGGCATGATGCGATGGCCTGCTCCCTGCCTCCTCCAGGGGCCACCAATTGCCAAGCCATGAACCCCCCCCCCTCCAAACAGAAGGTGAGCAGTCTGTAAACACTCAAACCATCTCCCCCCACTGGCTGACCCTCTGACACCCAAATTCGTTCCCGAACCTGGGTCACTGGCATTACAGGTGAAAATCCAACCACTGCGCCGGCAGGCCAAGTCAAGTATTTTTAGATGGAAATTAAGTCTAATGATACTGCTGACCATTTTGTTAATTAAGATTATGTTTATATTGGATTTTAAATATTGTTGTGTGTGTATGAATTTTATTTATAAGTATGTACAGCACTTTGATCTGTTGGAATAGTGCTTACAAATTAAGCATGATTGATAGACTGATTGATAAGCAGACCAAGAGAGATTGTAAAAATTCACAAATAGTGTTTTATTAGTAGTAGTAGTAGTAGTGGTAACAGAAAATAAAAACAAATAAAAATGTACTGAATGGTTGTCAGTATAGGCAATCCAAAAACAAAGTCCAGTTTCTGAGTTCAGAATTTAAATCTACCATCAACCAACTCTGTAACCTCAGGTCTCCAAATGTTCTTGAAGACACTTGCTCTCTCAACAAGACATACTGTCTCTAATACATGTTATCAGAAAAGACAGGCTGTGTGCTTCTCAGTTGCTAGTTATAGATATTGTGACTCAGAACTTTCAGAACCTTGTCAGTTTCTAGCTTCCACCAGAGCACTGTGACCCAGAACTTCAGAACCTTGTCAGATCCTAGCTTCCATTTTGACCCAGCTTCAAGCCATCAATCTGAGATCAAAAAAGCTCACATTCTGTTACAGCTGTTTTTGTAATCATTTCATCAGTAATATAGAGGATAATGGATGGGCGCCAGTGCACAATAACACTGTATTCATTTTGAGAGGTTGTTAAGACAACCTAGTAAACCTCGAGGGCAAAGTTTGAGAGGTTTACTGTTGTCATGACAACCTCAAGAAGTGAATACAGCCTTGTTGTGTACTGATGCCCACCCAAACAAGATGCTGGGATGCATATGTATGGGGATCAGTAGTAGGAGAGAGGAGGTTATATTGCCCCTGTACAGGTCACTGGTAAGGCTGCATGTAGAGAATGGAGTTCGGTAATGGTGCCCATACCTCAAAAAGGACATTAACCTGTTGGATAAGGTCCAGAGGAGGGGCTACAAAGATGATAGTCAGTCAGCAGGGTAAGGCATATGAGGAGAGGTTGAGGGCACTGAACATGTACTCCCTGGAAGACAAGAAGAGAGAGAGAGAGAGAGAGAGAGAGAGAGAGATGGGACATGATTGGGACTTTCAAGTACTTGAAAGGGACAAATAAGGTTGATAAGGAGAGTCTCTTAAAGCTGAGTGGCAACCATAACACAAGGGGGCACAGTCTTAAGCTGGAGGGTGGGAGGTTTAGGAGGGAGGTCAGGAAGCACTTCTTCACAAAGAGGGTGGTGGACACGTGGAATGCACTGCTGGAAGAGGTCATCTCATTGAAGACAGTAGGCAGCTTTAAGAGAGGATGGGATAGGCATAGGGGAAAGGTAAAAATCATGGGTAGGGAGGATGGGAGGAGTGGGGAGGGAGGGCACGGACATTAGCTCAAGCTGTGGACCCCGCAATGTGAATAGGCTTGAGAGACCAAATGGCCTTCTTCTGCTGGCTTCTTTGTATGTTCGTATGTATGTACATATTATCTTGTATACTGTATGGGGACCAGTCACCAAGCAGGAGCATTGCAGGAGTCAATTCAAGTTTAAAAAAATACCAGTATAGCAAATCAGAAACTGATTTAGCCATAATTGCACGTCCTTACATTAAACACAAATATATCACTTGCGTCAATAATTCAGTGGAGATTTATTGCAAACAAAATGAAAACAACAAATTAATATAAAAGTGCTCTTAATGAATTTCATTCAGATTTTGGGACATTTAATCAAAGGTCTAATAAAAATGAAAAAACGAATGGAAAATGGAAAATCTAAGGACACTGTATGTCAGCGTTATCCTATGCATCAAACAGAAGTGTCTTATGAAGCTCCAGTCCAGTGACGTGTGAAATGCAGCTGGATCCAGAGCTGTCAGGTACCTCTTTTTTGCCCTCCACAGCCAACTGTCGAATTTGCTTTAAGGCAATAAGGAAATAAACAAGCCATTGGTGACAGTTCCTGTGTAGGTGGCACATGAAAGTATTCTAACTTGTACCATTGCTATGATGTATTCACAATGGTACAACAGCACCATGACGTCACAAATATGATACAAGGTTAGCTTTTTATTGAATTCCACCCATAATAATCCTTGCACTTACACGAAAAAACTACTATATAGTTTAGAAATCAGAGAATCCAGTTCCATACATATGTTTTTGATAACAAAATATAAGCAAGGTAGAGACGGTAAAATAGGAAAGACCAACAAGTGAATTAAGACTTGATTGTGCAGTCCAATAGGAAAGACAGAAATGGTAGGCAGAATCCTTGCTTTAAACTCTCACCCCACATCACAAATGGGACAGGGCCCAACCAGCCCTTTCACAGTGTGATCAAGGCATATTTTTTGTCTGCCTCCAGACAGGGGCAGTTGTTTAGAAGTTCAATTTGCAATAATGCCTTCACATTAGTAACTACTGGTGGGAGCTTAAGCATTTTAAAAACAGTCAAGTGCATATTTTGGTTTTATACAGACTCCAGGGCCTTATTGGGTCTGGGTACTTTAAGCACAGAAATGTCTATTATTTAATTAAAAGTTAGTAACTGGGAAAGGCACACTGAGCCAAGGATAGTTTCCAGGTGCAACCCAAGGGAAGGGAAATTAGGGGAACAACTTACACAGCAAAATATGGATATAGGCATAAAAAAACTACAATGGTAGCAGCAAATGGAGTGGAAACATAAAACAGCCGCATAAATACAGCAATGATATGGTGGCTAGGGATAAGCGAAGCGAAGTGCACAGTGCATGTTGGGCAGGGGAGATGAGGGAGACTAGGTAGGATGGAATGGATCCAAGCCAGTATTTGGCAATGATGGTGGCACAGTGGTCCTATCGACATTAAGGGAGAGGGAGGATTGGGTTTGGAAGTAGGAATAAAAGCAACAGTAATCATTGCAGAGAGGAGAGTAGCTGTCAGAATGGCAGAAGGTGTTACAGAGGTTATCCGGTTTGGCAATGGAGGAGAAAGGGGCAGTACCATTGACCACATAGGCATAATCAAAGATTGGGAGGACCATTTTGGCTACCAGCTCCCGGCAGATATGGAGGGAGGGGCAATCCTTTTTACAATACAAGGTACCATGTTTGGGTGGAATTTGGCATAAATGGCATCAATGTAGATGGAGAAATCGAGCTTGCTGTCAAGCCAGTCTCCAAGGTACTTGAAGGCAAGGGCAACCTCCAGATTTGTGCCCTCATGTATGGAGAAAGCAGGGAGAGGTGAGAGCCTTACCAGTTCTGGGCTGGTACCAAAGCTCATAGTGACAGTCTTCTTTGTGTTGATCCTGAGCTGGCTGGTGTGGAAACAATGCAGGACATTGTGGAAATCCTTTTGGAGTGGATCTTCCACAGATGAAGTTGAAGGGCCAGAGGTGCAAATGACCATATCATCTGCATATATTTGGATGTGTGAAGAGACTGGGGCAGATGAGAGGTCATTTAGGAAAATGGTGAACAAAACAGGGCCCAGGATGGAGTCCTGAGAGACACCTGCTAGACTGTGGAGAGTGGGGGACAGGACACCACCCACTTGTACAAACTGATGATGACCCATGAGGTATGAGGTATGAGCAGAACCAGCCAACAGTAGATGCTGAGAGGCCTGCAGAGCTCAGCTTGTTGAGGAGAAGAGGGTGGGACACAGCGAATCAAAGGCTTTGGCCAGGTTGATGAATATAGCTGAGGTGATATGTCCCTGATCCATCCCAATGAGAACAGAGTCAGTAACCTTCAGCAAGGAAGATAGGGTGGAGTGGTGCTTTCTTAAGCCAGACTAAAGGGGGGGGATAGGAAATCTGAGGAATAAAGGATGTCATAAAAGTCTGGAGTAGAAGAGGGTCTCTTGAAGCTTAGCAAGAGAGGGAAGAAGTGATATTGGCTGGTAGTTGCCAGGGGAGGGAGAGTCACCCCCTTTGTGCAGAGGGAAGACCTTTGCTATCTTCCAGGTCTGAGGGACAGCACAATGAAGAAGGAGAGGTTCAAAAGGTGAGCAAGTGTTGAGGCAATAGCCAGAGTTGAGATTTGTAGAAGTTTGGGGTCCAGCTGGACTTCAATAGGTTAAGTGAAGTTAGGACAAGGAAAACTTCCTGGGGGGGGGCGGGGGAATGAAAGCCATCATGAAAGAATGGAGGAGGAGAGGCAGGAGGGGGACAGATGCAGAGATTGACAGAGGACTGGTATGAAGGAAAAGCACAGGTGGGGAAGAATTTGTTAAAATGAGTGGCAACTGAGAGGGGGTCAGAGACTGATGAACCATCCACTTGGAGGATAAGGGGAGTGGACTGGGCCAGAGGACCAAAGAGAGAGTGAATAACCCTTCAGAAATGAGTGGGAAAATTAAGGTTAGACTGGAAATCAGATTATACTCAAAACTCATCTTTTCTATAGTCTGTTTCCGCTATGGCTAAATTGTTTTTGTGGATTATTGCTGTTCTTTTTACTAACATTTCAATACCCCCTCCTACTGAGGTCACAAAGGCATATGGTTTGTATAGATACTGCACACTGTATTCTGAACTGCATATATTTTTTATCAACTGTATAGTGCTGCACCAGACATAATTGTACTGTATTTCTGTCTGAAAACTCAATGAATAAAATATTTCAAAAAGTACACATCATGGCAACTGAACCTCCATATGACACCATTTTAAACAATAATAGTGTACTATTAGACAAATAATACCCACGAAACAATTTAAAATTAAACAATAAGCCCCTGTAAAAGTTAAACACCACCTAACACAAACCTACAATACCAAGATAAACTAATTTACACTCCCAGAATCTCTCAATACGAGTCCAAAACTCCAGCCACAAACACCAAAAAACAAAATTCAGAAAACACTTCAGAACCTTGCAGTCACATTAGAAAAAGCTTCAAACAATGTGCATCTTCAAATATACACCCTTTAACAACAGTCCCTACAAAACAAAGCACCACTACAGCATAAAAAAGCTCGTCACCAGCCAATTCTCTCTCTTTTCCCTGTTCCCTCCCTCATTTATCAATTGCTCAAGCCTCTCAATGTTGCTTCTGGCCTCTGTCACCAAACATGGCACTCTGTACTGCTGCTGTGTATTATTCAAACCACTGCTCCACAATTCCACACGTCTCAGCTCAAACGCCATCCTGAAGACAGAATGAGAACTCTTGCAGCTTCTAGGCCTCCTCTTATCCTTCCACTAATTAGGACACTCCCAGCAGCTGTTATAGCTCCGTGCATCCATACATGGCACGACATGCATGCCACAGACATGTGCAAATGGCAGTGTGCACCTGCAGTACAACACACATGTGTAGAGATCAAAACTGCAACAAGCCATCCAAATGAATTCTATAAAATGAACAATAGACAACTATAGTATACTTTTGAAATGTACCATTTAGGGAAGCTCATGAGGTAACTACTGCAATTTGCTATTCAGTCTTGTGGCTGTTTATCTCATAAGCACTTCTCAGTGATATACTGTATATTTTATTTTATACCAGAGTGTTACAGATGGGAGACATGATAGACACCTATCAGCACCTCACAGGGGTGAACAAAGTACAGGAAAGAAGTATTTTCATAAGAGAAGTTACACAAGAACAAGATGGCATGCAATGATGCTGGAAGGGGGTAAATTTAGGAGGGATTTGAGGACGTTCTTCAGCAAAAGAGTGATGGATGCCTCAAACACTCTACCAGCAGAGGTGGTGGGCTTTAAGCATGCATGGGATATGCACAAATGAATCTTAGTAGAAAAGTGGTGGGGGAGTAACTGGAGATCAGGTAGGGTCTGTAGTGCCAGTAGAGGCAGGGACAAACTGGGCAGGCTAGGAGGGCCAAGTGGTCCTTATCTGCTGACAAATTCTGTTTCTATAGTTCTGTTTCTATGTTTCCTATCATTTATTTTATATAATAATATATGATTCAGTGCTGTTGTTTATGGAAATTCATATACTTCCAGATGCTGTTGTACCAGAGTAGTGATATCAGAATGCTGTTGTACCCCCCTCTCTGAATGTCTAGAGGCCTGATGTTCCAGGAAAGGGTGTCATAGACAATATAATTCTCTCCAGTACCTCTCAAATACAATGAATAAACATTTCTTACCTTGAGATGTCTTCTGACATGTCCCAAGAACCCAGACGATGGATAAATTTACCCCAGCTGATGCCTTCCAGGAAAGCAGACCCAGGCAATTCATCTTCAGCCTTCATGGGCATCCATCTGCCCAGACCCTTGGCAAGAGAACACAAACTTCTGGAATGCTTCAAGACCCCAAGGGAGAATATGGAAACCCCTAAAATGAAAGGACTGGCTATTTAATTTGAAATCCATTAAAAACAAGTTACACTGGACTCCGATTTCTCCCAAGCTAATCAAGTTTCTCTCCTGAGTCCATAAATGATAAACAGGGCTCAGGGGTCCCAGTTACTTGAAGAAAAATAAAATATGCACAGCTCTTTGGGGCTAAAACTTTTTACGTGAATTTCCTGAGAGAGACACATTTAGGGCAGTACTTAGGCATGGAGCGATGTTCTACAAGTACAGACTACAGCAGCACCACTTTACTCAGACTAAGAATTTCTCTGAAGTGACCAGAAGCGTGAAGCTCCCATATGTCACTGACTCTGGTAAGTACCTCTCACCTTAGCTTCACTTCTCAAAACACAGGGCTCTTCTCATAACTTTTCCCAAGTGCTCCTCTCTTTTCTCTCTCTGAACACTTCCAGACTGGAGAAGCAGTACGCTTCTCCAAACCGCCCCCACCTAAGCCATTCTAATGGGGTGTAATTTCTTGGCAGCCTGCTAGTTCCTCACCTGCACATATTACTTGCTCAACTACTGCCTAAACCATTGTCCTGGACCACCTGGTCCTTCAGACCTCCTAATCTCTCTGCTAGCTCTTTCTCTCTCTCTCTCTCTCTCTCTCTCTAGTTCTGACTTCCAATTTGTTTTCACTAAGCTGTTGCTCCCATAAAGCAGTCACGGTGAAACCAATTCTTTGAATGCATTTCTGCATTGCCTGAGCTGTGCAACACAGTGGGCAATAGCAAAAAAGGCCTCATCGCTTTTACCCTGCCTGAGAACCAGCCCAGGGACTTTAACACCGAGCCCTGGGAACTGCCCCTCCAAACAAGCCCCACGTTGGGTAAAGACCACACCCAGCTCCACCTCTTACATCCCAGGCCACCCTGCCACATGGGGAAAGGACTGGAACAGCTCCCACCAGCCCCAAATGCCTGCAGAGGACCTGCCACAATCTCTGCAGCTCCAACGACCCAGGAAACCAACCCTACCAACCAGAGCCTAAACCCACCAGGGGTCCTACTCTCCCTTGACCTCCTTTAACTTCCATGGCTACTCTCACCAGGCAGCCCCCCCAGGGCCCTAGACCCAGATGACTGCAAACTGGCTTCCAATGACCTCCCTCAGATGCACACCCAGGGACCTGGTGCATTGCCACTGAAAGCTGCTGACCTCTGCCTAAAAAGGGGGGAACCAACCATTCTGACTACCCTACAGCTGTGCCCACCAGTTTCTCTCCAAATCTCATGAGCTCTCCTTTATATATCCCCTAATCTGCTGTCCCCTAGTAGTGGCCAGCAGAAATTGAACTCCCCCCCAAGCACTACTCAGCCCTAAGCTTTAGGGGAAGAAAAGGAGGGGGCCTTACAGGTAAGCTATAAGCCCCCCAAAATGAGGGCGGCTTAGTCTCTTCCCCCCCCACCCAAAGAATCATTCCCTCCTGGGAATGATGGCAAATGGCTAAACAGGCCCCTCAACTACCAGACCAAGTATAAGCACTCCCTAGACCGCAAGCAAACTGCCTGCTAAAGTGGGCCTAAGGGAAACCCTCCCTAACACCACTATAGACCCTAAAAATAAACACCCTGACTTACTTGTGCCTGAAGGTCTTAAGCCTTAAAATACCAAAGTTAGGAAACACATTTCAAAATCTTTAAAGCATTGCAAACATTTTTGGTTAAATATTTATACACATTTGAGGTAGATTTTTTTTCACAACTGTCCCTAAACCACTTATTATGCCACCCTCCAAGTTGCAAACATTTTAACAGCAATAAACATTATCAAAATGCACTCTACAACCACTCACTCACAGGCACTCTCACATTCACACCAGGCAGGGGCAAAATACCGCAGCCACACTTAGAAAAACATTTTGAATGGCAACTGTTTTAAATTTAAAATCACGTCATTTGTTGTTGTTAGTTTAAGATGGTAACTCTTAATATTATCACAGTCTGTTACCCAAACCTGCTCCTGTGAACAGCCATCCTGGCACAGTCCATAGGTTTCTCAGGGGGCTCAAATGGCAGGACCTCCACCAGATGAAAAGTAAAAGTCAGGACCTGGTTTTGTTGAAACATTTCTGAATGAATCTCTTGCCGCCATGTAGTATTTCACACAGCATCTTGCCAAGTTCTGCACCAAAGCAAAATTCTTGAAAAGGGTTAATCTAGACAATGGCGCAGTGCGCTCATAGCCCGTGCCTTTTGGAACAATTCCTGGGACGGCCGTCATCAATGTCTAGGGTGATGCTTTATCTTATCAAGTTGCTCTATATACATCCATTCTTCCCTTATCTCCTCAATTACAGTATGTCCCATACTCTCTCCTAAACATATGGATAGTCCAATGAAGGATATTCAATATGGATCCTCCTCCTGACCCATCTTTCTACTTGAGACCATTCAGGCAATTCTCTCACATTGGTTCTACATGCCATACCTGGCTCCAGCCAGGTCCCTTTCTGATCAGCAATATTCAGAGGATCACTCCGATTCAGACCATCCATCCTGCTCCAAAGGACTTTAGCACAGATAGGCAAACATAGGGTTCAGTCAGCTAAAGTTATCACAGGGCGATGGAATGGCCTGGGAATGACTATAGATTTCATCATCTGCAAATTGGAATTTCTTGTTGAGCAGCTTCTCCCCATCAAAATCCTCTTCCCCCTGGATCCCTTCTCTTTCTATAGTTACACCATGCACTGCTCCAAGTGCTGCCAACTTAATCAAAGGTCTAGTCTTCACAGGTGCTGAGTTCTCAGATTTCAATAACAGGGCTGGAGGGCTACCGCCAGACAGGGACCTAGGCAGGGACCCCCTTGCCCTGGGAGGATCACCCAATGGACTTCTAAGGCCCCTGCCCCTCCCTCTGCCATGGGGAGAGCTTGCAGCCAGTCGCAAGGAGCAGGGAAGATGGCTGTGCTCCTCACCACCCCCATTTTTCACCACCTCAGCAACGTCCGCTTCTGTAACTGCCAACCCCACTACATCAGGGGAGTGACCCCTGAGCTTCTTTTTCACCTGACCTGAATCGTGAAGAGAGCTTTTCCAATGCCCTGGCCACAGCACTTTCCTGAGACCACACAGATGTAGGCCACTCTGAAATACTAGGGGAATATCCCCAATGGAAAACCGGTGGGACACGATTGAATATTCCACCAGGGACAGAGCTGGAGCAAATCAAGCAGATGGGTAGCCTCTCAATACCTTCTCCTCTGTAACCACATCAAATATATTGTTCATCAGCTTGTCCTCTTCCTCCTGAATTCCAAAGCCGTGTCAGGAGTGATGCAGGAACCAAAGCTAACAGCTCCTCTAGGGGAGGGACTTCTGTCTTAAACCCACTGCCTGCCATTCTAAAATGTCGGTCCATGCGATCACCTCCCAAACTCTCTTGCCAGTTTTCCAGTGGAGGGGAGCAACAAAAATTGTTCTTACTTGTTCTTTTTTGCAACAGGTTTCTACTTCTCAGATCTCCAACAAGTTCTCATCAACTACCACTCTCTTCAGGTCATCTCCTCAAAATGGTGCTGAGCTCACGAGTCTGTTTTCCTCTCCAGAAGCCACCAGCAATCAATGAACTGGCAGACAACACATGACCCACAAGTCACAAGTTGGCACCGCACCAGAGAGAGGGCTGATGACTAGCCATCTGTGTAGGCCTAACCCCACACCACCTCCTGAATTTTAAATGCATCACATGGCCTTGACCTGCAGTGGTCGGTCCCACCAGCTCCTCTTCACTGGATTTTTTTTTGCATTTTTTGCCTGCTTGAGTGCATGCAAATCCCAGATGAGCCCCCACTCTGTAACCCCCCCTTCCCAACTGTCTAGGGGCTTGATGTTCTGGGGAAGGGGGTCCTAGACTATAGAATTCTCTCCATCACCTCTCGAACTTGAAGCATGGAATGAATATCTTCACCCTGAGACATCTTCTGACATGTCCCAAAAAACCAGACGATGGATGGATTTACCTCAGCTGATGCCTTCCAGGAGAGTAGACCTAGGCAAGTCATCTTCAGCCTTCACACGCACCCACCTGCTTGGACCCTGGGCAAGAGTGTGCAGAAAACTTCTGTAATGCTTCGAGACCCCCAAGGTAGAATATGGAAACCCTTAAAACTAAAAGCCTGGTTATTTCATTTGAAGTCCTTTAAAAACTAATCACACTGGATTCCTATTTGCGAACATACAAACATACGAAACTGCCAGCAGAAAAGGGCCATTTGATCTATCAATTCTGCTCAATTTTGCAGCTGCCACACCTACTCTGTAGCTGCTCCTCACACCCTACCCCCTCCCATGACCCACCCTTTTGCCCTATTCCAGTCCCTCTTGAAGCATCCCACTGTTTTACAGACCTCCACCTCTGCCAGTAGTGCATTCCACTCTGCTACCACCCTTTCGGTAAAGAAATGCCTCCATCTCCCTCCTAAACCTTCCACCCTTCCATTTTCAAATCATGACCCCAAGTGTCTCTCCCCACCCTCCCCTTGAACAGTTCCTCCATGCCTGTCCTGTTTATTCCTCTCATGTACTTAAAGGTCTCGGTCATATGTCTGTCCCTCCTCTCCTCCAGAGGGTACATGTTCAACTCCCTCAGTCTAACCTCATATGGTAACTCCCCCAGACCCATGATCATCTTTGTTGTTCTGCGTTGCATCCCTTCTAGCAATCTAAAGTCCCTCTTTAGGTAAGGGCACCAAAACAGAATGCAGTATCCAGGTGGGGTCTGACCAGTGATCTGTATAATGGCAGAATCACCTCCCTCTTCCTAGAAGTTATACCCCTTGCAATACAACCCAACATCTTCTTGGCCACTGCAGCTGCTTTCTTACACTGTGCTGAGTTGTTCATTGCTCTCGTAATGAGCAACCCCAGATCCTTCTCCTCCTCAGTCACAGCTAGCTGAACCATTCCACCAGTTGGTAGCTCCTCTTTGGATTCTTTGCCCTGAAATGTAGCACCTTACATTTTTTTGCATTGAAACTAAGTTGCCAAATGTCAGCCCATGTCTCCATCTTTGTTAGATCTTCCCGCAATCCCTGCCACCATCCTTGGTCATCCACCACTGCTACCATCTTGGTGTCTTCCACAAATAGACTGATCTTGCTATTTACGCCTACTGAGATGTCTGCAATAAGTACCCCCAAATAACACCGGCCCCGGCACTGACCCCTGTGGAACCCCGCTCATCACTGCCCTTGGGGATGATAATTCACCTCCCACTACCACCCTCTGCTGCCATCCCTGCAGCTAGTTCTCCACCCATCCCACCAATTTTGCGCCTGCCCATATGTCTGTAACCCCTAGGTGGCACTATTCCAAGGGCTACTACCCCTGCCTGCTTGGCTAGTAGCAGGTTAAGGGGCCTGAGTTCTGAAACGGGTGCCTCCACCCGGAGGTCAGGGTTGGTAGTTGTCAAGCTAACCTGGGCACAGCCCTCCAGGACACTGTAACACCCCTCTTTCCTTGCTAGTGGCCGGATCAATACACAATAATCACTTTCACAATACCCCTGATACACCATACAAGTATCCACACTGTTTGCACTTACCACCAGGGCTTTCCTCTGGCTCGGCCCTGGGGATCCCCTGTAAAACAAGGTTATACACAGCAAATAACAGCAGTACAGTACTCTTGCACAAACTGGAACTACAGTCAGGGTAAATGCAAAAAAAAGTTAGATCTGATTTATTTAAGGCACTTGAACAAGGGAGGGGTGTAATCAGGTTAATTTGCTTAAAGACTATCATTCAAACAGTTATGCATGCACTTCAGGGTCTATAAACATTCACACACACTGGGTACCCAGATGGAGAATGGTGGGCTAGCCAGGAACATTGCAGCTGGTTGGGGCCCTGTGATGGAAGAAAAAAACATGCACCACACACACTGATTATAATCCGGAGCCGCAGGGCTCAGTTTGTGAAAAGAAAACAACAAGACAATCAGATGACACACTTTTAGATTAGGCTGTTGTTGCAGGGAGCTACCCTGATGATTACTCATGCTACCCATGACTGGACACAGGCTGGACGAAAATTGAGACTGCAGGTGGTTGATCTGGAGTGCCAGGAGAAGCAGGGCCCACACGATTTGCCAAGGTGTCACTCCTGTTCAAGCGTGGAGCAGGGAGCTGATCCCCAGGCAGGTCTCTCATCGATGGCTTTCTTTGTGCAGCAGGTAGTCTGGCTGGGCCAGTGTGGCAAGGCCCCGGCCAAATGGAGACAGATTCAGATACAGTCTGTTTTGGGCTTGATACAGCTTCCAGCAAGCAGTACACAGTTCACACAGTGGGGAACTGAATCACAACCCACTAACAACTCACAGCACTTTTACATGTAAGGAAAGTCTACTGTACCAGGCAAACCGCTCTCTGGTCACGATCGCAGAGTCTCTGCACAAACCGGGGATTCAAAATTAGCTGGAAATCCTGACAGGCCAATCACATTCATCAAAATCTTCAGTCTTCTTCAGGTATGAGCCTGGTAGAAAATCAGTGGTTTATTTCGTTCTCACAAACTCAGATTTAGTCCGAAATAATTCTTTTTTCTCCCTCTCAGGGGCAGCAGGCAGACATGCAGGCCAAAACTCAGCCCTTTCACAGTTCTCCCATGTGCAAATCCACTCAGGATTGCTGCTCAAAATCACTTGAGCTCTTTCTTCTTCAGTTCCCATCTTAGATCTCCCTTAAACAGCAGGCAGCTTGGGGGTTTCCCTCAGACCCAAAAGGTTCAGTTGGCTGATCTGTCTGTCAGTCACAACAAGACTCCTCTTTCAGTTGCAAAAAGGCACCAAAAGCCCAAAACTACAATTCCTACAGATTTTGACTCCAGACAACTCCTGTAGTACAGCTTCATTTTAGGTCCCACCAGACTGATTGGTCCAATTCAGCAGTCCAGGACCAAGACAGTGGAGACAAACAAAACAGTCCTTGCTGCAAAGAAGGCAGGTTAGACAAATTACATTATCACTATCACTCCATGATTTTCAGTAAATAGTTACATCTTTCAACTGAGCTCCTTCACAGATTACTTATGACTGCAAACCGGGCAGCTTGTAAAGAGACAGTACACAGAGGCATTAAAGGCACTCTCTAGCAATAACATTTAAATGGACAGAACACAGGACACCAGTCTGGCAGTGAGCATTTAGGCAAGCTCAAGGAAGACTTTTCAGGAACCCCTTTTTGTAGGGAGGTTACACCCTTCTCTGCCTGAAGAAAACTTGGCGTCCGCGTCACGTGGGTATCATCATGCGTCAGTTAACATAAACTTATTACTTTACTATACATTTTCACTACACTTTATAATACTATACCCATTCTGACAATACATTAGGCATATTTCACGCAAGTCAGTTGAACATTACTATACTAAATCAGGTAATAACTTCTTGTACCTTGAACAATGCAAGAGGGGACCCTTCCCTCTCAGCTAACTTGGGGCTGGATGGGGCAGGAGCACCATGGTGAGAGGGCAGAACAAGTAACCTGGAATGGGCCATCAAGCTCAATTTGGGCAGTGAGCTTGGTGAAACACAAACACCTTTGTGAACTACATGGAGAGGCAAGTCCACAGGCCTACCCTGAGAATCATAGCCGAAATGTACTACTGGCTTGACAACTCGCCCAGTCTTTCTGGGGGGAACAACCACAGTCTCTGTACTCTCAGCACTGGTCCTGGGACTTTCAACACTTGGAAGGGGTGCCTCTGCCTGAGCAGGAATGTCCAAACGTGGAGCACTGTCGGTCCCTTGCTCTGTAGGCTGTTTCCGCTACACTTTGTTCCCTTTGAAGACACTCTGGCACTGAAGGGGGGTTGTCAGCACTCTCATAGTGTTCCTCAAGTTCTAGCATGTCATCAGAAAGACTCATACCATCAGCCTCTCCTTCAGGCAAATCATACAGTTCCACAATACACAGAGACTCAGCATCCTCAGACATGATACTTTGCACTTCACTTTCAGGGAGCATTGGCTCCAAGGATGAAGCTGGGGGGTTAGGCAGTACAGAAGGCCCAGCTTCATCCCCATGATTATTCATGGGATTACCCCAAAAACAGCTGGCTTAGTTCATAGGAGGGGTAATAGACAGGATCACATTCGCTTTCGTCAGAGATGGACTGACAGCCACTATCATTCTGGGCCTGCTGTGGAGAAAAACTTAAATCAGTGACCACTGGGGTAGGTTAACTCTGTCGCTTTCTTGCAGCAGCATGAGTCACCTGTCCAGGGGGATCAATCTCTGAAGGCTCAGCCTTAATCATGACTTGTCCGATAGGCAGCAAGTGGTTACGGTGCATGGTCTTGACAGCTTTGGAGTTGTTCTCTGGGCGCACCTTGTACACAGGTAAATCATCTAACTTTCCAACTACTACATAGGGATGATGGTGCCATTGATAAGCAATTTTGTGTTTACCATGCAGTCCCAAATTGTGTAACAACACACGGTCTCAAGCCAAAGCTCTTGAGCCTTTTTTATCATGCTTCTCTTTGTTGGCTAGATTTCTCTTGGCGGCCATTGTCTGGGCCAGTTGATAAGCATGGTTCAATTGAGCTTTCAATTTTTGTACATACTGCAAGTAGTTTTCAGCTTGGATCCTATCTGGAGAGACCTCAAAATAGACATCAACTGGCAGCCGGGCCTCTCTCATGAACATGAGGCAGTAGGGGGAGAACCTAGTAGCATCATTTTTCATGCAATTGTATGCGTGTACCGAGGTGCTAATCTGATGGCTCCATTTATGCTTGTCTTTTGGGTGGAGGATGCCTAGCATGTCTAGAAGGGTGCAGTTAAAATGTTCTGGTTGAGGGTCTCCCTGTGGGTGATAGGGGGTGGTTCTTGACTTTTGCACCCTCCATAGAGAGAGCATTTCTTTGATTAGTCGACTCTCAAAGTCTCTGCCCTGGTCAGAGTGGATCTGCTGGGAAGCACCACAGTGGATGAAGAAATTTTCCACTAGAACCATGGCCATGGTAGATGTCTTTTGATCTTTGGTGGGACAAGCTTATGCATACTGTGAGAAATGATCCATAGCCACTAACACATTGCCAATGTTCCACTGATCAGGTTCTAAACACAAGACGTCTATGCAGACTAGTTCCATGGGGGTGCTGGTAGTAATATAAACAAGGGGGGCTGCCCTCTGAAGCAGAGCTTTTCTTTGCAGGCAGCGTCAACAAATCTTTACATGGTGCTCAACATCGGCCCCCATTTTGGGCCAGTAGAAGTGAGATCATACCAGGTCAAAGGTTCTGTCAATACCAAGGTGCCCCAAGTGATTGTGGAGGGACCTCAGTACCAAATCTTTAAAGGCCGTGGGCAGGACCAATTGTTGCTTGTCTACTTTGCCACTATGATCTACCGTCTCTCTATACAACAACTGATTGAGCAACTTCAATCTGGGGCCTTCTTTAAACAATAAAGCAGTTCGCAAGTCAGTGGAATGTAACTTAGACACATCTTTCCCCACACGCAGGGCATCAAGTGCTGACTGAATCATAGAATCTTGGGATTGAGCCCATTGAATGCTGTCATTGTCAAACTGAGGAAGTGCACTAATGTCTAGAGCAGAGAAGTGGCAATAAGCAGCTGGTATGCAGGTGTCAGAAGGGCCCAAGCAATCTACTAAACAGTACACTGTGTCCTCAGACATTTGTTCATCTCTATCTAACTTTTGGCACAATGCTCAAATGCCAGGTTCAGGCAGCCTGACCCAATCACTCTTGGAAGTGGGCCTTCGTGATAGAGCATCAACATCAATATGGTTCAGGCCCGGTCTGTATTCGACAGCATAATCATAGGTTGATAATGCAGAAAGTCACCAGTGCCCTGTGGCATCTAACTTAGCTGATGTCTGCACATAGGTCAATGGGTTATTGTCAATCTTCACCAATATCTTTGCCCCATAGAGGTATTCAACAAACTGGTCAACAATGGCCCATTTTAGCGCAAGGAACTCCAACTTATGCACAAGATAGTTTCATTCAGACGGGGTCAAGCTCCTCCTGGTGAAAGCTACTGGTCTTAGGCCATCCTCATGGTCTTGATACAGCACCGCTCCTAAACCCTGCAGACTAGCATCTGTATGCAGCACATAATGTTTGGTGAGGTCAGCATAGGTGAGGATGGGGGTATGAGTGAGCTTGTATATGATCTCGTGGAAGGCTGCTTCACAGTCGGGCATCCAGCAGGGCCAGAAGAGTTCCCCTGGGTGGAAGTATACTTTTCCGGATCTTTAATGGCCCCTTTTTTGTATTTACGATTGGTAGGAGGGTAACCCTGGGTAAGGTTCAAGAGTGGGTGAATCACTTTGGAATAGTCTTTTATGAACCTGCAGTAGTAACCACAGAACCCCAGGAAACATTGTAGTTCTTTCAGATAATGGGGCTGGCGCCAAGTAGTCAGTGCTTCAACCTTGCTAGGATCAGACTCTATCCCTTTTGTAGACACAATGTGCCCCACATACTTCACGGAGGTTTGGAAAAACTGGCACTTGTCAATGGACAGCTTGAGGCCGAAGTCTTCCAGTCAGTCTAGGACTTTAAACAGTCAGTTCTCATGCTCCTCTAAGGTGCTACCAAACACAGTGACATTGTCCAAGTACACCAGGCATTCCAGTAAATTCATATCTCCCACTGCACATTTCACCAGTCGCTGAAAGGTGGCCGGGGCACCTGATATCCCCTGTGGTATCCTTGGAAACTCATAGAACCCAAATGGACAGATGAAGGCTGTTTTCTTATGGTCTTCCGGGGCCATCGGGATCTGGTAGTATCTGCTGTGAAGATCCAACAACAAGAACCATTTGCTCCCATTCAAGCAGTCCAGGGCATCTTGTATACGAGGCATAGTGTATTGGTCTGGGATGGTCCACCAGTTCAGGGTTCGATAATCAACACACATCCTCACAGACCCGTTCTTCTTATGCACAGCCACAATGGGAGAGGTGTATGGGCTCCTGGTTTCTTGTATCACACCAGCAGCGAGCATTTCCTGCAGGTGTCTTCTCACATCATCTATGTCTGCTGGGGATGGGCGTCAGGGTCTCTCTCGAAATGGCCGTTCATCATGCAGGCGTATATGATGCTCCACACCCTGGGCACATCCCATATCCCATTCCTTCAATGAAAACACTTGGTCTCTCTGGGCAAGTCTCTTCTAATTCTAGCCTTCCATTCATCTGGCATTGGGGAGTCACCAAAGTCAAACACGTCTGGGTTCACTTTCTCCTTCTCACCAGGGTGCTTGTTGCTGGGCAATACTGCAATGTCTGTGCAGTGTATCATAGTTAGGGTGCACCCTCAGTTCACCCGGATCTCCCGATCTGACTCATTGTGAATCTGGACCATCACTCATCGTGCATAGGCATGGGCATGAGCAGGCAAGATGCTTGGCTTGACCAATAATCCTTCTGGCAATTTTCCATCGCCTGGCACCTCCAACATCAGTATTTTATTCTTGACTTCCTTCTGGAGGAAGACCTCCCCTTGAATGGTACACTGGGCGTTAGGGGCCAATACCATCAAATTGGGATCCTTCTTCCACACGATATCCATCGGTTCATCCTGGTGTACTTCCTCAGGTTTCTGTTGCAAATCATAGTCCCTCTTGATCAGAGCCAGAATTCTCAGGGCCCTCCCAGTCCATCGCCCTTGTTTCTCATGACAGAGTTCTGCCAGTCTCCCAAACATATGGGTGTTTGTCCCAATTAACAGGGGGACCCCATCATACAGTCCGTTGGGGGGACACACTAGGGCCAATGTCTCTACTCGCTCCTCTACACCAGTTACAGTAGCAGGAAATGACAACCAGAGGTGGACATACCCTAGGTAAGGATAAAACTTGTCACTCAGGCCCCACACATGTAGGCCTTCCAGGGATTGCAAAGGCACATCAGATAAGTGTTTGTCATACCATTCCTGGAATACAATGGTCACTTGCAACCCACTGTCAAGCACAGCCCAAGTAGGAGTACCATTCACCATCACCGTAGTCTCCATTGAAGGGCCCACTATTTTGGACTAGTCTTTAGAGGCAGTAGCAGAGGCCTGGACAGACTATTTAGCCACAAATAAATTTGAGTCAGGGTTTCTCAAACCCTCACTGCAGTCATTTCGGGCACCCCTTGGCCATTGATTTGCTTTTCAGAGCTCCCTTTGGAGTCTGTTTACTACTCTTTCTAAGTCCTTCTGAGACCAGCATTCTCTTTAGATATGGCCATCCTTTCCACAGTGGTGACAAATGATAGATGCCTGGGCCATCCTGGGAGAGAACATCGTATGAGTAACTGAAGCAGTAGTAAGAAATTGGGGTCTAGTATCTGCTTGCAGCGGTGAGAGTGGTGCAACATGTCTTAACAGTTCCTTTAGAGTGGCAGTCAATCCGGTGATCTCAGCCTTGGAGCCACCCTCGGTAGTGGATGTCTGAGGGTGCACCCCAACCCCCATGGCAGTCATGTCCTGAAAGGGACCAGAATCTTGTTCCATGGGGGAAACCCTTACAGAGGCACCCATCTTCAACTCTCGGACTTCCTTTAGTAGCTCATCTTTCCAATGCTGGGCCCAGGGCAGGAAGACCTTTACATTCTCAGAGTGCTCGTTAAGTGCCGACTTTTGCCCCTAAGCTTCACTTGGCTGATCACTCTCGGTCACTTGCGCAGCAGCAGCAGAGATGGGTGCAAGTTCCCCATGGGGTCGCCTTTGCTCAACCCCCCAAATTTCTTTTATTAGCTCCTCATGGGGGGGCGATTCCAGTCGAGTGGCAAGGCACAACTGAAGCAGTAACAATTCTGAAGACAGAGCAGACTTAAGAATCCAGTCCAGCCTAGTTCGATCTAATTCATTTGACAGCAAACTACCCTTTCTGAGGCACTCTTGTAGTAGCTCTTCAAGTTGAAGTACATACACAGGCAATGGCTCCCCTGGGTACTGCTGAGCATTTCTTACTCTCCACCACAGATCCTCATCTGAATCCAGGCTCCCATACACAGTCTCTAATGCATCAAGATAGTCCTGTGCAGTTAGCTTCGGGTTATTGGCCGCTTGGCATGGATGGTAGCCAGATCAGGCCCTCAGAGGCTCTCACTCAACCTCTTTTGTTTCTCTGCTTCTGAGCATTGCCATTCAAGTACAAGAGGGGCAACATAGTCTATCCAGGTCTCCCAGTCATCCTCCCCCTCAAGGGTGGGGAGAGTGCCCAAGAAGACTCTCAGCCTTCTGTAGGAGTCGTGACTAATGGCAGGTACAGATATAGGGGCCAGAATTTGCACAGGCACAGTAGACGGGGAAGTAACAGTTGCTGGAGTGGGAAGGGGTGTTGGGAAAGAAACACCCCCAGGTGGCAGGAATAGTTTCTTAAAGTCCTCTACGGTTTTCCCTTCCTCCAGCAACAACTTAGCAAATTTCTCCTCAAAAGTCTCAGATAATGGTGGGAGCTCATCCTCCCCAGAGGCTTTACTGTCTTTTGTTATTGCTCACCAGGCAGCTGGAACCCCTTCTGGGGCAATAGTCTGTGGCACTTTAGAGCTGTCCATGGGGTCACTACACTCTACTAAGGCTATGAAAGTTTGGGCGATCTAATCAGCCTGTCAACCTACCACCACAGGTTTTTTTTAAACATTCAACTTTGGAGAATGCTCCCTCTATAGTGTCTTTACTGGTAACTAGGGGAATATCCAGTATAAGTAGAGCATTTTGGGGGTCGATCTCCTGCCCAGTACACCACCCCACCAACCGGTGTACAGCCATTTCTACTGGGGTAGCCATTAATCTTTAACAATAATTTGTAATTTTGGGCCACTAGAAGGCACAAAATCCCAGTGGTGAGCCTCCAAAATGTAACCCCTAGGTGGTGTAATCCCAAGGGCTACTATCCCTGCCTGCTTGGCTAGTAGCAGGTTAAGGGGCCCCGAGTTCTGAAATGTGTGCCTCCACCCGGAGGTCAGGGTTGGTAGTGGTCAAGCTAACCTGGGCACAACCCTCCGGGACACTGTAACACCCCTCCTTCCTTACTAATGGCCGGAACAATACACAATAATCACTTTCACAATAACCCTGATACACCACACAAGTACCCACACTGTTTGCACTTACCACTAGGGCTTTCCTCTGGCTCGGCCCTGGGGACCCCCTGTAAAAAAAGGTTATACACAGCAAATAACAGCAGTACAGTACTATTGCACAAACTGGAACCATAGTCAGGGTAAATGCAAAAAAAGTTAGATCTGATTTATTTAAGGGACTTGAACAAGGGAGGGGTGTAATCAGGTTAATTTGCTTAAAGACTACATCCAAATAGTTATGCATGCACTTCAGGGTCTATAAACATTCACACACTCTGGGTACCCAGATGGAGAATGGTGGGCTAGCCAGGAATGTTGCAGGTGGTTGGGGCCCTGTGATGGAAGAAAAAAACATGCACCACACACACTAATTATAATCCGGAGCCGCAGGGCTCAGTTTGTGAAAAGAAAACAACAAGACAATCAGATGACACACTTTTAGATTAGGCTGTTGTTGCAGGGAGCTACCCTGATGATTACTCATGCTACCCATGACTGGACACAGGCTGGACGAAAATTGAGACTGCAGGTGGTTGATCTGGAGTGCCAGGAGAAGCAGGGCCCTCACGATTCGCCGAGGTGTCGTTCCTGTTCAAGCGTGGAGCAGGGGGCTGATCCCCAGGCAGGTCTCTCATCGATGGCTTTCTCCATGCAGCAAGTAGTCTGGCTGGGCCAGTGTGGCAAGGCCCTGGCCAAATGGAGACAGATTCGGATACAGTCCGTTATGGGCTGGATACAGCTTCCAGCAAGCAGAACACAGTTCATACAGTGGGGAATTGAATCACGACCCACTAATAAATCACATTTACATGTAAGGAAATTCTACTGTACCAGGCAAACTGCTCTCTGATCGCGATCGCAGAGTCTCTGCACAAACTGGGGATTCAAAATCAGCTGGAAATCCTGACAGGCCGATCAACATTCAGCAAAATCTTCGGTCTTCTTCACGTATGAGCCTGGTAGAAAATCAGTGGTTTACTTCATTCTCACAAAGTCGGATTTAGTCCGAAATAATTCTCTTTTCTCCCTCTCATGGGCAGCAGGCAGACATGCAGGCCAAAACTCAGCCCTTTCATAGTTCTCCCATGTGAATCCACTCCACTCTTCTTCAGCTCCCAACTTAGATCTCCCTTAAACAGCAGGCAGCTTGGGGATTTCCCTCAGATCCAAAAGGTTTGGTTGGCTGATCTGTCAGTCAGTCACAACAAGAGCTCCCCTTTCAGTTGCAAACAGGCACCAAAAGCCCCAAACTATAATTCCTACAGAATTTGACTCCAGACAACTCCTGTAGTCCAGCTCCATTTTAGGTTCCACCAGACTGATTGGTCCAATTCAGCAGTCCAGGACCAAGATAGCAGAGACAGACAAAACAGTCCTTGCTGCAAAGAAGGCAGGTTAGACAAACTACATTATCACTATCACTCTAAATGATTTTCAGCAAATAGTTACATCTTTCAACAGAGCTCTTTCTGAGATTACTTATGACTGCAAACCGGGCAGCTCTTAAAGAGACAGTACACAGAGGCATTAAAAGCACTCTCTAGCAATAACATTTAAATGGATAGAACGTAGGACACCAGCCTGGCAGTGAGCATTTAGGCAAGCTCAAGGAAGACTTTACGGGAACCCCCATTTGTAAGGGGGGTTACATGTCCCTTAGCTTACATGCTAGTCTCCCATGTGGCATGGAGTTGAATGCCTTACTGAAGTCCAGGTACAAGACATCCACCGCATACCCTTTGTCCATCTTCCTAGTCACCCAGTCATAGTAGCCCACTAGGTTGGTCTGGCAGGATCTGCCCTTGACAAAGCCATGCTGCTGACTGTCCTGCACCCCACTGACCTCCAGCAGGATCACCAGCCTCTCCTTCAGGATTTTTTCCATCAGTTTCCCCACTATGGATGTGAGACTCATTGGTCTATAGTTCCGTGGTTAATCTTTGGGACCACTCTTATGGAGTGGAACCATGTGAGCCATCCTCCAGTCCTGAGGTGTGCACACCCTGAGTCCAGAGATACATTAAATAGGTCTGCTCATGGGCCTGCCAGGACCTCTGCCAACTCTTTCAGTACCCTGGGGTGTATGCCATCCAGTCCCATTGCCTTGTCCACCCTCAGTGCCCTTAACCTCTCTAGCACGCTACCTTCTGTGATTTTCCCATCCATCACCCCCTCCCCCTCTGATCCTATCCTCCCCCCAACCTTAGGTATTTCCCCCCTTTCTCTTTAGTAAAAAACGAGCTGAAGTAGTCATTAAGTGCTTCTGCCTTTTAGTCCCTTTTTTACACCCATTCCCCCTCCTTCTTAATCCTTACTATTTGATCCTTACAACCCCTTTCCTCCCTAATGTACTTGAAGAAGTCTTCCCCCCCCCTCTTTAATTCCCTTCACCAGCCTGAGCTCCTTTGATGCCTTTGCTGCCCTTACTTCCCTGGTCACCTCCTTTGCTTCCTTCAGGTACTCCTCCCTGTCATCCCCCTTCCCTGTTCTCCTGTATCTCCTATAGGTGACTCTTTTCCTCCTTACCCTGTCTCTGACACCCTTATCATCCAGTTAGGTTTCTTCAATGTTTTACTTTGGGCCTTGATGCAGGAATGTGTTGCCTCCACTATCCCTAGCTTAATGAGTTCCCACCGCTGATTCGTGTCTATATTAGGCTGAATTCTGTCCAGGAACCCTTGCACATCTTCACCCATCTTTTGGAAGTAAGTCTTTCTAAAGTCTAGCACCTTTGTGCCAGATGTCCCCCTCTCCCAGGGATCAATGCTGGGTCCAGTGCTCTTCAATGTCTTCATAAGCAATAATGCAGAGGATCTAGAAGGGAGGGATAGCCTGTTTGCGGATGATACAAAGCTATCTAGCAGGGTAGATACACAGAAAGGTATAGAAAAAATGAGGATAGATCTGAAGAGGCTAGAAAACTGGTCCAAGGAATGGCAGTTGGGTTTCAATGCAAAAAAGTGCAAGATTGTGCACCTAGGGAGAGGGAAGCCTAGGGCTGAGTATGAACTAGACGGGATAATACTGGAGGCCACCACAGAGGAAAGGAATCTAGGGATAGTCATAGAAGACAACCTCAAAGTGGCTAAACAGTGCAATAAAGCAGTTGGAAAGGATAGCAGAATGTTTGGGTGCATAGGGAGGGGTATAACAAGTAGGAGGAGGGAAGTGGTGGTACCATTGTACAACTCCCTAGTAAGGCCTCATCTGGAGTACTGTGTTCAATTCTGGAGGCCACATCTCCAAAAAGACATAGACAGGATGGAGACGGTACAGAGGAGGGCAATAAAATGGTGTCAGGGATGCAGCATAAGTCATATGGGGAGAGACTCAGAGCTCTAAACTGTACTCCCTGGATGAAAGGAGAGAGAGGAGGACATGATAGAAGCCTTCAAATATCTAAAGGGGATCAACAGGGTACCAGAGGGGAGCATCTTTCACGTGAAGGGAAATAGCAGAAGAAGGGGGCACAGCATGAGACTAAAAGGTGGAAAACTTAGAGGCAACCTGAGGAAATTCTACTTCACTGAAAGGGTGGTGGAGAGATGGAACAGTCTCCCCCAGGACGTGGTGGGGGTGGCCACAGTTCAGGGATTCACGAATGCATGGGATAGGCACATGAGAATTATTAAGCTAGGGGTGGGGGGGCTAGTAGCATCAAGGGTACCTTAAGCATTGGAAAGAGGGATAGGGCAGACTGGATGGGCCACAAGGCCTTATCTGCCGACAACATCTATGCATCTATATATCTATGTATCTCTCTGCCCAGTTGCACTCCCCACCAGTGTTTCCTCCACCCTCAGATCCCTCGCCCACTCCCTGTTAGACAGTATGAGGGCAAGGGTATTTCCTTCCCTAGCTGGTTCACTGACCAACTGCATAAGGCAGTTATCCTGGAAGGCTTCTAACATTATCTGTTCCCTTCTACACTTAGAAACATAGAAACATATACTTCAACAGCAGATAAGGGTCCCTTGGCCCACCCAGTCTGCCCATTTCCCTACCTATTGGATAAGCTGCAGATCCTAGTTAACCAAAGGCTACTTCTACCTACCCCCACCAGAATTGCCTTATGTCTGTCCCATGCATTCTTGAATTCCTCCACTGTTCTTGACTCCACTACCTCCTCAGGAAGGCTGTTCCATGCATCCACCACCCTCTCTGTGAAAAAGTACTTCCTCAAGTTGCCCCTGAGCCATCACTCCTCGAAGGCAGGTGTCCCCCACTCCACTACCAGCAGGTTGAAATCACCTACTATCACCACCCTGCCCTTCTCACAGTTCCTCCAGATCTGTTCAGCCAATACCCTATCTGTCTTTTCCGATTTGGAGGATGGCCTGTATGCCACCCCCAACCATCATGTCCAATTTTTGGGATCTTGGATTTGCATCCTTACAGCCTCTGTATCTCCCTCTTCCCTAACATACTTTAGCTACAACCTCATGTAGAGCGTAACCCCCTTCCTTTCCCCTTAACTCTATCCTTGTGGAATAGTCTGTAACCTGGAACCGCCAGGTCCCAGTCATGGTTTTGGGTGGCCAATGGTTCATTGATGGCTGCCAAGTCCACCCTCCCTCCACCATGAGAGCCTGTAGTTCTGCATTTTTATTCCCCAGGCTTCTAGCATTTAAAGATACCGTTCTCCATCCCCTTTCTTTTTCCTGTCCTCCTCCTTCCTCTCCCTTTATGACCCTCCCTGTATTGTTTGCTCCTCACCCTATTTCACTGTTATGGGGGGTAAGTCCATATGGTTTTCCATCTTGAGGCCTCTGATCACCTCGAACCCTTCTGCCACCCCCTCTCCTAGTTTAAATTCTCCTTAATATACTACCCAAACATTTGCTTCAGTACTTTCTTCCCTTCTTCATTTAAGTATAGTCTATCTTTAGCAAATAGACTGCTGTCCTCCCAGGTCACCCCCACCCTTCTACCAGCCCATACCCTTTTCCTGACACCAGGTTACCAGCCATTCATTAAACTCCTGACTTCTCAGTTTCTTGCCAAACCTACCCTTGGGACTGGAAGTACCTCGGTAGAGTAACTGATCTTCTGCCCCCTTGTAAACTTAACCTAAATCCTCAGACCTCCTTTTCACCTCATTTACCATCCCATCAGCCAGGTAATTCATCTCTAGGTGCAGAATTAGATGTGTTTTTTCCCTGCCCTTTCTGGCTTATTTTAGTATTGATTGCCCTACCCTTTCTGCCTTCATTCCTGGCATGGCTTCCACCCAGACCCTACTATGCCTCTCTCCCTTTCTACCCATCTGACCCCTCTCAGTATTGAGTCTCCTAACACTAAAAATCCCACCCCTTTCTCCCCTGTCGCCCATCCCATCCTCCCCTTCCCTCCTTATCCTAACTCCTTCTTCCTCCTGCACATTATTCCCCCCTTTTGCCCCTGTTATACTACCCTCATCAGTAGTCCTTCCTGTGCTCATATCTTGACACACAGGTTCTTTCCCTTCTCACCCCCCATCCCATTTCTCTCTATTACCCTGGACTGTTCTTCCCCAGCACCTTCTCCCCCATCTGTCATTCTCATCAATGGCCAGTACCTGTTTGAGCCTAGTGTATGCCTACTGTATGTGCAGTAACTCTGGCCCTCATTCCTTTTGGCTACTATCTCCTGTACTTGTATCTCCCCCCTTTGTCACCAGTGTGGATTGTTCTTTCCATCTCCAGTCCCTACCCCATCCCTTCTTCTGTTTACCTGGTTACAGTTTGTGCTTCTCATTTCCTCTTCTCTCTGTCCAAGACATTTCCCTCTTTAACCTTAAAATCTCATCTTCCAGACTTCCCAGCCATTGACAAACTTGGCACTCCCCAGCCTCCACAGGGTGCCCATGAATATGGCTGCTCCACAGTTATTACACCCCACAATCCTCCCTCTTCCATATCTACTACTCCCCTCCTGACACTGATCCCCCTCCCCTTATGCTGCCACTGTCCCTCCCTCTGGTGCATCACCCTTTCCTGTCCTTTTCACCAACTTCCCCAATTATTTTCCCCTATCCATTCTGTCCTTTCTCCTCTGTACCCCCCTGCTCCCTGCCCACAGCTATTCTACCCATGTTGGCCCTCCAGGTGTCCTGCTGCCCCCTGGCCCACCTACCTTTCCATTGTCCCCAACCACCCCACAAGTTGCCATACCCCCCTCAAGTACTTCCTTCCAGATCCTTCTCCATTTTCCATTTTTGTGAGGCTGCCCTAGCCCTCTTTATTATTACAATGGTATAAGTGTAACAGTCATTACCCAATCAGCTTCAAATTCCCAGATTTCCCTTCTCACAGTACTAGATTCCTTGTACCTTGATTCTGCTTACTCGGCCCCAAGTCCCCAGAGTCATAGTTCCTTGATCCCACAGTAACCTGCCAAACTAATCAGGTTCATTCTCTAGAGACCATAAATGATTAACAGGGCTCAGGGGTCCCAATTACTTGAAGACAAATAAAATCTGCACAGCTCCATGGGGCTAAAATGTTTACATGAATTTCCTGAGAGAGACACTTTTAGGGCAGTACTTAGGTATGGAGAGATTTTCTACAAGTACAGACTACAGCAGCAGCATTTTACTTAGGACCTAAAATTTCTCATGAGAAACTATTTACATATAGGAAAAAATTTCCAAAACAGAGGTTGCACATGGAATAAAGGTGCAGGGATAAAACTGAACAAAACTACAAACGAAATCCGGCACTCAAAAAAACAATATGAAGACTGCTTCATCAATATCAAAAGTGCTTCATTTTATTAAAATGCCATATACCGAGCCCTGATGCGTTTCGGAACCAATTTCCTTTCTCAAAGGGTCTAATGTGACATTAGAGCCACTGCCTTATATACCATACAATTGATGACATCATCAAACAGCGTCAATTATAAAGTGCAACCAATTATTCATAAAGACAAACCATTAATTTAAAGTGCAAGTATATAGTGCTACCCAATAATTAAAAACAATATATATACACACAATAAATACATTCCTAAACTAGCCTTTAATTATTTTATTATAAAAACCTGTATTTGCTTTTTGATGAAAAAACTGCCCAGATAGTAGAATCAGTTGTAATAAGATCAAAAGTTCCAATGTACTACACTTATTATTGTACTGTTGATACCATCTAGAGAAAAAGAAAAACATTTAAAAATTAAAGTATTTATATTAAAATTCTATAAACATTTGGACTCTATATTTATTAAACATATTATTTTAAACTATATTCAGTACTAGATGCAGATACGGGAATTGGGGGTGGGGGGAAGGGGAGGTCTTGTTTATTTCTTCCTTTTAAGAAAAGGAATTAGTTCAAATCTTTCATTTAAGCCTGGTGTTGAATATGCATTCAAGGTATATATCCAAAATCCTTCCCTTTCTAAAATATAGTTCTCAAAATCACCTTCTCTTGGATTCTTATATACCTTCTCAATCCCTTGAAACAAAAACGTGTTTATTTTCATCCTTACTCCTCATAATATGTAATGCTGTAGCATAACTCGAATCCTTTTCTACTACTGAATATAGTTTCAAATAATATGTATAATAAATATAGAGTCCAGATGTTTATAGAATTTTAATATAAATACTTTAATTTTTAAATTTTTTTCTTTTTCTCTAGATGGTATCAACAGTACAATAATAAGTGGAGTACATTGGAACTTTTGATCTTATTACAACTGATTCTACTATCTGGGCAGTTTTTTCATCAAAAAGCAAATACAGGTTTTTATAATAAAATAATTAAAGGCTAGTTTAGGAATGTATTTATTGTGTGTGTGTATATATATATATTGTTTTTAATTATTGGGTAGCACTATATACTTGCACTTTAAATTAATGGTTTGTCTTTATGAATAATTGGTTGCACTTTATAACTGACGCTGTTTGATGATGTCATCAATTGTATGGTATATAAGGCAGTGGCTCTAATGTCACATTAGACCCTTTGAGAAAGGAAATTGGTTCCGAAACGCGTCAGGGCTCGGTATATGGCACTTTAATAAAATGAAGCACTTTTGATATTGATGAAGCAGTCTTCATATTCTGTTTTTTTGAGTGCGGGATTTCGTTTGTAGTTTTATTTACATATAGGATTTTGTTACGGAGCTGTTCTCCTATATTGTTATATGTATAATGACAAGGAAAACAAGAAATAAGAACAAAACTGCAAAGGTTTGAGTAAACTTTGAAGTGCTAATTAACACCAAAGCTGTAATAATGATGTCACTATTTGCATTCTAGTTGTAGTCACAGTACAGGATTTTTTTTAAAAAACATGCAGACAAAAAGCTACAGAGATTTTAAAACATTAGGGCTAAAGCAAGCATAGTGATGCTGATTTATATCAAACTGGGTCTGAGCAGAAGGTTTTTAAGAAACTTTACTTAAAGCATTTTGTTATGTAGCAGTCCAGTCAAAGACTATGTTAGGTAGTGAGGCATGACGCCTCTGTCTTTATTCAGCCCACTTTCCAGGGTGTTAAAAGTTTGCATAGATTTGAACGGATCCACGACAGGAGCTAAGAGTCTGTTACTATTTATATTACAATGGATTATCCAAAAAAATACCAGTATCAGCACACATAGGCAGGGCCACTTGAAAATTGCAGGAAAAGTAACCTGAATTGCAGAGATTTTTTGAAAAACTTGCTGGGAAATTGCGGGAGTTCTACTATAGATCCTGAGTGCTTCAAAATAAATCCTTTACTGTTTTCTACAGCACATATTAGTCAGCATAAACTACTAAATGAATACACTGACACTTGAATATGTTTTAAATATGAAGAAAAACTTCTGTTTCTAACATGAATCCTAAACGAATAAGATGTGTTGCCTTTTCCAAAATGTAAAAACATCTTCCTTATACAGTGCTAGATTCTATTTAGTGAGCCACAGAAAATCAATATTAAATAAATCCAGAATAAACAAATGTTATCTGTTTCTGGATGTAGAATAATGAAGCCTGATCAAAAGCTATTTACAGTGCTCTGTCAACTATTCACCTGCGTTGGTGTAAGAAACAAGCATTTGTCAATGCCGAATGTTTGCTTGCTGGCATTGGCATTGGTAGTGTAGTAGTTACAGAGCTGCATAATAGGAATGGCAGTGAAGTATTGAACTGAAGCCAACCCCACCACCACCCTGCAGAGAGTGACATGCATTGGGGTGTGCCTTTGGGTCGTCAGGCATAACAGCCACGCCATTTCATCACACCCTACCCTGCAGACACTGACAAGTGTCATGGTGTGCCTTGGGATCTTTGGCCCTTATGCGCACCCCATTCCATCAGGAAATACGATGAGATGGGTGTGGTATAGGAGAATGGGGTGAACTTTGGGGCCTAAGAGTCCAAGGCATACCTCGATGCCTCTCACTGGCTGCAGGGTGTGGAATGGTAAGAGCGGTACAGGCAAGAATCCCAAGTCACACCCCTGATACCTGTCATTCTCTACAGGGTGGAGTGTTATGGTTGGAAACCCTAACACCTCAGGCATTCGTTGGTATTTTCACTCCAAATTTTCAACATTTTTTTTTTGTGACCCCCACCTCATGAACAGTGGCAATATCAGTTTGTTAGCCAAAAGCTGCTTATGCGGAGCGACTATGGCATTTAGCACCACAGGTGCAAAAACACATTCTGAACAGGATGTGAAAAATGACAGCTGTACTGTTCATGGGGAGGTGTAAAAATGGCAATGTTGCAAATCTGCAGTAAAAATATTAAAAAAACTGGTGGTCAAAGCGTGCATAGAAACTGTGCAAAGCACACCCATAATGTAATTAGTTTGGGGATTTTCTACAGCAGATTGTCAAGACAGGCATTTTGGGACCTCCAATCATGAACAGTGTCACTGTGATTTTCTTTATCTATCCCAAACAATGATTTCCCACAGCGACCACGCATCTCTGCGCTGAAAGTGTGAAAACACATTTCGGCCATGTTGTGAAAAATGACAGCTGTACTGTTCATAAGGAAGTGTGGAAAAATGCCACTGGTGAAAATCTGGACTGAAAATATTACAAAGTCATGAACTTACGAGGGTGCGTGGAAACTGCGCAATGCTCACTCGTAACACAGTCATTTTATGGACTTTTGTCACCAAATTTTCAACACAGCCATTTTAAGACCTCTGCTCATGAGCAGTGTCACTGTGATTTTCTTAATCTGTCCCAAAACATTGCTTTCACACACCGACTGTACCGTTGTGCGTTACATGTGCGGACACACATTTTGGGCGACATGTGAAAAATGGCAGCTGTACTGTTCATAAGGAAGTGTAATAAAATGGCAATGTTGAAAATCTGGAGTGAAAATACTGAAAATTCGCAAACTTACGAGCGTGCGTAGGAACTGCGCAACGCACGCTCGTAAAACAGTCATTCTTAGGAATTTTTTCACCAAGTTGTCAACATAGCCATTTTAAGACCTCTGCTCATGAACGGTGTCACTGTGATTTTCTTAATGTGTCCCATACATTGATTTCGCACACCAACTGCACCACTGTGCGCTACATGGGCAGAAACACACGTTTTGGGCAAGATGTGAAAAATGACAGCTGTTCTGCTCATAAGGAAGCATAATAAAATGGCAATGTTGACAATCTGAAGTGAAAATATTGAAAATTTGCAAACTTACAAGCGTGTGTAAGAACTGCGCAACGCATACTCGTAAAACAGTCATTTTTAGGAATTTTTCCATCAAATTTTCAACATTGGCTTTTTGAGAGCCCACCTTATGAACAGTATTAGTGTCATTTCATTACTTGGTCCCAAAAGGTGATTTCGCACAGTGACTGCGAAATCACCCTTCTGGCCTGATTAACGCCATGACAGTGAGAGCATTCATGAGAAGGGGTCCCAAAAACTCCATGTTGAAAATTTGGTGCAAAATTCAAAGAATGCCTGAGATATGCAGCAAAGTTGAAAAAACCCTATCTATCCCATTATACAGCTTACCGGCATTTCCTCAGTTTGCGGTTGGCTTTGAAGAGTGCAGACGTGTTCCCAGTCCACAAAAGATCATTGCGCCAGAGTCTGGAGGTAAGTATGGGGGGGGGGTGGGAGGCAGGGTGCACAGTGGGTGAGCACAGGTGGGGCAGGACAGCAAGGGACCAATTTTGTGTTTCAGGGTTTGTTTTTTTTTTAAATAAAGGACGACGACGTGGGACATTTGCCCCACTGGGTGGGCTCCCAGTGTGGCACAAGGATGGCTGTTTGGGGGGGCGTGGAGCCGATGGGGGATTGGGCACCCCCATCAGCGATAGCATCTGTTGCCACGCTGGGGTGGCCTCCCAGCGTGGCACCGTGTACTCTCTGGGGGGAACAGTGGAGCCGACAGGGGATTGGGCACCCCCATCGGCTATACGATGTGTAGCCATGCTGGGGTGGGCACCCAGCGTGGCATGTGGAACTCTGTTTGGGGCGTAGCTACAGCTGACGGGTTAGGCACCCGTCAGCTATACAGTGTGTGCGTGAGGAAGCGAGCACACAGTATACGTGTGTGAGTGTGTGTGTGTGGGGGGAGCGCGCATGAGCAGGCGATATCTTATCACTGCTCACTGAAGCGTAGCTCTCCCTTTCAACTGTACTCCACTGCATTTTCGACTGCGGTCATAGACAGCTCCAGCAGCCATTGGAGAACTGCGGCCGCACCTGCAAACACACTGACTGAATTGGAAGAGTGCTGCCACACCTCCGAAAACTCGGATGATGGCACTATGTTTCTTGCACATGCATGCAAGCAAACATAAAAATAAGCAGATGGAGTGGCAAATAGTTCAGTTTTACTAAAATGTTGTAAAGTGTTTCATGTTCATAATTTGTACTGTAGGTACTGTGCACTATTATTAAAATCATATATTAAAACATTATATATGGGTGTTGTTATGGCTGGCAGTTTAACCTAGTGGTTAGCGTAACAAACAGCGATTGAACTGGGTACATCCAGCAGACTTGGGTTTGATTCCCACAACCTCCACTTGCATACTGTGACTCCAAGCAAGTCACTTAAACTCCCCAGTGCTCCTAGGTCACTCCTGAATACAGGCAGTTCTGCCTAGTGGGCCTTACCTGGTTTACAAAGAATATAAAAAAAATACCAATATATGTTTACTACATCACAGAATAGTAGTTAGGGTACCATGTAATTTATTTGAGTTTTACTTGGGCTGCAATGAGTTTGTATAGGTAAAGATAAATGTTCAGATACATTTTATGTGTTTTATAAGCTTGTTTTTAGATTTTAGTCAGGTTTTTATTGTATTCCTGCATATGAGCAGCTAGGTTGTAGATTGCTAAATGCAGGATCACTGTTACCAGCTAGCTTATTCAAGTTTATAATCAGCAGGGCCATTCAAAATCCCCAGTTGTTTGAATGAAAACTAGTCTGAATGAAAGTATGTTCACAAGGAAAAAACTGCCTTACTACTTATAAAAAGACTTTACAGTCAGTACCCTATTTAGGTGAATTGGATCCTTTGCACCTTCTCTCCCACCTGCTGTTTCAGTCTCTGTGACAACAAAAGGTTTTCTGATAGACTGCTTCAACAAAAAGCAAATGTTAAGTATTTAAGTGTACTTATGTCTGACCAGCGGATTTTGAAAGCACATTCAATGACATACAGAAGGTAAGACCCCAGGGGCTGTATGATGCTGTTGGGCAGAGTGGTGCTCAATTCACATCTGAGCTCAGACATGAAAAAGGGGAGACACCCTTTTCATGGACACCAAGTTAAAAAAAAAAGCATCCACATGTCTGGGAGATGCATGAATCCATTTGAAGGTCCTCCACTAATCACTTGTGGATTTTTTAGGTGAAGACACTTTATTTCAAAGAATCAAATTCAAGCAGTTTTTTTTTTTGCTCCTCCTACACCCTGGCCATCCACTCCTTCAGGCCTGCTAAGGTCCCCTACCACTGCTGCTGAGTTCCGACCACCATCCACTGCCCCTTACTGCTGTGTTACCAGGTAATTCAAAGTAGCCCTTCACTGAGTGGGCCCCTACCCCTGTGGGAGGCTACCAGGGGAGGAGAATTGCCCCAAATAGCTTCCTGTGTATCCTGGGCATGGCAGCAGTCAGAATAGACACATGTCTGGGATTCTGGCTTATGGAGGGACCAGTAGCCATCCTTCAGTTGGCCAGCGGGTGTTTTCCCATTTTCTTGGGAGCATGACAGGCCACATGATGTCAAGGCACAAGTCAACGTCTGTCACGCTCCCTCCCGCAGTGAGGGCCGACGTGTTGTTGTGCCTCTGGCCTCCACCAGGGGCGAGCAAATGCTGAGCCATGAACCCACCCTCCCTCCCAGGAGAAGGTAAGTGGTCATTGGACACTCAAGCCTTCACCCACCAGCTGGCACTCCAACACCCAAGTCTGTTCCCTTACCCTGGTCAGCAGTGTCACAGGCAGAAATCCAATTCAGGCAGTTAAATTATAGATAGGAAAAAAACAAAGGTAGTCTACCTTAGCAGTGATGGTTTAGATTAATTCACATCTGAGTTCTAACAAGCAAAAAGATCAAGTCAATTGTAACTTGTGCATGTGTGGTGTGGGTGTTGAAGAAAGGGGATCATAGTGCTGTCACTACTGCCATCACCCCAGAGGGATGTGGACTGCATTGTTGCTACTGCCATCACACCAAAGAGGCGGGGCTGTAGTGCTTCTGCCATCACCACTGGTGGATGGGGAATGTAGTACTGCTGCCATCACACCTAAGGGATGGGGGCTGCAGTGCTTCTGCTTCTGTCACACCTGAGGGAGAGAGGTCACAGTGCTGTTGCTGCTGCCATCACACCAGAGGGATGGGGCCACAGTGCTGTTGTTGCTGTCATCGCACCTGAGGGATGGGGCCGTAGTGCTGCTTCCATCATACCTTAGGGATGGGGGCTGTAGTGCTGCTGCTGCAATTACATCTTGTACCTAAAATAACTTTAAATTGGTACAAGGATGGAAGGATGTGCAATAGTAAAGGTCAAAATTGCTAAAATGCATGTTAGCAGAGTTAAAAATTGTTAAATAAAGTACACAGAACCAAATACCGATAAACCGGGATTTTGGCTTAGCAGACACCGGTGACAAAATCGTTTTTTACAATGTGCAAAACAGAATATGCCCTTAAGGCGTCTCTGAAATGCTATCTGTTTGAATTAGCATTTGAATACGTTTACTGCTACTTTTATTGTTTTTATGCTGTTATTTATTACGTTTGATGTTATTTTGATACGTAATTGCGCTTTGATATGTAGAAAAGTGCATTATAAATAAATTTTGATTTGATTTGATTTCTCAATCCCGGTAAACCAGTGTCCCTGGCACCAAGGCATTTCTGCCCTTTCTGAATGGTGAAATTGCACATTTTTCTGTTGCACTGGTGCATCTCATTTGTGCTCAGCGCATCTGCTTTGTGAATCCTGCCCCGCATGGATACAAATTCATTTGATTTCAAAATGCTTAGATATGATAGTAGAAAATAGGGCAGAAAGTCCATACCATCCAATAATATTAAAAATAAAATGGAAACAACCAAATGTAGTGGAAGAGGAGGGTAGATTTCCAGTGATTATTAGAAAAAGGAAGTGTATAAACTGGAATAGAATTGAAGGAAAAGAACTAACAGTGGATATGACTGATCAAGAAATAATAGAGAAATTAACTAAAATAACTGAATATGAAGGATGAGTTATCTTGTATAAAAGAATGTGAGGATATTCTAATACAGCTTTCAGAACTAGTTTCAAAATATACTAAGGTCAGTCCCGAGAAGGGTGCTACTGTATATGGTTTAATAAAGAGTGTAGGTTAGCCAAAAGGGAATAATGTGCCCAAATGAGGAAAGTAGAAAAAAAGACCCAAGTCAAAACAATAAAAAGCAATTGAATAGACTAGGAAATAATACAATAAGACTGTAACTGAGAACAGAGATAATTATAGTAAAGAACTCTGGAAAAAATTGAAAAAGCAGTATGGAAAAAGATAATAAGAAATTCTGGAAAATAGTAGCAAAAGGTATGGGAAATTATGAGGAAGAACTTGAAGTACTAGTTGAACCAGCAAAATGGGTGGAACATTTCAAAGATTTATTTTATGATGTCAATGTAATTCAGGATGATGACCGGACAGAAACAGGTAATTGGATTAAAAATGGAACAAGACATTGCAGAAGTAGAAATTTATAAAACCATTCTTTTCTTTTCCAAACATAAAGCCCCAGGACCAGATGGTATCTCAGTAGACATAATATGGAAAATGGTGGAGTTTGGGGTACCCTGTTTGTATAAGGTGTTCAAAGGTATACAGTAAATAAAACTGCTAAAATTCCCAAGTCCAGGAAAATAAATATTATAGTACAAGTTTTTAAAAGGATGATAAGTGGGATCCCAGCTGCTATAGGCCAATTAGTTTAATAGATAGTACACAGAAAATCTGTACAAAAATCATTCACAACAGATGGTTGGAGTGGATAATGGATAATAACATTATAGACAATGCACAAGCAGGATTTATGCCAAGTCATTCAAAAACTGACCAGTGTTTTGTATTTACACATTTAATACATAAATATAGGAATGTCAAAAAACAAAAACTATACTGTGTTTTTATAGACCCAAAAGCAACATTTGACAAGGTAAACAGGAAATTATTATGGTCAGTGCTCGGAAACTGGGGTGTAGATAAAGCTTTGATTAACTTGATTCAGTTATTGTATCAGGATAATACAACTCAAGTTAGATACAACTCTTTTGGGGGAAAGTAATAATTTTATTACAAATGGGGTAAAACAAGGGTGTTCACTTTCTCCAATCTTGCTTAATCTATTTTTAATGATATTTTAATCAAAATGTACGATGAGAACTTTCACATGCCATGAATAGGAAATTATTGCTGCCCATACTTAGCTTACACTGATGATGTAGCTCTTTTGTCAACTAGTTACTTGGGTACTGCCCGGCTCGTCGGCGCAGCGGTTGGATTCCGCTGCGGCGCGGCGACCGGGTTGAGAACGGACCCGAGTCTTGGAGGCGGCGGGGAGAAGGATTGGCGTCCGTTGGACTGCTCTCCTTCTCGGGGAAGAGATGGGGTAGCATCCGGGGCAATGGGACTCTAGCGGAGGCCAGGCACCACGCTGCAGCGCTCAAGATTGTGGGGAGGCGGGGCGGGCGCTGGACGTCATTGCACCCCGCCTCCCTGGAAAAGAGGAAAATGGACGGCTGCCGGCCGCCCTTCATGAAGCCCGCCGTGGCTTCGATTAGCCCCCCCAGACCAGTCCTCCGACCAATTACGGTCTCTGCGGGATGCCTCGCTCTCCCCATCCCGCAGCCCCACCGTGGGGGGCAAGCCACGGGGTATCGGAGGACCCGAGGCCGATGTGAGGGGGGTGGAAGCCGTTGGCCCGTGACCGGGCTGAGCATTGGGTGACTGGCAGCTAGGAGGAGGTGGAAAAAAGCAAATTTAAAAAAAAAAAAACTAGTTACTTGGGGATAGAAAGATTATTACAAAAATTCCACAAGAAATGTGAGCAAGTTAACTTACAGATTAAGTACAGGAGAACTAAATTAATGGTCTGTGAGGGAAATAATAAGAAATATAGATAGACAGTGGATAATAATGAGCTGGAAGTTGTAGAAAGCTTTTTTTATTTAGGAATAACAATTACAGACAATTTAACATGGGAGAGGTATTTAAAAGAAGTGGATGCAAAAGTAAAAAGATTCTTACCAGTAATGTCTAATTTTACTCATAAGTACAGGGGTAATTCACTTAAAGAATGCATCAAGGTAATTAACACAAAAATTAAAAGTCAAGTTTTATATGGAGCAGAAATCTGGGATACCCCAAAAAAGATGAATATAGAAAAATGTTTAGGCAACTTTTATAAAAAGTTTCTGGGTCTACCACAAGGGGCGCCATCCTCTTTGGTAAGAGCGGAGTTGGGACAACTGCCTGTAGAATGCCTTGTACAGGAGAAATTATATATATACTGGCTGAGAGTCTATTCTAAGAAACAAGAAAGATTACTTAAAAACACGTGGAGGAAACTTTAAATAATCTACAACAAAAAAAAGTTGTTCTGAGTCTTTCTGATATATTCATGAAGTCACCAGAAGAAGTTTATTCCCAGATAAAGGTACGAATTAGGGATATCTTTAAGCAGGAAGAAATGGGTTTATGTGTCCAATATAAATTGAGCAGCTAGTTAGGAAAAAATAAATGTCATTTTGGATTTGAACCTTATTTGGATTCAGGTTTGAATATTATGATTGTCAAAGACTGAGAAAGATATTTGAGACAACTCATTCTAATGGATTATGTAAATATGGCTTGGGAAATGATGAGCCAACACATTTAGTGCTAGTGTGCCCATTATATACTAAATACAGAAAGGAATTTCGGGGTAACATACCAGCTTCTACAGAACTTGAACTCCACAATATTGTCACACACTTGTTTAAATCAAAAACAGTTGAGGTCTTACAGTCTGTGGTCTCTCTCCTTAATGTAATTACAAAGAAAAAAATGCACATTGCTCAGAATGAATGAGTGTTCTTATAGTAGACAAGTTCTTAATGTATAGTTAACTTATTTTTAAAAAAAGTACAAATTTGATCAATGATAGGAGTATATTGATTGGTTCCGGTCAGTAACATCGCGGAACAAAATAAAGTGGAAAAAAATAAAGCAGCAAAAACAGTGTCACCATTAATATTGGCAGCACAAAATGTAGCGTGCCAGAACAATGTAGGCCACATGATACGCAGGTAGCAAACAATGTCCACCGCATGGAGACACTGCACTAGAACCACAGGGGCCAGGAGCACAACCCAGCATGCCATCTCCCCGGTCCTGTGTGTTGTGTGTGTTGCTGGGGACATGCTGGCTTGTGCTCCTGGCCCCTTGAATTATACATGGCCATCCACATTTATTTATTTATTTTGTTTTTGTTGACCTGGTAAGTGCACTAGACAAATCCTGCCTATTTTCAGGCATGACCCGGGGGAGGGGGATACAGATGAATGCCAACTGACCTTGAATCAGATTAAGCTGTTGGTGGTATTTTTAGTGAATGAGGGAAATTTGGCCAGGACACCGGGAAAATTCCCCTACTCTGTAGGGAGGGGTTTCCTTTGCCGCCATGATGGAGGCTTCAGTTGGGACTAGGACTGACTGCAATGCAGACCTCCTCATGACTTTCCCACCAGCGATGCCCGACGAAAAAGTCTCACAGGTTACAGTTTTTAAAACGGATGTTTGTCAGTGAGAAACGCAGCCATCGTTACCGGCCTTACCAGAACTTTTGTACTCCACTCCTGGACCATTACGATGTATAGTAGACCAACAGGACGCCAAGCTCAAAACGCCAGTGTTTCTGGTGGAACGAAGTTCCTTGAGCACAGAGTGTGCAACGCCACTGCTTCCCCCAGTGCCTTCCGGATCTTGCCCGAAGACAGACGTTGTGACTGGGGTTTCGCATGCTGGACGAGTCTCCCCATTGAACTTGGATCCTTTTGCTCCTTCAGGGCGCCCAGAACCAGGACCCCATATGGCCGCCTCCTCTGCGAGCCCCACCACTACGGACCTGTTGTGTTCGCGTTTTGGATTGCCTAAACAGTCAGACGTTTTAGAGAAGACCTGGACTACAACGGCTGCCTTATCCAAGGCAGGTTGGACTCAATCGATGCAAGGGACATGGATTCCTGATCTTACATGGGACACGGCTAAACATGGAGTTTTATACTCCCCCGCCAGGCCTGCCACGTTCATGAGCTCCAACGAGGTACCAACTATTGATACTGTTACCACTATGGACAATGATGTACTGAAACTTAACTCAAGTGAATCTGTACAATCTTGGGAAATTATGGATGCTAAAGATCAGGTTCTTGTACATATACCCCGAGAGAGTACAGATATTAGTGAGGCACCTCTTATTTCATTGAATGTATCCCCTGCAGCCCCCCCATATTCTTCCTTCCACTGCTACTTTTTCATCTCAGGGACCCACTGTTTCCCCCTCTCTTGCCATTCTGGACTCACAACCAGACCCTACTCCCTCCTTAGAGGACCCGGGGCAAGGCACGTCTAAAACGTTGGTCCCTAACTCGGACAAAGGCCCCATGGAACAAGTCTCTGGTCGGACACCCATTCTCTCTGACCTATTTAAAAATAAACTCGAACAAGCCCCCCATAGAAATGCAGTCCGCCTCCGCTATAGAGGTGGACTATCTGAGTTTCCTGATAGATATTATGTAGCTCGGACCCTTCTTAAAGGCATGATGCACTTTCAAGCCTCAGACATATATGCCCTGATACATATCTTGGGGGAAGAGACTTTCGATGTTAGTTTTAAAACCTCTGCTGGTTTAGACCATTTCTGGCATTTATATACCTCACAGAAAAATAATTCCATTTGGACCCCTTTTTCTGTTTTACCTTTGACTAAACCCACAATACGTACTGTTACAATTATGTTTAGGAATGAAGGAGTTAGTATTAGTGATATTTATCATTGGTTACAGAATCGCTGTAATGTCCTTTCTCCTCCTGAAGCTATCCTGGACAATGATGGTCTATGGACTGGTGGCTGGAGGTTTCGGGTGAAACTATTTCAAGTAAATTCGGAAGTTGTACACCTGCCAAATAGTTTCTTTCTCGGTAAAGACAGGGGGGTTTGTTTCTATGGAGGCCAGCCTAGGGCCTGTTGTAAATGTGGTGCTACAACACATTTGAGTAGTACATGTGACTTACTAAAGTGTAGTCTTTGTGGGGGATATGGACACCCGAGCGTTTCTTGCAGGAATGTGTTTCGATGCAATTTATGTAATGAAACAGGGCATGCATATCACCAATGTCCGTGGGCTAGTAAAAATCGGTCTGAGGGTTGGAATTCTGAAGCCTTAGTTCAGAAAGCCCAAGCTAAAGCACAAGAGCATATTACATCCCTGAACACTGCCTCCGACCCTTCCATACCCCTCCCTCCGAGCTACCTATTCCTGTTCCTCCTGCACCCTTAGGGCCACAAGTTTCTACACAACGACTGGATCAGGTTACCCAATTGAAGGCCTCCAATGACCCCCCTCCCGAGACTGTGCTTCCCCTGACTTCCTCCACTGCCATTGTTGATAAAGAGGGATTTCAGGCAGGCCGACGAGTTACTAGGGCCGCTGCCCGGAAATCTCTTAAACTTCCTGATATTCCCCTATCCAACGCCTTTGATTGTCTGAAAGGGGACCGGGAGGATTCTGATGGGGATATTGATATATCTGCTATTCCATCTGATATAGATACCCCTGCAAATAAACCTCCTGATGTTGCCAGGAAAAAACTGACAAAAACGAAAAAGGGTGGTAAGAAACGGAAAAACATGACTGTCACTGATGGGAGTGGCTAACCCTGGCAAGTATACTGATGGATATCCGTATAGCCTCTCTAAATGTCTGCAGCCTAAAGGGCTTTAAAAAGAGAATGGGTTTTTTTCATTATGCTAACTCCTTCCGGCTGGATATTCTATTATTGCAAGAAACTCATATCTCTACTTTGCATGACATACAACAATTGAAACGGGGATGGTATAAAGGGCCCTCTTTTTGGACATTTGGAGATGATGCGGCGGATGGTGTAGCTGTTCTTTTTTTTTCGCCCCAGTTTTCCATCACCCGCATTATTGATATACACCCAGGTAGAGCACTTGTTGTTGATTTCACAAAACACGCATTATCTTTTCGGCTTATAGTTGTTTATAGTCCACAAACCAAAGCAGCCCATATTGTTTTGTTGGATTTAAACAAGACATTTTTATGTACGCGTAAACACATTTTATGGGGTGGAGATTTTAACTGTTCTATTGACACTGTAGGCAGGATTAAATCAGGGAAAAAAGTTTATTGTGACTCCCTAGCTTTATCCACATTGGTGAAAGATGCAGGTTTGATAGATGCATATCGTTCTCTCCATTCCGATGAAGGATATACATATCATAGATCAATATATCACACCAGAATAGATTACTTTTTTATTTCTCGCCACTGTACCCCACGCCATGTTTCGGTACTTCCTAATGAGATTTCAGATCATTGTCTTATTATTGGTCATTTTTTCATTGGTTCCCCTATTGTGTCTATATCGTATCACTCCCAGTGGAAACTTAATAATTCTTTATTTGCCCCGATATCTGTCCAGACTCACATACATACTCTCTTTCAAGCATGAATATCAGTTATATGTTGTTATGATTCTATGTGGGAATGGTGGAAAGACACAAAGACGGATCTGGGCATTTTTTTTCAGGCTTTAGGGAAAAAGAATGTCAGGGACGATTATCTCACATATTTAACTTATTGCAACCAGTTATATAAATTAATGTCTCTTCAAACCACATCCTCGGTTGATTATTCATCACAAATAACCAGAGTTAAGGCCTGCATGTTGTCTCATCAATACAATAATGCTCAAACACTAGATTACATCATGCAAACAGGCACTTCTATTTCCCCGTCTGCTGATCCTTTTTATGCCTTTAAAGACAGACTTCATTCTACTGTTATGCATGGTTTAAAGGATGCTCACGGTACTGTAATGACCTCTATCCCTGATATGTTATGTCACATCTGATTATTTAAGGGCACATTTCTGCACCATTCCTAGCTCCCATCAGGATATATCCCACCTTTTGTCTGCCCCAGTCCCTCAACTTCACGCTCATTTAATTCCTGACCTAATCAGAAGGATTTCTCAGGAAGAAGTTGCCAGTGCTATTTCCTGTTTACGGTTGAAGGTTTCTCCAGGGCCGGACGGTTTAACACATGAATTTTATAAAACATTCCAAGTAAATTTGTTAGAAATGTTGACTCAGGTCTTTAATTATGTTCTGGATAATGCGGATGATGCATCTGGGTTTGGCCTATCCATCCTGAAATTTTTATATGAAAAAGGAGATATAGTCTCTCTTACTAATTGGAGGCCACTACATCTCCTAAATACGGATTTTAAGATTTTTTCTAAGATTCTTTGTTCTCGTTTAAGAACAGTTGCCCCGGATTTGATAGATGCGGCTCAAACCTGTGCTATACCTGGTAGAACCATTCATACGAATCTTTTTCTATTACGTGAAATTTTTGAAGCAAAATTGCATGATAAGTTATCTGGTTATCTTTTTGTCCTGGATCAATCGAAAGCATTTGATTCTGTACATCATGACTTCTTATTACACGTATTGACACTATATGGTATTCCTGACCGGTTTATATATTGGATTTCTCACATGCTCTCCTTAGCCTATTTTTTTCCTATGATAAATGGATTTCAAGGCACAACTCTATTGCAAAGGGCAGGGCTCTGTCAGGGTTGCCCTTTTAGCCCCTTATTATATGTTTTTGCTCTAGATCCCATAATTAGGCAGATACAGTGGGACTCAGATATTGTGGGCATTACACCTCACCCCAGTCTACTACCTGTTAAAATCTCTGCTTATGCAGACGACATGGTCTTATTTTGTCTAAATCGTTCTTCAGGTGATAAAGCTATCCAAACTTTTCAATCTTTTACATTATCATCTGGGGGTAAGCTTAATCTCGAGAAAAGTGTATATATCCCATTACATCATATTACTACTGATACAACAGTAATACATGGTATCAGGGTTTGTACTACACCCCAGAAAATCCTGGGAATATGGTTTAATACACCTGATGATGCTAGCTATAACTGGGAGAAACGCTTGGCCCTAGGTGACAATAAAGTACGTCTCTGGAAGACATGGAGGCTGAGTAAAAAAAAAAACAGGTTATGGTGATAAAAAATTTTTTATCCCCGATATTTTTATTTCTGAGTCACATATATGGTCCACCTAAACACCTAGAAATGAGGTTGTTTAGCCTTTTTTTTCAAATGTTATGGGGCAGTCGCCTAAACCCTGTTAAGAGACAAATTACATATTTGCCCCCGAATCAGGGTAGTTTAGGAATGATAAACCCTCTGTCTTTTTTTCTTTCCTTTTTTCTAAATCACATTTTCAAAGCCATAGATATGTGTTAACTGTTTGTGACTCATGGGTGGCTAAAGCTGTGGATTCTCTAATGTTGGCTTGGATTGACCTTCCACCCATAGCTTCCGCATACCAAGCGTGCCGTCTTATGTTATTGATGGTATCCATGCCCTCGGTCCTGGAAAATTAGTAAATCATCTATATTAGGCCTAACTAGGAAACAGTTATACATTAGTTTCCTAAACGTTGATAAGCCAATATTGCGCCTTCCACTATGCTCTCCATCCCACCTGACGTTTGCACTAAATATTCTCAAGGACAAAAGGATCCCAGCTCATATGTGGGATATTTCTTGGTTATGCTGTCATGGTAAGCTACACATTCGTGGTAACTTAAAGCATAAATCGGCACAAGATAGGTATTGTCCTAAACCACTTTGTTTTGACATTGAAGAAACTATGGAACATTTTTTCTTTTCTGCACAGATGCTCTTTTGTTTTGGAAGACCCTAGCGAACAAGTGGAAATGGCCATTTCTGAGTAGGATAACATATTCAGTCCTTATCTTAGGTGTTTTTTCTGGTTTTTGGAATGCATTCCACCCCAGCACCTTGAGGGTATTGTTTGCTGCATGCAAATATTATCTGTGGCAAGCTAGATGTAAATATGTTCTACAACAGGTACCAACTTGTCCACTGGCTATTATAAAATGTATTGAATCCACAGTTTTGAACCTACAAGAATTGGAATTGAAACATCTCTCTCCTACGCAATTTGCATCCTATTGGGCTGGTATTACCTTTCTGACTTAATTATGGGAGATGGCTTTTGGTTATAATGATGCTTGTTTTTTTTCCCTCACCTGTATATTGCGATATTCACAATCATAAAATGTTTCTGTATATGCTTTTCTGTTGTTTATTGGGGTTTTTTTTCATATATTTCCTGTACTTGATGTTATGTGTTTTTTCAATAAAAAATTTCCCTACTCTTTTCGAGAAGTGCCATGGGATCTTTAACCTCCACCTGAACTATCACTAATCCAGGCAGATGGGACCTCGGTTTAACATCTCATCTGAAAGACGGCACCTCAGAAGTGCAGCACCCCTCTCATGCTGCACTACAGTGTCAGTACTGGGATATTAACCCAAGTGCCAGACATGGGAACTGAACCCACAGCCCTCTGATCTCCTGGCCTCAGAGGCAAGTGTGCTACCTACTGAGCCACTGACACTGCAAAACGGTGGCCATGGTCCACCTGTCCTCCAGTGGTTACCCCGGTGCACGTTCTCCATCACTCAGCATTCTGGGTGGGGGTACCCCACCATGTGGGTGCTTGTGCCATTAGAATACCATGGTAAGTGTCCAGTGGCCTGCTTCCCCCAGTGGTGGTTGCACCCTGCCCTGTTCCATCTCCATGCACCCCGTGCTGTTTCTGTGCACTGGTGCCTGCAACTGTGTGTTCCAGTGCAGTGCTTCCATGCGGTGGACATTGTTTGTTGCCAGCATGTCATGTGGCCTGCATTGTTCTGTCACGTTACATTTTATGCTTCCAATATTGATGATGACACTGTTTTTGCCTTTTCATTTTTGTCCACTTTATTTTGTTTCACGATGTTACTGACCGGAACCTATTGATCAGATGGAATCACATACTTTCATATTTGTTTAACTATGGATTGTTGTAATGTATTTTAATATGTTTTATTGTGTTTAATTGTTGTTTTTATGGTATCATTTTTGATATTGTAAATACTGTGATGACAAGAAATAGAAACATAGAAACATAAACTTTGATGGCAGATAAGGACCACTTGGCCCACCTAGTCTGCCCATTTTCCCTACCTACAGAATAAGTTGCAGATCATAGTTAACCAATAGCCTATTTCTTCTTACCCCCCACAAGAATTGCCTTATGTCTGTCCCATGTATTCTTGCATTCTCCCACAGTTTTGGACCTCACAACCTCCTCAGGAAGGCTGTTTCATGCATCCACCACCCTCTCTGTGAAAAAATACTTCCTTACATTGCCCCTGAACTGCCCTCTTCTATCTTCAAATTGTGTCGCCTTGTTCTTGCACATCTCTTTTTCTGAAAGATGCTACCCTCTTGGACTTTGTTGATTCCATTGAGGTACTTGAAAGTTTCTATCATGTCCCCCCTCTCCCTCCTTTCCTCAAGGGCATACATATTAAGTTTCTTTAGTCTCTCCTCGTATGGCTTCTCTTGCAGACCCTGCACCATTTTAGTCGCCCTCCTCTGGACTGCCTCTATCCTGTCTATGTCAAACAATAAACATTTAATGAATGAATAATTAATTTTGTGCAATATTCCTATCAAAATATAGTGAAGGGTTTAAACGTTGTTGAGTTTTTATTATTGTCAGTCAAATTATTTTGAAAAGAGGTTAATTTCTGCACAATTTCTTCATTACCTCTTCAAGCTGATCATTATTACTAGCTTCTGCATTTTGTCTAGTGAATTCTAAGTAAGATATCTCAAATTCCAGTGTTGACAAATGGTCTTTTGCCTCCTAAATTTGAAAAGCTGTTTCTATGTTCATAAAGGTGACTATACCTCCAGGTTGCCGCACCTATTGTATTTTTGTCTGGACACAAAAAATTAATCAACAGGGCCTTCAATTCTTAGTAATTATCTTGTCTTCCCCTGGAGGGTTGTTTGAGTTTGTTCAAGTGCCCCAGGTATTCCTTTTACCACTTGACTTAGCTTATGGTTGTTGGCCTTAGCTCTATTTTGAAAACAATTATCAATTTCAGGTAGTAATGTTACTAACTTAATAAGTTGCTCCATTTTCATATCTAACATTAATAAAGTCTCTTGATTTTCTCAGCAATGTTTTGCCATTGCTTGGAATCAACAATGAGCAATATACTTCTGATTTAAATTATCTTGCAGTCTATTTAAGCAATAAGGCATGACAAGGGGTCCATTATGTTAATATAATAACTGGTGAGTGTTTTTTCCCCATAGGGAAATCCAGTCATAATTTATCGTTATAACCTGTGGGTTATAATGGCGAACATGCTCTGGGTTTCCCTGGGTCCATGCATGCGCCAGCCACCACTCTTCCCTTACTCCTCTCCACTCAAGAGGTGCAGACTCCACCGCCAGTCCAACTCCTTGGCAGTAAGTTACTTAAAATAAATAAATAAATAAATACATGAGCTCTTTCACTCATGAGTTCCTGGAAGGCAGCATCAACTATTTGACTAAAAAACAAAAAAAGGAAACATTTTCTTTTGCCTGCCACTTGTGACTGCCTACCAGTCCACGGCTCCACCGGCATGTCTGATTATTTTATATAATTGTTGTGGCAAAAAAATGCTCCCAGCAATTATTTAAAATAAAGGCTGCATAGGTGTGTAAAACTCTATATTTTTACACACACCCTCGGTGTGAGATGCCTTTTACAAACCCCTCAAGCTTCACTTTCAGGGTCTTTGTGACATCCCACACCTCAGATATGTGTAACATTCTTGTTATAACCACCCACCTAGCCATTATTCTATATATAATGGACCAGCTCTGGTGGGCTGAAGCACAAGACAAAGCCAAGTGCTTCCACCACCCAAGAAGGGCCGTTAGCCCACCATAATGCACTCCCTGGAGTGTATTATTGTGATTATGAAATGGAGTCATTTTTAGTAAATTAAATGTATTTTTAAACATATTTTTGTTGAGCAACTTTCAGTTGGACCATTGTACTGGGATAAAGGCCCAGCTAAAATTACCTCTTGGCCAGTCAGGAGCCAGAATTCTTTATACCCATTTCATAATTGTCTTCAATACATTTCATTCAGAGGAGTCCAAATGTAGTAAAAAATTTAATTTTGTAGTAAGTTTATCTAGTGTCTCCACAGGGTCATGTGGAACACTCAAGTGTATAATATTTAAATGTTCAATATTTGCTAGCCCACAGGTTTAGTAGTTGTGCTACCACTTGCAAGGCAAATGACCCAGGTTTGGGAATGAGCCCAAGTCATTGGAGGGCTGGCAGGGGGAGGTCAGACAAGCTTCCCACTGGATGGTCTCTCACCTCAGGGAGAAAGGATGTTCAAGTTTCTCCACATTACCACCACCTGGGTGACTACAGGTGGCAGAGCACACCAGTCGATGTGTTGAGGAAGGGGGGGATGCCAATGTGCTCTTCCTAGAGTGTACATCATTGCATGTGCAGGCATCGGGTAGCAGTCTTGGCATCCTAGGGAGGGGAGAAAAAGTGAAAAAATCCACCAACCACGGGAGGGTGATGTCTGCCCATCACTGCAGGCCCCACATCATCGACCATGACACTCTCTGACAATCACTACCTAGTCTCTGCTCAGGGTATCCCCCTCCTGATAGCCCTGACCTGGGGGTAAACCAAGGTGCACTCAGTGAAATAGGTAAATCCTGGAGAAGGTGGGTGATGGGGCTGGGTGATGGAGTAGGAAAAATGGGGACCAAATGGTCAGATGAAGAGAAAGCATACTAAATGGAAAAAACACTGTTCGATACTGTGCTCCTTATAAGGGTCACACATTTCACACTTGTTCGTTATCTGGTGTGTTAGCCTCCTCTTGGTCACAGGTGGGTTCCTTCCCCTGTTGGTTATCCTTTTCCAAAGCAATGTTAAGACGTGAATTAACAAAAGGAAATGGTGAAGTAGGTCTTATGGAGTCTGTCAACTTTTGGTGGTTTCTCTGTCCCAGTTAGAGATGCAGTGAGGTTGCAAATTTTGCCCCATGCAGCACGCTGCATAATGATTGAAAATTTGCTGAAATTTGCCATTTGTGACTTCGCCTTGCTTTGGGTTTTTTTAAGTGCAAATTACACTTAGAAAAACCCAAAGCTAGCAGAGGTTACAATGGTGATTCTCCCTAATACCACCCTCCATCTATCCCTGGTATCTAGTGGCCCCCCACCGGCCGATTGTCAGACCCAATTTAAAAAGTAAAATACAAATTTTTTATATATATATATATATATGTATAGAACAAAAATCTCTGGTGTCTCGTGGACCTCCCAACCCCGCCAATCACTGGTCCCAATAATAAAGATCCCTGCTGTCTAGTGGAACCCCCATCCCACTGATCTCCGGACCCAGTAACAAAAATTCCTGGTGTCTAGTGAACCCCCACCCTGCTGATTGCTGCCAGTAGTGCCACTCCGGTCAATAATAACAATCCCTGGTGTCTGGTGGAACCCCCCACCCTCTCCCCATCAGGCAGTGCCACTCCCAGCCACCACTCCACTCCCTCCACCCCATCCCCAACCCCAAGCGGGCCACCAGCACAGCCCTCCACCCACCTCCACAGCCGGCAGCCTGACTGACACACTCTCTGATTCTGAATGAAGAGCGCATGCTTGTGCAAGCACATGTTCATTCATTCACTCAGTCAGCCAGCCAGCTCCTCTGTATTGGACATCTTTCCAGGTGCTAGAGAAGGAAGGAAGGGGGGCTGCTCCGGGCTTCTGCAGTGGTCCATAATGACATTCCTCCCCATCCTGCCCCCCTCGCCAAAGCCTGGAGCAGATTGGTGGCTGGGAGGGACACTACCTGATAGGATGGGAATGGGGGGGGTTCCACTAGACACCAGGGATTGCTGTTGTTATTGGGCTGGAGTGGCACTACTGATGGGGATCCAACTAAGGTGGGGGGTTCCACTAGACACCAGTTTGTTTTTTACTGGGACTACAGATCTGCAGGTGGGGGTTCCACCAGACAGCAGGGATTTTTATTACTGGGTGTGGGAGATCAGCAGAGGGGGTTCTACTAGACACAAGGGACTTTTATTATTGGGGCTGGGGATTTGTGGGGTGGAGGGGTTCCACTAGACACCAAGGATTTCCATAATTTTTTTTATATTGCAGTTGGTGGGGTGGGGGTGTGGGGGCAAAGTGTGGAATTTTGCATTGGAAATTCCACACTTTCACCTTTGCTCCATGCTACGCGAAATGCTGAATTTCACAAATTGTGCTCTGAGGACTGAGCGCAATACACAAAATATTCTTTGTAGTGAATTCTTTTGACTTTGCCCACCTCTAGTCCCAATAGATGCTTTATTATCAGAACCCTTCAGTTTGATTTTTTTTCCTTTTTTGCTCAATTATTTTCTATCTCACTTATCTGCCTTTCTTGTTTTTTTTTTTTTTTTAGCCTCTGCAAAAGGTGGAGGTAAATTAGCCAGCATACATTTATTTGCTGTTTCTCTTATTTCCACTTCCACTTGTTCATCCCTTTGTTTTTTTTTTTCCTTTACAAAAGAACCATTTTTGCCTATTACATAATTTTACTTTGTTATCTTCCATAAGGCATTTCATCATATAGTGATTTTCCATCACATTTGTCCTTAAACTAAGGAGCTCCTCTTTCTTGATCCAGAGACTCTCCAGAATGCTTACATTTGCATTATAAGGAACCTCAATAAATGTTAATCATTCATTAGACAAGGATGACAAAATCACCTTATCTGCTTTGCTTGCTTGTGGCTGAGGAACATATTAGGTAAGTTACAGCCTCCTTTGGCTCCATAGGACTTTTACCAATAAAGGGCTCCCATATAAATTCTGGAGGGGGCATCATTTCTCATAGGTCAGGGGAGTATGATAAACAGTGTTCCTGTATATTAGGATTTATTGCCCTATTGGACCAACTGAGGGATAGTCTTTCCCTTTCAACATACCTTTTAGGTCATTAATTGTAATACTGAGTGCATTATTTACTTCTGGTACGTTACTAGATTTATCTTTATTCACCTAGTCAGGTTAAATTGTGCACAGGTGCAGTCCTTCCCAATTTTGCTTATGGAACTGGGTGAGTCTTTCATTTTTACTCCTGGAACTGAGTTCTCCAGGTTCCCCCATTTCCACCACTGCTGCTATTCCTCCTTGGCAAAGAAGTGGTCTGGGATCAGTTGGATACTTTCGATGGCAGTTCTCAGAGTCACAAGAAATGCTGCAGTCAGGCATGCATTAGAACTTATGGCAGGGTCTCCTTGCGGTATGTTCTGCATCTCCTGGCCACCATCAGCTATGCAGAAGTGCCTTTGTGAAATCTGTGAATTGTTCCCACATCCTAACATGCCCCTGGAACCCACCAACCTGACTGTCCATGTAGCTCTGTGGAATGACTTGGACTTCATGAGGGCAGAGTTCAAGGCCAGCAAGGGGCAAGTTAATGCTGCAGGGGCCTCTCTGGCCCCTTATTAAATGCAATTAGATATAAATGAGTCTATACCCCACCACATATAAGTGGCACATCAGTTTGATTTATAGTGTCCTCAATCCTCTATAAGCATTACCTTCCCATTTATCTTTGTAAATATTCTATCATAACCATTTGACCTTCCTTATTATTAAATATGTCTCATTCGGTATAATCGGTGTCCTTTAGACCCATAGATTTGTATTTTCATTGTTTAGCTTGTATTTAGAACATCAGAATAGTTAAGATTGCTGTGTAGTTCCTCAAATGTGCAGCACTGATGATGAACAACAGTAGCTGCTGGCAATATTGATTTTACTTCCTGAGGCAAGTATTAGTAATAAAAACCCACAATATTGCAATGCAAACTATTTGCCAATGCTCATCTGAGCCAATAAAACCATGTTGGACAGATGACTTGTGTTGCTAAAAAAAATTGCAAATGGTTACAGAAGATTGAGGAAGTTTTACAATCATAATTAGTAACCTGGTTGGTCTGGTCACTCGACAACACTGAGCAAAACCAGCCTTTTGAAATGAAGGAGGCTTTTCCACTTTTTATGCTTCTACATTGTGTCTTCATGGGTGGTAAGTAATATATAATCACCATTATTATTGTTGTCATAGATATTACTTGATGTACTGTGTTGTATCTAGTAGGAATATGGGTATTTATTTATAAAATTAAGATATCAAGGAATGACCCCAATTAGGTGGAATACCTCCATTTCATAAATCATCCTCTGGTCCACCCTTCCCCTATCAATCTGCTCTACTTCTTCAGCCTTCTCCCTTAAATCTCTTCTTCATGACTTTTCTACTCCCATCTGCAACTGTCCATGACCCACCACCTCTTAACTTTCTTAACTTTCCCCACTTATACTGCCTGGCCATTTTGCTCCCCTGCTCCATCTGCTATACCTGTATGAGTAATTTCCCCCTCCTATCAAAACTTAATTTTTATTTACTATGTGTGCTTGTTGTACAGATTTGCCTTACAATGTTTATGATTATACTCCTTTGATATACTGTATTATTGTATATGACTTCTATTTTTGTAATTTTGTTAATACTATTTGTTTTCTTCTCTTGAACTATGTCCCATAGCCCTTCATCCCAGGATACATCTGGAAATGAGCTGTTAGCAGCTCACTATGTCTTTCCTAGTGAAACTTCTGAAATAAATAAGGGTTGCTGAAATGTCAGATGGCTTTTTAAAGTGTGAGTTGGTAGTGTAGTGAAAAATGTTGTACTTGTTCCTTTTTCTTCCATCTTAAATGGAAGAAAATCAGTTTGGCAGAGTGTTTAGGATGCAGAGCCATGAACCAATTGATCTGGGTTTGAGCACTAGAGCTGCTGCTTGCTCACAGTGGCATTCATAGCAAGTCATTAACCTCTTGGTACCCATTCTCTCTGAAATGTCTCTTTAAATCTAACTCTGAGCTGTTTGAATCGCCATATGTGCCAAAAATGGCACTCTCCTTGTCTCCCTTTCATTTCATGGATTGTAAGTTCTTTAGGATAAAGTCTATATAAAAAGGAAATATACAACAGAATTCATTTTCAAAAATTAATCATTTTCCCCTGCCTTAATGATGCATTTTTCCTTGTTTTGAGTCTACATTAGCATTTTGTTAGATTTATAATAATTGGTATACTTATTCAAAACATTTATTCATAAAAAGTGGCTGTGTAATATTACTTGCATTCTGGTACATGCTCTAGTATATCTGTTCAAAGCATTTAATTATAGTGAGTGGCTGTATAACAGTACTTGCATTCCTGCATATGCTCTAGTATACCCATTGAAAACATTAAATCACAGAAAGGCACAGTGTAACAGTATTTACATTCCTGTACATGCTCTGCTATACACACACAAAACATTAAATCACAAAAAGGCATAGCATTAAAGTATTTACAATCCTGTACATGCTATGCTATACACATGCAAAACATTAAATCACAAAAAGGCACAACGTAACAGTATTTACATTCCTGTGCATGCTCTGCTCTACACATGCAAAATATTAAATCATAAAAAAAGTCTGTGTAACAGTACTTACATTCCTGTACATGCTCTGCTATACACACGCAAAACATTAAATCACAAAAAGGCACAGCGTAACAGTACTTACATTCCTGTACTTGCTCTGCTATACACACGCAAAACATTAAATCACAAAAAGGCAGAGCGTAACAGTACTTATATTCCAGTACATGCTCTGCTATACACATGCAAAATATTAAATCATAAAAAAATGTCTGTGTAACAGTACTTACATTCCTGTACATGCTCTGGTATACCTATTCAAAACATTAAATCATAAAAAGTGGCTGTGTAACAGCACTTACATTCCACTATATGCTCTGTTATACCCATTCAAAATGTAGCCCGTTATGTAGATAGTTCAAGACATAAGGACTTTCATCACCCATCTAGCCTACCCTGTTTTTCAACCTAGTTGTACTAATTCCCCCTTCTACTAACACTTTGTAATCCTGCTTTCCACTTAAGGTATATAAACAATATGGAACCTTTCAAGTCAATTAAAAATTATGATATGGGTATGCGCAGTATGAAACACGGCACTTGGTCAGATGAGCACCTACAACAATAGCACCAACAACAATAGTGCAGCAATTTAGGTGCCAATTTTCCCCTGCACCCCCCAGACTGAAGAATTCTCACTGTGGGGGGAGTGGATCATGGGATAAGTTAAAATTCATGGGGCCATGGAATACTGTTTCCATGGCCCCATGTAACAAAAACTAAGTCCACAGTGCAGAGAAATGTTGGAGACCAGGATTAGAACCCTGGTCTTCTGTGTCAGTGGCTGAGCTGCTCGATGCCCAGCCCTCCACACCATGGGAGCAGCTTGGCCAATCTTCTGAATCCCAGTGCTCTTGAGGTGCTTGAGCACCATGGACAGTGATCAGGGGAGCACTTAGTATAAGTGCTGTAAATCCGCTGTTGCTGTCCATGTGAGTGCTTACCAGACTAGTGCCGTATAGTGTGGTGCTATTCTGGTAGCGCTCAATTGACAGGGTACCATGAAACACACCCATAAAATGATACAACATACCACATGAACAAATCCTTTTATTGTGTATGTGTTGGTATTCTTAATAGAATATTCACAGAGAATATCTGGACAGGGTGGAAGCAGTCCAGAGAAGGGCTATCAAAATGGTGTGGGGTTGCATGAGATATCTTATGAGGAGAGGCTGAGGGAGCGCAGCATATACTCCAGTAGGGTCTGTGATGAAAATATATGAAGATAAAAATGGGTAAATAGGGTAGGCCAAGCAATCATTATCTGCTGTCAAATTCTGTGTTTCTATGGAGGAGAACAGAGTGAGAGGGGGACATGATTGAGGCCTGTAAGTATCTCACAGGGGTGAACAAGGTGCAAGGGGGAGTCTCTTTCAGATGAGGAGGAAGAGTACCAGGTCCAGAACACAAGGGCATTAAATGAAGCTTGGGTGGAGTTTAAGAGGGATATGAGGAATTATTACTTCACAGAAAGGATGAGAGACACCTGGAACAGCCTTCCAGAGGAGGTGGTAGGGGCAAAGACAGTGGGGAGCTTCAAGCATGCGTGGGATAAGTGTATGAGCATAATACAGTACATGGAGAAAAGGCAGGAGAGAGGAACAACTGTGACCAAATATGGTTCAGGGTGTAGAAATAAACAGAGAAAACAGCGCCGACTTGATAGGCTGGTCTGTTTCTGCTGACAAATTCTATGTTTCTACAGTATATGGTGAATTGTATTCAATTCACACTCAGACATAATTTTATTTTTTAGATAATCCACCCAAACAAACACACGCACGTGTACATACACACACACACACAAACACACATACACACACATTCACGTACCACCATGACTAGCATCAGGAACCTAGCCTTAGTGTTGCTAAACAACACTTCCTGAGATTAGTCCAGCACTGGGTACCCATCTCCTATGCCAGAAAGCAATTCTCCCATTAAAACGCGTAGCACTGTTTGGTATCCCAAAAATGGCAAAAAAATTGTCCAAACCTTCTGACCATCCTGTTGTGTTCTCAAACTGTCTCTGCTCCTCATCTCACTACCAGGCACTGAAAATACATGAATTCTCATCCTCTTTCCGCTGAATCTCTGACTGTTCCCTCTTTCCCTCCTGCCACTGGACCAGTAGTAAAGGAAAGGAATTTGGTTTAATAGTGCCTCTCTTATAATCCATTTCACAAAGTGCTTTATAATCGACAGGTAGCGTAAATAATTTTGCTGTTGTTTCCAGTTCACTGGGAGAGACCACAGAGAGAGTTTCAGCAAAGGGAGCTCAAATAACCACTTGCCTCAAGGTCATATCTTAAGTGGCTGTTGTGCGGCCCAAACCAATACCTCTAGGCATCTCAGCCCTCTAATCTCTAGGCCAAACTGCATCCAAGTACATGCCCTTTACACTCCCTTTACCTGAGTGCTAAAAATTAGGGAATTGCCTTTCCCTTCCCCTGTGTTACTCATCCCTCCCCATTTCCCCTTCCCCGATCCCAACCTATACAACCATTCAAGTGAATGAAATTCCTTCTGATTACACTATCCCATCCTGCTGGGTCCTTGATGCCTCTCTGTGCCCCACAAGATACAGGACCACTGCAAATAAATGTAACATCTATCCAGCTGCATCCTATTTTTATTGAATTAATTTCATTATTTTCATAAATACAATAACAAAAACATAGCAAGTTCTAATGATCCCCAAAAAAACAAAAAACATCCCCCACCCATTCAACATAGTGAAGTGGATCAATACTTATAACAAAAAACATGGAATAAACCATATACAGTACAAATAAAAGACATACATCACAGGTCAAAAAAAGATAGTTACAAAGATAAAAGAATACATAAAAAGTATCCAGGTTGGTGCTGCTCCATGGTGTGTTTAAATCGTATATAGGATGTGCAATTTGCTCCACTTCCTATCATACAACTTAGGTCTGTTATGAACCCTCACTATCATTTTTCTGGGTCGAAGACTGAACAGTAATTCCTGCACCCATTCCTGATTAGAAATTAGCTCTTTATCTAACCAGTGCCTGAGAACTACACATTTGACTGATAAACATATCATTGCAATATGGTATCTCCTTTCTTTGTCAGCAATCCTTCTGTAGTCACCTATAATGCAAATTTCTGGGGTAAAAGCCACATCTAATCCTAAGACTCCCTTCCCCTGGCTCTTCATCAGACCACATCCCATCTTAGTTTTAAAATAAAGCTTCAATCACATCTATCTCTAGTTGACTCCTGCACTTGTTTTGACCCCATCTCATTCCTCTCTGCATCCTCCTATCACGCTTATCCTCTTTCTATACCCTCCCCCCTTTTTTCCTCCACTTATAAAACCTACCTTATCTGCCGTCAAGGGCATTTTTCATTTATAACCCTCGTATGTTCACCTATAACACCCTGTTGGATAGTTCCTTCCTAATTATGTTTCTTCTCACCCTCTTTTTTTCCCTATTTTAGCTATAACTGCAATCTGCATCACTTTCTATTGTCTGCTGCCTTACCTATATTTATTGCTGCATTATGTTATGTTTCCCATTATATCTGTCACCTTGTTAACTGCTGTTTACTCCAGTGTGAGTGCACAATGTCCTGTCTGAGTGTATGCTATGTTTACCATTTTATTATTTACTTTTACTGTTCAGCAATACCTGTAACTACTATATTGTACATGATGTTCCGGCACTGATGTAGTGTACTTGTCTTACCACTCTTTTTGTACTCTCCCGGGTTGTGCCTGAAAATAGTCATTGTTTGGCTAGTATACTCACCCAGTTAACAAAAACTAAATAAAATAAATAAATAAATAAATAAGAGTCAGTCTGCCATGATTTGATCATTTCCCATAATTGTTTAACTGCCCAACACTCCCAAAAGATATGAAATAAGGTACCCTCTGCTTGGTCACATCTGTTACAGTGAGGGAACTTAATCAGCCCAGCTTAACTCATTTTTGGGGTGTAAAGTACAGGTTATTCAGCAAATGAAGCTGGATAAGGCATGGTTTATCAGTGGTGGTATAAGCATGTAAGTCCTCCCATATCTGGTTCAGTGAAAACAGTGATCAGGGAAGACCCTATTCCAGTAATAGCATTCCCCATTGATGTCAGGGTGAATTTTAGCAAATATTAAACTGTAGAGTTGTGACACAGCACGTGATTGAGAGGCCAACTCCACCGCGGATTGCAGAAAACTCACACTGATTGATATTTCAAGATGGAGAACCGAGTGCGCCAGAAATATAAGTTTGAGCTGGAATAATTTGAAAATAGACTTATGCTCCAAATGATGTCACTGAATAATGTCGGGGGGATGGTTTAAATTTCCCATCCTGTAGAAAAGTGCACACTGGGGCTGTTTCAAGTTCAGGTAGCCATTCCTTGTTGAGCACTAAACCTCCACACTTTTAAAATTAGGGTTGTTACAAAGTGGTTGTGAATTATCCTCAGTGAAAGTATATTTCATCAGTTTGCCTAACTGCACGTAAACTTTAAGAGATGTACCTAGCACAGAGTCTCAGATATCTTTTGGTAGAACCTTAGCAGAAGCCAAGAATCACAGATTCTTAATTTGCTCTCTCTCTCTCTCTCTCTCTCTCTCACACTGTCTTTATTTCAAGCCAGATTGGGGCATAGGGAGAGCTTACATCATTGACCTCCTTCATAGGCCATCTAAAATATTTACTGACATGACTAGCTAAGTAATAAGTAGTAAAATGTGGGAGACGGAGGCCACTGAGCACCTTAGGAGCTGCTAACTTATTATAAGCTCTTCTTGGTGGATTGCCCATCCAACAGAAGTATGAAACCAGTGTATGGACTTTCTTAAACCATGATAATGGTAAATAAATATTAAGCATGTTAAGAGGGTAAAACATTGCAGGGAAGAATATTCATCTTGATTACATTTATCCTGCCCCATAGCATTAAGGGAAGGGGCTTCCACCTATCCAAATCTTGCTTAATGATAGACACCAGGTCCCCTAAGTTAGCCTTTTTAAGTTGGGCTGAACTTCTGGTTAACTGAATACCCAGATATTTAAGTTGTTTCTGAGCCCATGTCAATCTCATGGCTATAATATGCACTTTAAAGATGCCTGTATTTAATGGTAAAACCACTGTCTTGTCTATATTAAGTCGGTAACTAGAAAATTGACTATACTCCTTGATAGTAGCCAAGGCAGCCAGTATAGAGACATTAGGATACTGTAAGTAACAAGCAGAAGTGTATCATCCGCATATGCGGACAGTTGCAAATGTTTAGTTCCAATGGTCACACCACTAAGAACAGGATTTGTTTTCAGTTTTTGTAAGAGGGGTTCTCAATATATAACTTAAACGACAAGGAGGATAGGGAACACCCTTGCCTAGTTCCGGAAAACAACATGAATGGTGAGGAAAAAAATATCTTGCTGCATCCCGATCCTCCTCCTGCTACCCCCCAGCCAACATCTGACCCGAAAAATAGATTAATTATCCTGCTACCCTTCTCATAGTGTCCTCAGTCCCTCTCCACTTCTACCAACCAACACCTGCCCCCCCCCAAAAAAAAAATTCTTTGGTGACTAGTGGAATATACTGGACACAGTATTGAAAACATGGAGAGAGGCTGGCCCAGTGGAGAGATGGGCTGAGGCATTGAGTGCCACACTACCCACCACACTGCTAATCCTGGTTCAGGAATGGACCAGGATCACTGGAGGATACCTGGGGGAAGGAGGCCAGAGCATCCACAGATGTCTCTCCTCCTTCAGAGAGGGGGACCCAGTGGAGGCTGGATGGCATAGCATTTGCGACTGCTTCCTAGAGGGTTGGGGGGCAGGCACTCGAGTATGTATGGAGTCTCCACACCATATGCTCATGCCATTGTAGGCATTCCCTACCTTGGGGACTAGGGTAAAGAAACCAAGGAGGGAAAAAGCCCTGAGTGCCAGGATGATGGCTTGCAACCCCACAGGCTCTGCTCCACAGTCCATGGCACCCACTCACCCAGTGAGGTAAGCAAGTAGTTGGGGTGGGCTTGCAAAAGTGAGGGACGGGGTTTAGGGTTGCCATCAGAAGGGGGGGCTGCTTGGTGTGAATGAGGCACACACAACGGATGGAAAAAAAGGAAAACATGGAGTGAATAAAATTATGTCCATGTGTCAATTCCATACAGTTAACCACATATTCTCAGTGAAAAATTGAGTGTTGGAAACATGAACACCAAAACAGAGTTAAATGGGGAGTCAAAGTTAACCAGACTACTAAAGAGAGAGACCTGGGGGTCATCATTAGCAATAGTCTAAAGCAAGCAGCCCAGTACTCTAGGGTGTATTCAAAGGCTAAAGACATGCTGTACTTTAACGCTAGAGGCCTCACATGTAGGAGGCAAGAGGTAATCCTGTGCAGGTCCCTGGTGAGGCTGCAGCTGGAATATTGTGCACAGTTTTGGAATCCTCATGTAACAGCCCTTTAAGTCACCTAGGCTGCACCAGGGCCCTCGGGGCAACTCAGAACACACCTCCGAAGGGGGTTGCCTGGGTTCCCCAGTGTTAGCAAATGTGGCACAGTGCCTCCACCTCAGAGAATACCTGTGGATAAGGAACAGATTACCACCCTCCAGGAAAATAAGTAAGCTGTCCCCCTTAATACCTTTGCCCACACAATAACAGTTTCCCACACAGTAGCAACCCCCACCACCAGCAGCACTATTTTAATAAGAGTGACAAAGGATATGTCTTGTATGTTGTCTTTTTGTACTATGGTAACTTGTCATCTGTGAAAATGAGCAGATTTGCTCATCAGATCCACAAGTATAAAAAATAAAATGAAATGAAATGAAAATACAAACAGTAGGCTGGCCCAGTGGCACTGAGAGTTGAGGCGCTGGACGCCACACCTCGCGCCACGCTGGTGACCTGGGTTCAGGAGTGAGCCCAGGCCATCAAGGGTCAGCAGGGGGAGGGAGAGGATCGAGCATCTGATGGACAGCTCTCCTCTCCCAGGAGGGTGGGGGGTTTATGCTCAGTGCTTGGCTGGCCCTTGGCGGAGGCCTGGGACTCTGCAAGCATGGAGCTAGAATGGGGCAGAAAGAGTGGCGACATTGGCAGTGATGCCATGACATCGGGTGACAGACACTCCTCTACAGAAAAATAGAAAAACAATGTATGGTCTTCTAGATGACAGAGCACCGTAGTGGAGACCCTGATAGCCCACACGCCTGGCCGACTACTAGGAGGTCCGACGAAACTTACGATGTATTCGGGGCATCCTGCCCCACCCTGTACCCACCGGGGGGGATACAACCAAGACTCCATGGGGACCAACTGAGAGATCAGGTAGGCTGTGTGTGTGGGGATATCACACTGTGTGTTTCCCGAAGGAGTCGAGACCGTACGAGAGAAGGAGCAAAAAAAAAAGAAAATGCAAATAGTGAACTTATTTATTTGGGAAGGGGGAAACAAGAAGACAAGGAGGAAAATGTCAAACACCACCACACTTTAGTTAGAAAATAACTTTCCCCATAGCAACCCCTCATCCCACCAGTGGGTGCACCCAGAGTGCACCTATATAGTGGGTACCTCACCATTCAGTGATGCAGGCCTGGGGTCTTTTGTAGGGGCCCAAATGAAACATTGAACACACTTTCAAACTTGAAATCTTGGTCTAGCCAAACTTTGACGTTACTCAGAATCCTGTTCAAAAATGACCCCCTGAATCCTAACTGGCTAGCTAATAGACCCCCAAGAGCCACAGCTTGGGGTACTCACAGTTTTGCAGTTCGCACAGGGGGCTTGCAGCTGGCTGAGTTGCATGGCACTGTGAAGGTCTCCATTGGTGGTGCACCACAGGTTGAAGGCCTTGAAGCTGGACAAAAATTGATGCGTGATGATCTTCACCTGCTTTGCCTTGCCAACTTCACCAATGGGCCTTTATAGACAGACTTCACTCAGGCAGGCCTGTTCATGTCCTTCCACACCAGTCATATTCTTCTTCTTTGGTCTGGGGAACTAGGACGGATGAGGTTCCCCATGCCCCTCTGTTGCACCTCTGATTGACCTATAAGACACAGGGTGGCGGGGCTTATACAACCTCTCACTTCATAACCGCTCACTTAGGGGATGTCTCCACATGCAGTGCTGGTCCTGTCACAGATGCTTGCCACTACTCTTACAGTCTCTACCCTGGCTGAATGTTCCCTTCACCAGAACAGTTCTCTGATGAGGGGGAAAAGTAGCTCAATCAGTATCTGCAGTACAACTATTTTCCAGTTCTGAAATACTGCCCAACCTCTGGGACTGAGAAGGCGCAATTTTCCACTTTCACCAGACGACACAGCAGTTATTCCTCCTGCACACAACTTAGTAATTTTTCTTTGGAGTCAAGGTCCAGAACCAGCAAGGCAAAACTTCTGAGAATTTGGCACAGGAGCCAACAATCTCTCTCCTCATAGCAACACTGTAGCTCCTCTCAATGACTCTCCCTTTCTGGTGACAAAACAGTTCTATTTGTAAGTCTAGACTGTTCTCTCACATTTGTGCAGCACATTGACCATGTAGCCAAGGCAGAACATGTAAAAACTGGCTAACTATTTAGGCATAAACATTACCTAACCAATGAGGCACTAAAACTCGCTGCGTGCAACTCGGTCTTATCCGTGATTGACTACAGGCTCATAGTCTATAGTGCAACAACTGACACAGCTCTAAAGAAAATAAAGCTAACCCTAAACAAAGCCTGTAGGCTTGTACTAGATGCACCACACCTTAAACACACCTGCGATCTCTATTCCCAGTCTGGGTGGTTAAATCTTCACTGTACAACTCAATACCAGATCTGCCTGTTGGCTAAAAAGTCCACCCTGGGTCTAACACCACTTGGCATTCAGAGTCTCCTGTGCCCCACCAATATAGCTAGACTTACCAGAGGGACTAACAGTGAGCCACTAAAAGTCCCTTTCTGCCGCACCTTCCAGGGTGAGCAGTCTTTTGAGTAACGGGCACCCACTTGGCTCAACTTGCTACATGACGACCTGCTGGAAGAATCTAAACTTGGCCCCTTCCGAACTAAACTTTGTACCCACCTAGAAACATTTTGTGGCTGTGATTGTAACTTCTAAATTGCACAAGCTAACTCCTGTCTTCTTTCTGTTCATTACAATACTTACAATCTCCCCTATCCAACTGCCTCATTATTTTCCCCTCTCCTCTACCATCCCACTGCCTTCATCCTCCATTCCATTCCTCTTCCATTTCCTGGAGGTGCAGAAACATGGAGCAGACCTCAGCCCCATTCTGTTCTTGTGCTGAGGTCCCGAAATTTTTGGAGGCCCAACTGTGGAGCAACATCAGGACCAATATGGCTTGAGCCCCACCACAGCCACTTGAGGGACGCACCAGGAGGATGATGAGCCGTAACCCTCACCAGGTAAGCCCATTTGGGGGGCTTACACTCTCCTCAAGAAAGGCTGTGAGCACTTAGAGAGGGTCCACAAGAGGGCCACTAAAATGGTGTACAGTATGTTGGGAAAGTCATATGAGACATGGCTGACTAGCCTTAAATGGGAACAGTCAGCAGTAAGAACCTCACACCAAAGTGTGGGGCTGGTCCAAATTTGCACTTTGTCTGCAAAACATTTAGCTCTACTTGCTGTTTACTGCAGTATAGTAGAGATTGTATCAGACTGATTCTGCTAACTTGTAAGTGGCATTTTCTGTGGCTACAAACCCCAGAATTTGGGATGGTAGAGGAGAGGGGAAAATCGAACAATTGTACCTAGATGCATTCGACCAGCTAGGCCTGGTGCAATTAGTTCATGAGAACACTAGAGGTGACAAAATATTAGACCTCATATTAACAAACACAAGTGAGTTAATAAGTAATGTGCAGATTCTCCCCCCTCTGGGCAACAGTGATCACTCAAAAGTCTGTTGCTTAGTTGGGACATTAGACAAAACAAAAAACTATAAATCTGAAGGAGCTATTAAATTAAACTTGGCTAAAGCCAGTTTTTCTCATATTAGACAGGAATTGGCAGCTTGGGATTGGTATAAGGCTCTGGAAGGGAAGAATACAGATGATATGTGGAATATAATCCTAAACAAGCTTAATGAATTAATAGCCCAATATATTCCAATTACTAAACCTAAAACGAGTGGAGCAAAAACTAGTCCAATTTGGTTAAACAGGCAAATAAAACGTATAATTAACCACAAGGATAAACTATTTAAAAAATACATGAAAGAAAAAATCCATAAAAATTACATAGCGTATAAGGAATGTGCCAAATTGGTTAAATTAACAATTAAAAAAGCAAAAGCACAAATCGAGTTCACTCTAGCCAACAGGATTAAAGACAATAAAAAATATTTTTTTCATACATAAATAGCAACAAAAATCAACAATCAATAATAGGACCCTTTAATGATAACAATGGGGTTATGCTAAATGAACAGGAGTTAGTAAATACACAAAATGACTATTTTTGTTCGGTTTTTAATCCTGGTAATACATCTGCGATTGTTAATAAGTATACACTGTCACCTGGGGCTATTAAAATAACACCTGCTGAGGTAAAATGCAGACTGACTAAATTAGACATCAATAAATCTCCAGGCCCAGACAATATTCACCCTAGAATTCTACGGGAACTTGCAGATCAACTAGCTAAGCCTTTGAGCTTTTCATATCAATTATCTTTAGATAGAGCTGAGGTTCCTCAAGCCTGGAAGAATGCTTTGGTTGTACCCCTTCACAAAAAGGGATCTAGATCTGATCCAGCTAATTTTAGACCCATTAGCTTAACATCATTGTTGGGCAAAGTCATGGAGAGCATTTTAAAGGAAATTGTGACTGATTATATCTCATCAAACAATTTATTTGATCCTGTGCAGCATGAATTTATTAAATCTAAATCATGCCAAACAAATTTACTATCCTTTATGAAAATGTTAACTCAGAATTGGCCCAGGGAGACCAGTGGATGTGGTCTTTAAGAGTTTTGCTAAGGCTTTTGATAAGCTACATACAGAACTAATACAAAATCTGGCTAAAATTGGCATTCACCACAACATTGTGAAATGGATAGCTAATTGGCTGTCCAACAGGAGGCAGAGGGTGGTGGTAAGGGGCGTGATGTCCGAATGGTCTGCCGTGACTAGCGGGGTGCCACAGGGCTCGGTGCTGGGCCCGTGTCTTTTTAATATATATATTTCATCCTTACACCTTAGCAATCCTTCTATATGGATTTCAAAATTTGCAGATGATTGCAGACTAGGTGTCACAGTGTCTACTATGGTTGATTCGTTATCCTTACAACAAGCTATAAATGAAGTTTATGAGTGGACAAAAACTAGCAAATTGGAACTTAACATCTCCAAATGTAAAATTATGCACTTAGGTAGAACAAACAACAATCATTCATACAATACAGGGAACAACACTTTATTAACAACATCTGAAGAGCGGGACTTGGGCATTAAAATTACGTCAGATTTAAAGTTCAAGTCACACTGCAATCAACAAGTTAAAAAAGCTAATCAGATTTTGAATTGCATTTTGAGGCACATTTCTAGTAGACACCATAATGTTATCATGCCCTTGTACCAGGCCCTGGTGAGGCCTCACTTGGAGTATTGCGTACAGTTGTGGTCCCCACAGCGTAGAGAGGACATTGAGAGATTGGAGGGTGTGCAGCGTAAAGTGAATAGATCAGTATTCGGACTAAAAAACTTACCCTACGAGGAGAGATTAAGTTAAATTTATACTCACTGCACTATAGAAGACTAAGGGGAGACCTCTGCATGATGTACAAGATATCACATGACGATATATTAAGAGCAGACTTAAAAATGACCTATGACACAGGACGCTGTAGCACCAGAAAACACAAGTTGCAATTTGTATTGCCTAAGTGGAACACAAATAAAAGGAAGAACTGGTTTACTGTAAGGGGGTGCCAGCATGGAACAACTTACCTGCAAGTATTGTGGGAAGCTCGAGCATTGATATATTTAAAACAAGCTTAGACAAACATCTCTTTTACAAAGCTACTAAATTTTAGCGCAAATGGGCAAGCATAATGGATGTAAGCCTCACTGCTTGAACTAACTTATGAAACTTATGAAATTTATCAAAAGCATATTGTAGTTTTCATAAGCTTTGATCTTTTTTTTACTGGTCCTGTTGTCCTCCCTGTGCAAGTATAGTCACAGAGCAAAACATCTGATCAGAGCTTACAAAAGCTCTATTATGCACTGCAGGCAATTGAATCTCCAACTGCTGCAGCCCTCCTCTGATTTCAGCTACAGAAGATTCTGGAAATTGTAGTTAAAGAAAATGCCAGCTTGTAAGTTAGCAGACTCAGTCTGATACAATCTACTACACAGCAGTAAACAGTAAGTAAAAATGAAATGTTTTAGTGCACAAAGGGAAAATTGGAATCAGCCCCACACTTGGGTGTGGGGCTCTTAATGCTGAATGTTCCACTTTAACATGTACACACTTGAGGCAAGACTGGAGGGGGATATGATATGGATAACTATCAGTACATTCGTGTGATCAACAAAGGTGATTGATCAGTACTGTTCAAGCAAAGCAAGGGGTCAGGCACCAGAGTTCATGAGTGCAAGCTGGTGCGGGCACATTTAAAAGGGATGTAAGGGAATGCTAAATCATGTACAGAATAATTGGGACAGACTACCAAGCACACCTGTAAGATCCAGGACTGTCCAAAGGTTTAAGGTGGAATGGGACAGGAAAGGGACATAGTGACTGTGATTTTTGGGAGCGGAGAGCAGAACATCATAAAAAGTGGGTCAGCGCTCATGTCTGAAGGCGCAGACAAAGACACTCAGTGATAAGCTCTATTGGGTTATGGATTGAACAGTACCAACATGATGGACTGAAGTTCTTCTATTTGCAAAATGTCTAAGTTTCTATGATTCTAGTGTTGCCCCAATCCCCATTCCCCCAGTCAGCTTGATGCTGGTAACCATCTATTTCTCTGGCATAGATATTTAATGGTATTCATTTCAGAAGGTGGCTGGCCAATGAGATGAGTGGAGAGCTGTACCTCCTGCAGTCTGTGGGAAGAGGTGATTGGGATGGTTAATGATGATGGAGGAAAGGATTTATATGGAGACTCTAGGGTCTGAATAAGGTGACTCGAGTGCCACTGTTCACTATATGGAGACTCTAGGGTCTGAATAAGGTGACTCGAGTGCCACTGTTCACTATATGGAGACTCTAGGGTCTGAATAAGGTGACTTGAGTGCCACTGTTCACTATACGGAGACTCTAGGGTCTGAATAAGGTGACTCGAGTGCCACTGTTCACTATATGGAGGCTTGGAATGGGACATGAAGAAAAAGAGGGTTACTCTGGACACTTGTTACTATTTAGAAATTGAATATGAAGTCGACCTGCGTGAAATTATTATTTCTCTGCCTGTACCTGTTTAATGCAAAAAAATTCCCCTGAAAGTACACACTACATGGAGTTTTGTAAGGAAAATAATTTGGTCTATAAAACCCACTAAAACTCAGAGAAGAACCAAAACTTCTGCCAAGTTGGAAATTTGACTCTCATGGAATGTTTTGCAGATCTGCATTTTGTCTTCGCTGTTGGGATTTTTTTGTTAGTGCTTGGAGGTGTGATTGCATTTTGTTTGCTATGCTAATGACACCCAGTTATATCTTTCATTTAAACCTGGTTGAGGCTCCATGATAGCTAACCTTGAGGATGTCTGATATCACTGTGTGGATGTCTCGCAGAAGGCAGAAGCCGAACCCCATCAAAACTTGAGTTTTTACTGATGAGGTCTGATCACCTGATATTATGTTTCGAAAAGTCTGGGTCTTCCCACAATTAATGGTGAGAGACATGAGACTAGGCAAGATGAATTGAATTGAACTGAATTTAATTGAATTTATTGATTCAGACAATAGCTTTGAGCATAGTTCTCTTTCTCAAAGATTCCACATCAAAAAACAAGACAGAACATTAAGTTAATGGTTACATAAGAGGAATAACAGTCAATGTAAACTGGTGTAGCAGATCAAATGTACAAATTTGAAAACTGTTGCAGATTATCAGAATACAATGGTCCTACATGACACACACATCTATTGTACAATATGATTAAGAGGCAACCTTAAGAATTGGGATGTAACTTTGAGTTTTGTCTAAGTGTGCCTCCAGTAGGCATGGTATTGTCTAGGCAGTGGTTAAGGGGCAGGTGGAGACTGAGGATAGGGGTCAGGGAACCCTACAGGCCATGGAGGGATAACAGAGAGGTAATGGGAGGGCAAGAAGGTGTGGGGTGGTGCCAAATTTAGGGTGGACCAAGGGGAATACCATATTGATGGGGGAGGAGACTCACTGGGGGGGGACTGAATAGGGATTGGGAAATCAGGCTATAATCAGAAATAAGTGCCACTGGGAGGTTGTTAGGCTGAGAGCAGAAAGGGTGAGGGTCAGCACCAGGTGGACTAAGAACCAGATCGTAAGCCAGGGAGAGGGAGAGGTAGTGGATCAGCCCACTTTCCTGCACCCACATGGACCTCTATTTGTCAGGAGGTACTTCATGTCTGTTTTGAAGGTCTGGAGGCTGCCAGTGTTAAGTACAGGGACCTCATTCAACCAGAGAGGAGCCCCATATGCGAAGGACTGTTGATCTAGGGAGGTTTTCCTGAAGGGTGCCATTAGGGTACACCTGGCCATACTTCTAGTGTGGTAGCTGGACTGATTTGCTTGCAGAATATCTTTAATGCAAGGAGAAACTTTATCTAGGAGTGCTTTCTTGCACAGAAGACACGTCTCATACTTGATCCTATTATACAGGTTCAGTCAGCCAGTTTGCTCATAGAGAAACAAGAGTGTGTCAGATTATCGGCTCCTAAGGTGAGCCTGCAGATTTTATTGAGGGCTGTCACTACACGCTTCAGTGCAGTGTCTGCTGCTGCTCTATAGACCACCAGTCCATAGTCTATGACAGACAATACTGAGCTAAATACAGAGAGTAGGAGGGCAGAGGGAGTCAGATATTGTTTATGCCTATAGAGAACTCCCAATTTAGCATTGACTACTTTGACCACCAAGTCTATATGTTGAGTGAAGGAGAGGGTATCATCAATAGTAAACCCCAAGGTACCTGAAAGATTGTACCTGTTTAAGTGCAACTCCCTTATTATTTAGAATGGACAGGGCCGGGTGCAGTTTCTTATGTTGATAGCTGGATATCAACATAGTTTGTTTTTTTTTTGTAATTGAGAAGTATTTTCTGTGTTCTGAACTAGTCCTCCAATTGATGGAATGTAGTCTGTGATTTGTTTTGTAGCTGTGAAGGCTGGGTGCTGCTGCTTAAGAGGACAGTATCATCTGCATAAAGGATCGCTTTACTATTGTTTGCCGCAGGAAGGTTATTTAGAAACAGGCTGAATAACAGGACCCAAGATGGATCCTTGCGGGACTCCCAGTGAGACATCCCTAGCAGAGGAGGTTGTTGTCCCTAACCTAGGGGATGCTTTTGACTCAGAGTTATTGGTTTCTCAGGTGCTAGCTGTGGTCAGTAGTGACTTTTACCATCTTAAAAATACTGTTGGTCATATCCCTACTTTGATCCCCAATATCCACTTATACCAATACACATGTTTGTCATCTTAGGCCTTGACTACTGCAGTGCCCTTCATGGTGGCCTACAAGCAGATTATACTCCCCATCTTCAACTAGAGCAGAGTGCTGCTGCTAAGCTCATCACCTCCACTAAATATGTGAGCATATCACCCCTGCACTGCATTGGTTGCACTAGTTTCTTGTTAGATGGCAAATCATTTTTAAAATCTTGTTATGTATGTTCATGAAAAAGGGTTACCAAAGTGTGACATAAGGGTCAGTTTTACTGAACCACAGCAGAGTAATTCTGATAAGCATTTCAGAACACACTGACCCAAAGGTAAACAAGCATTTGTCAATGCTGAATGTTTGCTTGCTGTCATTTGCAGTTGAAGTGCAGGAGTTAGAGAGATGCAGTATAGGAATGGTATTGAAGTATTGACATGATGCCAACTCTACCCTCACCCTGCAGAGATGGAAAGGCATTGGGGTGTGCCTCTGGGCCATCGTCCATGACGGTCATGACATTTCACCTCACCCTACCCCTCAGACACTTTCAAGTGTTGAGGTGTGCCTTGGAATGTTTGGGCTTTACATTCACCTCATTCCTCAAGGAAATACACTGAAATGGGTGCAGTATAGGAGAATAGGGTGAACTCTGGCAGCAAAGGGCCCCAGGTGCACCTCAATGCCTATCACTGGTTGCACAGTGGAGTGGTGGCGGAATGGCATGAACATTACTGTCGACAATCCCAAGTCACACCTCTGATGCCTTTCAGTCCCTACAGGGTAGGGCATTATGGTCAAAAATCCTAATGCCCTGGGCGTTTCTTGGTATTTTTACTCCAAGTTTTCCACATGAGCTTTTTGTGACCCCATTGCATGAACAGTGACACTATCAGTTCTTTAGGCGAAAGGTGATTTTGCAGAGCGACTGCGTCATTTGGCACCACAGGTGCAAAGACAAATTTCGAACAGATGTGAAAAGTGGCAGGTGTACTGTTCATGAGGAGGTATAAAAAATGGCATTGTTGAAAATCTGGAGTGAAAATATACAAAAACTGGTGAAGTCAAGAGTGTGCGTAGAAAATGCGCAATGTACACCAGTAATGTAATCAGTTTGGGAATTTTTTACAGCAGATTTCCAACATAGGCATTTTGGGACCTCTGCTCATGAACAGTGTCACTGTGATTTTCTTAATCTGTCCTGAACACTAATTTCCCACAGCAAATGTGCTATTCTGCACCAGGAGTGTGGAAACACATTTTGTCCAGGTGTGAAAAATGACTGCCGTACTATTCGTAAGGAGGTGTGGAAAAATGTCAATATTGAAAATCTGGACTGAAAATATTACAAATTCATGAACTTATGAGGGTGTGTGGAAATTGTGCAATGCATGCTTATAACAGAGTCATGTTATGGACTTCTGTCATCAAATTTTAAACATAGCCATGTTAACACCTCAGCTCATGAACAGTGTCACTGTGATTTTCTTAATCTGTCCCAAAAATTGATTGTGCACACCAACCCAGCCATTGTATGCTACAGTTGGGATATTCAAAAGGGATGTGCATGGCACAACAGTGTTGCACCATGTGCAACCCACTAATGTGCCCCAGCATGATATTGAAAAGGACAAGCTGAGCTGCCCAATCCCGATTCACTGGGGTGCAACCCTAATGTATGCAGCACAATGGCAGGGGGTGTGCCCATGCATATGCGGCACATCCCGATATTCGCCTGGGATGTGCGGTGCACATGCCGGTGCACCCCTGCATTGTGCCACACAGGAAGGGGAGCAAAGATGTTCCTGAAACACAGGGAACAAGTCGAGGACACCCACAGGTGGGCTGCCGTATTGCACAGTGCAACACAGCAGCTGCCTACCATGGGTGGCCACCCAACCTCCCCAGACACCATATCAGGGCACACAATCCCCCTGGTGGTTCAGTGGCCCCCCCTCACCCAATTGTGGGCAGAACTAAGAGACAGATCCCTGGTGGTCCAGTGGACCCCCCCCATGCCCGATTGCGGGCAGTAGTATAAAATGATTTCATGGTGGTCCATTGGAGCCCCCTATCACCCGATCGTGGGCACAAACATATGGAAATACCCTGGTGGTCCAGTGGTACCCCCTCCCAAGCTGCCCACTGCAGTACCCCACCACACTGCACCCCCCAGTCAGTGGCAGGCAGCACCACCCCACCTGCAAGCCACCCAGCCGCTCGCCGACTAACAGCATACAGTTTGGCTGTATGCCTATTGGTCCACTGCATGGGCCAATGGGTGTGCAATCCAAACTGTACTACACAGTCTCGAATTTTGTTCATTCACAGTTCAGGACTGTGTAGTACAGTTTGGACTGCACACTCATTGGCCCGCCAGTGAACCAATATGCGTACAGCCAAACTGTACACTGTCGGCGGGTGGCTAGGCGGCTGCGGGCAGGGTGCTACCGCTCGCTGCTGACTGGGGGGTGCAGGGTGGTGGGGCACCACAGTGGGCAGGTAGGGAAGGGGCACCACCGGACCACCAGGGTATTTTCGTATGTTTGTGTCCACCATCAGGCGATGGGGGTGTTTCCACTGGACCACCACAGAATCATTTTATACTACTGCCTGCGATCAGGTGAGGGGGGGGAGTTCACTGAACAACCAAGGATTTTTGTTTTACTTCTGCCCGTGATCAGGCCAGGTGGGGTCCACTGGACCACCAGGGATATGTTATTCATGCATGCCCGTGATCAGGTGGACAGGCAGGGGATCTGCAGGGCATCGGTACCCAAGGGCTGCACCCTTGCAGGGTGCCAGGCACAACTCACTGGGGATTGGTGCACCACATGCAAATGGGGTCATAATGAAATGCCAATGGCCCCATTTGTGCCTTGCATGCATAATGGCCTCATTTGCATGTGCAGTTCTAAATATCGCTTTGATGCACCTAGCGCAAGTGCACTTATGCTGGCACATTCCCCTTCCCCATTCTGCCACTTGCACCTGGCGCAGAGCCACTGCACCATGTGCAATGCTTGCACCCTCAGTGCCATATTCAATGGTGCTGAGCCATGGTGTAGCACCATTGAATATCATCTGGTCCTCGCCCTGGCGCAGACTAGTTGCTCTGTGCCAAGGCTTGTACCACAGCTGGGCACAGTCTGAATATCCCAGCCCACATGTCTGAAAACACATATCGGGTGAAATGTGAAAAATGACAGTTGCACTATTCATAAGGAGGTGTGGTAAAATGGCAATGCTGAAAATTTGAGTGAAAATATTAAAAAGCCTCGAAGTTACGAACATGTGTAGGAAACTGCGCAACGCACGCTCATAATATAGTCATTTGGGGGAATTTGTTCACCAGATTTTCAACATAGGGTTTTGAGGGGTCTACCTCATAAACAGTGTGACTGTGATATTCTTACTCTGTCCTGAACATTGATTTCGCACACTGACCATGCCATTGTATGCTACATGTGCGAAAACACATATTGGGTGAAATGTGAAAAATGACAGTTGCACTGTTCATAAGGATGTGTGGTAAATGGCAATGCTGAAAATCTGAAGTGAAAATATTAAAAATGCTCGAAGTTACGAGCGTGCATAGGAACTGCGCAATGTACGCTAGTAAAAAAGTCATTTTGGAGAATTTTTTCGCCAAATTTTCAACACAGCCATTTTAACACCTCTGCTCATGAACAGTGTCACTATGATTTTCTTAATTTGTGCCGAACACCGATTTCGCACACTGACTGCGCCATTGTGTACTACATGGGCGGAAACACATTTTGGGCGTGATATGAAAAATGACAGCTGTGCTATTCATAAAGAGAGGTGGTAAAATGGCAATGTTGAAAATCTGGACTGAAAATATTGAAAATTCGCGAACCCACCAGCGTGCGTAGGAACAGTGCAACGCATGCTCGTAAAACAGTCATTTTGGGAAATTTTTTCGCAAATTTTCAACATGGGTTTTTGGGGACTACCTCATGAACTGTGACATTGTTGTTTCATAAATCAGTCCCGAAAGGTGGTTCCGCGCAGTGACTGCGAAATCACCTTTCGGGGCCGATTAACAAACTGACAGTGACAGAATTCACGAGGTGGGGTCCCAAAAACCCCATGTTGAAAATTTGGTGAAAAAACTCCCAAAAATGCCTGAGATATGCATCAAAGTTGAAAAAAACCCTATCTATCCCACTATACAGCTTATCGGCATTTTCTCAGTTCACGGTCGGCTTTGAAGAGTGCAGACGTGTTCCGGGTCCACTGAAGATCGTCGCTCCGGACTCCGGAGGAAAGCATGCAGTGGGGGGGGTGGGCAGATGGGGTACACAGAGGGTGGGCGCAGGTTGGGGAGAAATCTACGGGGACCGTTTTTTGTACTTTACAGGTTTATTGGAAAAAAAAAAAAAACGTTGCGGGAAGGTTTTCTTTTTTATGGGGACATTTTGTTTGGGCACGATGTGGTGGGTTCCCAGCTTGCCAACTGACTGTTTGGGGGTGCTGTAGCCAACAGGGGATTGGGCACCCCCGTCAGCACCTATCTGGGGTGGGGAGACAAGAGCCAAGGGGACTGGGCACCCCTCAGCAAAAACAGGGAATGAACATCATGCTGACAGGGAGTGGGCTCCCCCGTCGGCAAATGATGAATGAGGGGGCATGCTGACAGGGGGATTGGGCATCCCTGTCAGCACATAGAGGTGTGGGGGGGGTGGGCTACATTTTTTTTTTTAAACTGTTTGTTTCACCAGGAAGGCACTCTGAAGGGGTGGGGCGGTGGCTTGCAGCTTTGTAATTGGCCGTTGCAGTCAGGGAGCGTACTGAGCAGCTGATTGCACGCTGACAGGGTGCTCCCTGATTGCAGCAGTTCAATTACTTTGATCTAGTGGCCTTCTAGGTTAACTGTCTTCACTGACAGCATGCTGCACTATTGGTGCAGCAGAGACCAGCCCAAAAATGGACTGTTGCTGTTGGCCACAACACTGCCGCACCTCCACAACCCCCTCGTGAAGAAAGCTGACGCAATGTGTTTCTTGCACATGCGTGCAAGCAAACACAAAAAGTAACCATGCTGTGAGATAACTCCCTAGCAGAGACCTGAAGAAAAGTAACGCAGCATGGCACATGCAACAGTGGACACCAAACAGCATGGTGCATGCAACATTGGACACCAAACAAGTGTGTAAGTTAAAAAAAGGTTTACTGCTCAACATAGCATCAGAAAATTACACCAGACATTAAAAAAAATGGAGTTTAGGATAGACTGGCACGTGCCTGGGTGGCCATTTTGTATGACAGTTAAGTAATGGAAGGTTTGGATTTCAAAAAGCATCTCCAGGTAATAATGAGTTAAGAATACAACAGCATAAAGCCTGCATACAAAATGGCCACACACCAAACATCCCTGCACACAGAATGGAAGTATGCCCTTACCTGCCTGTAAACAAAATGGAGATACACACTTGCCTGCCTGCAAACAAAATTGAGGCACACCCTCACTTGCCTACAAAAAAATGAAGGTACACCCTCACCTACCTGCAAACAAAATGCAGGTACCCCCTCACCTGCAGGCAAACAAACTGGAGGCACGCCCCCACCTGCCTGCAAACAACATGGCAGTCTCAGGATGATGCATCTTTTCCAGGGTATTGGTCCAACCAACTTTCCCCTCCGAAATCAAAGAAAGCATGGTTTACATTAATTGGCTGGCCTTCTGTGAACAAACATACCTGGAGTGACACCTCTCAAATTACCTTACACAGTTTTTGACAATTTCAACCAGTTCTCGGAAAGATATATGGCCCTCTGATGATGCATCTTTCTCGGTGTGTTTGTCCAGCTACTCCCCAACAAAGAAAACTTGCTGCACATTAAGATTGGTTGCACTCAGTGAATAAACACACCTAGAAAAATGTATCACCTACAGTGACCCCTCTCAAATTACTGCACATACACAAAAGTTAGCCGCAACATAAAATTCACAATAAATAAGGCCTCCAGACATCTTTCCAGGTGTTTGTCCACCCCACAAAACAAAGACTGCTGCCCAGCGGTAAGCAAACATGCTTGGAAAGCAACCCCCGAAAAGCACTGTAAAATGGGTCCCTCACTAGGGACAATACTTTATGTCTCACAGCCCTTTTCACTTAAGTGCAATAAAGGAATCAACCCCCACCCCTCCCCAAAAGAAATCACGAACAATTAAAACAATAAAAGCTAAATAAGGGGTCCATGTCTACCCACAACAAAGTAATCAAGTGTGGTTCCAAACATGCAGCACACGTTATCAAAAGCCCTTATTTAGCTTTCAGAGCACAGCTGATTGTGATTGTGGGTGGCGGTATTAATTGTATTTTTATTAAAACAGTTGTGAAAGTTAAGAGCATTGTCTGTAGGGACCACTCCCACAGGAAAGCAGTATAGCATAATGGTTAAGAGTCCTGAGCTGCAAACCTGAAGAACTGGGTTTGAATCCCACAGCTACCACTTGCATACTGTGTGACCATGAGCAGTTCACTTAACTTCTCTGTTCTCCTAGGACATACCTGTAAACAAGCCTCAGCTTAGCGTGTCTTTCCTGGCTGGGAAGTGTAACATAAATAAAAATAACAGTGCTTGAGGGAGGCTGTCAAACAAGCACAGAGTCTCCACAACCCTTGAAAATGGTCCTCCCACAATCAAGCAGTCAGTATCATAGCAGCTTTGTGGGAGAGGGTATAGTGAAAGTACAGTAGTGGTCAGTCCACATAATGCAAGCAAGCAAGTGGCAACTCTCAGGGAGCATGGTAGCTAGTCTGACAGTAAAGAGACTAGTATTCAGTATTTTTTAAAGCACAGGAAGAAAGCAAGTAGGGAGCATGGTAACTAGTTTGTTCAGTAAAGAAGCAAGTACATAGATACACAAATACTGTCAGCAGATAATGGCTGCCAGGCCCATCCAGTCTGCTCATTTATGTTACCTGAAAAGCGGCCAGTGACCTTATCTGGTCACTGGCTTTAGCTTTTTCTTCCCATCACTTATCTATTCCTTTATACCTGTCCCATGCATGTTTGAAGCCTGCCACTGTACAGCCAGCCACCACTTCCTGGAGCAGGCTATTCCATGCATTCACCATCCTCTCTGTAAAAAAGAACTTCCTGACATTACCCCTTAAGTGGCCATCCATCAGTCTCACGTCATGCCCTCTTGTTCTGGCACTATTTTTAAACTGGAATATGTTGTCTCCTTCTACCTTGTTCATGCCCTTGAGGCATTTGAACATTTCTATCATGTCACCTCGCTCCCTCCTTTGCTCCAGCGTGTAGCTGGATTTTTACAATTATGAGGCTCAGTAGAAAAAAATAGTTTGAGGTGACCTTGAAGGATGATATTGAGCATGCAGTCAGGGTACTAGTTTTTTTAAAAAACTAAAAGCACTAAACCTTGGGCAAACCCATTTACCCCCTGTAGCTAACACAACCTTCCCGAGTACAAACCAATGTTTTTCAAGTAGTTAGTGCTGTGCTGCATGTAACCCCTCACCCCTGCCTTTTTGTCAAAACGACAGGTGGCATGCTGTTGAAGCTGACAGCAGTACCAGGTGGGGACCTGGGTTCGGGGAGGATGAGGTTACTCAGCACAGGGGAGCCTAGGTTTGGCTACTCTGGACAGCAGCACCCAAGTAAATCCGAACACAGGAAGCAATAACTGTAATGTCCAGAACCAGGAATGGGATTCTTCAGTGTGGCTTTTATTCACATACTAGCTGAACAAAACAAAGCATAGATGGACCCCCATGGGGCTACATTTCCTGGTAATGCAGATTAGAGACTACAACGCGGTCCACTGGAAGAATGAACCAATTATACTGTTTTCAGGCTCTGGACCCACCAGGCACACAGCCCAGACTTGCACGCGCTTTGGGTACACAGTCCGACTGGCCCGGCTCCCCCGCCAGCCACTTGATTCACGATCCATTGAAAGAATGAACCAATTATCCTGTCGTGGCTCCCCACACCACTTAGAGTCTGCGACTCCTAGAGAGATTTCTTCCTTACTTCTTATGACTCCCCATCTCACAAACAGAATTCTTCTTTACACTTGTTGTGGCTCCCCACACCACTTAGAGTCTGCGACTCCTAGAGAGATTTTCCCTTTTGCAACCCCATGTCTGGGTACTTCCCTCATCACTGGCCAAGTGCATGAGGCAAAGTAGCAACCACAGCAGAAATCCGTAGAGGTGGACCTGGTTACTAAAGATGGGGGGTTTGCCCACCTCCAGCTCCCACAGCCCATACCCGGCCATTTATCTGGGAAAACTGAACTTCTGAATGTAGATTGAAGGGTAGATGATCTGGCGCATCTCCTCTACATATTACTTGAATCACTCAGCACTCTAGCATTTGACACTACTCCACTTGTTTGGCCTAGTCCTATAGGCTTCCCAAAATGTAGCTCAATTCCTAGATTCCCACACATGTCCCAGGGTGAAGAAAACATTTTGCCCTCTCATGTTAGAGCAAACACTCACTCTTTAGTTGCAGGTGCCCCACAGGCAAATCACAAATCTTCCAACTTTCCAAACAAAGGCTGAACTGAAATGGCAGCTTTTCTTCCTCTTTGCAGAATTAAGGGGATTGCCCCAGGAATCTGCATGGGGATCTTTACATCCCCCCCAGAGGAAGGGGCACTGAGACCCGAACAGCGGTCTCCACCACTTAAGCACACCTTCACTCACTGAAAAACCAACTGAACACTGACTACTTCTTACTGAAGGCAAAACTGGAACTGAACACTTCCTCTTTGAACTCCCAACGTTCTATCTAACTCCCTCTGCTGCAGATTCCAATGTGGCTTATGCAGCTGCAAAAGTTCTATTGGTGATGTCATTCCTCAGTCTCGGCTGAGACTGAGAACAGAGTGAGACAGTGTGAAACCCATTTAACTGGAGTTTCACAAGCTGCCTTCCCTGCCTACCACTAGGTCTTACTGAGATTCTAGTAACCCCGGGTAACAAGGGGTTACATGCAGAATGCTGGCTGCAACAGCTTCCAAACAGTGTGCGCAGCACAGTCATGAAGTCTTCTTACCTGTGTGGTGCACGTAACAGAACCCCCGGAAAGGGACACGAACAATACTCTTCTTCCGGCTCCTCTCACAAATGGGGCTTCCTTGCAGAAAATGATGGCTTTAATAGCCATGTCGAACTTTCCCCCTACTGACCCACTCCCAGCATCCCATGCCACTCTCTTTGATCGAAGAGCTATCAGTGCTGTGGCTCACAGACATCCAGGCTCCTGGACGTGAAACTGACAACGGGATCAGACAATGCAAAATTCAGTTGTGGGTGTGTGTGCCTACAATACAATTCAAAGGTACCACTAGTTTAGCAGATCAAGACAATAAAAACAAATACTACCCAAATTAGAGGCTTTTCGTAAAGTTTTTGGGGTTATGTAATGGGTACTCATTGCTGGGGCACTACGCGTTGCACGCACCACAAAAATTCTGAGAATTCCATAAACATAATAAAATGTTCAAAGCATGCTGTTCTTGCAGAGATATATATGAGACAACACCTGAGGAAGTTTTTAAAACATTTTTATTGAAATGCCGACACAAAAAGACTGCACAGAAGCAGTGGTACTGAGTATGGTGTGTTATGTCACATAGAGCAGGTAGAAAAAAGTGAAGTTTGGGAACTGGCACTAAAAAAACAAAACAGTGTCTGCACGTGAGTGTCTTAAGTTATGTTACCTATCTGTATGTGTGTGCCCATCTTTATAAAGCACTTCTTACAACCACTGTGGATATTTTAACTTTCTTTTTTTAATTTCATGAATATATGACAGGCACACTGGTAGCCCTATTCTGTGTAATGACCCTCTTACTGACCTACAAGACCCTCTACAGCCTGAGACCCCATTACCTTAGGGAACTGCTTACAACTCACACCAAAGCTATTTTGTTTCTGCTTTTAGAAGCAGTACATTAGGGACAGCAGAGGGATAGAGCCAACAAAGCTCTCCCTTCCACTTTGCACCTGAGGCAGTTAAAGGGCAATGACCTGTAAATTGGGAAAGCAGTATCAGTTATTTCCCAGATCCATTTTATTGCTGCTTTTCAGAAGCAGCACATTAGTGGGAGCAAAGGGTAGAGCCAGCTAAAGCACCCCTCTCCCTTCCACTTTGCACTTGGGGCAGCTAAAGATGCGGGACTTGTGAACTGGGAAAGCAGTCTCTACATGAGATTCACAAATTTGTTTGAGACCAAGTCCCACACTGCATCTCTAGTTGCAGACCAAAATCTCCACTGCTACAGAGATTGGTATTCACATCTGCTGCAGCTACAGAAGGATGTTATGACTGATCCCACCAGCTGTAACATATTTCTGCAGCTGCAGGGATTTCTGTGGAAACACCACCCACAAGCTTCCATAAATCATGGAGCCAGTTGTAAACCATTTCCACCTTTGTGAATACTGCAGCTACGTGAAAAACTGCAGCTCCACAAGTGGCAACGCACTTGCACCAATTTTTCCCACAGCTATGGGAGTTTTCTGGGGCTTCATGAATACAGCCCTCAGTTTTTTTTTCCAGATCTATTTTGTTTCTGATTTCAGAAGCAGTGCATTAGGAAGAGCAGATGATAGAGCCAGCTAAAGCACCCCCCTCTTCCACTTTGCTTTTGAGGCAGCTAAAGGGAAGGGACCAATGAACCAGGAAAGCAGTTTCAGTTTTTTTTTTCCCAGATCAATTATGTTCCTGCTTTCAGAAGAAATGCATTAGGGAGAGCAGAGGATTTGAGGCAGCTAAAGCTCATGAGGTTTGGCAGGGAACAAATCAGTTGCAGGGACTGAGGGGCACTCTTCCCCAGGGTTATGCTCTGGAGAAGGGATCACTGCTCCTTATGCAGAATCTTTGCAGTGCTCCATGCTCAGCTTACAAGCAGTGAGGGAAGAGACATCTCTCTGGTGGCTCCAGCTCAGCTTGAGCCCACAGCCCACACTCCCACTCCCACTCCAGCCCATTTGTTCTGGGGGATAGAGAGTGAAGAGGAGGGGGAAGAGTAGCACGGTCAGCCACAAGGAGGTCAACCAACCCTACACTATCCTGATGGTAAATGGCTTTGCACCTCTGTAGGAGACGCAGGTACCTAACTCCACCAGGATCTCTGTGTTAGCTGGGGGGAAATGGGAGTCTCGACCTGTTGATTACCAGGGGTGAGAGTAAGAAGAAGGCAGCTAGGAGAGTTTTAGTGGTTGGGGGTTCTATGGTCAGGGGAATAGAGAGTGTGGTGGGTAGGTGAGGAGGGATGGGGTGGTCAGATGCCTTCCTGGAGCATCAGACAACCATGACATATAATAGGGAGGATAGTAGAGAGGAAGGGAGAGCTGGAGGTGTTGGTACACTTGGATACTAATGATGTAGCAAACCATCCTGTGGAACAAGTGAAGCAGAACTTTCGGTGGCTGGGGACAGACGGTTTAATGTAATAACAGCTACCCAATAACGGCAACACAATAATGGCAAAGTCAGAACAGCAATGACAATTACAGCGACCATGAAATAAAGATGACCATGTGATTACGGCAACCCCCACTGAAAGGCAATAGTACTTGGCAATGTGTGTCTTTGAGTTGGTTATAAATAAGTGGGGGGGCTTGGGGGGCACAGCCCCCATGGGGGATGTAGGGGCAGAGACCCCACATTAAAGGTGTATTATGAAATCACTGTTTCTGTATTTTAGTCATAATGTAGCATCGCTGGAATTGCTGATTTGATGTTCGCCATATCGTAGTAGCTGTTATCACATGGAACTAGGACAGACTACTGTCACATTCAACCTCCCTGGTCTTTTCTGAGGTCCTCGCTGTATAGAGTGGGGGGGGGGAGATAGAGTAAAGAGGGAAGAGATAGAGATATTAAAATGGGTGGTTAAAGGGATGGTGTCAGGAGAAAGGGTCCCACTTTGTAGGGGAATGGGGGAACTTCTGGATGAGAAGGCTCTTCAAAGGTGACAACCTTCACCTGACAGAGGGGGGACCAGAGCACTGGGGCAGAAGTTTAACATCTATATTAGACAGTTAAACTGACTACAGGGGACACTGAAGCTAGAGAAACCATGGTAAATGGAGTGAGGGGGGGGAACATAGCTAGTGTCCCCCCTGTGCTGGTGACTGGTAGCAATAAGGTTGCTAAAAATAAGATTGAGGTTCAAAATGAAGTAGAAGAGGCAAAAAAGGAAAGTCAGCATCTGCAAGCTATAGAAAAAATAAGAAGGTAAAGAGAATGGGAAGGAATGCAGGTGTAGACTCACAAAACAACAAAAGAGGCTCTGAAAATAGTTGTAAGGGGGTCTGCCGTAATGCCAGGAGCCTGGGTAATAAATTCAGTCAGCTCAAGCATTGGTGGCAGACACTGAGGCAGACCTTGTAGTCATCACAGAAACTTGGGGAACAGAGAACAATGACTGAGACTTCTCAGTCCCAGGTTATACAATGTTTAGACAGGATAGAAAGAAAGGCAAAGGGGGAGGGGTACATATGTCAGGGAAGGCAAAGAGGATGTGGGGAATCAACACATTAGGGAAAGCAAAAGGGAAACAGAGTCATGATTAGAATGGTCATGGATGCTGGAAGCTTGTGGGATACCATTAAAAAAGGGGTGCAAGAGGCTACTAGGTCCTGCACAAAAGTAAGGTGCAAGCATGGTAGAACCAGCAAGCCATGCTGGTGGACCAGGGATGTGCAGGAGGTGATGAGGGAAAAAAAAGGCTGCATATGCACGTTTTAAATGCTCAAGGGGAGACAGAGAGTGAGGAGAGTATGAACTGATGGCCAGGAGGGTCACCAGAGTGGTGAGGGGAGCCAAAGCAGGGATGGAGCAAAACCTGGCTAGGGATATCTGGAGTGGGGGGAAGGGCTTCTACAGATACATAAGAGAGAAAAGAAAAGTGAGGACACAGATCAGCAGGATTAAGACTGGGGGGGATGGGCTCAGGAAGCAGTGGAACAGGCAGAGGTGCTAAATGAGTACTTTGCCTCAATCTTTGCAGAGGGAGACAGGGGACCCCTACAGCCTGATGGAAGGGAAGAGGAGCCAACAAAAGCGAGAGGTCAGGCTGAGACCAGAGAGTGGGAAGAAGCTAGGGTACAGGCTGGGCCAGACCCAGAAGGGGTGGGGAGGTTGCATGAGGGGGAGAACTGGGGGGAGAAATCACAGTGGATAAGGTGAGGGAGGCCCTTCGGAAGCTAAAAACTGATAAGGCGCCGGGGCTGGATGGGCTGCATCCGAGGGTTATAAAGGAACTGGCGGAGGAGCTGGCAGGTCCACTGGCTGCACTTTAACACCTCTCTGCAGACAGGATGGGTGCCCCAAGACTGGAGGGTGGCTTATGTAGTGCCTATCCATAATGAGGGGGTCTAGGGAGGAGAAGGGGAATGATAGGCCTGTCAGCCTAACATCTGTGGTAGGCAAAGAAATGGAGGGTTTTATCAAGGAGAGGCTGGGGATGTAGCTGGAAAGGTTGGGGCACCAGTATGATAAACAGTATGGCTTCGTCCCAGGGAGATCGTGTCAGTCCAACCTCATAGAGTTTTATGACTGGGTGACGGTGGCCCTGGATAGACATAGGCCAGTGGACGTCCTATACCTGGATTTCAGTAAGGCATTTTACTCGGTACCCCATAATGGACTGATAGCAAAGCTGGGGGAGATGGGGTGGGAGGACAGGTGCTCAAGTGGGTGGAAAATTGGCTTTCGGAGTGGATACAGAGGGTAATGTTCGGTGGGATAGCCTCCTCCTTCAGGAAGGTATTAAGTGGGGTCCTCCATGGTTCAGTACTGGGGCCTCTCCTGTTCAATACCTATGTCTCGGATATAGGGAGGGGATTTAGGAGTAGGCTGAGTCTCTTTGTGGACAACTCCAAACTGGCAGCACTGATTGATAGGGAAGAAGCAAGAGAGACAGTCCAGGAGGACCTGGATACCCTGGAGGGGTGGTCAAGGAGGTGGGAATTTAAATTTAATGCTGGGAAATGTAAGGTACTTAATATGGGGGTCAGAAACCCGGGCCATGGATACACCCGGGGGGGGGGTCGCACTGCAAGCCACATTGGGTGAGCGGGATCTAGGGGTGGTGGTAGACATCAGAATTAATAACTCCAAAAATTGTAGAAGAACTGCAGCCAAAGCAAACAGGATACTGGGCTGCATAGCCAGGAGAATTACGTCCAGGAGGAGGGAGGTGATCATCCCTCTATATAATGTCTTGGTCAGGCCGCAACTTGAGTACTGTGTACAGCTCTGGAGACCCCATCTGAAGAAGGACATAGCACTGCTGGAGAGGGTCCAGAGGAGAGCGACCAGGATGATTCAGGGCATGGAGGGGAGGTCCTATGAGGAGAGACTGGAAGAGCTTGGGCTGTACACACTGGAGGAGAGCAGGGACAGGGGAGACATGATAGGGGTCTTCAAGTACGTAAAAGGAATAACTGAGAGTGGAACCAAGGAGCTGTTCAGGCTAAAGAAGGTAATAACCAGGGGCATGAGTGGAAGCTGTAGGGGAGATACGGGGAGGTCGTAGAAACATTATTTCACTGAGAGGGTGGTGGAGCCATGGACGGGCGCTGCCTGGGAGGCTGGTGGAGAGAGCACAGTGGAGGGCTTCAAGAAGGGTGGGACAGGTACAAGGAGAAACTGAGCCAAAGAAGACCCTCTCAGGGGCTGGGGGCGGAAGGCGAGCACCCAGTAGGTGGCTGGCTACGGAAGAGCAGACACGACAGACCATTAGGCCTATTCTGCTGGCTTTTAGTATGTTAGTATGTTAGAGTCACTGTGGGTTCACGTCATGGCACACTCAGGCAAGAAAATATGGGTGGGATGATCTATAGACCACCAAGGCAAGGGTAGGAAGAGTTGGCAAGGGGAATGAAGAAGGGGGAAGTGTTGGTGGTGGGTTATCTGAAATTGCCGGATATCAACTGGAACATTCCAGCAGCTAGGTGAACCAGAATTCAGGCCCTGTTGGATACATTGCATGACTGCCTGCTGGTGTGGCTGGTTAAGGAACCCACTAGATGGTGGCCATTCTGGGTTTGGAGCTCATCAACTCAGAGATGGTGAGTGGAGTGAGGGTAGGGGAGCCACTGAAGTCCAGCGACCATAACTTTAGTTGGTTCTGACTGGCCCTCAGGACCAGAATGACCCTGTCAAAAACTGAGTTCTTAGATTTCAAAACAGTAGACTTCAACCAGATGAGGGAGCAAGTCCAAGACACATTGACCAGGATGGACAGCATTGGAGATGTAAAGGACAGATTGGGGGCAATCAAGGGGACCATTTTTGAGTCAACAAAGTCTTGATTGACAATTGTTACAAAACAAAACAAGTACAAGAGACCAATATGGTTCTCAGAAAGTGTCAGAGAAGCAGTAAGGGTCGAGAAAAGGGCTTTCGCAGGTTACAAGAAAAAGCAGGGGTAAGAGGAATGAGGAGAGTACCAAGTAGAAACTAGGGAAGTCAGGGGATCAAAAACAGACAGGGAGCTGCATATTGTGCAGGGGGTCAAGAGTGGAGAGAAACAAAATTCTTCAGATATATTAGGGAAAAAAGAAGCAGGGAAGGGGTATTGTTAGGCTACAAGGGGGGAGAGGGTACTGGAGGAAGAGGAACAAAAAGCAGCAGTCTTTAGCGATTACTTCTTCTCTATCTTCACAAGGGAAGACAGCGGCCCCTGCCTGAAAGTGGCATCAAGGTGGCTGTTGGGAGCATTCCTGAAATGAGGCAGCCAGTATTTACCAAAGCAAGGGTCCAGAACTTGCTTGGAGCCCTAAAAGTAGATGAAGTCCTAGGGCTGGATGAGATCCACTTAAGGGTGCTCAAGAAATTGGCTGTGGAACTGGCTGAGCCCCTAATAGGACTATACAATAGCTCAATTCACATAGGGGTAAGGAATAATCATGTAATTATAATCCTGTCAGCCTTACCTCTATAGTGGGTAATCTGATGGAGGCACTGATCAAAGATGGACTTGTGGACTACCTAGAGAGCAACGGTCTACAAGATAGTAAATAGTGTTGGGCGAAATGTCTAGTACTCTTGTGAAATTTCGTGAAATTTCCATTTTTTAATTTATGAAGATTTCGTGAAATTGCATCACAATCCAGGTTAATTTTGCTTCCCTTTTGTCTGAAATCATTCATTTTCACCCACATTGTGCATTTTTAAAATGTGAGTTCTTAAAATGCACAATTTCAGCAAATAGAAACGTGATGGCAGAAAAAGACTGAAGATCCATTGAGTCTGGCCAAAGTTTCCCAGGACCTAGCGTCAATCTGGGGACGTACCTCCTCCCCTTCAGCTCATCCTTCCCTACCCCTGTACTTGGAGCAGAGTTCATTTTTTGTGCCCTTTTCTCTGCCCCACCCATGTTTGAACCCCTCCACAGTCTTTGTGCCCACCATCTCAGCAGGAAGACTGTTCCATTGCTCCACCACCCTTTCATTAAAGCAGTACTTCCTCACATCCCTCCTGTAGTGCCCTCCCTGCAGTTTCCCACTCATGCTCACATGCCATTGAGCTGGTGCTCCTATTGAATAGCTCTGTGTGGGGCATTTTATTTATACCTTTCAGGAAATTAAAAATTTCAGTCATATCCCCCCCTCTCTCTTCTGGCCTCCACATGTTTAGTGCTTTCAGCCACTCTTCATTGGAGACCCCCTAGAGGCCCGGTATCATCTTCATTGCCCCTCTCTGCATGGCCTCTAGCCTGTCCTTGCCCTTTCTTTGGTGAGGGCTCCAGAAGTGGACACAGTATTACACTTGTGGTCTCACTAGGAATCAATAAAGGGGAAGGATCACCTCCCTCCTCCTTCTATCTATACCCCCCAATACACCCCAACATCTTACTTACTTTGCTGTAGGCTTTGTTGCACTGGCTTGACTGTTTTAGGGTGTCACAAATAAATGACTCCCAGGCCCCACTCTTCAGTAGTGGTACTAAGCTTAATCCCACTTAGCCAGTACTCTGTCTTTGAGTTACCTTTCCCAAGGTGCATCACCTTACACTTCTTTGCATTAAACATCAGCTACCATATTTTCGACCATCTTGCTAGCCTTTGGAGGTCATTTTGCAGTTCCCTAACTCCTTCATGCTATCCACACTTCCGTAAAGCTTAGTGTCATCAGCAAAGAGGGCATGCTTACCCTGAATTCCTCTGCCAATGTCACTAACGACCACGTTACAAATGGACCAGGCCCAGGACCGATCCCTGTGGTACCCCACTTGTGACCTCCCCTTCTGTTGACCTCACCCCATTGACACTGACCCTTTGTTGCCTACCCTTAAGCCAATTTCCCACCCTTCTGACTATGTCCTTTGCCGTTCCAAGGTCCTCCAACTTCTTCAACAGGAGCCTATGTGGCACTGAGTTGAATGCCTTACTGAAATCAAAGTAAAGGAGATCTACTGCATGGCAGCTGTCCAGCTCCCTTGTCATCTAATCGAAGAAGACAATAAGGTTAGTCTTGCATGACCTCCCTGCCATGAATCCATGCACTTACCATCCTCCATTTTTTCCCGGCTACTCCACAGGGTCTTGCTTGATTAAGTTCTCCATCAGCTTCCTCACAATAGATGTGATACTAAGCAGCCTGTAGTTTCCCACCTCCTCCCTGCTTATAGAGTGGCACCACATCAGCCTCTCTACAGTCTCTGGGTACTACCCCTGTCTGCAGTAAACTGTTGAACAGATGTGCTAGGAAATCATCCAGTACTTCCGAAAGCTCCCTTAGCACTCTTGGATACATCCCTTCTGGGCCTGGTGCCTTATCTATATTGAGGGCCGCCAGCCCTTTCCAGACCCTGTCTTTAGTGAATACTGGTGTTTCCATACATGATATTTCCATAACGGCTACACTGATTCCACCTTCAGCAAGGGGGCCCACCCCCTCTCTAGTGAAAACAGAACAGAAGTAGTGGTTCATTGTCCTTGATCACCTTACCATTGTCTACCAACCTAACAATCCTCCCTCCCTTCTTTCATTTTTCCCTGATGCAACAGAAGAAATGTTTTCTCCAGATTTAATCCCTTTAGCAATCTGCAGTTCCATGGCTGCCTTTGCCTCCCTTACTGCTCTTTTTGTTTCCCTATTGGTTTGTATGTATTCCTCAGACTCCTCCTCCCTCTGGCTCCTTTAAACCTAGAGAATCCTCCCCTTTTGGCACTGACCTCTTCCCTAACCTTTGTTGAGAACCACGTGGGTCTCTTGTACTTATTTCTTTTTATTACTGATTTCATACAGAGTTTTGTAGTTTCAAGGACGGCCTCTTTTATAAACCCCACCATGTCTTCCACACCTGTTATCCCTAACATTGACCAGTTTATTACCCACCAACAGTCTCATCTTGTCAAAGTCTGCTCCTCTAAAGTTCAGGACCTACATCTGTGAGTGTGTTCTTTCATTTCCTAGGGACAACTCAAACCAGACAGAATTATGACCACTGTTAGTTAGTGTTTCCCCCACTCTTACTGCCCTAACTGCTTCTGAGTTTGTGAAATCCACAGCCAGAAAGGATCCCTGCCTGGTAGGATCCTTTACCACCTGGGTCAGCAGGCAGTCCTGGACTTCTAGAACTTCTTGCTACTGGAACATCCCAGTCTACGTCTGGTAGGTTTAAATATCCAACTACCACTGACTCCCCTTTTCCTGTCACTCTTTTTATTTCCTCTTCAAGCCATTGTCCCTCCTCTCTCCTTGTCCTGGAGGCTGATATAGCAACCCCATGCAAATGTTTTGCCCAATGCCTCTGTGAGCTGCACCCACAGCAACTTGACTTCCTTTGTTTCACTTTTGATACTTCCATTTTCTATTACGTCAATACCCTCATGAACATAAAGGGCTATCCCCCCTTGCCTCCGCTCTTGTCTCTTCTGAAAAGTGAGTATCCTAGTACTGTGAGGTCCCAGTCATTACTGTCCTTGGTCCAGGATTCTGTGATGGCAACAAGGTCTACCATAGCATCTGCCACCAATTTCTGTAATTCGCTAATTTTGTTGCCCAGGCTCCTGGCGTTGAGGCAGACCCCCTTCCAGGAACCACCTAAATATTTTTGTTGTATGTTCAGAGCTTTCTCTTACTCCCCCTTGGCTCTCTCCATTCTGCACTACATCTGCACTGTATCTGTAGCACCCTCTTTGTATCTCCTACCTAGCTTTACATCCCTAACATCAGCCTTGGACTTAACAGTATGTTCTTGTGCAATTTCTTTGTTTTCTAGCCCCCATTTGTTTGGGCGTGCCAGCCATTCCCCCCCCCCCACTAGCCATGTTAGTCCTTCTAGCCTCAGACTCCCCCTCAGTCAGTTTAAACATCAAACATATATGTCAAACTTCTGGCCTAGTGCTCTTATCCCCTCCCTTGTTAAGTGGAGTCTACTGTCCTGGAATAGCCTCCATTCCTAAAAGTCTCCCCAGTAGCCCACAAAGTGAAAACCCTTTTCTTGACTCCATCCCCATAGCCACCTGTTAAACTCATCTATGTCTGTCTAATTGTGCCCCCTCTACCCCCACAACCCACACAGGGAGGACCTCAAAGAAGGCCAGAGATGCCGAGTGTGTTGCCAAAAATTCCCCCAGTCTCTCAAAGCACTGCTTTGCTGCTTCTGCCAACTGGTTTGCTAGATCATTGGTTCCCAGGTAAATCAGAAGTCCCAGCCCTCGACTCGCTCTGTCCACCATCCTTCCTATGTGCTCCACATCCCGTTTAGCTGAGGCAACAGGAAGGCACCTAACTATCCTCTCAATTTGCATTTCCCCACCCAATTCTGACTCTGCCCCTCTAATCATAGAGTCCTGTACTACTAGGACTTGTTAGACCTTGCTACTGTTGTTCCCTTTCCCAACATTGGATGCCATTATAATGTTCTGCCTAGACCTACTGACTGACTTTCTGTCTTCCCTCACAGAGTCAGGTTCCTGCACCTCCCCAAGGGGTGCAAAATGGTATGCAGTCAGAGTGGAATTGGCCCGAACTGTGTCTTTGTGGTTAATCCTTACCACCACCCCCAGCACTCTCCACCCTCCTGGGCCAGTGGACTGCTGAGGGAGCAAGGATGGGGCAGGGGTGAGCTCCGGATAAGCCTATGATGCAGCCTGGATATTTCTGCCCATGCTGCATCTAGCTGAACCATGAGCTCAGAAAGAGTTTTGCAGATGGGACAATGTCCCTCTTTCCACAGCAGCCCCCTGGAGATGAGTGCTCTACACCCATTACAGTTCACAATCCCCATATTAACCTCACACACAGATTAGTAATGCATAAAAAAATGAAGAAAATAAAACAATTCCTACATCTGGAAATAAAACAATACCTGTAAGCCACAACATTTTAGCAGGAAATAAAACACTGCCTACAGCTAAAAACAAAACAATACCTACAAGCCACAATGCTTTAACTGGAAATAAAACAATGCCTGTGGCCTGAAATAAAACAATATCTACAACCCACAATGCTTTAACTGGAAATAAAACAATGCCTCTGGCCTGAAATAAAACAATATCTACAACCCACAATGCTTTAACTGGAAATAAAACAATGCCTCCGGCCTGAAATAAAACAATACCTACAAGCCACAATGCTTTAACTGGAATTAAAACAATGCCTCCGGCCTGAAATAAAACAATGCCCACAAGCCACAACGCCTTAGCTGGCAAGATATCCTAAGCCAGACTAGCTGTGCAATGGCAGTTTTTACAGTACCTTGCTCATTTGGTTGGACTAATTGGTTTTCCATGGTTCAGCAGATGAGCAGAGTGGCCTGCTGCCACCTGCCCCATTGGGCTGACTCCGCTGGCCTGACTCTGCTGTCTTTTGTGTGTGGGTTCTTCTCATGGGGGGGCCACAGTGTGGGGGGCCGCTTGATGGCCTACTCCTTATGTAAGACCTCTTCTACTTCCTGACTTAGTCTGCAGCCGCTGGGATTAGCTGCTGTTGGGGGAGTGAGGTGCAGCTCTGTTTAGAGTGGCTCCTTATCTGACTTACAGCCCTTTCTCAGTCTGCTTTTGGCTCCCAGTACTATTTAAAGCCCTTTTCTCCCCCTTCCTGGTTCAGTTTGCAGCCACTGGGATTGGCTGCTGCTTGGGGATGAAGGTGTGGCTCTGTCTGGATTGGCTTCTTATCAATGCCTCACCAAGTCTCCAAGCTCCGTTCCCACTGCTTTTTTTATTGATTTTTTTTTTTTTAGTTTTTATTGACCAGGTAAGTGCACTAGACAAATTCTACCTATTTTCAGGCACAACCCGGGGAAGGGGAATACAGATGAATGCCAACTGACCTTGAACCAGATTGAGCTATTCGTGGCATTTTTAGTGAATGGGAGGAAATTTGGCCAGGGCACAGGGGAAATTCCCCTACTGATTTATCTATTTGTTTATTTATATCAAAAGTTTCACCAGGAAAGGCATACTGGGCTGAAATCAGCTTGTTTCCAGATGCATCCTTGGGGGAAGGGGAGGAAGAAACAGACAAAAAATACAATATACAACTATAAATGATACAGTTAGGAACTTGTTAAAGGCACTTGCACAGGTCCTTACATTAACTAAGCAGATTTAAACATATTACAGAGCAACCAGCAGCACAAGTGCTTGACAAAGTGGGACAGGAGGGTGCTAATGGGAGGACTGCTAGGGAGAAACAGAATGGGACAGTCTGGGCATTGAAATGAAGCAGGAATTGGGGCAAAGAAAATTACAATGATGCAGAAAGTGGGATGGGAGAGCAACAGGGGGCATGAAGAGGTTAGGAAAAGTTGCAGGAGGGGGAGATGAAGTTGTGGAGAAGAGAGGAAAGAGAGCGGGGGGATGGGGCATTTCAGATGGGTGGAGGAGGGGTGTTCCAGAGCTTAGGGAAGCAGTAAGAGAAGACAGCCTGGCCAGCATTAATAGACCTGGGGAGAGCAAAGGACCAAAGACCATCGCTGTGGAGGGAGTAGGTGGACAGGGGGGATGGAGAGTGTAGAGGTGAGATAAGGGGGGGAGGAACCTAAACCAGTATTTGGCTACAAAGGTAGCACAGTGGGCAAGGCACCTGTCTTCAAGAGAGGAGAAGGAGAGAGAGAGGTATATAGGCCACAGTGGTGAGTCTGGGGTGGACAGTCTAGAGTGAAATGGCAGAATGAGTGAAAGAGGGTATCCAGTCTGGCTAGGGAGGACTTGGGAGCGGCACTGTAGACTATGTCTCCATAGTCATACGAACATACGAAATTTGCCAGCAGATAAAGGCCTAGAGGTCTATTAAGCCTGCTCAAATGTGCAGCTAGCACCCCTTATTCTGCAGCTGCCCCTCCGTCCCACCCTTCCCCTTCATTAACCCTCCCCCGTGTCCTGTCCCATCCTCGTTTGAAGCAGTCCACTGTTCTACTGCATACCACTTCAGCAGGTAACGCATTCCACCCAGCCACCACCCTCTCTGTAAAAAAGTGTCTCCTCATCTCCCTCCTGAACCTTCCTCACTCCAGTCTCATATCATGGCCCCTGGTGGCCCTCCTCTCCCTTACTTTGAACAGCCCCTCTGTACCCATCTTGTTTATTCCTTTCATGTATTTAAAGGTTTCAATCATGTCACCCCTGTCTCTCCTCTCCTCCAGTGAGTACATGTTCAACTCCTTCAACCTCCTCTCGTATGATAAATCCCCCAGCCCCTTGATCATCTTTGTCGCTCTGCACTGTACCCCTCCAGTAACTTAATATCCCTCTTCGAGATCAGGATGCCAGTACTGCACGCAGTACTCAGGTGTGGTCTAACTAATGACCTATACAGTGGCAGAATCACCTCCTCCCTCCTCGAGGATATACCCCTTGCAATACAACCCAGCATTTTGTTGGCCTTTGCAGCTGCCTTCCTACATTGTGCCGAGTTGTTCATTGACCCTGTAATGAGCACACCCAGATCCTTCTCCTCCTCTGTCTGGGCTAGCTGCACTCCCCCCAGCTGGTAACTCCTCCTTGGGTTCTTCATCCCAAAATGATCAAAAATCAAAAATAGGTAGGATAATTTTCTGGATAAGTGCACTGCGGGCCAGCAAGAGGCACCCACAGTTTCTACATAGCGCACCAAGCTTGGGGTACAGTTTCTTGCGGATGGCATCCACCTGCCCAGAAATGTTGAGATGTTGGTCGAGCCAGACCCCGAGATACTTGAAGGAGGTAACATTCTCAATCGTAGTCCCATTCTGGGTGTGGAAGAAAAGGGAGGAAATTTAGAGAGTCTCTGCCTAGTGCTGAAGGTCATGGAGATAGTCTTCTTAGCATTTAGTAACAACTGATTGGAGAGGAACCAGAGGCTGAACTTTCTCAAAGTCCAGTTGGAGTCTGGTCATGGCATCAGAAAGGGATTTTGAAAAATGGGAATTCATAAAATGTGCAATTTTTTCCACTGATCCTGCTGATTTGGGAGGGGGATTTGACCCCGGCCCCCGCCCTATCTCTGGCTGCTTTTGGCTCCTAGGGCTATTTAAGGCCTTTCTTTCCTGCTTCCTGATTCAGTATGAAGCCACTGGGATTGGCTGCAGCTGGGGAGAGAGAGGCTCGTCTCTATTTGGACTGGCTCCTTATTGGAGCCTCGCTGAGTCTCCAAGCTCTACCCCCACTGCTTTTTTTCCACTGATCCTGGTGATAGGGGGGTGGTCCTATCCCCCTGCCAGCTGATCTAACTTACAGTTACCCTTTTCCTCCAATTTGCACATTTTTGAAAAATAGGAATTCTTAAAATGTGCAATTTTAGCAAATAATGTCACAGGCTGAGCCTAAAGTTTTGAAAGTGCACATTTTTATAAACCTTAATCTGCAGAACTATGCACTTTCATTAATTTTGCACAACGAGCTACACAGTACTGTATAATGTGTTCAGTTCGTGAAATTCAGCAAAATTATGGGAAAATGGTGTGATTTCGGAAAAGTACGCAAAACAGATTTTTGCAGTTTTGCCCAGCACTAATAGTAAATAGTATGGGTTTGTGGCATGGAGGTCATGTCATACTAACCAGGTAGTTTTCTTTGTCTGAGTAGCAAAGGTAGTAGATAAGGGCCATGCTGTGGATTTACTCTTATTCCATTTCAGCAATGCTTTCTACCTGTCAGCCTTACCTCTGTAGTGGTTAAACAGATGGAGTCACTGATCAAAGAGGACCCTGTGGACTAACTAGAGAGCAACGATCTACAGGATTGTAAACAGCTGTGGATTTACTCTACTTCAATTTCAGCAAGGCTTCGACTCAGTGCCACACAGAAGATTGCTGAAGAAACTGGAGGAGCTTGGCTCAACTAGGGACAGAGTTAGATAAATGGGAAACTGATTAAAGGAAAGACAGCAGAGGGTGGTGGTAAAGTGGCTCAAATCAGAAGACAGGGAAGTCATGGATGTGGTGTCACAGGGCTCTGTCCTGGTCCTGTCCTCTCCAATATGTTCATCAGCAACATTGGAAAAGGCATCTGCGGCAAGTTATGTCTCTTTGCAGATGACACAAAGCTCTGTGGTAGGGTAGCTAGCTACGTACGATTCAGGGAGATGCAAAGGGATCTAGAAAGGCTGGAGAGGTGGTCTAAGGTTTGGCAGTTGAAATTCCCCCTTCTTAGTCTCCCTTAAGCACCAGCTAAAGCTCTGCCCCACCCCCTGTCAACACACTCTCTGATCCTTCCATTGGTGTCCCAGACACCCCTGATGTTGGGCCTCCTCCTGGGTTCTACCTCAGCCTGTATCAGGCTCCTTCCAATCTACACCCGCAATACAATTATTTCACCTGCTCTGGTCATTTTACCTGCAGCTAAAGCTCAAGCTGCTCATTGTACCTTTGTGTAGCTCCGTATTTGTTTTTTTTATTTGTACTCGTACCATGTTAAATTGTATATATTTTGCAATTTACTTGATACCATTCATTGATACTGTGTGTGATTTTTTTATTGTATTCCAGTTCCCTCTTTCCTGGGTTGTACATGAAAAAGAGCCTACACTCAGTGTGCCTCTCCCAATTACCAATTTTCAAATAAATAAATGCCAAAAAATGCAACATTACACACCAAGAGAAAGAAAAAAGAAACAAGGACAGAGTACTGGATAGGAGGGGTTAAATTGAGTACTACCAATCAAGCCAGAGTTAAACTCTGGTCAGTGCCTATCTGGCTGTGAAGAGCTTTTGGGATGCTTTTACCCATTATTTCTAATGAATTTGCACAATGCAGATCTGTGGAGAGGCAGTTTCAATGTGGTCTTCTTTTACTCATTTTTACAATGTGTTTTCCTAGAATATGCCTGCCAGTTGCTATATATTTAGTCTGGTAGTTTACAGAAGAAATGGCATCTTATTTTCAGTGGTGCTCTCCAGCTACACAATATTATGCTGCATTGTGTAAAATCAGAACACACTAAAAACAATATTTGACATCTCAGGGATACATTAGGTGCCAGAGCGATGCATGAGCAGAAAGATGCATTGCGCAAAGAGGGTGCGCCAGTCAGCACTGATGCAATATTCAAAGAGAATGCACCACCAGTACAGGGTGTGCATACAGTGGAGCCCACCAGGATGAAGTGCAGCACTGCAGAATTCTGCAATAGAGTTACTGCAGCAAACAATGCAGTTTTAAAGGGAGTTCATCCCTTTTGTCATGCAGTAAACCTGTGACATTGCACTTCATCCTGGTGGGCTTCATCCTACCTGTTTAAAATTTGACCCTGGATGGGTGTCACAGTGCAGGTGACCCTCAAATCAGGTGCATCCAGGGTGACCCTGACTGAATACCTTGCAGGAGGAATGCACGATACATACCGGTATGTGCAGCAGCCCCCATGGGTGATTATCAGCCCAGGAATGCAAATGAACTAATTGAGCATGCATGGTCTAAAGGGGCCTTATGCATGCTCATTACCAGCCCATTTGCATGGTGGCATTAGGATGAATGTGCTGGAGCAGCTCTCGCCCCCAAGCCCTGACCCCAATCACTCCCATGCGGGACAGGCCCTGAAGTCTCTGGTGGTTTGGTGGCACCCCCACCTGTTCCACCAGCCCCAATCATACCAGAGTCCATTCTCTATCAGTTCCATATTGTAGGGACACAAATGCCAACCCCAATTGCACCTGAATACACCTACATTCCATGTCCATAGTGTAGTGGCCTTTGCTCCCACTCAACAGTGCACAGACACCCCCACCCCCCCAGTCCAGCCTATTTTGACAACTGGTTCTGTAATGGGATCATACCACTCTATTACAGTTGGCAGAGCACTCGCAGTAGGATGCTGGAATGTGTTATATGTAGGCACAAGCTGTGTGTGGGTGATAACACCCAGTGGCCATACATCTCAGGTACTCGCATGTGGATCCATCATCCCAGTGCCACTGGACTGCTCAGTGTGGGTGACGGCCAATGCTGTACCCACTCACAAAGGTCCCAAAACAGGCATGTTACAGCCAACCTCCCATTCATTTGTACAATTGGGGAACTGCAGATGAACTATCCATAGCCTGAAGTGTACACTGCAAATGGCATTGCAGGATACTGCACCCCATGGTACCCAGGATACCTCAGTAGTCCAGAGGGTGGCATGTTACACAGGGGAACAGGGGAGAGTTTGGACTTGCAGCGGTGTATGACAGCAGAAAGATACAGCATCGGCAAGGCATGCATTGTAGGTATGTAAATTCCCTCATCAGTTTGCCAGGGACATACACATGGCTGCATACACTGGTGGATCTGCAGCTGGTGTGGTGCCCCAATGCACGGTACAGCCAGTTGGGTCATTCCAGTGTGTGGATCCTCAACCTGGCTTCACTGCAGTCAATGGCTGGCCATGGTAGGGTGTGGAGGGCAGTGTCAGGCTGCTGTGCACCTGGGTGCACATCTGCAGCCTGCCTGAGGGTGGCTGGCCAGGTTAGGCCAGCTATTCGGGCCTAACTGTGGGCCGCAGTGCTCTGGACTGCAAGAAGCACATTCCCACTGAATATGCTGCAGCATGGCATATGTATGGATTGTCCCCTCAACTTGAATGCCATACCATTTGTGTGTACCCTGGCCCATTCCCTTGTGGCCGGCACATCCCGCACATCTGAATATCGCACTGCTGCTCATTGTTGGAGTTGTGCAGCACATCTCCCTTTTCCACCGGGATGCATATCTCCTTTGAATATGGGGACCCTGAACTAGGTTCCCTGAATAAATACATTATAAAAATGGTAAAATCATGACAACACTGAAAACAAGATATTGCATCTAATCTGGGACAGCCTGAGTAAATACAGTGCAAAAATGTGTAAATGAACATCCCTGTGACAATGAGATGTAGCATCTCCCCTGCACTATCCAGGATACAAAATATAGGATAAGAAATATTCAGTGCTCCCAGATCCAAATAACCATTACCCTGTAAGAAGCCTTCATTTTCCCTGTGTTTTCCCCACAGTGGCAGAATCAAATCCCTGTATAAATCCATGTAGATGTTTTCAAAAACCATTGGTTCCTTCTCTATGACTTTATTTTTTATTTATTATATCAGCAGCAATTTATTAGGAAAAGAGCCCTGATCAACTGCTCAGTATTAATATTATATGTCATGAAGGCCTTGGAATGATTTGGATTTACATGCTATTCATAAGGCATAAAGGGGACTATATGAAATAAACATGGCCAGGGCTGGCAGTATAGCCTAGAGGTTAGAGGAACGAGGTGTGAATGAGCATGGTACATCCAGCAGACCAGACCTGAGTTTGATTCTCACAACCTCCACTTGCATACTGTGTGACTCTGAGCAAGTCACTTAACCACCCAGTGCTCCCAGGTCACCCCTGAAAACAGACACTTGTGCCTAGTGGGCCTTACCCGTTACCAAAGACTAAAATTTAAAAAAAAATCACTCTCATTATTTCATGAACTATACTCAAAATTAGTAATCACATCAGACAATTTTTCAAAAGATACTAGTCATTCCTGTAAACAAATTTATTGCAAATAAATTAGAGACATTTCCATATATATATATATATATATATATACACACACACACACACATATACACACACCCACACCTACACCCACAAATGCTCTTTTTGCAACTTATAGTTGTTAGTTTTCAGACAAATTCTCATAGACTTTTTTTCTGTCCACCTAATGTAATCTTGAATGAGTTAAGTAAATTTTATTTTCTTCAAGGCCCTGATCCAGCAACTCAGTAAATACACACTCAGTATATCACATTATTAAATGACAAAAAAGTCTTCTGTTTCCAGTTGTCTGATCAGGAATTTTATAAACAGTATAAGTTCATTTTGTTTTGTTATGTTGGTCCAATAAAATGTATCAAATCATTTGCTTCTGTATCACTCATGGTTTGTCAGCAGTTAATTCATTAGATGAGGTCTCCCTTGCCAGGAGTTTGACTGTTTCTCCACCCGTCCCCAAACACACACACACACACATATGCACTTACTATAAGAGATCTCAGAAACTCTTATTTGTTTTGTTCAGGAAGCAGACTGCAGCCTTTTCTGTCAAAAATAAATTGATGTATCTAGTCTGGGTAGTTCACTGAAGACCTGGCATTTTATCAGATAGGTATTGAGAGGTTAAAAACAGTGTAAGTCTTTACAAAATATGCTGGAAAAGGGTAACATTAATGAAGTATGAATATTTCTTGAAAGATATTCATCCCCAACTGAATTTAGTAGCAAAAATTTTTTAAATGCTAGGCATTTAAATGTACAAGCTTGTTACATTTCAAAGGGGGGGGGGTAAACAAATCTCCAGTTCAATAGGCAACCAATATTTAACAAGCTGTTTCAATTTCCTAATGACCATCTGATAAGCAGTTTGGAGTTATGTCTCCAACATTCTAAACAGAAAGGGATTATTTTATTTTAGTTGTCATAATGATTTGTAGACGGTAGAAGGCTACATTGAAAAGTCCAAAAATGTGTTCCACGATACTCCATTTTCAAGCTACAGATAGCAAGATGGCTGTAGGTTCCGCCCACAGCCATAAAAAGGCCTATAGCAAGGATAACAGGATGTTGAGGTGTATCAGAAGTGGTACTGACAGCAGGTAAAAAGAGATACTACTACCTCTGTATACAGTTGGTCATTAGTGAGGCCACACCTGAAATATTGTACTCAAGAGCCTCACCTAAGGAAGGACAGGGACAAGCTGGAGACAGTGCAGTGTAGGGTGACCAATATGATTCAGGGCCAACAGGACAGATTTTATGAAGCTCTTCTCAAGACATTGAACATGAACTCACTGAAGACCAGTCGAGAGGGGCTTTATGATAGAGACATTCAAGTTCCTGAAGGGAATAAACAAGGTGAATGACAGGTAAGTATTTAGTGGGAGTACAGAGACAAGAACCAAGGTCATGAGTGGAAACTTGCAGGGAGATGGTTTAAGTAGGATGTGAGGAAGTTCTATGTTATGAAAAGAACGGTGGAGCCATGAAACAGTCTGCCAGAGGAGGTGGTGGGCACCAAGACCGTAAATAGTTTCAAGCATGATTGGGATGGAGTGAACCGTTTGGTTGTTGCTCATGTTAGAAGTAGAAGGGAGGAGAGTGGGGGTGGACTGGGAGGGATAAAACACCTAATGGGCAATAGGTTCTGGAGCAGATAGGGAACCCCAGGCAGCCTAGATGGACCTTTGGTCTTTATCTGCTGTCGTCTGTTTCTATGTCTGAGTTTTAAGATTTTCAGGTACAATTCTGTTGGCTGTTCCAAAATCCATGTTAAAATCTGCCAGTGACAGAGCCTTTTTGTGTTGCTAGTACCTATTTGTAGAATTGCCTCCCCTTTGCCATTTGGACTGCTACCTTAGTCCTCATTTAAAAAAATTAAATAGAGGATAACGTATGGCCATCAATGAAAAACAGCACTAGGCTTGCTTCGAATGGGTCCTATGGCAACCAAGGTAAACCTCAAGAGCACAGCTTGAGAAGTTTACCAAAGTTGTCATGGGAACCACGAGAAGCAAGCTTAGTGAGATTGTTCATTGATGGCCATATATTGTCTTTCATAGTGAAGGGTCATCGGTAAAGTGCTTAAGCTGCTTTACATAAACACTGCAACACATTACTATGCTGTGCCATTTCTTCTAACAACAAAAGAGCTTCAGCTCGCTTACCTTGCACACAGAAGCCAGGATGTTACAGAGCTTTGAAAACAAACATTTTTAATGGCAAAGACAGTCAAGGAAACAAAATAAATTAAGAAAATTGCTTTAAATTTTTAAACAACAAACACTATTTACTATAAAGAAATCCACAAAGAAAACAGTTGCATCCCAGCCTTCATTTGAATTGGATCATGTGGGTTGATGGTTCAGTCCAAAGGGCCATGATGTGTTGAAATATGCTGCAAACTCTGTGCAAGTTCACCATAGATCTGCAATCTGAAATGTTCGTTTGGGGCAGGAGTCATGGTAACAGCAGCACCTGTGTGTGCAAGTTTGCTATACCATTGATGTGATGCAAACGCAATGGTACAACAATAACGTGACACCACATCAGTGGTATAACAACACTGTAAAAAGATTCTGGTAGATAACTTTCTACCATAAATTATTTAAAAATATGGCTTTTTAGCAAAGGTTTTCTGAGTACCTGATTGAATTGATTGTTCTTATCCTGCACCGTTTTTGTAATTTTTTTAAGTTGTGATTAATGTTTTTAATGCTGTGTACCTGGCTTGCTTTGTATTTATGTATAATAAGATTTTATAGTACATGGTTCAGTGTTGCTGTGACGGAAATTCATATACTGCCAGATGCTGTTGTACCACAGTAGCTATTGTATGTTACTGCTGTGGCACAATGGTATAGAATCCCTTGTCTATAAGGATTCCTCATGGTTACACATACTGCAAACTTCTTTTAACTCATTTTATCTGATGCCGCCATTGTGGGTCAGGTTAAGCAATGGATGGTTCTGACACCATATGGCGCTAATGGGTATAATGGGTTTTAATGAAGATACCTGCATGACTGAAAACACTCCAAGTGAACTGCTTTGTAAAAAGGTGAACTACTAGAAATGTTGAAAGCTCATGTAGGTTATACATAAGTCACAGTCTCTGGTCAGTGCAGTGCATTGTCCTCAGATCCTGAAGTGGTCTCCAGGGACATGACTCTTCCCCCTCTCCACCCACCTCACCACTGCCTCTCTTTTCCTCCTTTTCGTTCACATAAGCACCTGTTACTTATTTACCCAGCACTTTTTACTGTCCACTCTTTTTACCTATCATGTGCAACACTGTTGTAACACTGTTTGTAACATCTGCCTTACAACTGTGCGTTAATGTTGAACTTATAACTTGAATGTTTAATGTCTCATTCCTAATGTACCCCTTCCCTGCTGTTCGCACCGGGAGATGAGTGATCTGTCGCTCAGTGTGCCATCCTGGTGAAACATTTCAATAAATAAATAAACGAAAGCTAAAGGGGAACTGTCAGCCCCCTATAACAAAAGCTGTCAGACCAATAGGTCCCAATTTCCAAATCCACACAGAGTGCCATTTGTAATGCATTTAATGTATTTACTTGTTCTAATTCCCCATTTTAATCTGGTTGATTCTGCAATCACCCCCCCCCCAATCAGTCATACTTTACCAAGAGTACCCGCCCCCCGGCAAGCCTTCTGATGATGCACACAACAGGCTAAGCTATGGGGACACCTACAGTATATGACTTAATGCATGCAGTAACTGTAAAACACTTATTCTGCACATAATTATACTTCTATTACTAGTACCAGTCAGTCGCAGAAAACACTTTCCTTGGCTGACTGGTACCAGTGATATAAGCATGATTATGCACTAAATAAGTGTTTCACAGTTACTGTACTGTATGTATAAAGGCATAAAAATGCCCCCTGACTTAGTCTGTCATTTGGACTGGCCGCAGGGGACTCTTGGTAGAGCATGGCCAGTGGGCGGGGGGGGTTGCAGGATTAACCACATGAAAAATGAAGAATTAGAACAATTAAGTGCATTTAAATGCACACTCTTTATGCAGATTTGTAAATTAGGACCTATAGGTCCAGGAGTGTTACTTAATGCCAACACTCAGAATCCCAACATTTAGGATACCGAGTTTGGTAGCCGACACACACCCGCCCGACTGAATGAAGCTGGTGCCGACAGGGGTAAGGTAGAGGATGTGACAAACTGCTACCCCATCCCCAGTCTGGCACTACAAGAGAGTGGAAAATTCAGAGATTGACCAAGCTGCTCCCTTGGCTTGGAGGGCTCAACCACTAGCAGCTCAGCCAGCATAGCACTCCTAACCCAGGTTCTGTTCCAGGGATGAATATTTTTGCATGGTGCTCTTCTGCCCCTGTAATTTTTGAACCTACTCTGAGGTCCGCTCCTCATCTGAGTTGTTTTTTGTAGTTACAGAGGGCACGGGGGGCTTGCCCCCACATTGCACTAAGACCTTGTCGTTGTTCTGACAGTTGGTCTCCTGATTTCGGGCATATGGAGTTCAGAAGACTGACTGTTGAGATTTCATAGCAGACCCATAGGTCCAGCAGCTTTTGATACAGGGAGCTGAGAATTCCCCTTTAAATGTGTTTATTCTTATAATGTTGTTTGCCATTTTCAGTTTATTTGACCACAGTTCAAGATGGAGTTAAAAAGAAGGTATATGAATTAAAACAAATATATACTATTGTTATACAAAATAATGCATGAGTAACCATACACAACAAGGCTGATGTTTCCATTTCAGGGAGAGATGACATCATACAGACCTCTTTAGCTTCACTCTCAAGGTCTATGATGTCATCTTACCCTTGATGGAAACACAGCCTGGATGTGAAGGGTTGCTCATACAGTACATTTTTCTCTATACTGTATTTTCTTTTTTTTATTGCTCTGTACCTTGATTTTAGAAAAGCATATTTAAATAAAAATGTATATATTTCTATATCTATCACATGACTGGTCTGTGGATTTGTTCATGACTTTATGCTGATGTGGGAAGTGGAAAATAAGTGAGTTTCATGTACAGAGAAGAATTCTGCACAGCTCTAATATGGAGGTGCAGGGATGTCACTGCACACCAAGTTGTATTTGGAATAGGTCTGGAAGAGAGCAGGCATGCCACTAGATTACAGGAAATGGTGGGGATGGGGAGAGGGAGTGGGCACTGGACACAAGGTATCAGCCCAGCCTACAGAACCTTCCTTTTTAGGGTTCAGTTTTGGGACTTTTTCTTTTAATAGTATATAATCAGGAATATTGAGGTCTGGCTACAGGCGAAAGTTAGTTTATGTACTGATGATACAAAATTCTGTAGAAGTTGGAGTGAATACTGATGAAGGCATTAACACTAATGAAGGAAGCAGACATCAGTGGTCAAGCATCTGACAGTCAATGTTCAATTCCGAAAAGTACAAAGTTATCCATTTTGGATGCAGGAATCCATATATGGAGTAATGGGCAAATGGGGTGCATGTAGAACATACAAAATGGGAAAGGGGCATGTGGGTAATAATTAGTGACAGTTTAAACATTTTTGTCTCAGTGTAGCACAGCATATTTTAAAAACAAATAAAAGGCTTGATTGTATCAATAGGAGTTTCACAAGTCATAGTAGGGAAGTAATTCTGCCACTGTGTGTGGTGTCATTATCATCAGAAGATAGAGGAAGTTAAACGCGGTTGTGAAATAAGGGCATGTCATACAGATGGGAGCAAGTAAATGAAGTAAACTACATTACAGAAAAAAGCAGAAGGGAGGGAATTTTAAACAGCACATTAGGAAACAGTTTTTCATAGTGGTGAACAAGCGGAAAAGTTTCAACTAGCACTATAGTTTGTTCAGAGACTATAAATGGTTTTAGTGCATAGTAGGATGATTTTATGGGGATTATTTGCAAACGAGGGGTAAATACTGGAGAGAGGGTAACTGGGGATGGAGAAAGAATGGCTAACAATTGGTAATGTAACAGTAAGGTAGGGACTCAGGACAAACACATCGGACTTATAGTCATTTTCCCTACTTACTTTCAATGTTTTTATGTTTCTATACACGTACTATTATAGGAGCATAGTTAAAGATGCATTTCTGTTAAATTCAATGTTTGCACCTTATTACCACTGCCGTCACATAATGAAATAACCAGAAATTCAACTTGTGTATTGTCAGTGCCAGGATCTCTGGATCCTGAAAATGTTAGTGGCGGTCAGTTAGGCAGTCTTAGAGTTCTACAAGGTTTGAAATGCACCAAAATACATTACAAGCTCAATTATCAAAGGGCTGAATTTGATGCACAGTGCTTGTGCCTAAAGGAATTGACACAAGTGGCACCCTGCATTTAATGTTGTGGCAATCCCGATTTTCTTCTTTTTTTATAATCCAATTTTATTGCGCTTCCAATAAAAAAACATCAAACATAGAAAACAAACCATCAGGATGGACATCAAATAAGTCAAGTAGACATATTTGGCCAAAAAGATATGGTATGCCTGCCTTTCAGAATTTCCAGTTGATAAGAAAAGAATATTAAACACAACTGTCTTCCCTAAGAAAGCATTGAAATATACTAGCATGACAGGAGAAACTCAGAGATCCAATTAAAGGAGGCATGCAGAGCAGAGGAACCCAAGAACCGTACGCTCAGGTGAAAAATGAGGCGGCGTCATGGGCATTCATGAGGATAAAGTAGTATGTAGATATTAATTATGGTAAAAATCCAAGGTCTTTGGTAGAGGCAAACATAACCCACCTACTCCATCTATTTCTCCCTGTCTCCTCTTGTTGATGCACTCTGTATGACAATCCCGATTTTCAAATGCAGGTTGCAGTGAAATCGAAAGGCCTTGCACCAAACTAGCCTTGCACCACCCATTCTCCTGAACTGTTGGTGCATCAGGATTGTAAGGGGGCTTGTGTCACAGCAGTGCAGCAGTATCCCCTAAATTGGGATTCTGAAAGCTTTGCTGTGGCCACAAGTCCTAGCTAGGTTAGACCAGCCATGAGCTGACCTAACAGCCCTTTCACTGTATGTCTGGACATTTCAGGGGAGTGTACGAAACCCTCAATCCTCACAATAAGAAGTATAACTTGTGCAGCACTGTATGTGGCACAATGCAGCAATGCTGCTTACCTCCATCCACAGCACATAAAATGTACACTGGCCATGTCATACCTAGCAGTGCCAGTGTGGAGTACAGTACACAGAAATGGCCGATCTGTGATGCTCAATGCCCAGCTCTGTGTGAGGTTGCATAGGTCATGCTGTATTTCTGTATTAAACCCAGCAAGGTAGGTTGCAGACATGTACAGAGCCATAAGAGTGCCCATGATGGAATAGAAAATCTACATGCCCTTGGTACTGGTAGCTCCCTGCTGTGAACCTTACGTAGAAGCCAATGGACAGGTATGGGGATGTCATACAATTCAACGCCCACATATCGGACAGTGTGACAGTCTATGATAGTCTGACAGGGCTACAGCCTGGCTCTGCTCATTCATTTCGACTGCACTTGGGGGTACACAATACAGAAGATTTCCTGCTGCACAGTGCACAACAGTGAGCTACCAGTACCAATGGCATGTATATTTTCTATTCCTTCGTGGGCGGTGTTACGGTCCTGTACGTACATGTCTGCAACCTGGGTTTAATACAGCAATACTGAATGACTTATGGAAGCTCGCATAGAGCTGGGAATCAGGGCATCACAGATTGGACATTTTTGTATCCTGTACTCAACAATGACACTGCTGGATATGACATGGCTAGCATACATTGTTTGTGATGCAGTTGGAGGTAAATGGCGCACAGACAGTACTGCATGTACTTTACACAGACAGTACTCCATGTACTTACACAGTACACTTACTATGGTGTGGATTGCAGGGTTTTGTACACTCCTCCATACTATTTCTGGGCCAGCTTTCCAACAGGTAGGGGATGATGGTGATCTCTGCCAATCCCTTCCTTGTATAGATCTCTGGCCAGGCCACATCTGGAGTACTACGTGCAGTACTGGCACCCATACCTGAAGAAGGACATCCAATTGTTGGAGGGGGTGCAATGTAGGGTGACCAAGATGATCCAGGGTTTGGAGGGAAAGCCCTACAGGGATAGATTGGATGAGCTGAACATCTGCTCCCTGGAGGAGAGGAGGGATGGGGCGGATATGACTGAAAGCTTTAAATAACTTAAGGGGATAGATAAGGCTAATACAGAATGGATTTTCCAGCTTAGAAGAGGGAAGGATATGAGAGGGATAAGCTGAGAGTGGAGGGGGGTAAGATTCAAGAGGGAAATCAGGAGACATTTTTTCACTGAACAGGCGGTGGACAGGAGTAATGCTCTGCCCAAGGAGGTGGCATCTTGTAGAATGGTGGGCGGTTTTAAAAGTGGTTGGAATAGGGTGAGGGGGTGGTTGAGACGAAGAGGGGTGAGATGGGTGGGGCAGCTGCAAGTTGAGGGGCTAGCTGCACAATCGAGCAGACTTGCTAGACCGCAAGGCCTGCTTCTGCTGGCATTTTCGCATGTCCGTATGTTTAAATCCCTCCACCATGCTTGCTCCCACCACCTCCTGTGGCAGACTATGCCATGTGTCCACCACCCTCTATGTGAAGAAAAACTTCCTCATATTTCCCCTTAACCTGCCACCTTCCAGTTTCATATCATGAACCTTTGTTCTTGTGCTCCTCCTATAGTGGAAGATGTCCCCCTCCCCGCAGCTTGTTTATGCTCTTAAGGTACTTGAATGTTTCTACCATGTCCCCACAATTCCCTTCTCTACTCCAGTGAGTATGTATTGAGGTCCTTTAATCTCTCCTCATGTGTTTTCTGGTGCAAGCACTGTACCATCTTAGTCGCCCTTCTCTGGACCTTCCTTCACCCCCACCAATGTCCTTATGAAGGTGCAGCCTCCAAAACTGTACACGGTACTCTAGTTGAGGTCCTTCCAGTGGTTTATACAATGACATCACTACCTCTGGCCTTCTGCTAGTGATACCTTTGCCTATGCATCCCAGCATGCCACTTGCCCTCCCTGCAGCCCTTGTACTCTGCTTCGACACCTTAAGGTCATCTGAAATGATAACCCCAGGTCCCCTTCTTCCTTGATGATCGTCAGCAACTCTCCCCCCAGTCCTGTAGCTTTCCCTAGGGTTTTCCTGTCCCAGGTGTATTATTTTGCACTTCTTTTAATTGAACATCAGTTGCCACACCTCAGACCATTTTTCAAGCTTCCCCAGGTCCCACCTCATTCTCTCTCTACCCTGCCTGGAGTATCCATCCGGTTGCAGATCTTGGTGTCATCTGCAAACAGTCAGACCTTTACCTCCAGCCCTATCCCAATGTCACTAATGAAGACGTTAAACAGGACTGGCCCAAGGACTGATCCCTGAGGTATCCCACTGGTCACCCCCTCTTCTAGATTGGATCCCATTTACTACCACCCTCTGCTTCCTGTCCATTAGCCAGTTCCTAACCCAGTTTACCACCTTGCACCACATGCCCAGACTACCCATCTTGTTAACTAGCTTTTTATGTGGGATGGTGTCAAAACCCTTGCTGAAATCGAGGATGGTGATGTCCACCACCACCCTACCACCCTGATTTACTTCCTTTGTCACCCAGTCAAAAAAATCTATCAGATTCGTCTGACATGATCTTTTTGCTGTGAGTCTATGCTGCCTCAGATCCTGGGCACCGTTGGATTCCAAGTGTGCCACTGTTCATTTTTAATCAGTGCCTCCATGATCTTACCCACCACTGAGGTGAGACTGACCAGCCTATAATTCCTTTCCTCCTCTATACTACCACTTTTGTGTAGCGGAACTACATGTGCCCTCTTCCAGTCCTCTGGAACCACTCCTGTGTTTAGTGTCTTGGTGAACATAGCTGCCAGAGGCACTGCTAGCTCTCTTCACAGCTCACTTAGTATCCTCAGGTGTATGCCATCTGGCTCCATTGCTTTGTCCACCTTCAATTTTGGAGCTCCTCCAGGACTCGCTCCACTGTGAATGGACTTATATTTATTTCCCCAACCCCCTTTGTGTCTGCTACCCAGCTGTGGTCCCTGACCCCCTCCCCCTTCACTGAATACTGAACAGAAGTATTTGTTCAGTATTTCAGCTTTTTCCAGGTCTCCCTCCTTACACTTCCCAGTCTCCTGTCTGAGCCTTATAATCCCCCTGGTTTTCCTTCTTTCACTGATGTACCTCTAGAATGTCTTGTCCCCTTTCTTCACCATCTGCGCTAATGTTTCCTTGGTCTGTACCTTTGTGCTCCTTACAGCCTTTCATGCTTCCCTTAGATTCTTTAGGTACACCTCCCTGTCTTCTTCCCTTTGAGTCTCCTTATATTTCCGGAAACCCACCCTTTTGGTCCTTACCTTGTCTACCACCTCTCTCGAGAACCACAGTGGTTTCCTCTTTCTCTTGTCTTTGTTTACAATCTTGTTGCATTGGTTGGTCACCTACTTTATGGCTCCCTTCAAGTATTCCACTGCTCCTCAACTCCCCCTCCTACAGTATCTCCTTCCTTGCCAGGGTCTCTTTGATACACCTCCCCATTTTAGCAAAGTTTGCCCTCCTAAACTGTTAGACCTTTGCCTTAGTGTAAGTAGACTATCTCTCTGTCCCCATGCTGAACCACACTATGTAGCGGTCATTGGATACCAGCTGACTTTCTACCTGGATGTCTGTAATTCTGTCCTAAAAGAAAATGTGGGTGACCACTTACTGTGTGTGGCTGATAGTAAGGATGAGCTGATGCTGAATTTGCATTCAGTGAATGTGTCAAAATCTGCACTTTGGTTTGAACACCAGCAAAGCAGATCCAAAGGAACATGGTTTACCTTAGGACTGCAACAGTTCATCATCGTGATGAAGCACTTTTTACAGAGAGCACACATTGAGCATGTCCAAGTTGTTGGCAAGCAACATAATGGCAACATAACTTGCAGTAGCCAACTAGTAGTTTTGGAGACTGTGAACACTGTACCCCGCACACATCTCAGAATCATTTCCATCTCTTGCGCTCCCTCTTTCTCTATCTCTGCCTTGCCTTCCTGAGAAGGTTGTGGGAGAATTCAAGAATGCATGGGACAGACATAGGGCAATTCTTGTGGGGGGTAGGAAGAAATAGGCTGTTGGTAAACTAGGATCTTCAGCTTATCCAGTAGGTAGGGAAATGGGCAGAGTAGGTGGGCCAAGCGGTCCTTATCTGCCGTCAAAGTCTATGTTTCTATGTTTCTCTTTCTCTCTCTCTCTCTCACAAACATCTCAGAACCATTTCCATCTCTCTCTCTCCCTCTCTTTCTCTCAGAACCATTTCTTTCTGTCCCTCTCTCTCTCTCGCTCACTCTCACAGTGGAAGAACTTGTAGCAGGAAGGAGTTCCTTTTATGTGAAAATGATTGACTTTTGATCAGAAAACTTTAAAAACCATCATAAAATTATACATTATCATTCCAGTTAGCTAATTTGCACTACATATGACTGTTGTTTCAGGCAGGCAGGCTAGTGAAATTGTGCTGCAGAGTACAGGAGAGCGTACACAGTGTGAGCCCCCCTGCAGTGACATCTGCAGGACCTGCCTGCAGCTAGAGCACAGTAGTGTACATTTAACCAACTTGAAAAAGATCCAGGTGGATTTTCGAAAGATTTATTTGACACGTGTTTTTTTTACTCACTTCAGGTGTTGTTGAGGGCACAGAAAAACATATTTGTATGTGTTAATTGACCCCCCCCCCCACAACAGGAGTAGGGCAGATTGAACTTACTAAGCAGAAATATAGGGCAGTCACCCTCTAAACTGAAAAACAGCACTGCTCTGCAGAAGTCAGTGAAATAGCAATTTATTCAGTGCTTAAGCAGCTGATAATATATAAAAGCACTAGCTTTTATATTGTGCACCTGCTTGAGCACTGAATAAACCATTATTTCACTGACTTATGCAGAGCAGTGACATTTTTTCAGTTTAGAGAGGTGAGTGCCCTATTTTTATGTTTGCTTGCATGCATGTACAAGAAACATTATGTGGCAGCTTAGGGAGAGAAGTGGGTTGTGGAGCTGCGGCACTGTGGTGACCAATGCTGGCACTGCATTGTTGGGCTTGGCAGTGTTCGGCCAGTGCAGGGCCAGTGTCCTAATGACACTGGTTCTGCAGAGTGCCACCAAGTTGTACCAATTTTACCACTGCAATCAGGGGCCACCTCGTCATTGCAGTGTCAGCCATTCTGCTGCAATGAGGGAGTGACCCATCATTGCAGTAAAGTACCTTGCCTGGTGTAACATTACTAGGACCCTGGCAGCTGTATGCCGCCACCTCAGAGGTGCATAAAAAGCTGATGGGGGTGCCCAATCCCTCTGTTGGCATGCCCTCGACCCAGTTTATTTGCCGATGGGTTAGCCCTTTCCCCGTCAGCATAAGACCCCCCCATTTCAGTTGTGTGCCGAGGGGGTTCCCAGTCCCCCTTGGCATCATGTGTCCCCCCACGCTTCTGTGCTGATGGGGGGCCAGCCTCCATCAGCTTCAGTCCTGCCTTCCCAGTTCCAGTTGTCGACGGGGGAGCCCACTCCCCATCGGCATAATGTCCCCACCCCACCTAATTTCTGCTGTGTGCCGAGAGGGTGCCCAATCCCCCTCGGCATCATGTGCGCCCTCCCCCACCTGTTTCTGTGCCGACAGGGGGCCCAAATCCCGTCGGCTTTGGTCCTCCTCCCCACAAATGCAGGTGGTACACTGGAAGCCCACCCCCAGTGTACCATACAACACCTGCGAAAAAAGAAAACTGACCCGCATTGTCAGTTTGATTTTTTTCCCCCTGTAAAATGAGAAAACAGTCTCTCGAAGTGTTCTGGTGCCCCTTCTCCAACCTGTGCCCACCCTCTGCATACTCTACCTCCTCACACACCCCCACCCCATACTTACCTCCAGAGCCCAGCACGACGATCTTTGGTGGATCGGGAACACATCTGCACTCTTCAAAGTCGACCACGAATTGAAGACATTTTCAACTTTGGTGCATATCTTGGGTATTTTGGGGAATTTTGACCAAATTTTCAACATGGGGTTATTGGGACCCCTCCTTATGAATTCAGTCACTGTCATGGTGTTATTCAGTCCCAAAAGGTGATTTTGCAGTCTCAGCGTGGAATCACTTTTCGGGACTGATTAATGAAACAACAGTGCCACTGTTCATGAGGTGGGCTCTCAAAAAGTTTATGTTGCAAATTTGGTGAAAAAAAAAAACAAATTACTATTTTACTAGTGTGCATTGAGCAGTTTCCATGCACGCTCGTAACTTCGCGAATTTGTAACATTTTCACTCCAGATTTTCAACATTGGCATCTTCCCATACCTCCTTATGAACAGTACAGCTGTCATTTTACACATCCTTGCCGAAATGTGTTTTTGTATTTCTGACACAAAATTGCGCGGTCGCTGTGGGAAATCATTGTTTGGGACAGATTAGGAAAATGACAGTGACACTGTTCATGGTGAGCAAGGTCCTAAAATACCTATACTGAAAATTTGGTGATGAAAGTCCATAAAATGACTGTGTTACAAGCATGTGTTGCGCAGTTTCCACGCACCCCTGTAACTGCAAATTTTTAATATTTTCATTCCAGATTTTCAACACTGGCATTTTTTCACACCTCCTTATGAACAGTACAGCTGTCATTTTTCACATCCTGTTTTTCACATTCTGTTTCTCCCAGTACTGCAGGCTGCCCTTTTGTACTGGGCTTCTGCCTACATTGGTGCCTTTTTCTGCCCACAAAGAAATCCGCCAAAATGTGTTTGTGCACTTCTGGCACAGAATAGCACGGTCTCTGTGGGAAATCAGTGTTTGGGATAGATTAAGAATGAGAGAATAACAGAGAGGGAGTAAGCGAACTCAACAGAGCTCTGTCGGGATGGCTGCGGATTTCTTTGTGGACAGAAAAAGTTGCCAACACAGGCAGGAGCCCAGTACAAAATGGCAGCCTGCAGCACCAGGAAAAACAGAATGAGCGAGTGAGAGAGGGGGAGTTAACGAGCTCAGCAGAGCTCTATCGGGACTGCTGCAGATTTCTTTGTGTGCAGAAAAAGGTACCAACACAGGCAGGAGCCCAGTACAAAAGGGCAGCCTGCAGCACTGAGAGAAACAGAATGAGCGACTGAGAGAGGGGGAGTGAGCGAGCTCAACGGAGCTCTGTCGGGACTTTAGAGTTGCCCACCCTCCTGCCCAGGGTCCTGTGTGGTCCTATATTTCAGCAGATTCTCTGGGGTGGAGACAAAGCAATGATTGGATACTTTCAGGATTGCTGTAATAATACAGATTTAGTTGTTTTGCTTATTTCTCTAACTGAGCTATACTGTTAGGATTGCTGTAATAATACATATTTATTCATTTATTCATTCTGTTTATTTCTCTAACTGAGCTGAGTAATACTTGGAGTGCAATAGGATTTCTAACTAGGCTAAGTGAAACTATATGAGGGCTGACAACAAAAAGTATGGTAGCTGAGGGGTGAAAAACGGACAAGGAGGCTGTAGGATTGCTACAGTAATACAGTATCTAACGGATGAGATTTGAGACTAAATTAACCCAGTCGGCAAGGTGACAGTAGGGGGACTAGTCTGGGGGGAACAGGAATTTGAGTAAATAGGGGTCTAACAGTTGTTGTAGGGTACACAAACTGGGAGTAAGAGCCCGTAACATAAGATGAGGGCCAGGTGCCACATGTCAATAGAGTGGGCATCTTTGGAAGGGTGGTGGGGTGTACAGGGTGTGGGTCCGCCATGATCCTGGACTGGGCTTGGAGGATGGGGGTGTATGGTCTGTATACAACTGGTTAGTTTAAGGGAGGAACTGTGGAGGCTAGGGAGGAGTCTAAGTGGCAGGGCAGATTAGTATGGTAGGCATCCTGGCTGGGGTGGGAATAGGGGATGGCAAGGTGGGATGGGGGAAGAACAACTAGGGACTGAAACTGATACCAGTATCAGAGGCACTAGCAGAAAAGAGAGGAGAAGGGAGGGGGTGCCCGAGGCAAAGGAGGCCTCCTGATGGGGAGGAAGAGACCACAGTAGTACCAGGGTGAGAGCAGATGGCTCATGGTAGGGAGGGACCTGGGGGTGGGACCAGAGGGACACAGAGGGAACAGATAGGAGGGGAACTCATAGGGGAAGAGATGTAGGAGGGTATCGACTAGGAATGGATTCAAACCTCTGCTATGCAAGAGAGAGGGGAGCAGGAACACACTGGGGGAGAACAAGCGGGCATGAGAGGGATGGCAACAGGTAGGGGAAGAGATAGCGAGGACAAAAGGGTAGAAGGGGGGCTAGTAAGGAAGGAAGGCGGGGGTGACTAGAGGAGAGAAGGCTATGGGAAGGGGGAAGGATGGGGACATCACTATCAGGGTCAAAGGGAATGGGGGCTCTAAATCAACAACAACAGGGAAAGGAGAGGGGTAGGAAATCAGCAGGGAACAAGAGGAGCTCGACATGGGAAACCCAGTAGGAAGTAATCAGGTTGGGAAGGGGTTCAAGGGGGATGGGAGGAATAAGTCAGAGAAAAGTGGTGAGGTGGAAGTAGGGGGTGCAGATACAGAAGTCACAGAGGGTGCAGCTGGTGGGGGTAAGGGGCAGGGAAGAACGATACTGGAATAGTGGAAGGGGCATTAGAAGGAAAGGGGTAAGGGACGGGGTACTCATCCTGGGGGATTCTATACTGAAAGGAGTGAGATGGGGCAGAAGGGGGGAAGGCACATCCATATTTGGGTTGAAGCTATTCTGGGGTTGACTGCAAGAGGGGCAGGGCAGGCACTGCTCAAGTGTGCAGCAAGGGGGAGGAAGAAACTTAATTTAGTGTTGCATGTGGGTAGAAATGACTTTGCAGGGGAGACTGTGGAAGTAGTGAGGAGTTGGGCAGGCAGTGTGAGGGGGTGGGAGTCGGTGGCATTCTTGGAGGTACTCCCGGTACCATGTGAAAGCAAGGGGAGGAAAGGTAGGATTGAGGAGTTCAATGAGTGGCTGAGGGATTGGTGCGACACCACAAAGTATGGGTCCGTCATTAACTGGGGTAGGGTCTGGGGGAATAGTGACTTGTATGCAGGGGACAGGCTACACTTGAGCAGGAAGGGGAGTATTAAAGGTGGGATTAGAGGGGTATCTCTCTACTGAGGTGGATTTAAACTAGTGGGGGTGGGGGTGTCCAAGGTTGGTAGAAAGGTCCAGGGAGCCTAATGAGCTCACCCCCCCAGATATAGGTAAAGGCGGAGGCGTAGTAACCCCGGGAGGGGCAGAGTGGTCTGAGTATAATACAGAAGACACCGCCACCCAGTAAGAATAAGGAGGAGAAAGGGTGCGGATTACCCGGAGGAGGGACACAGACCAAGGAGAAGAGTGAGGAGGAAGGAGGGGTACAGGTGGAAGGTGGTATCTCTCAACGCAAGAAGCCTGGGGAACAAAATTGCAGAGCTTCAGGTGCTCCTTTCAGAGGGGAAGGTGGACATTGCTGCGGTGACAGAGACTTTGTTTCACAGGGTACCATGATTGCGACTTGGCAATGCCTGGATGCAGGATATACAGGAGGGACTGGGGGGTTGGAAAGGGAGGGTTGCACTCTGTGTGAGGGAAGGAATCAAATGCATAAGGGATGAAGGAGGAGAGGACAGAGGCACATTGGGTGCAGCTCCTGTACTCCAAGGGCAGAAAGCTGAGACTGGGAATGGTGTGCAGATCACCAGCCCAATCCGGGGAACTGGATGGGGAGTTCGCAGAGCAGATAAAGAGTGTGTGTAAAAGGGGGAGTATGGTGATAATGGGGGATTTTAACCTACCAGGGGTTGACTGGAGCACCCTGGCCACTTGCAGTACCAGGGAGCAGGTACTCCTTGATGCATTCCAGGATGGCCTTCTGACACAATTGATAAGTCGGCCTACAAAGCTTGGTAGCACTCTGGACCTAGTACTGGCAAATGAGGAGGTGGTGAGGGAGGTAAGGGTGGAGGACCCACTAGCGGGTAGCAACCACCAAACAGTGTGGCTCATTCTCACGCTGGTAAGGGAGACAGGAGGCATAGGCACTAAGGTGGTGGACTTTAGTAGGGTGGACTTTGGAAGGATGGGAGCAATACTGCAAGGGAGACTACAGGATATAAGGCCGGGGATGGATGCAGAACAAAAGTGGGGAGTCATAAAGACTGATCTAACAGAGGCCACAGTAGTCTGCACCAGGGCCAGGAGTAAGAAGAGCAGAGCCAAGAAACCATGCTGCCTGAACAAAGAAATGCTGCAAGGAGTGAGGACAAAGAGGGCTGTATACCGGCAATACAGGAGAACAGGAAAGGGAGAGGATAAGCAGACTTATGGGAGTTGGTCAAGGGAGGTGGCCAGGATGGTGAAAAAAGCAAAGGCCTCCAGGGAATTAAGATTAGCACAGAGCATAAAGGGAGAGGGGAAGGACTTTTTTAGGTATGTCAGGGAAAAGAGGACGTGCAAGGAACATATTGTGAGGATAAAGCGGGGAGGGGATTGGGTGAAAGGGGGGAGGAGCAAGCAGGAAATTTAAATGAGTACTTCTGTCTGCTTTCACTAAGGAGAGGATGGTCCACTACCAGCATGGGCTGGGGGTGGGTAAAGGAGGGAGGAGGTAACAGACAAAGTGATCATAGGGAGAAGGGTGCTAGTAGGGCTGAGAGCAGTAAGGATAGACAAGGCACCAGGTCCCAATGACATCCACCCCAGGGTGCTGAGGAAGATAGCGGAGCTCTTGGCTGAGCAGCGGACAGATCTGTTCAACACCTCCCTGGAAACGGGATGTATGCCCCAGGACTGAAGGGTGGCCCATGTTGTGCACATACACAAGAGTGGGCCTAGGGAGGAGCCAGGAAATTATCAGCCGGTCAGTCTCACGTCCATAGTGAGTAAGCTTATGGAGGCGATACTGAAGGAGAGGCTGATGGCATTTCTAGAAAGTAATGGCCTCCAAGATGGGTGGCAACATGGGTTTGTCTCAGGGAGATCTTGTCAAACCAACCTAATAGAGTATCATGACTGCCTGACAAGGGAGTTGGATAGGGGCCATGCGGTACATGTCCTGTACTTGGACTTCAGTAAGGCCTTTGATACCGTGTCTCATGGGAGACTGGGGGGAAGCTTACAACAGTGGGGGTGGGGAAAAAAGCTGACTAAATGGATGAAGAACTGGTTACAGGGGAGGGTGCAGAGGGTGGTGGTGGTTGGGAGCTCTCGCATCCAGAGCAGTGACAAGTGAGGTGCCACAGGGGTCAGTGCTGGACCCAGTGCTATTTGGGCTCTTTATCTCCAATATAGCACATGGAGTGGGGAACAGGGTTAGTCTGTTCACAGATGATGCCAAACTGGGGACAGTGGTGGACGAAGAGGACAGATGGGAAAAACTGCAGGGGGACCTAACCAAACTAGAGACATGGTTGGTGGAGTGGCAGCTAGGATTCAATGCAAAGAAGTGTAAGGTGATGCACTTTGGGGCTAAGAACCAGAAGCGGGACTATTGGTTGGAGATGTGAGGTTGGGAATCACAGAGGAGGAGAAGAAGGACCTAGGGGTGCTGGTAACTGGGAGCATGAACAACTCGACCCAGTGCAGGAGGGCAGCAGCGAAGGCAAACAGGATGCTGGGGTGCATTGCAAGGGGGTTCTCATCCAGGAACAGGGATGTGATCCTACCACTCTACAGATCATTGGTCAGACCGCACCTGGAGTACTGTCTGCAATACAGGAGGCTATACCTCAGGAGTGATATAAAGTTACTGGAGGGGGTGCAAAGGAGGGAAACAAAAATGTTAAAGAGGATGGAAGGAAAGGCATATGAAGTTAGGCTGAAGGAGTTGAACATGTACACACTGGAGGAGAAGAGGGTTGGGGGAAATGATTGAATCATTTAAATACCTGAGGGAGTAAATAAACCTAGCACTGAGGGGGTGTTCAAACTGAGGAGTGGAAGAGAGACAAGGGGGCACGGACTAAGGTTGGAAGGGGGATGTTTCAAGAGGGAAATGAGGAGGTACTACTTCACTGAGAGGGTGATGTCTAGTTGGAATGCACTGCCAGAGGGGTTGGTAACATGTAGGACAGTCAATAGCTTTAAGAAGGAGTGGGATAAAGCAAGAGAAAGAGTTGGGGCGGCAGGGGCTGGGACAAGCGGGGGAGGAACTGGCGGGGGGAGGCTGGGGCACCTGCAATCTGGGGTGCTAGCTGCACACTTGGGCAAACTTAGATAGACTGGTTGGTTCTGCTGGCAGATTTGTATGTTTGTATGTATATTCGTATGTAAAATCACAGTGACTGTTCATGAGCAGAGGTCCTAAAATGCCAATGTTAAATATTTGGTGACAAATGTCCATAAAATGACTGTGTTACAAGCATGCATTGTGCACTTGCTACGCTCCCTTATAACGTCACAAATTTGTAGTATTTTCACTCAAGATTTTCAACACTGGCATTTTTTCAGACGTCCTTATAAACGGTACAGCTGTCATTTTTCACATCCTGCCTGAAATATGCATTTACACATCTGTTGCAGAATAACGCAGTTGCTGTAGGAAATCAATGTTTGGGACAGATTATGGGGGGAAAGTGGAAATTGTTTAACCAGGAAAGGCACACTAAGCCAGAGCTTGTTTCCAGGTGCGACCTGGAAGCACAAGGAAGTTAAATGACTGACTCAGGGTCACACAGTATGCAAGTATTGAGGTGTCACACAGTATGCAAGTGGAAGCTGTGAGATTCAAACCCAGGTCTGGTCTGCTGGATGTCACCAGATTTGCAGCTCAGAGCCTTAGACCACTGTGCTATACTGCCTCCTTAAGAGAATCATACCGACAGTGTTCATGAGCAGAAGGCACAAAATGCCTACGTTGAACATTTGGTGAAATAATTCCACTAAAGGACAGTGTTACGCACATGCGTTGTGCAGTTTCCACATACGCTTGGAAGTTCGAGCATTTTTAATATTTTCACTACAGATTTTCAACATTGCCATCTCTTCACACCTCCCTATGAATGGTACAGCTGTCATTCTTCACATCCTGCCCCATTTGTGTTTTCGTACATCTGGCACACAATGGCACGGTCACTGTGGAAACTCAAAGTTCGGGATACTTTCACAAAATCACAGTTCCACTGTTCATGAGAAGAGGTCCCAAATACTTTCATGAGGTGGGGGTTACAAAAAGGCCATGTTGAAAATTTGTAGTGCAAATACCAACAAACGCCTAGGGCATTAGGGTTTATAACCATAACGTCGCACCCTGTACAGACTGACAGGTACCAGTGGTGTGCCTTTGGATTTCCGACTGTAATGCTCATGCCATTCCACCCCCACCCTGCAGTCAGTGACAGGCATTGAGGTGTACCTTGGACTCTTCGGCACCAGAGTTCACCCCATTCTTCTATGTTGCACCCATTTCAGCATATGTCCCTGTGGAATGGGGTGACTATAAAGTCGAACTCCCCAAGGCACACCTCAATACTTGTCAGTGTCTGCAGGATAGGTTGAGGTGAAATGACATGAACGTTATGGGCGGGAACCCAAACTCATACCCCAATGCATGTCCATCTCTGCAGAGTGGAGGTGGAGGTGGGGTTGGTGTGAAGTTCACTACTTCATAGCCATTTCTACTCTGCATCTGTCTAACTCCTGCATTTCCAATGATAATACCAGCAAGCAAACATTTGGCATTGACAAATGCTTGTTTCTGCTTGGTTTCATACTTGTATCATGAACACCCTAGGCCCACATGTGGTTCCTGTCTGGACTTCTACAGATTGAATTTATTAAACTAGGAAAGGTGCAGGGAGGACTTTGAAAGATTTAACAAATGTATGTTTTTAAACTTTCTTTTATTCATTTTCAATGAGCCTTTTGAAAGCATTACAGTCAGCACAGCAAGGTTACATCAGCTCCCATATTAGGTGCCCTACATACATTTTAGCCTCAGGATTCTTGGCTCACTGTCTTATGATATTTCATATGGGGTATCATCCGTACAATTACATACTATTCTATCAGACCTTTTAGGATGACTAGCCACGTTAAAACCTGTGAGGTGGAGATAAAATTAGGTAAGGTTCTTAACAGATATAATTACCATGGCCATCCTAGCCATTGTCCCCACATATTAACACAACTAACAAATCATTTTTATGTTGTCTTGTGCCTGTGCAAGAAACACGTTGCCATAACTTTGGAATAGCAAGTTTTGGAGGCACGGTTGTGCTGTGGCTAGTGGCACCACTGCTTTTTCAGGCTGAGCTCCATGTCACGAATTAGATTGCACGCTGTCTATGACAGCAATGCAAAAGCACTGCCACCACTTTCAAGCATTTTAGCCGCTGCAATGAAGGAGCTCCACCTCACTGCAGGGCGTGCCTTATGCGGTGTAACATTTTAATAAACATGACGGGCAACGGCTCACCACCCGCCCTCACAGTCCCTCTGTAGCCAACTTCAAGGGTGCCCAAACCCCCTACCAGCATATGTGCCCCGTTCCCTGCTGTGGTGTGCCAAGGGGGTGCCTAATCCCCCTCGGCATCAATCATGCCTCCAAAGGCAGACAGCCCCCCGCCATTTTCCTAGAGCTGCCCCGATTGTGTACCATGCCCACACTGGGAGCCACCCCAGTGTGGGTGGCATGACCCCCCCCACCAATGTGCCACACTGGGAGCCCACCCCAGTGTGGCCACAACCTGTTTTAAAAAACAGAAAAAGGTTCGCGGGTATTTTATTTTTTAATCTGAAACAAAGGAAACGGTCCCTCGCTGGCTGTTGGTGGCCCCCACCCCCAACCTGCAACCACCCTCTGTGCACCCCACCTCCCCACAGCTGGTCAAAAAATTCCACAAAATGACTATGTTACAAACATGCATTGCGCAGTGTCCACACACCATTGTAAGTTCAAAAATGTTTAATATTTTCACTCCAGATGTTCAACATCGCCATTTTTTACACACCTTCTTATGAACAGTACAGCTGTCATTTTTCACATCCTACCCAAAATGTAGTTTTGCACATCTAGCGTACAATGGCACGGTCGCTGTGGGAAAACAATGTCCAGGACAAATTAAGAAAATCATACTGCCGCTGTTCATGAGCAGAGATCCTAAAATATCTATGTTAAAAATTTGGTGAAAGAATTCAAAAAAAACAGACTGTTATGAGCGTGTGTTGCCTAGTTTTCATGCACGCTCGTAACATCAAGCATTTTTATTATTTTCACTCCATATTATTAACATTGCCATCTTTTCACACCTCCTTATGAATGGTGCAGCTGACATTTTTATGTGGTGCAGAATGGTGTGACCTGAGATATGCACCAAAGTTGAAAAAAGCCTATTTATGCCATTATACAGTTTACCGGCATTTCTTCAGTTCGCAGTCGGTTTTGAAGAGTGCAGGCGTGTTCCCGTCCACCAAAGAAGCACGCACTCACCGGAGGTGTAACTATGGGGTGAGGGGGCTGTGGGGAGGCAGGGCATGTAGAGGTGGGCGTGGGTTGGGAGGGGGCATGAGAGATCGCAAAGGGACCCCGTTTCTTGTTTAATGGGGGGGAGAAAGCGAGGTCAGTTTCTTTTTGCAGGTCTGGCATTTGCCTGGGGTGAGCCCCAGTGTACCACCCTACACTTATGGAGGGACCCACAGCCACAGGGAATGGGCCCCATCGCACAGAAAGGAGGGGCGATTATGCCATGGGATTGGGCACCCCCTCGGCACACAGCACAAATCTGGGGGTGGGGACATTATGCCAACGGGGAGTGGGTTCCCCTGTCAGCAAATTGAACTGGGCAGGGGGGACTGAAGCCAACAGGGATTGGGACCCCCATCGGCAAAGAAAGACTGTTGGTGGTGCATGATGCCGAGGAGGATTGGGCACCCCCTCAGCACACAATTGGAATGGGAGGGGGCATTATGCTGACAGGGAGTGGGCTCCCCCATCAGCAAATGAAGTGGGTCAGGGCATGCTGACAGGGGGATTGGGCACCCCTGAAGTCAGCACTGTGAGCGGTGGCACTCAGTGCCTCCATGTTTACTGGAAAACTTCTCCAGTAAAGGCACATCGGGAGGCATGTTATTGTGCTGCTGCATGATGAGCTTGCCTCTCATTGCAGCGGCAGTTTTGTTAGATGTGGTGGTCACTTTACGTATTGCTGGTGTCAGCGCCTGCATGCTGGCTTATTGGGGAATGAGAGACGCACCTACTCATGCATGCCCTGCATTCGCCCACAGTGACCATGCCTCCAAATCTGCTACTACCGCAAGATGTTGGCTGGTGCACATGCGTGAACCAACATAAAAAGTGGTAACGCAGACTTAAAATTGGAAGAAAGGATATCGTACACATCAGGAGATAAGGGGCAATTTAAAATAGAATAAAACAATATAGGTCAAAATCTTCATCACTATCATGCACAGTTGTTTTAAGTGTGTATTATCCTATGATATATGTAAATATTGTAGAGTATTAAATGCCATTTTTATATACTTCATGCTTGCTGTGACTGAGTCATTTCAGGTATAGATAACCAGGGGTAAACTGACAAGTGTGTGATCCATTTACAAAGAGGCAGACTACAAAGTAACTATATCTAAGGCAAAGCATTCAGTATGACAAAACAGTGGATCATTTGCCCTTTGATAAGGAGCACTGTACTGTCATAACAGTGGCTGTAGTGGAATTGGACCTAGAGACACCACTAGTGAGGATGTGGCTGAGTGGTGGCAGCATACCAAGGTAACCCTTTCAGATGTTTCAATGGTTATGAAAACTGGAACAATACAGAGTTCAGGGAGAGAACCAGTTTTTGACACTGACTACTGGTGGTGTAGCAGGCACAGAAATGTATTTATTTATTTATTTAGTTATTGCCTGTATGTGTTAGCCTACCAGCTAGTTAGTGAGTAGGAAACAAAGTATATTGCTGTGTGAGCCAGATCTAGGATGCCAGTTCAACAAAAATTTTGTTGCTTGGCATTACAGCAATGGCTTTATGACGCCCACAATTGCAGTTGTTGATCGGCATTACAGCGATGACTTTATGTCAACCACAGCTGCAATTGGCATAAAGCCATCAAATAAAATGTTTGTATTTTTCAGGGGGCTTGGCCCCAATCCCCCCATGAAGGTGGTCTCTGCCCCTCGCATCACCCGTATTTTAATATAATCAACTCTGAGTCAGAGTTGATTTGGGCAGGGGGTGCAAGACCTAGAAGAGCAGTGCTGGGGTCCCACAGGTACATTACAGCAGCAACATCGAATTGACACTGTAATGTGCTTCGCCGTCGAAATGTCATACGAACATACAAATCTGCCAGCAGAAACAGGCCTCATGGTCTATCAAGTCTGCTTGAATGTGCAGCTAGCACCCTTACTCTGCAGCTGCCCCCTTCTCCTACTCCCTCACAGTTACCCCTCTCACCTTGTCCCATCCCCTTTTAAGACTTCCCACTGTGTTACAGGATATGACCTCTTTGGGCAGGGTGTTCTGTTTAGCCACAACACTCTCCATGAAAAAATGTCTCCTCAGCTCTCTCCTATATCTTCCCCCCTCCAATCTGAGACCATATCCTGTACTGCCCTTCCCCCTCCTTAACTTAAAGACCTCTTCTGTACCTGTCTTGTTTATCCCTTTCAAGTATTTAAAGGTCTTTATCATATCCCCCTGATCCCTCCTCTCCTCCAGGGTGTACATATCTAACTCACTCAGCCTGTCCTCACAGGATTCGTCCTCCAATCTCTGGATCATCTTTGGTGCCCCTCGCTGTACCCTCTCCAGTAATCTGATATCCTTCTTCAGAAATGTATGCCAGTACTGCACGCAGTACTCCAAATGTGGCCTGACTACTGACCTGTACAGGGGCAGGATTACCTGCCTACTTCTGGATGAGATTCTTCTCACAAGACACCCTAGCATCCTGTTAGTTTTAGCTGCTGCCTTCCTGCACTGAGCTGAGTTATTTATATTCCCCATTATGACCACCGCTAGATCTTTCTCCTCCTCAGTGATACCTAGCTGAACCCCTCCCAACTGGTAGCTCTTCCCTGGGTTCCTTGCTCCGAAGTACAGAACTTCGCACTTCTTCGCATTGAAACCCAACTGCCATGTTTCTGACCACTCCTCCAATTTAGTCAGGTCATTCTGTAGCCCCTGCCATCCTACTATGTCATGGATCCATGTCGCTGGCATGACAACCCTGACCGCAATGTTCACTACAGTGCCGGGAACCTGCCAACAACCCTGACCATGACACGACCCCAGACCGACCAGCAACATCCCAATGGTCAATGTGAGGGGGCTGCACCCCCCTACTAAATATATCAAACTCCACGTCACACAGACAGTGGAGTTAGATATTTACCCCATCACCGTACAGTGTCTCGAAGGGAAACCCCCGTTGCTGCCAATTTAGGCACTGCGGGGATTTTGCTGTGGGGGGTTCGCTGTCTGGGTGTCTCAGTAGTGATGGCATACCCTATGTCATACACCATCACTGTCTTCTTCGCATCATCAGCAAACAGACTGATCTTACTCCTGATGCCATGTGAGATCTCTGCTATGAATATCCCAAACAGCACCAGCCCCAGTACCAAGCTCTGTTGAACCCCACTGGTCACAGCCCTTTGGAATGAGAGTTCTCTCACCACCACCCATTACTGCCTCCCCTTCAGAGAGTTCACAATCCAGTTTTCCATCTTTGTCCCCACCCCCACATATTCCAGCTTTCCCCCCAACCTCCCATGAGGCACAGAATTAAAGACCTTACACAGAAACATAAAAACATAAACTTTGAAGGCAGATAAGAACAGCTTGGCCCACCTAGCCTGCCCATTTCCTACCTATTGAATAAGCTGCAGTTTCCAGTTACCCAACACCCTACTTCCTGTGCTGAAGTCCAGATACAGGGCATCCACTGCATGGCCCTTATCCAGTTCCCTGATCACCCAATCATAATACTCAACTAGGCTGGTCTAGCAGGATCTTCCTGAGATGAACCCATCTTGCTAATCATCCTGGAGTCCATTGTCCTCCAAACAGGCCACCAGCCTCTTTTTCAGGATTGTCTCCATTAGTTTTCCTACAATGGATGTGAGGCTTACTGGTCTGTAATTGTCTGGTTCATCCTTTGGGCCACTTTTGTGGAGGGGCACCACGTAAACCATCCTCCAATCTTGTGGTATGCATCCTGTGTCCAGTGAAGTATTGAACAGGTCCACCAGCAGCCCAGCCAAGACCTCCACCAGCTCTTTCAGCACCCTGGGGTGAAGGCCATCTGGTCCTGGTGCCTTATCGACCTCAGTGCCTTTAGACCCTTCAGCACCCTGCCCTCTGTAATTACACCATCTGTCACCCACTCCCCCCCCTTGCCCAGCATCCCCATCCTCTGAGGTAGCTTCCTGCCCTTCTCCTTCATGAACACGGAACAGAAGTACTCATTTAGTGCTTCTGCCTGCTCCACCCCTTTATCCACTCCCCCTTCATAATCCTCACTATCTGGCCTTGCAGCTCCTTTTCTCTTTGCACAACATGTTGCTGTTGCATCGGCAAATAGTGTGAGATATAAGGTCACAAGGTCTCTTAATGTAGCATTGTGTGGTCTGTTAGTGGGGGGGGAGGATGAGTGACCTGGTGGTGTCACTCTTCCTTATCACCTTGTAAAGTTATACAGCACTGAGGCTTGTCTGTGCACTGGGTATGCATGTCACTTGGAAATGTAAGAATCACTGGCAACTACTGTGAGCCAACATTGTTATCATCTGGTGGTGGCTATGTTGGGTCCCGACTGGCAGCACTCCCTGTAAAAAGAGGCATTCATGCTCATCTGCACTTGTCAGAAACATACCCTTTCCTTGTGCTTGGTAAAACATTTCAACACCCTTAAATACAAAAACACTGATCATACAGTGCACAGAACTTGCGGCAGTCCCCTGTTGGCAATTGGGATTTTCTATCCCTTGTACTGAACGCTGGTCCTAAGACCACATATTTGTGGTCTAGCCTGTGCTACTCCCTGGAGTCTCCGACACAGAGCTTGTGCCAGATATGTGCTGCAAGCTGCTGTAAATCATGAAAAGTGTCGCAACTACATCCAGGGATGAAAAATCAGGCATAGCTGCGGCAATGTGGTTCAGCGCACCGGCGGAATCTAAGTCCCGTGATGCAGGGCAGGATGTAAGCCCTGCACCACGGTTAGAAAGGAGAGACACTTATGAATCCCCCTTTTAAAGATACTGTATAAGTAAGGAACCATATTATAGATTTTGTCCTGCTGTCTCCAACTCAACCATTACCACATTTCCACAGCTGCTCAGTGTGTTGTGTTCTTCTGAGTACCCATCTCTTTTTTCCCCCATTTTAAAATCTGGACCCCACAGGCACGTCAGCCTTGGCTGCAGTGAAAAAGGTAAAAAAAGGATGCAATGTTTTTTGGGGATTGGGATAAATAAAGCTGTGAAAGTCCCTCCACCTGGTTACAACATGAGCTGTGAAGGACACTGCTGTCTCAAAAATGCAGTAACCACAAGTAAATTATTCTCCTCAGCCTGATACTGCTTATGTTCAAGGGCCCAGGCCCAGGTCTGACATTTCTTGGGCCAATGCAGGGGCCAGTATTTTAACACTTTAATTATTTAATATGAAGTTTAATTTAAAAAAAACATTTGAAGAGTGATGAAAACGTGGATAATTCTTTGTGATTTTTGAAACCTAGCTGCATTTATGCTGAGACATGGGGCTCACATAAACAAAAGCACGAAGAGAAGATACTTCAAAGAGACAGGGTTTTCCCTGAAAAATCACTGGACATATTTTAGATGCAGATTTTGTTTTACTAAACAGCACTGAGACCTAGTTGTAATTATAGAGATGCACATATCATTGTTTTAGGCAGAGACGTGGACTTGAAAAGGAAAAAACTACCCAATCATGGGTTGGCTTTTCCCATTGATACGCTACCCAGCAACCAGAACTGATCTGGCATGATCATCCTGGAATGTCTGGAAAACAGTCCATCAATGTCTGTTACTGGCACCCCGTAACTGTCCACCGCACAGCCCCTACACAAACTTGGCACTGACACTAGGGGTGCCCAATTCCCCAGTGTCACCACCTCATAAGCAAAACCCCTGCAGTTCACTACCATACCACTCCTTATGCTCAGTCACATCTCTAAATGCTACTGAAGTGCCAAAAGGCTCATCTACAGCCATCCATTGATCTCTGTTGTTGCTGCCCCTGTAACTGTCCCACCCACCCAACCCCCCTCTCTCTCTGCACCCACCACACCACCACCCCCAATCTGCAGACATAGCACTGACACTGGGGTGCCCAATCCTCCAGTGTCACCGTCGCTCTCTGTTGTTGCCACCATTGTAACTGTCTTGTCCACCTGACTGTCCCTCTCAACACCTCCCAACATGACACTGATACTGGGGATGCCCAACCCCCAATGTTGCAACCTGAAATAAAGAAAACCTTCCTCATAGTTTTTTTTTTGTTGTTATTGTTTAATAAACTCTGTAAAAGAAAACTGCCCATTGATGTCTCTTGCAGCTGTTACTGTCCCCACCCAACCCTCCTCACTCAGCAGCCACCAGCCCCCCCAAAGCCCTCATTTACCTATCCAAAGCTGTAATCTTCGTAGACCACAGACTTTACTCTTCAAAGCCGGACCGTGAACTGAAGAAATCAGGTATGCGGTTCAATGTATTTCAATGGGGTTTTGAACTTTGTGGCATAACTTGGCCATTTTTCTATATTGTTGCCCCAAATTTTCAGCATGCCTTTGTAGGACCTCTGCTCATGAACAGTTGCAGTGGAATTAGGCAAATCTGTCCCAAAAGGTGTTTTTGTGGTCCCTGCACGAAATTACCTTTCGGGCAGAAGTTGACATTTTTTTCTGCCATTGTTTATGAGGCGGGGTCATAAGAAGGCTATGTAGAAAATTTGGTATAAAAATATTAAACAACAAACTTATGAGCCTACATTGACTTTTCAAATGCAGGTTCATAACTTAGGTAGTTTTCAATATTTTTACCCTGAATGTACAACATAGCCATTTCTTTACATCATCTCATGAATGTGACGGCTGACATTTTTTAAATCCTGGCCAAAATGTTTTTTTGCATCCTGAAAAGGGGATTTGGTGGTACCTGAGAGAAATCACCTTTCAGTCAGTAATTCAAAATTTTCTGTGCTCTTATTCATGAGGTGGGGTCATAAGAAGGTTATGTTGAAAATTTGATGTAAAAATATTAACAACAAAGTTATCAGCCTATGTTGAATTTTGCAAATACAGGCTCATAACTTTGGTAATGTTCAATATTTTTACCCCAAATTTTCAACATAGCCATTTCTTTATAGCACCTCATGAATATGATAGCTGTCATTTTTCAAATCCTGGCCAAAATGTTTTTCTGCATCCTGAAAGGTGATTTCCCAGTCCATGTGTGAAATCACCTTTCAGACAGGAGTTGAAAAGTTTCTCTGCGCTTGTTCATGAGGTGAGGTCATAAGAAGGATGTGTTGAGAATTTGCGGCAGTAATATTACTACATAAAGTTTTGAGCCTGCATTGAAATTTACAAATGAGGCTCCTAACTTCAGTAATGCATAACCCACACAGTGCATCACAATGCATCTAGTACCCCAGGGCTTTTATACCAGTGGCGAATATCCAGCATTGACAAATGCTTGTTTTCTTTTGATTTAGAAATGCACAGGTTATTGTGTGTTTTTAACAGAAAGAAACACTCAATTATGCAGAATATTTGGGAGCACTTAGAGAACAGTTTTTTTTATTTCAGCTGCTAAAATGAACTCTAAGAATGAACTGGTTTCATGGCACCGAGTACTACAGGACACCTAGCAGGAGACAGTCTGACATGCTCAACAACTGGGTCACTGAGCAGATCATCAATAAAAAGCCACCCCAACTCCTATCTAAACAAATGTACAATCCTTTCTGTAGTGCCTGCACTTGACTTACCCCATCTACAGTAACTGGCAGTTAGTCAGATTCAGACTGATGCTCAAGAGCTCTCCTCTCATGGCTCCCCTCCCTCAGCCATTGTATCCTTACTCATTTCCCTGGCCTTTTTTATGACAATTTTATGGAGGCTCTACCCCAAGCCTCCCCTCCCCTCGTGTGCAGCCCTACTACTGCCTGCATCCAATAACACCTGTAATGCTGTTCCCTGTCCAGTTCTTATCATGGTCTCAAAAGAATATTACCCCGACATACCTGCTCTACAACCAATCATAGCAATCCTCTTCCTGCTGCTGCCTCGGGTTGTCACGGGGGGTTGTGACTTCGATTGCCTACATCAAAGCATGTGTCAAGGCTGCAAAATCAGAGTCTTGGAATAGACTATTTCACCCATTCTCCAAATGAATCCTGTCTCCCTTTTCAGAGGAATTAATGATCTACAGTTTAAGTAATCCAGTTCAAAAGCAGCCCTAAACAAAAAACACTGAGGAATGCATCCATGATTTGCATAGTTTCAAAGCCCCATTTTCTTTAATTTTGCAGGCATGGATGCATACCTTTCTGTACACAGAATACCACCACCAGGGTCATGTCATCATGCACTTTCCGTGTGTAGTCAGTGCATGTAAAAAACATGAAGAGAGAACAGAACAAGAAAGTGAGGCAGGAGGGAGGGAGGAAACAGTACATAAATGGTCCACCATTCTAGTTCCACCAATTAAATGTTTTGTGAGAGGAGGTGGCAGAGAGTGAAGCTGGTCACAGTGGAACAGGGACTGGGAGTCATGGCCCTGGGACTCTGATGACAAGAGTTGCTGAGCCAACGATAGTACAGCCAATGAAATGATGTTTCATTAGTCCCTAGATATCAACTAGCTCCACTCCAACTTCAGCACATGCAGCCTGCTCTCTCAGTTATTTAGTGCATCTGGTGATAAAACCACCCTGAGCAATTCAAAAACATACCAAATTCCTCCTCTTCCTTCATCATGAGTTTCCAGTTCCCCTACTCAGGACAGCAGCGATCCATCCAGAACTCTAAATTCTAGTTCATAAAAAAATTTCATCTTGAGATCACTGCCCAATTCTTCTAAGTTGCCCTCCCATTGTCACTAGTGACTTCTGAAAACAGCAAGAGGGAAGGGTCTCAAGTGGCAAGCATGAATCACAAGTTCAATTTCATGATTCTTGTTTTCTTGGCACACAAATAAAAGCAATAAATCATAATAAATGAATACAAAATCATAAAAATGTTCATATAGAGGCTGCTGGATATTCAAAGTTAGCACCTTCACAAATATGATTAGTGCTGGCTCTAACCTGGGTTTACGCTAGCTCTCCGGACGGGGTCATATTCAGGGGCCTCCAGAGTGCTTCCCAAACCCTGTAGTGCAAAGGTGCTAAAATACTGCTGCACCAATGTAAATGAGGGGGTCTCCCTCATGCATACTGGCACAGTGAGATATTCAAAGGTTTGTAGTGGCAGTAAACAACCCCTCAAGCAAAGCTGTTGACTGCCACCGAAAACCACCTCTTAAGTTGGGACTAAGCCTGCACCCTCACCCCTCCAAAGGCAGGGGGGGCTGTACTGCAGTTGCCTACCTTGATATACTGTGTTCACTATTGTATGTATTCCCTGGTAGTCCAGTGGTCCCCCTGATCACCCTCTGACTATTTCTATAGTATTCCCTAACAGTACAGTGGATCCCCCCACCACCGATTATCCATTGTCTATTACTGTTCCCCCACCCCTGATTGCCTGTTGTCTATTATTAAAGTATTCCATGGTGGTCCAATGGTTCCCCCTACCCCTCAATCACCCTTTGACTATTATTGTAGTGTTTCTTGGTGGTCCAGTGGTTCCCCCCAGTCACTTGTTGTCTACTGCTGTAGCATTCCCTGGTGGTTCAGTGGTTCTCCTCATCCCTCATCCTCCTGTATACCTTATTATAGTACTTCCTGGTGGTCCAGTGTTCCCAAAATAGCCCTTCATCTGACCACTCACTGACATCTCACCTCCCTGTACCCCCCCATATCCCGGTGCCTGAGGCTTCCAATGGCTACATAATGTGATCAGTACAGCCGTTCTCTAACTTTCATGGCCATCCACCACATGAGCTGTCAGTAAGAGCATGTATTGTGGAAACAGTTGTCTCTGCAATGCACTTGCTCACTGACATATCATATGCATGTAGCTGTTAGGAGCGCCAGGCATCAGTGTAAGGGGGGGGTGCAGGGAGTGGGGCTGTCTGCTGGTGGGGGCTGTTTGGAGGCAGTGACCCACCAGGAAGTACTATAAATAGGTATCCTGGAGGATTGGGAGTCAGGGAAACCACTGGACCACCAGGGAATACTACACTAATAGACATCAGGTGATCAGAAGGAACCAATGAACCTCCGGGGCTCACATTTCATTAGTGTGAGTGGCATTAAGGGGCTGCTGTGCCTCATTTAAATGTGCCCATAATGGGCATGCAAATGGTCCCTTAGCGTCATGCATGCCCAATGGGCTCATTAGCATGTTTGGGCTAAATATAGCCCACAGGGAACTTGGCACTATCCTGTTTTGTGCAGTGCTGTTCCCTATGGGCCATATGCAGCCGTGGTCTGCACCCATGTCAGGGCAGCATAGATTCACCTAGTACTGTGACAACATGGACCAGTATTCAGTCGGATAGCGATGCTCACTATCCATCTGAATACCACAGCTGCAGGGGAAGCACAAGGACAAGTGCAGCGAAAACATTTGCCCTGCTCTTGCAATGTTTTTGGAATGTGGGACCCATACAGTTTCAAATTATAGTTTTTATCATACATCATATATTTATTCAGAGGAGTACACTTAGATGTGTGGCTGTTTTTGAATATCATTTCTTTTGTACTGAGTTTGATAAATTTGTGATGTTAGGTTTATGTAAATTATTGATATCAGATCATAATGTTTGATGCTGTTGCTTGACATTTTATGTTTGTTTCCAAGTATTTCTTCTGTACTGTAACTGATGCTTTGTACACAAGAGGACCTTGTAAATAGGGCTTTTCATTCCTAATAGTTCTATCCTATATAAAAATAAAGCTTTTTACTATTACAAATTATATCAGATTAGAAAATAGGCTTATTATTTGCTGGTTTCTGATTGGCTAGTACCCCTGCCAGGAGGGTACATAAACTTTCAATAGATGACCAGCAAATAAAAAGTGCAAGTCACCTGATCCCTTCATCACCTAAGCTATCCTTGTGCCCACCCTACTTGCTCATTGGACAAAACCACCCAATTCAAGTTGAAATTGGTGCCATTTGTTTTTCTCACACTTAGCAAGTGACACTGGTACCCCAATAGCATCCTACTTCAGTGCCAGCCAACAACAATTCCCACAGTAGTGCCTCCCAAACTGATAACAACAATGAGCAGGAGTATTCACGCAAGGACACCTGCATACTGAGCTGCCACATAGTCTCTCATGGATAGTCATGAATTATGAGATTTAACTGTGAATTATGATGTCAGAAAGTGCTTGTTAGATAAGAATTAATGGCCTTAGCCTTATAATATATCAGATTATATTATCTGGTCATATATCATATAATATTATCACATTTTCTCAACATGAAAATCAAGCCACATTCAAGAATAATAATAGCTAAGAATAATAATAATTACATTAAAACAAAAGCTATAAAAGTTGACTGGTACAGAAAAGAACACATCCTATTCATCATTATCTTTCATGAGTCATGTTTCCTTGTCATGCATCACTGCAGTGTGTGGTTAACACCATCTTCTTCCCTGCCTGCACACTGCACAACGATGGTACTGTAGGATTGGTATCCATCACTATAAAGGTAGTACTGTGCACCAAGGTAAATTGCCTGTGCCCATTGAGGCACTATATATAGTGTTATTTATCATCATCATGACTTGTCATGAGTTTTATGTAAACAACACAACACCAGCTGTCAGTGCCACTGCAGCCACCTGTGTATCATGTGCACGGTAAAGTGGTAAGTCAGAAACTACAAAGGGTATATGCACTGGGGTCAGCAATGAAAAGCAACTATTACTGTAATTCGCACTGGGTCATGGTGGTCTTGGGGAGGATAGCAAACTCTGTCCCAACACCACAAACAGTACAAATTACATATTCATCGCTGACCTCGACTTTCCAGCTTCTGTCTGTAGTTTGTATTACCCTGTGCCAATTATTGCATTGGGAGACATAGTTATTTGGCAAAGGTGCACCCCAATCAGTGTGACAGTTATTTTGTCGGCAATAATATGGGCATAAGCAATACGCCGCCTGGCTCTGCAATGCCAGGCATTGCGACTTCCTGAAGCCAGAATGCATTCCTGTTTTGTGGGAAGTTTCACCCCTGCCCCACCAGTAAATATAAGAAACTCTAGGGTGGGCATTGCCCAAAAGAGAGGAAAATTGTGTGGGTGCAAAGGACAGCGCGAGTGCAGGGCAATCAAAAGATTGCCCCGTCACTCTCACCTTTGTTGTGGCACCCTAATTGTGGTGCCAAAATGTAGTTGGTAACATGGCAGGATACCTTTGACAGAACTGTGATGTCAAACCGAATTTTCTGAGATGGGGGTATGTATACAACCCCTGTGCAGATTATGGTGCCATTTCCAGTCTCTAAGGTGACCTACAGTGCCTCCTCTCCTCCCTGTTTACTATAAACAGTTGACTAACATCGGCATTTCTCATAATGCAAGAATGGATCCACAACAAAAGGCTCTTCCTAAACAACTTTGAGCAACACATCACTGACACCTGCAAGTCAGTAAACTCCAAACTTGGAATAGCCTACAGTCAGATGCTTATCCCCTCAGATAGATTGGATATTGCTAGGGGTATCCTACTTCCATCCCTTGCATATGGTGCTGCCACCTACATACATGCTTTGAAAACTACCCTAAGTAAGTGGGCAAAAAACATACAATAGTATCTGTCATTATGTCTTGGCTTCCTGACGTTTGAAGCACCATTGCTTGCTATATGCAGAACGTAGATGGCCTTCTCCATCTCCATCTGCCAGTCGACTCCTTGCCCTTGGTACTCTGCTGGACAACATCATCAGAACTAGCCTACCTACCTCTCTTGCAAGCATGCTGGTTCCTCTGTCCCCCACCTATGGCCTCCGCTCTACTGGACTCTCTCTACTATACACCCCTAGGTGCAGAACCCTAAAAGGAACTAAGCTTTCTCCTGCCTGGCACCAAAATATTGGAATTCCATACCTCTTGATGTTTGCTCTGCACCTAGTCATACTGCTTTTAAAAAGATACAACACACTCCTTGTCAAACATGCCCTATGTTCCTTTTTTAACCCCTCATGGGGTGCTTGACATCCCCTTCCTCAGCTCTCAAAATGTCAATCTTGCTCTGACCTCTTTTTACTGTTATATGTAGCACTTACCATGGATTATGTGTTAAAACTCTACTACACTATGATTTATGCTTATTATGTTTTTACTATTGTGTGTTTTTCTGCCACTGTCTCTATCATATTAGCAATACTGTTTACATCACAAAACATTGTGTAGAGTTTTCCTTGTATGGTTGATTACCTCTGAACTATACCTGTTATTTGTTTTATCTGCCAATTTTGTATTGTAACCTCCCGGGTCGTGTCTGAAAGTAGTCATATTTTGTGGCTACGACACCTTACCTGGTAAACAAAAACTAAATAAAAATAAAATGTAACATGAATGATCATCATCAGTTATGTTCAAAGATCATGTTCAAGCTTCAAAAACCATCATTGTGATCATAAGTAACAATAATTAAACATCAACGTTAATTAGTGGCCAATCAATAACCATTAAGTTATGGAAATGGTGACTATGACTAATGATGATCTCATATCATCATGATTTTTCATGACTGCCCATGGTCATGATTACAGTAATACATTTAAAAAAGCAATTTATCTTTTCTTCATACTTCCAGAATTTAACTTGTATTTAGACATCTTTATTGGAATGATCAGTTTTATGATATCTCTTTTTCGGAAGCCTCTTGCTTAATTATACTTACTCTGATACCGCACATCTTATTGGATTTAAAAAGACTCATATTGATTTATATAGCTCCATTAAGTGGTTCCTTTTATAGTTGTGGTGAGTTCCTTAAAGTACATGGCTTGTGTTCAAAACCTTTCCTATCTGTCTGCAAAATAATACTGTCAATGCAAAATTAATTTAAACATAGAAATGACCATTGTTTTTGTCCATAAAATGTGCTTTTGAAATACGCAAATTAGGTGTGCAAATGTTTATACTATACCAGACATTTCATGTACTTGTTCTAATGGTATTAAAATTTGACTTCACATTATTTACATTATAATTGAGAATTAATTTGTCTTTGCTGATATGTGACATTCATATTTTCATAATTGTAACAAATAAAACTTTAAGTGTTACTTCTGTGACTTGCACTCTTATAATACTGAACTACTATAATCATCAATGATCATCACTTGATCATCCACAGATCATCAACAACCATCATGCTGATTTAAGCTTACAAAAATAATCAATAATCATCATTTGGTGATTTCAAAGTTCATGTCTGATGATTAAATCATGATCGAGATGATGATCTTAGATAATTATCTCCTTTCATGGTCTTACGGTAACATTTGATGATTAACGATAATCAGTCATGACTGACCTTCAAAAACCATGATGATTTACCGATTCACCTGGGTTGTGATCAAAAGCACAGCCATCGGGTTTAAGAGTGGTATCAAGAGACTGGAGAAAAGCAAATGTTGCAAAAGTGTCCAATGAAGGTAAAAGGGAAGTACCTAGCAACGACTGACAGGTCAGTGTACTGCAACATTAGTTACCTGTAAAATCTTAAACACAGTTATAAGGCACTGAATCAGGGCATTCACTGAGAAAAATGTATTGTTGGATAAAAGTCAACAAAGAGTCAGACCAGGGAAATCATGTCTCATGGGGGGTCGAGATCATTTTTAAAACTTCGAGGCATTTACTGCTAACTGCTTTTCATCTAAATGGTTGTAATGCCATCCACAGACAGTTTCAGACTACCACTCCCTTCTAAACTTGGTATCAGACCCAATGAGAACCTATAGCCACTGGCTATCCTTGCCTAACAATTCCATTGGGTCTGAGATACTGTACTTCCCACTGCAATGTAGTACTGTCAGCTTATTTTCCACATTTTGCAAAGATACAACAATCAGGTGTCAACCTTATAGAGAATAGTGGATGGGCAAGTATGCACAATTGATGTGTTGTGCCACTGAGGGGTTCTGATTCCCTATGACCTCAAGATTGAAGCTCGAGAGGTCCGTGGGAATCAGAAACCCCGAGTAACACAACTACTAATTGAGCATAACATTGCCATTCATTTTATAGTGTATGGTGCCCCTCTGATAATTTAAGTCAGCATTTTAATTTTTTTTTAGCCGTAAAGGAATTCTTTCTACTACGCTTTAATCTGGTATTTGTCAGGTTGCTAAGGTTAGTGCTGTGGTTGTTAGGGACCAAGCGTCCCTACGTCTGTAGCATGGTCTGTCATTGGCTGTCAGTTGCCTTTGGACGGGGATTCCAGCAAAAAAAACATGGTGGATGTATCTCTCGCTAACTGAGAGGACCATGAGTGAAAGGATTCACCTGTTAATGTGAGTAGTTTTAAATATCTGGTTGATCCTGCATTTTTTTTTATATTTTAATGTATCTGGTCAATCCTGCCTTTTTTGTGGTACCCTGTTCGTCATCAGTTCGGGGGATGATCGTGCCGCTGGCTCCGAGTTTTTCTGTGTCTGGTCCACTTTTGAAATGAGCTGAGCGTATGCAGCCTCTAGAGGCTTTCAAAATGTTGTTGTAGTACAGTGTGGTACAATCACATTCTATGACCTTTTGAACTGTGGTACTACAACATTTTGAAAGCCACTGAGTTCCATACACAACAAGCCTTCACCATACACTATAACATTTTTTTGCACTAGCCAGTAGGACAAATTGATTCAAAATTACATTAGCCTGCAGATTGTTGCACTAGCCCACAATTATAATGATACATTTTGATCACTTATACAGGGAAAAATGCAAGCCAAGAAATACTCTAATTGTTGCATATTAATCCTGTTCCCATATTGCTTCCTACCCAGCTAAAAAAAAGGGGAGAGATTGCAATGCAGTCACACAAAGGGCCTGATTTTAGAAGGTTGCTACAGGGGCGTAGCTGTGACAAACCCCTTTGATGCAATGCAGCCCAGTTTTGGAAGGGTTGGCAAATTTGTGACATTTGTCACACTTTATGGCAGCTTGCACCAAGCCCCATAAAATGACCACCCCAATGGTACAAATGTAGACTGGGGGTAGCTGGTCTAACTTCCTGTGTTTGGCACAAGAGACTTAAGTCACAGTTTGTGGCTGGCTCACTTGCAAAATTGTAAATGCCTCAATGCCTGCTGCAAGTCATCATTTGCATCTGACTCTCTGATACAAATCCCTTACACTGATCTTTGGCCCTTCTCAAATCGGGCCCACAGTGTGTGCACCCCCATTGTTTTGTACCATGGCCTCTTCACTTCCTTTTTATGTGCCCCCCTCCACACCAAACCAGAGGATACCATAATAGCAAATGTTTAGTCCAGCAGTCCTAGCTCTGCACACACAATAGCGAACATCATCGTGCCTCACCACAATCTCATCCCCACCTGCAGAGCAATGAAGAGTTAGGCAGAGAAAGACACTCTCAGCCCCCACCATGTGATTAACCAGACCTTCACTTCTGAAAGTTTGCATACAGTGTCAAGGGAGCCAATGGCAGAACTTGGACTTCTTTGGGGAGGGAGCTGCAGAAACCTAGGGAGCTTGGGATATAGAAAACTTTGTGACATTTCTCTTTATATATACCAGGCACAAAAGTATTAATTAGACATACTCAGCACCAACAATAACATATTTTTAAAAAATACTGTCTTTGCATCTCCCTAGGGGAAACAATACACAGGCATGATGATACACTGCCTCTGTTTCTAAATAGGATGATATATGCACCCCAGTAATGCCGAATTTAACCTTTCAAATTATATTTATTTATTTATTTTTCATCTTGTAGTAACATCTTTGAGCTATAAGCTTGTTTACAAAGGTTCAACATCATGGTAAGGCACAGACAAGTTCAAGTTTATTGGTAACAAAAATGTATAAAATTACATAATTTATAACATTTCATTATCTAAAAATATTTACACAGTAACATATAAATGCACTTATAACATAACAATCATATATTTCACATATCTCAGATCAGCTGGGGAACCTTAAACATTGCTTACTGCCAAACATTTTGCAAAACCAAATATTATATTAGTTTTCTCTGGCTTTAACAATTTCAGCTGCATTCTATCAATATCACATAATTTCACTTCACCTAAAAGAGGTGTCACCCATTTGCTTCTCTCTTTCTTCCAATATTTACAATTCTAAATAGCATGTAACATCCTTGGGAGTGCCGTGTCTGTACAGTCACAGTTACATCTCTTATTTTATCCAAATCCTTGTTTAATATGCACTGTATCTATACCTATCATATCCAATCTAAGCTTACATAGGCTATTTCTATGCAAGCTATTCTCACATGTCACAAGATATTTTTCCATGCTCCAATTCTGTTTGGCTCCTGAATATAAACCAAACTTATCAATTTCATGTATTTTTTCAAAATCCTTGGCAAATGCTATGTGTTTTAATCTCAAGATTGAACATTCTACATAATTGGTAGTGTTACACTCTACAGAGGCAGGCAAAAGCTCTTCTAATCCAACATTTTTTAATAGATTGTTCAATCTTGAGACCCATTTATCTTTTACCATTTTCATTTGCATCATATTATTAAAATCTCTCCAGCAAAGTCTTGGTAACCTTCCTTCATTCCTACATTTAATTTTTCCCCAATATTTAACTGACCTTATTTGCAATCTTGTAGCTAACGGTAACATACCTGTTTCCAACCTCAAAAATGCAGAAGGACAGTCCCTGGGCAGATTTAGTATAAGCTTTAAAAATCTGTTTTGCGCTGCCTCAATATTATCTGTATTAGTGAGATACATCCCCCAAATCTCACTTCCATACTTAAATTGACTGACTGCTTTAGCCTCAAAAGTTGTTTTTAATGCTTTATAATGGTTTCCTGCAAATGTATTTGCAAATGCCAATATGGCACTAGTTGTCCTATATGATTTGTTTTTTATTTCCTTTATATGTGTATACCATGAATGCTTTCTTTCCAATATAACATCAAATGTATATGATTGAACTACTTTATTCTGGGTTCCATTTATTATCCAATGATCTCCTTTGTCATTTGTTTGCCCCACTATCATAATTTTAGTTTTCCCTACATTCAAGTTCCAAGTCTAAGTCTTCCAGTGTTGACATTACATTAATAATCCCTCTTTTTAAGCCTAAGGGGTTCTTGACAGTAAAACTGCACATCTGCATAGAGTAATAACTTTATTTCTTCCTTATCAATTACAGGAGTGAAAGTATCTATATCAACTAATTTTTTATTAGGGTTTCAATATACAAATTAAATAGGGTTGGGGATAACAGACAACCTTGTTTGACTCTGGTGGTAATTTTTATTTTCTTAGTACGTGCTCCATCTTTTGTATAATGAACCATTGCTGTGGTGTTAGTATGTAAAATCCTAAGTATATCCAATAAATGTTTATCTATATGTTGTTTTTCTAATATCTCCCAAAGGATATCCCTATTTATGGAATCAAAGGCCAATTTTATATCTATGAAACAAATATATATATGTCTCTTCTTCCCATCTACATAAATATCTATAATGTAATTTAGCACAAAAATTGAATCCAGAGTACTACATTGTTTTCTAAATCCACACTGCCATTTGGAAATCAGTTTCTTCTCATCCACCCAATTATTCAATTTATCCAAAAATTAATCTAGTATATATTTTTTGCACTATCAGGAGCAATGTAATGGGTCTATAATTTTTAGGATCTTGTTTATCTCCTTTCTTTAATAGTGGTACAATAACAGACAAGTGATACATTTGAGTACAGAAACAAAAAGTACAGACATAGGCAAGTGCATAAATAAATTACAAACACTGGTGAATTCTTGGAGTGAAAAATAAGAAAAAAGGGACATGCTACACAATATAAAAAACTGTACAATATAAAAGAAAAAAGTACAATTAGTTCATACAATAAGGTAGAGTTGAGTTTAATAACAGATTTGATAAACTTGGGTCACAGAGGACAAAAGATAGTGCAGATAGTACAGTGAGGAGAAGTGTAGAGTGTGGATAATAGAGCAGACAGGGGTTATGGTGGGAGTGGGCGAGGGGTGGGGGTTGAAAACATAGAGCAGACAGAGATGTCCTTGTCAGGGTTATAGAGGTAGAGAGCAAGGGGTGTGGGTTGTGAAAATGAGTGAGGAAACAATTACTGGTGGGGTGGAATGAGCTATACAAAGGGTGGAGAGACCAGCAAGGAGGGAGTCCATTAAGGGGTGAAGTTAGAACCTGGGGTGGGTAATAGGGAGGAGAGGAATGTAGGGGTAAGTGGAGATGGGGGTTGGGGAGACAAAGAGGTGGCAAAAAGGCAATGGGGGGAGGGCCAGGGTGATGGGGAGGGGAGACCAGCAAGGGAGGGGAGTACAGCAAGGGGGGGTAGAACTTGCAGTCACAGGAGCTGAGTGCTGTCAGGTGTTTGATTAGTACTTTTTTGAAAGTTCCGAGCTTAGGCACATTTACTACTACTGGGTGGAGTTCATTGAGCCAGAGGGGTGCCTTATAAGCAAAGAATCTCTGTGCAAGGGCAGTGTGTTGGAATGGGATACATAGGGCATTACTTGTTTTTTCTCTAGTCTGGTGCAAGTTAGATGCAGGTTTAATGAGGTTACTTAGGGATGGTGGAGTTAACCGAGGAGTGATTTTTTTTTTCCCAAGGAGGCAGGTGTGGTATTTAATCCTTCCCTGGAGATGAAGCCACTTGGACTGGATGGAAATTTCGCAGGTGTGAGTGAGGTTGGGTGCACCTAGAACTAGCATACAATACTTGTTTAGGGCTACTCTGACTCTTTTTAGAGCTGTATCCATCGCAGTACTATACACAATTAGCCCATAGCCTATAACAGACATTATAGAACTACTGACAGTCAGAGACAAGGCTGCAGGAGTCAAACTGTGTCTGTGTCTGTAAAGCAGACCAATTCTGGTGCTGGTTGTCTACAACATTGTCTATGTGATGGGTAAAGGAGAAAGAGTTAACCAACGTGACACCTAAATATTTAAAGGTGCTAACCTGATTGAGTGACTCCTGTTTGTTGTTCTGGATGGCCAGCTGGCTGTCTTTGTATTTGCTCTGGTGGTTAGCAGACAACATAACCTTTGTTTTTTTTGTAATTCACGAGAAGCTTGTTTTGAGTAAACCAGTCCTCTATTACTGAGAAACTATTTTGGAGTTTGGATTCTAGCAAGTGTGGGTGTGGGCTACTGGAGAAGATAGCTGCATCATCTACACATAGCAGGCCACGGGAGTGAGTTAAGGAAAAAACTGAATAGGAGCTGACCTAGGACTGAGCCTTGCAGGGCACTGGTTGTCACCTGCCTACTGTCAGAGAGGGTCCCATTGATTTTCACTCATTGAGATCTGTTTCCAATGTCACTTTTAAACCAATCAGCTGTGTCAGGTGATAGCCTGGATGCAAGAAGTTTGCTGAGTAGGATACTGTGATTGACAGAGTCAAAATCTTTAGTGAGGTTGATGTTTATCAACCCCACTAACTGCCTGTTGTCAAGTGCTGTATGGATGAAGTCAATGTATTCCAGTAATGCTGTGGTGGTACTGTGAGCCTTCTGGAAACCATGCTGTTGAGGGCATTGGATGTTATATTTGTTAAGGAAGTCCACCAACTGATCTGAGACTATTCGCTCAATGGCTTTGGAAAGAGGGGCTAGTATGGAGATAGGCCGATAGTTGGCATGAATAGCCCAATCCCAACTTTTGTAAACAGGCGTGACAACTGTGGATTTCCAGTTCTTGGGGAATTGCCCATATTTTAGGGATAGACTCAGAATGGTAGTGAGTGGGTGTATTCATTCATCAAGGGAAAGAGCTATTAATTTAGGGTCAAGGGAGTCGGTGCTGTGCTTAGATTTGCCGAGTGAGCATTGAAGATATTTTTTGACTTCAGAGTGGGAGATTTGCTTGAAATAAAATTGTGGGGTACCTGTGGAGGTTAGAATATGGTCAGCCTGGGTCTCTTAATTAATATTTTCTGTGTTTAGAAAGTCTTGGGGGAGGATGTGACTGAGGTCTGAGAATGCAATGTTGAATGCATCTGCTATTGTTTTTGGATCTTGAGTAATTTCCCCATTCACAAGGAGCATAGAGGAGAGGATTTGTTGTCCTTTCCCATAAGTTCTTTTATGTTGTTCCAGAAATTTCTTGCCACCCCCGCCATGTGCAGCTAAGTCTGTCTTTAAAATGCATTGCTTTAGCAAGCCTGATCTCCCGGGTACAGGCATTTCTTGCTGCCCTCTAACACTGGGTATCTAATATCATGCCAGTGTTTTTTGTTTTGTGCTAGAGGTGGTCCCTAGCCAACATAAGATCAAGAAGAGAGGGTGTGATCCAGGGGTTGTTGACACCCTTCAATTTACATTTTCTAACCAGAGCATAGATGTCACATTGTGTTAAAGGTTGAGATAAATTGATCTAGGGCCTGGTAAACATCATGGAGGGCAGAGAGGGAGGACCAATCAATCCGTTTAAGGTGGGATTTCAATTAACTTAGTTGTCCTCTTTTAAGGGCATGACTTGTGGCTATATTGGGGAGGGGATTGGTGACTTTGTTGGACCAGAGACAGGTAACTGGGGAGTGGTCACTTAGCGAGTCTGTGAGGATTAAGGGGTCCATGACTCACTCTAGGCAAGTTGTAAGGATTCAGTCGATCAGGGTCTTAGTCCCCATCCAATAATTAATCCTGGTCAGGGCTTCAATCATTTGGGAGATGCCTAGGCTAGAGATGGCATCCTTGTAACCAGTTAATATTAAAGTCCCCTAGGATTACAATTTCCCTGTTGTGGTGCAGATCTGTTAGGAAGTCAATTAATTTGTTGGAGCCGAGTGTTTGTACTCTAGGTGGTATGTATACTGATGCCATGGTGAAGGATTTATTTTGGTTGCCAAGTAATAACCTGATGGCTAGGATCTGGATCTCCTTGCCAGAGTCAATGTGGGAGAATGCATACCCTTGAAGGGTGTTTTTGATATAAATGAGACAGCTCCCCCCCCCCTTTTTGCCCATTCTGTCAAGCCTGAAAATGGAGTACCCACAAGTGATAGGGCTGAGTCTGGGATTTTTGGGGTGAGCCATGTCTGCACAGTGGAGAGCACCTCTGGATTGAGTTGGCTGACTCAAACTTGTAGCTGGTCTAACTTTGGAAGGAGGCTGCAGATATTTATGGTAGTCATTTGGCAAGTGCTATCTCTACAGGACCAGGATTGGGGTTATGGTGCCAAAGAGTACTAGAAGCAATAGGGTGCAGTGCAATGCAGTAGATACTTCTTTATGGCTTTGAGCTTCAGGGCATGTGTGCGCCTGATTTGTTCCCTGCCCATTGAGGGTGTTAGGGTTAAAACTAGGTGGGACAAAGTGATAGGACAAAGACGGTAGTAGTGGGGATACAGGGATTGGATAGGCAGGGGGGTTAGCAGCCCCTAGACTAGCCTGTTGAGCACCAATGTCTGTTGCCGCCCTACAGGTAAAGTGGGGCATTTCTAGTACTGTGGGTGGTTGAGTGATGTTTTTCTGAGTTTATCTATTCCTATTAATGCAGGCATCAAGTGAAGTAGACAGAACATAAGTCCATGACTAGTAAGGGACCTTTTTTTGAGTGCCCGTGGAGAACTATACAGCTAAGGCAGAATGATAGGGAGGAATAAACTTTACTGAGCAAACTGAGCAGGACTGTGAGTCTATCATAACTACTGTAGATTTTTAGGAGACCATTATCAGCACTATGGTGTGTGTGCGGGGTGGGGCAGGCAGAGAGGGAGAGATTACAGCGTCCTTGATAGGAGGGGTGGAGAGGTCTAGGGAGGGAGAGACCACTGAGCCACACCTGTGGGGGTGGAGAAGTCGGCTGATTTTTCCAGAGGACACGTAGAAATGGCAGACCACCATTGGGTGGAGGGGTGGTTGGGGATGGTGGGGCACTATACAGTGTCACGTGAAGTGCACCACCATACCTTGGAGTGAAACAGAAGCAAAGCAGTACCAGAGGTAGGGGGAGAGTTGTCCTAGGAGCAGGAGAGAGCAGCGGGGGGGGGTCCTGCCCAGCCCTCGATGGCTCAGTGGCAGAGTGGTATGCTTGACTGGGTCCTGGGGAGCTGAGGTAGGGGGGAGAGGTATCCTGGGAGCAGGGGAGTGGAGCAGGGAGCCCAATCCAGCCCTTGATGGCTCAGTGGCAGTCTGAAAGCACTCAACTGGGCTCTGGGGAGCTGAGGTGGGGGGGAGAGTCATCCTGAGAGCAGGGGGGAGGAGCAGGGTAGGCCCAATCCAGCCCTCAACGACTCAGTGGCAGTCCGGAAGCACTTGACTGGGCCCTGGGGAGCTGAGGTCTTGACAGCAAAAAAAAGGCAACAAGAAATTCTTTATGTACATCAGCAAAAGAAGAAAAACCTGGGGAGGTATTGTAAGGCTCAAAGGGGGTGAAGGAGAGTGTAGGGAGGGAGACCTGGAAAAGGCAAAAATACTGAAGAAATACTTCTGTTCAGTATTCATTAAAACGTAGAAACAGAGAATTTTATGGCAGATAAGGACCGCTTGGCCCACCCAGTCTGCCCATTTCCCTACCTAATGGATAAGCTGCACATCCTAGTTAACCAACAGCCTACGTCCTCCTACCCCCCACTAGAATTGCCTTATGTCTGTCCCATGCATTCTTGAATTTTCCCCACTGGTTTTGACTCCATGAAGAAGGAGAGGGTCAGGGACCACAACTAGGCAACAGATGCGAGGAGGGGAGAGGTGCACACCAGTTCATTCACAGTGGAGAGAGTCACAAAACTGAAGGTGGACAAAGCAATGGGGCCAGATGGTATATGCCCAAGGATATTAAGGGAACTGAGAAGCATTGTTCACAGACTCACTTAACACAGGAGTGGTTCCAGAGGATTGGAAGAGGGCACATGTGGTCCCTCTACACAAATCTGACAGTAAGGAAGAGGCAGGGAACTATAGGCTGGACAGCCTCACCTCAGTAGTGGAGATCATGGAGACACTGCTTAAAGAAAGAATAGTGGGACATCTGGAATCCAACAGGGCCCAGGATCTGAGGCAACATGGATCCACAGCAAGAAGGTCATGTCAGATGAATCTGACAGATTATACAAAATTTAATGAAGCAGCATCCACGCTTAAACAGAGAGACAGTAGAGTTTTTCCACTTAATTAAAATCCATTTATTATAGCATTTGAATCCACCAAAAGTTCACCAAAAGTGAGAAGAGGAACATGGCAGTGAACAAAACCACTGCTCCTTATGTCTCACCCCACACACAGGGGTTTCATCTGAGGATGAATTAACGTGTTAGAGGCTGACCTTTTAAACATAAATCAACCAATGAATTATTTTTAATATATACGTCATCTTTCAAAAGTGATAAAACAGATTTTGCCTCTACACACACCAGTATTACAAACCAAAAATAGTGTTCAATCACAATATGTCTATTGCTTAATAAACATTCAAATACATAATTATTCAATTATATTTGGTTCTATATCAATCCAAAAAATTCCGTTAATTTCAGACCTGTGGCGAGAATAACAATGTATTACTTACAAATAATGGCACTAATGAAAAATACCATATTGTCATATAACTATATATATACATATATTGTCCATCTTGAAAAGGGAGAATGAGGGGGGAAAAGGGTCCAAAACTGTTCATCGCTGAGCTGTCTACAAACCTCCTTGATATAATCTTTAGTTTTTAACACTACAACACCACCCTCCTTGTCCACAGCTTTGATAGTTACCTGTTTATTATTTTTCTAACTGTATAAGGCTGTTTTCTCTTCTTTTCTTAAGTTGTAGTACATATGATAGGGATTTTGGTACAACATATTCAAGTCTATAGTACAACAATCAACAAAAGTTTCTATATTAGGATGTAAAGGGGGACAGAAAGTGGATCAGGGTTTAAACAGCTTATTTTGGGCTTGTGTCCTTGTTCCCACTGATTGGTCAACCTGCGTCAAACTCTCTGTCTGCACATTATCAGTGATTTGTTCATAAAATTCACATTTTTTATCTCTATTTGCAAAAAAATATTTTTTAATTTAACTTACGTGCAAATTTGGAATGCTCAAAATGCAGACTAAGATTCTGGGTTTCTTGTATAGTACTGAGCATTTCAAACAGCACCACTTATCCGAGTGCTTGTTTTTATTTGGAAGAATATGATAGATTTCTTTGACTGAGTGACAAAAGAAGTAAACTGGGGAGGGCAGTGAATATCATCTACCTTGATTTCAGTAAGGCCTTCAACACTGTCCCACACAAGAGGCTGGTTAACAAGATGGGTAGTCTGGGCATGGGGTACAAGGTGGTAAACTGGGTTAGGAACTGGCTAACAGACAGGAGACAGAGGGTAATGGTTAATGGGGATTCAGTCTGGGGAGAGGGAGGTGACCAGCGGGGTACCTCAGGGATCAGTCCTGGGGCCAGTTCTGTTCAATATCCTCATTGTATACCCCTCCCCGACAGTGATACCCCAGCAGCGAATAACACTACAATGACTACAGTGCCACGTCTCTGTAGTGTCCGCGCTGGAACCCGGCACTGTTTGTCGGGAGTCTTGCAACCCCCCAAATCAGCTCTGACTCGGAGTTGATTATATTTAGTGGGGGGGTGGGCGGTGCAGCCCCCTCATGTGGGGGGCTCAGGGGGGCAAAGCCCCCCAAAGAAAACACTTCAAGAAGTTGTAAATCGGCAGCCGACCGTGAAAAACGGTCGACCTGCCAGTTTCGCTGTCTGGTCATTCGACAACGAATTTGTCAACAACCAGTCGTGGATCCTATCTTCATTAGTGATATTGCAGAAGGACTAGAGGGAAAGGACTGCCTGTTTGCAGATGACACCAAGAAAATTTGCCTCTCTGCTTACAGTTTGTAATGTCTGTATATTAAGTTACCTGCTCCTGTGTATGTTACTGTATGTTTCTTTCTTTTTGCCTCTCCTGCCTCATCCATGAAATATCTGTATATTTATCTACCTGAGCTCTGTTTTGTAATCTGCTTCCTTATTTCCTTGTAACCTCCTGGGTCGCACCTAAAAATAGGCATCTGTTTTGTCTAGTGTGCTTACCTGGTTAACAAAAACTAAATAAAATAAATAAATAAAGAACTGCAACAGGGTTGATACTTCTGATGGGGTGGAGAAAATGAGGTGGGATCTGGAGAAGCTGGAACAATCTTCTGAGGTGAGGCAGCTGAGGTTTAATGCTAGGAAGTGTAAAATTATGCACCTTGGACAAAGGAACCCTGAGGTGAGCTACAGGATGGGGGAGGGAGTTGCTAACTATCACCAAGGAAGAAAAGGACCTAGGGGTTATTATTTCTGATGACCCGAAAGTGTCAAAGCAGTGTGCCAAGGCTGCAGAGAGGGCCAGTGGCATACTAGGGTGCATAAGCAGGGGTATTACTAGCAGAAGGTGGGAGGTAGTGATGCCTTTGTACAAAATACTAGTCAGGCCTCACCTAGAGTACTGTGTGCAGTTCTGGAGGTTGCACCTTTGGAAGGACATTGACAGGGTTGAGATGGTCCACAGAAGGGTGACTAAGATGATACAGGGCTTGAACTACAAAACTTATGAAGAGAGATTGAAGGATCTCAGTATGTACTCACTGGAGGAGAGGAGGGAGAGGGGTGCATAATAGAAACATTCAAGTAGTTAAATAGTATAAACAAGGTGCAGGGAGAAGACACCTTCCAATACAGGAGGAGCACAAAAATGAGGAGTCATGATATGAAATTGGAAGGTGGCAGGTTGAGAGGGAATGTGAGGAAATTCTTCTTCATGGAGAGGGTGGTGGACACATGGAATGGTCTGCCACAGGAGATGGTGGGAGCAAGCATGGTGGAGGGATTTAAACATGTCTGGGACAGGCATCGGGGAATCTTGGAGGTACAGCAGTGGGAGGGGAAGCCACTGACCAGATAGGGTCAAGTATAAGGCTAATGGACAGACGAGATGGACCTTGTGGTCCTTATTTGCCAACAATTTCTATGTTTCTATGAGAGTTGTCATGAGAGCAGGGGAGAGTAGCAGGAGGGGGGCCCAGTCCAGCCCTCAACGACTCAGTGGCAGTCTGGAAGCACTCGGCTAGGTTCTGGGGAGCTGAGGTAGGGGAGACTTGTACTGGGAGCAGGGGAGAGTAGCGGGGAGGGCTGGGTCCAGCCCTCGATGACTCAGTGGCAGTCTGGAAGCATTCCATTGGGTCTTGGGGAGCTGAGATAGGGGGAAAGTTGTCTTGGGAGCAGGGTAGAGTAGCGGGGGGGGGGCCTGGTCCAGCCCTCGATGACTCTCTATATATTTTATTAAGGTATGTTTTTGTACCTTACATGCTCCGAAGCATTGTTTTTTAGGATGAAATGACATGCTGGGTGGGATATGGGTGAGACTGCATGGATAGCATTGACTGGTATGGTGCTGAGGACCGCTACACTTGCCAGTAATGGTAGCTATGGGTCTATGGGTCTATGGGTGGTCACTTCAGAGTCTGGTCTGCAGTGGTATCCAGGGAATGTATAGAGTTGAATCATAGAATCATAGAAATCTAGCAGGAGAAAAGGACCCTACTGGCCCATCGAGTCTTCCCTTTTCCCTTCCCTCCTTACTTATCGTCTATACCACAGGCCCTCCCCTTCCCCCATTCATCTACCAGCCCCATATGTTTATCCCATGCCCTCTTGAATCCCTCCTTAGTTTCAGCCCCCACCACTTCTCTGGCAGTTTATTCCAGGCCTCCACCACCCTCTCCATGAAGTGACGCCACCTCACATTGCCTCTATATCTTCCTCCTTCTAATCTTAGATTATGCCCACTAGTTCTAGCCCCCTTTTAAACAAGCTTCCCTCCTTCACCTTATTGATCATCTTCACGTACTTTAGTTTCAATCATGTCCCCCCTCTCCCTTCTAGTCTCCAATGGGTACAGATCCAATTCACTACACCGCTGCTCATATGGCTTACCCTGCATATCGTGCACCCGCTTGGCTGCCCTTCTCTGAATCCTCTCAGTCCCATCTATGTCCTTGTGTAGGTGTGGTCTCCAGAACTGGACCCCTTATTCCAGGTGTGGGCTCACCATGGCTTTATAAAGAGGCATCAGCACCTCCCTCCTTCAGCTAGTTGTGCCCCTACCAATGCATGCCAACATTCTATTTGCCTTCCCCACCGCTTTGCCGCACTGGTTACCTACCTCAGGGTTGCTTGATATTATAATCCCTAGCTTCCTCTATTGCTCTGTTGTTTTGATTTCCTCCCCCCGTGAGTGTAAGCGGCTTGTGGGTTTTTGTGCCTCATGTGCATCACAGCACACTTTTTGGTATTAAATTTCCGCTGACAAGTTTCTGACCACCCTTCTAGAATCTTCAGCTCCTGCCTCATGACTTTCATCCCACCCTCCTCCCCAGGTGTCCACCCTATTGCAGATTTTCATATAATCTGAAAATAGGCACACCATCCCTTCAAGACCATCTGCTGTATCGCTGATGTATATGTTAAAAAGGAGGGGTTCCAGTACTGACCCCTGGGGCACCCCACTCATCAAACCCCCTCACCTTGGAGTGTACCCCATTTACTACTACTCTCTGGCTTCTGCCCATCAACCAGTTTTCCACCCACCAAGTTATTTTGTGACCCACTCCTAAGCTTTCCAGTTTATTTATCAGTCTTCTGTGAAGGACAGTGTCAAAGGCCTTACTGAAGTCTGGATATGCTACGTCCACCTCCCTGGTCAGCCACATGCATCACCCAATTGAAGAACTTTATCAGGTTCGTCGGACATGACCTCCCATTCATGAATCCATGCTGTCTATCATCCTGCAGTCCGCTGTCCACCAGGTAGTCTACCACCCTTTCTTTTATCAGTACCTCCATCACCTTACCCACCACCAAGGTGAGGCTGACTGGACGATAGTTCTCTGCCAGTTCCTTACTGCCCCCCTTGTGCAGTGGCACCACATCCACCCTCCTCCAGTCACGTGGCTCACACCCTGTATCCATGGACAAGTTAAGCAGCCTCATCAGTGGGGCTGCCAGCTCTACCCTCAGTTCCCAGAGTACCCTCAGGTGCAAGCCGTCTGGCCCAATTGCCTTGTCCACCTTTAACCTGCCTAGTTCCTCCCTTACCCTGTCTTTACTGAACAGGCTAGGATCCACCTTTTTGTCTTCCCTATCCCTCCCTCTTAGCTTGGGTCCCCCCACCCCCATGAAGACCGAGCACAAGCAGTTATTTAGCACCTCTGCTTTCTCAAATTCCTCCTTCAATTGTATTCCTCCCTCTCCCCTCAACCGTACTATCCTCTGCCTCACCTACCTCCTTTCCCCCACATACCTAAGTAAAGTTTCCTCCCCCTTTTGGCCTGCCTAGCAATTTTCTTCTCAGTGTCAGCTTTAGCCCTTATTATCTTCTGCCCTGCTACCCTCAGCTTCTCCCTATAAGCCTTCCTGTCCTCCTTCCTTTGTGTCTTGTTACACTTTCTGAATGCCCTCTTCCTTTCCCTGACTGCCCCTGCCACCTCTCTTGTAAGCCAGAGTGGTTGCCTCCATTTTTCGTTCTTACCCACCTTCTTAATTTTATTTTTATTTATTTATTAAGTTCTCGGATTAAACACCTTTGAGCTATAAGCTCATTTACATAGGTTCCACATCAAATAAGTAAATAACAACACAGTAACAATACAGGCAGTATTACAATAGTTACATAAATACAGCAAGTATATTCAACTACACTGTACTTGATTCAATATACAAATCTCAAATCACAAATCATATAGAGCAGTAATACATTGTGTAGGGTAGACAAAAAGAGGAAGATAGCTTTATTATGGAGTGAAAGATTGGTAGCAGTAGGGGTGGTGTGCAGTAAAAGCTGCGTCAGAGAAGAAGGGAGGTTTTTCACCACAATCGGGGGCATCTTTGGAGGGAGCCGCATCGGTGGCATCTGGTGGCTACATCGGCGGCCAAGGGTATCAGGTGGTCAGATTCGGTGGCCACCAAAGGATGCCACATGGCCACTTTGAGATGTAGAGGGGACACTGATTGGCTGCATCAGTGGCTGAAGAGTACGGCCCAGTCAGTCAGGGCCAGAGGTGGTAAGTTTCGAGTTGCAGCCAGGCTTTAAAAGCCAACTAGCCCGGCTGCAATTCCCAGAGCTGCGTCAGAGAAGAAGGGAGGTTTTTCTCCCACCCATCCACCCCAGCCCCAACCTAAATGCAGGTAGGAGGAAAAGCCTGCAGCAAGGAAGACTCATGGATTGCCCAGGAGGACTGACTGCACTTTCCACAACAGGGCTATTTCACTTGAAACTTTTAAATCTGGTCAGAGCTCAGTGGAGAGATTGCTATGTACTTTTCTGACTAAATTTGAAACTGCCTGCTATAAGCTATCTTCAACAGTCTTAGTGACTACTTTGATGCTATTTGGCCTTGTCATGGGAGATTTGCACTGCATTGGATAGGGCTGGGCATTATGGGGCAAACCTGGTCTGATTAATGGAGCTACTTTGAGTTGAGTTGGGGGTTAATCTGGGCTCAATAAGGGCTATCTGTGTTGGCTGGGTTGGAACTATAGTGCTCTTCCTGAAGTGGGCTTGAGCTGCGTTGTTTTGGGGTGGTTCTTGGCTAAATTCTGGGCAAACTGTTTGCAGGCTAAATTTGCTTGAACTGACTAGTTAGACTACACATTTGATGCTAGCTGGATATTGCATTGCTTTGGGCTGATTTAATCTGCTTTGCTTCATCCACTTCCTGCTGCAGGGGAGTCACTGGTTATTAGTTGGTACCCTTGAGGAGACCTGGGCCACATGGCTGCAACACGTTAAGGACATGTTAGAGGAAACTGGTATGGGGAAGGGAGGTGTAGCATGGAGTGGCTGATAGGGACAGCTGGGCTGTACAGGGTCACTACTGGCCTGGGAGGGGGACCTCAGTTACAGGATGGAGGAGAAGCAGGCTAGTGGGTTGAAGTGGCTGTGGAGCTGCAATGGCCATGAGTACAGTGTGGAGACTAGGGTACTGTCCTATATGTGCTAGGTTGATGGGACTGGAGGCTGAGCTGCACAGGCTCAGGTGTAAGCTGGACAGGTGGGTGAATGGCATAAGTGCAGGGGATGGGAGGCACATATCCATAGACAAATGGAGGGGAGGGTGCCTGCAACTGCCAGTGCAGGAGGATGGGGGGCCACCAGAAATCAGGGTAGGTCTGGTCAGTACAGGGACAGAAATAGGGGGGAAGGTTCAAGGATAGTGGACAGTGAGGAGTGCGTAGGATGGCAGAGGGTGGGAGCCTCTGCCAGATGGGCAAAAGGGTCCCACGGACCACAGCAAGGGATCTCAACTCACTGGAGGGGAGCACTGGTAAGCAACCTACAGGGGGGATCCCAGTCTTAAACAGGTACTCACCACTGGTGGACACCATGGTGGGAGGGGCCTCAGAAGAAATGGGGGGTGCAGTAATCAGAAGACGGAAGGAGGACAAAAGTGAGGGGGGAGGTTGGGAGCATGGGCAACGGGCCTAATAGAGGTTCAAGGGAAAGCATGGGTAGGGGGCACAAGAGTCGGGAATGCCTAGAGAGGGAGGATGAGGGAGGAGGGAGTATGGAACATAAGGGGGAAGGGACCAGCAGGGCACGGTGGGGACAGCAGAAAAAGAATGATGGGGAAGCTGAGGCAGAGCCCTGGAAGTCGGGGGCCACAGACTAATGGGGTACTGCTGGGACAGACCAGAGTGGTGAGTTGGGGGGGGACTAGGAGAAAAATGGTCAGACAAGGGAAATAGTTAGAACAGGGGGGTAAGGGCAGCTCTTGGCAGTCAACTTGATGGGGCAGTCAGAGATAATGGAGAGGTAGTGGGAGTGAGTGGAGTTGTGGCAGAGGAGGGAATTAGGCTCAAGGGGAAGGAAAAAGTCAAAGTATTCCTGCTAGGGGACTCCATGATCAGGGGCATTAAATGGGAAGGGGAGAGTTGGGGGCAAGGCTGTGCTGTCAAGGTCAAGAGTATATCTCGCTTGACTGTGCACAAGGCCAAGCACTTGGTCTATGCTCTGGTGAAGGACTGTGGGGATCCCCTAACATATTAGTGCACCTAGGCACAAATGATATTGAGGGAAATAGTGTGAAGGAGGCACAAGCACTGTTCCTTGAGCTAGGCATGGTGTGTCATGCCATGGGGTGCATGGTCTCTTTCTCAGAAGTTTCCTGGTGCCAAGAGCTAACGTAGAAAACAAGCAGAAAATCAGGGAGGTTAATGAATGGCTCAAAGCATGGTGTGAGGCTAGGGGGTATGGGTTGGTGGGGGACTGGGGTGCAACTTGGAAAGACAAGGGACTATATGCTAGGGACAAGCTCCATTTAAATATGGGGGGGGGAGGAGATTTTGAAATAAAAACTGACTAAGTTCATCGATGCTAGGTGGGGTTTAAACTTGTGAAAGGAGGAGGTCTGGGGCTTGAGTCTGTCGCTGGCAGGCACATCAAGGGAGGACTTGGCCTTCTCCCCCCAGTAGAGGTGAAGGGGTGCTTAACAGGGGCACTCGACAGTGCACAAGGAAGCGGGAGCTGGCAGTTTACTAGGGGATCTCAGGTTCGGAGGACGAACGAGTGCAAGGGGCAGGGACTGAGGGCAATTCTGATTAACACCAGGAGCATGGGTAATAAGATGCCTGAGCTTCAGGTAATGCTAACTGAAGGGCATGTGGATGTGGTGGCAGTCATTCAAACTTGGGCCATCTCTTGGCACGACTGGGACCTAAACCTGAAGGGGTACACTATGTTCAGGAAGGACAGGGCTGTGGGCAGGGGAGGAGGGGTAGCACTCATCATTAGGAATGATATCAATATATATGCAGGGTGGAGGCAGCAGAGGGAAACATAGAGGCATTATGGGTTACCTTGCAGGCACCTGGGGGTAAGAGGGTCAACCTGGGAGTAGTTTATAGGCCACCCATGCAGGCAGAGGAACTCAAGGAGGGCCTGGTGGTGAATCTAAGGGATCACTGTGATCAGGGGTAGGGTAAAACTGTGGTGCTGGGTGACCTTAACATGCCAAGGGTTGACTGGGGCACTATGACATTTTCATCAGCTAGGGGAGCAGCGCTTGTTGGATGACTTCCAGGATGCATTCCTATCCCAACTGGTCACTGACCCGATGAGGGATGGTAGCATCTTGGATGAGGTCTTGTCAGACTGTGATCTGGTTAGAAACCTGGCTGTAGGGGACCCACTGGCAGAGAGCAATTATGCCACGTTTTGGTTTTCTTTGGATCTGAGGGAGGGTAAAATCACACTAAAATGGTGTTGGTTGACTTTAGGGGAGCAGATTTTAAGGGTACAGAGGGGATCCTCAGAGGTCATTTGGAAGGGATCAGACCGGATATGGATACAGAGAGCAGGTGGGAAATCATTAAAAGAGAGCTCCTGAAAGCAACCAAGGCCTGCACAAAGGTCTGATGCACGTTTGGGAAGGCCAAAAAGCTGAGCTGGTGGACCATAGAGGTCCAGGAGGTGGTGAGGGAGGGAGGAAAAGAGCTGCTTATAGAAGATATAAGTGCTCACGAGGGGATGTGGACAAGGTGGAATACGACAGATTAACCAAAAAGGCAACCAGAGAGGTGAGATCGGCCAAGGTGAGGAAGGAGCAGAGGTTAGCCCAGGGGATCAGGAATGAGGAAAAAGGGTTCTTTAGATACATTAGGGAAAGGAGGAAAGAAAAGAGGCAGATTAGTAGACTGAGGCCAGGGAGTGGGTGGACGTAGGAGGCCAGGGAGCAGGCAGAGGTACTTAACGAATACTTTGCCTCAGTCTTCAAAAGAGATGATGGAGGGACAACACCAGATGGGGGAGGTGGGCTAGGAATGAGGAATGGGGTGAGCTCTCTGATGTTCATATTCCTGTTGGCAGGGTGTGGGAGACTCTCAATTCCCTGAGAATGGATAAGGCACTGGGTCCGGATGGCCTTCATCCCAGGGTGCTGAAGGAGATGGCGGACATCCTTGCTGCACCTCTTGCAGACCTTTTTAACTCCTCCCTACAGACGGGTTGGGTGCCTCAGGATTGGAGGATGGCTCATGTCATGCCCATCCACAAAAGTGGCTGAAGGGAGGAGCCGGGCAACTGCAGGCCTGTCAGTCTAATGTCAGTGGTGGGCAAGATGATAGAGGCCATCTTGAAAGAGGAGCTGTAGGTGTTCCTGGAGACACATGGTCATCTGGATGATCACCAGCATGGCTTCGTTCATGGAAGATCATGCACCTGTGCATAACGGGTGTACATACATCCTTTGCCCTGACAATGCCCACTGGGCTGAACCCACTCCATACCGCCTTATTCCTACTACCTACATTACTGCCATATCCTACTACCTACCTTCTCTCAATTGTCAAGAATGTACCATGTATGATAGAGTCTTAATATACTGCTTGCTAAATTGTCCTACTAGTATGCACTACTGTTACCAAATCAAACTACCTACTGTGTTGTCCTTGTCACATGTTTTGCTAACTCTGTAACTAATACCATCTAACTTGATCAACTGTTTCGTTTTTGCAGATGTCATACATTTATGCAGCTAAACCCTGTAACCAACCCTTTTGTCTACAATACCTGAATCTGCACCTTATAATACTATCAATGTAACCTGTACCCTGGATCCATGTATGCCTGCATCTTTCTGCGCTTGTTCTCTTATATTATGTATTTTTACTTGTACTATCTTCTCTTCTCCTGACGAGGTACCTTTGGAAATGAGCCTCTGGCTCAAAGGTTGTAACCTGATTGCAATATAAAATAAAATAAAATAAAGATCATGCCAGACTAACCTTGTGGAGTTCTACAATTGGGTGACAAAGGCGCTGAATGAGGGAAGGCCAGTGGATGTCCTCTTTCTGGACTTCACCAAGGCGTTTGACTCACCACGCCCAGGGTTGCTGGACAAGCTGGGGGGAATTGGGGTAGGAGAAAAGTATAGTGAGGTAGATAGGGAACTGGCTGACTGGGCGGTCTCAAAGTGTGGTGGTTAGGGGAGAGGTATAATCTCCAAGGAGGGTCATTAGCGGGGTCCCACAAGGATCTGTGTTGGGCCCACTCCTGTTCAATGCTTACATCTCGGACATCAGAAAAGATATGAGGAGTGAGATGAGCCTCTTTGCTGATGACTCAAAGCTGGGCGCAGTGGTGGATGGGGAGGAGGATAGAAGAGCCATACAGGGGGCCCTGGAGACTCTGGAGAGGTGGTCACACACTTGGAAATTGAGGTTTATTTCCAAGAAATGCAGGGTTCTCTACTTGGAGCTTAAGAACACGGGTTATGAGTACTTTTTTGGGTGGGGAGAAACTGCAGGTCTCGGGGGGGGTAATGATCTTGGGGTGGTCATGGCTACCAGAATGAATGACTCTGAGCAGTGTAGGAGGGCCGCAGCTCAAGCAAATAAACTACTTAGGTGCATTGCCAGGGGGATAACCTCAAGGAAAGAGGAGGTGTTTCTCCCTCTGTATAACTGCCTGGTTCGACCGCACCTTGAGTCCTGCATGCAGTTTTGGCACCCATACTTAAAAAAGGACATTGTACTTCTGGAGAGACTCCAGAGGAAAGTGACCAGGATGATACAGGTCCTGGGGGAGAGATCCTATGAGGAGAGACTTGAGGAGCTGAACTTGTACACAGTGGAGGAGAGGAGGGACAGAGGAGATATGGTCACGGTCTTTAAATATCTAAAGGAACTGAACAGGGTCAGCCTAAATAGGGTGTTCCAGCTAAGGGAAGAGGGGGCCACCAGGGGGAATTCCATGAGGCTGGCTGGTGGGAGGCTCAGAGGGGAGACTAGGAGATGCTACTTTACTGAGAGGGAGATGAACCCATGGAATGCACTGCCTGCAGAGATGGTGGCTATGGATACAGTGGAGGGATTCAAGAGGGGCTGGGACAGATATAAGGGGAAGGTAAAACTGAGAAATACCAGATCTGGAGATGAAACTCTGTTGGGGGTTGGGGTCGAGGAGAATTACGGGGGAGGAGGGGAGGGCAGCAACGGTGTCCACACCGGGTGCTTGTTTTTGAGCAGACTTGATAGACCTTTAGGCCTACTCTACTGGTATCTTAATATGCATGTTAGTATGGAAGAGTGCTGTATTTAGGAAGGAGGACATGGGGAGATCGGAGATCAAAAATGGGAGCAGCTGACTGGGCCTTGTCATTGGTTTGCGGGATGGGGTGTATTCTGGGAGGGTTAAATAGAGGATGGGAGGTAGGGTGTAGGGAGGGTAGATCAATTAAGTAGGGGAAGAAGGTAGCAAGGGTGGCAAAATAATGGAGGGTGAAAACCATATAGGAGAGGGAAAAAAATTGGCAATTGGAGAGGGTAGTTTGTAAGTGCTGAAGTTGAGCAGAAGATGTCAGGGGTGAGCTGGTGCAGTTTAGGAGCTAAAGTCACATCCACTGAGAGTTGCAATGTGGACATGAAGTTTAGTTTTGAAGGGTGCCAAGTTTAAATTCTGCCAGTATGTCATCTTGAAGTGAGTTTAGCCAATTTTGTGCCCAGTACTCAAAAGACCGTTGGCCTTGAGTGGTGTGGCGGAAAGGGACTTTAAGCGACTGACTGTTTGTCCCTCTTGTTTGTTCAGTGTTATTGGTTGGGCAGAGGAGGCCCTGCATGCCAAGAGGTGTTTTTGCTAGCAGGCATGCCTGGTACTGAGTTCTACTGTGCAGATTAAGTCACCTGGATCGAGAATAGAGATTACAGGTGTGCATAAGGCAGTATGCTTCTAAGACAAGCCTACAGGCTTTGTTAAAGGCTAGCTTTAAAAAGAATTTCTGTCTCCACTTCCTCCTCCTGCCCTCCTGTTGCCCTAATGTTGTCCTTGATGTGCAATGCCACCCCCCCCCCACTTTCTTTCCAGTTCTGTCTCTCCTAAACAGTCTGTAACCTGGGATAACTGTCTCCCAGGCATGATGCCCTTTCCACCAGGTCTCACTTACCGCCACTATGTCTAGACCCTCATCTACTATGATGGCCTCCAAGTCCACCATTTTGTTAACCAAACTCTAAGCATTAGCTAATAATCCTTTCCTCAATGTACACAGCTGATGCTGTTGATCTTTTTTGTCCCCACCCCTACAGCTTCCTCCCCTCTCTGTCGAAAGTTCTAGAGCGTATAGTAGCGGACCAATTAACTGACTACCTTGAAAAATACACCATTCAATGTCCACAGCAGCACAGTTTTAGGAAAGGACACAGCACTACCACTGCCCTCCTGGAATTTACTGGATTCATTCACCAGTCAATTGACCAAGGAAACCTAGTTGGTGCTGCCTTCAAAGATTTAACAAAGGCTTTTGATACAGTGAACCACTCGTTGCTGCTTAAACAGTTAACTGCCATTGGTCTCTCAAATGACACTTTGCTCTGGTTTAAACACTACCTGCAGGAACACTCACAAACTGTGAAAATCTCCAATGTTACATCCGACAAGCAGAATGTCTGCTCTGGTGTGCCTCAGGGTTCCATTCTTGGCCCTCTCCTCTTCAGTATTTTCATGAACCACCTTCTGTACTGCTGCCACCAATGATTGCTACTATATGCAGATGATGCCATCATATTCTCTAGCCAACCCAACCCCACTCTCCTTGAATATGACCTCCAATGTATTTTTTATGAAGTCGAAAAATGGTTCTATACCCAGAAGATGGTTCTGAACTACAAAAAATGAAGGTAATACTGTTCAGTACCTCTCGTAACAAGTTTAAGGCCCATGCACTCACTATCAAAAATCAATCTGGAGTTCCACTGGAGCAGTGGAGCATTTCACATATCTGAGGGGTACTTTGGATTGCCACCTCACCTTTGCGCAGCACATTGAGAACATTGCCAAGGTCGTAAATATAAAAACTGATCTTCTTTACCAATATAAGTGTAGTTTAACCCCTGCTGCCCTCAAACTGGCTATCCATAGCTCCATTCTCTCAATCATCGATTATGGTCTCATTATCTATGGCTCAGCTCCTCCCTCCTCTCCTCTCTTCAAAGGATTATTGTTGCATTTAATAAGGCTTGCAGCACTCAAGGGTATTGTAATCCTAGACTGAAATAAATAAATAAATAAATTATGTTAGTGTTTGGTGCTGTGGCTGCTTTTCATGGTTGCATATTCATCATTATTTGAGAAAATATTAAGATAATTTGGATAACTGTGGATCTACAATAGCCCACTTGAGCCCAATCAAGACAACAGATGGGTCCTGCATAGAAAATGAGCCAATAGTTTTAAAGAGGCTGGAATTGCTCATTGGATGGTAAGCTGGCTAGAAGGTAACACTACAAAGGTTTATAATATTGGATAATGGATTCAGAGGGAGTGGGAGTGCGGTGAGGAGTGCCACAAAACTTGACACATGGACCATCACTTTTTATCATGTACAAAAGGGACTTGTATCAAAAAATTGTGAGTTGGATGTGAAACATCTGTGGATGTTGTTACAAATGGGAGGTTTAGATAAATAAAATTAGATGTTTAGATAAACTGGGGTTGTGAGAAACTGGAATGAGAGTCAAAGTAGAAAAGATAAAGGTAATGCACCTAGAGAAAAGTAACCAATGGAATAGATATTGAATGAACTGCAGTAGGATGATGGGTTTTGCAAGCTACTGACAGTGGCAGGGACTTGGCAGCAGTAGTATTACATTAAGTGAAGCAACTGACTGTTGTAGGATGGTATCAAAGCAGGTTAGTGTGATACTGGGAAACATCAGTGGGAACTTTATAAGCAAGTCAGTGGAAGTTATACTTCCACAATACGGAATATAGGTAAGGTCATACATGCACTATCGCATATCTTCAGTTTGTAGCTGACCTCGATTAGATGCTGCTCTCTAATAGTAGCAGCAGCTGTATACAGTACTTTAATAGAACCTGTCCTCCAATACTAGTCATGGATATTATTAGAGGCTGTTACTAAGCCCAAACAGTAAATATAATAAACAAAGATAATCACCTTAGCTGAAAGTAATCATTACTATGCCACATACCAAAACATTTAAAAAAGACTAAAAAAAAAAGCTTAGGCAGAGATTCAACAGATAATTACTCAAAATAATCATACAACATTCACCAGAAAACATAAAATGTCCTCATTTCATGTCTCATATTGGCCCCCATGCATGAATGGGCAGAGTGGCTATGCGCCGCGCATCTGCAGAGTGTAGCCACTCCCCACCCATTGCACCCAACGCAGGATGCACAAAATGGGGCGCTCAGCCCCTACACGCCTGATCCCTGGCCATGTTGACAAACACTACGCGTCATGCACTAAGGCATGTAGTGCTGTGCACGGGGTTGCGCTGGTGGATGCCCATTACACCAGGGGGAACCTTGCCGTGAGTCCCCTACATGCTCTGACCCCACAGCAGACAGGCCACGGAACCTCCCTGTGGCACTATTTCACTATTTCATGATCACTCCCCCCCAAATGGTTCTCTAGTGGAACAGTAGACTACCTCTTCCTCTAAACTGGAAAGTACAAGATCAAGAATATGGTTCTTTCTGGTGCTACATCTCACATGGTTCTCAAGATTCAGACTCTCTAGTATTTCAAGAAACTCAGTTTCCACCCTTGATTCTGTTGTTCCTTTATCCCAATCAATGTTGGGAAAGTTGAAATCACCAACTATTAGTAGTCTGCTGCCAGTATCTAGTCCTTTTATGTGCTTTAGGGACTCTAGTGTTTGCTCATATGAGTATACACCCATTATAATTTTGTCTCTGTTTGGTGATATACAGATGAGAATGAATAAATAGGCCATTGGCAGAGTAAAGGCCTATGGCACATTCATAAGGTAGAAAAAATGGGCAGACTGGATGGGCCATGTGGTCCTTATCTGCCATCAACTTCTATGTTTCTATGATATTACCTTTACCCAAAGCTGTTCTATACCTATTCCATGAGCTATTTCTAATTGATGAGTGGTAATATCATTTCTCACAAATAGGGCAACTCCTCCTCCCTTTTTGTGTTCCCTGTGTTTGTAAATGGCCTGATATCCTTTAGTTTCTCTACCCCAAATCTCTGCACTCCACAACGTTTCTATGACAGCGCACAGGGCTATATTCTCTTGATTTAATAAGTATTCTAGTTCTAGTTAGAACATGAGCCAATACTGTTATTGGTTCATGTTCTGTTTTGTCATTGTGAATTACTGCCAAGTTGGGGTTATTGTGTGGGGAAGTGTCTGTGGGGGCACCTATTGTATTTTCCTGGGGGAAGGTAACCTGCTTTTTATCCAACAGGTGTCCCCTATTACTACCCCAGGTGGAGGCGCCACACCATTTATCACCTGTATACCCTGCCATCCAGTGAATCCAGGCTGGACCCTCTGAGGTGTGTCCAGGAGGGACTCAAAGGCCCCAGAAAAGCCCAGGTGTGTCAAGGGGCTGCTTACATGTCATTAGACAGAAAGCTTCTTTTGATTATTCTTGCATAGCAGATCTGGAGGCCTTAGGCTCAGCTTAAGGTGAGGTGCCAATTTGGAATTCTTTAATTAACAGTTCTGTTGCCCCCAACGCTATGCCATCCTCTCAGGTGCAAGAGATAACATCAGGATCAGAGCTTGTTATTCCACATGACTGAAGAAAAAGAAAGAACTAAATTGAAAATGATGAAATTGTATTAAAAAGTACATTAAAAGGGCATTACCTCAAATGACTTCATAAAAACTTCTCTACTGACAGCTTGCTATGATGCCCTCAACATAGAAACATATAAGCTGATGGTAGATAAGGACCTCAAGGCCCATCCAGTCTGCCCGTTTCTTTTTCTACCTTATGAATGTGCCATCGGCCTTTGCTCTGTCAATGGCCTATCTATTCCTACTCATCTGTATTGCTCCCTTATGCCTATCCCATGCCTGTCTGAAGCCCTGCACTGTATTCATATCCACCACTTTCTGAGGTAGGTAGTTCCATGCATCCACCACTCTTTCTTTGAAAAAGAACTTCCTCACATTACCCCTTAATCGACCTCCCTCTAATCTCATGCTGTGTCCTCTTGTCCTGCTATTTTTCTTATATTGAAACATGTTAGATTCTTTCATCTTGTTAATGCCCTTAAGGTGTTTGAATGTTTCAATCATATTACCTCTCTCCCTCCTTTGCTCTAGGGTATACATATTGAGCTCTGTTAATCTGTTGTCATATGTTTTCTGATGCAGTCCCTGCACCATTTTGGTTGCCCTTCTCCGGATTGCTTCAATTTGGTTAATGTCCTTGTGAAGGTGTAGCCTCCATTACTGCACTCAGCACTCCAGATGGGGCCTAACCAGTGTCTTGTAAAGAGGGATTATTACCTCCCTCTTCTGACTTGTGACACCCCTACTAATACACGATAACATCCCCCTAGCCTTACCTACTGCTTTAGTGGTCTACTTGGATGATTACAGGTCATCGGTGATGATGATGCCCTAGTCTCTTTCTTCCCTTGTGACTGCCAGCAACTCCCCTCCCAGCCTATAGGTGGCTTCAGGGTTTCTCTTCTCTATGTGCATGATCTTACACTTCTTTGTATTAAACCCCAGTTGCCACTTTTCTGACCATTTTGCTAGTTTATCCAGATCTCTTCTCATTCTGCCCAACCCATCTGGATCATCTACTCTGTTGCAAATCTTGGTGTCATCTGCAAACAGACAAATCTTACCATCCAGTCCATCTGCAATGTCACTGATGAAGATATTGAAGAGGACTGACCCCAGGACTGATCCCTGAGGTACCCCACCTGTGACCTGCATCTCTTCTGACTGTATACCATTTACCACCACTCTCTGTTTTCTGCCTGTCAACCAGTTTGCCACCCAGTTGACCAACTTCTGACCCACCCCGAGCCTACTCAGCTTATTAATCAATCTTCTATGTGGAACAGTATCGAAAGCTTTGCTGAAGTCAAGGTAGGTGACATCAACTGCTTCCCCTTGGTCCACTACTCTGGTTACCCAGTCAAATAAATCTATGAGATTAGGTTGACAGGACCTTTCTTTTGTAAACCCATGCTGTCTTGGATCCTGTGCTCCTATGGATTCCAGCTGTTACACTAGCCTTTCCTTAAGGAGTACCTCGATAAGCTTGCCCACTACTGAGGTAAGACTGCCTGGTCTGTAGTTCCCTGCCTCCTCCCTGCTACCACTCTTGTGGAGCAGGATCACATGAGCCCTTCTCCAGTCTTCTGGAACCTCTCCTGTGCTCAGAAACTCACTAAACAATTCTGATAATGGCTCTGCTAGTTCCATCATTAGCGCCTTTAGAACCCTGGGATGTATGCCATCAGGTCCCATTACCTTGTCCACCCTGAGCTTATCGAGCTCTTGTAGGACCCTTTCTTTTGTGAAGGGACTAGTGCTCACCTCCCTCCCTCCCTGTGTCCATGGTGCTGAGCTGTGGGCCCTATCCTACCTTCTGTTCAGTAAATACTGAGCAGAAGTATCTATTTAGGGTGGATGATTTTACATGGTCCTCCTCCTCACACGCCCCCTTATCTCATTTGATCTTAGCAATACCCCCTCTGGACTTTCTTCTTTCACTAATGTACCTATAGAAAGTCTTGTCACCTTCTTTTACTGTCTGTGCTAGTGTTTCCTCGGTTTGGGCCTTTGCCTGCCTTACTGCCTTCCCTGCTTCACTTAGGAAAGTTTGGTATGCCTCCCTATCTTCACCCTGTTGTGTTCCCTTATATTTCCTGAAGGCCAGCCTTTTGGCTCTGACCTTTTCTGCTACTGTTTTTGAGAACCAAAGTCATTTCCTTCTTCTTTTGCACATCCTGTTCTCTCTAACACAATGGGATGTTACTTCAAGTATCGCATCCTTAATGCCTGCCCACTTTGCCTGTACCCCCTCACCTGTATTTCTTTTGCCAGAGCTAGCTTAACTCTGTTGGTCATCTTATCAAAGTCAGCTCCTCTGAAGTCCCATATTTTTGCCTTGAAATGGGATGATTTAGTTGTAGTGGCCAAACTGATCCATACCATGTGATGGTCACTGGCCCCCAAGCACGCCAACATTTTCTCTCTTGATGAGGCTCTTGGGTTCCCAACTGGTGTGAACTTTTACTCTTCCATGGTGAGCAAGTTGTCATAGCAGTCATGATATGCCACCTTGAAAGTGGCATTCCAGTAGACATCAGCTGGCTGGTGCAACTTTGTGCAGCCTCCTGGAATTGTAGCCATGGTAGTTATCTTTTCTTTCTCTTTTTTTTTCCAGTGGAAAGTGACAAATTCAAGGAGTCCTTGTCTGAAACTAATGCTGACCCACACCTTGTACAGCTACTGAAAAAGTAGCTCCTCATGCATCCAATCATTGCATGAGAGCCCCAAAATCACTCCAGGGAAGCTGACAACTTTTTTTGGCAAATGTTTACCCTACAGAACAACAAAAGGTGGGACTTTTCTGCAATCTGTCATAGCTGCAAGGAAGACAGTAATCCACTGTTTTTAATGGCCTGTAGTGAGAAGTAGAACTGATTTTGCACCAACACAGTCAATAGTATGGTTGGCATGTCAGCCCAAACTGCAGTTTCATCCACATTACCTATACTGGCAAGGGTTTTTTTGTGTGTGTTTTTGTTTGGCAACTACAAAATGTTATGAATTCAACTATCTTTGGGGATGTAGTTCTTTGACAGTCTTTGGCTGACAGTGTTTTTTTGCCTTGTAGTGAAACCCCAGAGCCATACTAATTTGTCTACCCATCCCTGGCTGGCATGAAATGTGGGATCCTGTATTAGTGCAACAACCTTAAAAGCCACTGATTCTTGAGTGACCTACATACAGTGGCATCCCCCAGGATGAAACCCAATTCTGTAGCATTTTGCAGCACTCTGCAGAATGCTGCAGGAGACCTACTGAATAAAGCAATGTAATTTCAATGGCAATTAGTCCCTTTTGCCATTCAGGAAAATGTAACACTGCCAGGATGAAGTGAATGCCACAGTTTCCTGCATGACAAAGGGGACTAATTGCCATTGAAAATAAATTGCTTTATGTAGTAGGTCTGCTGCACCATACTGCAGAGTGCTTTAAAAGTGGGGTTCATCCTGGGGGATGACACTGTATGCTGCTCATGCTAAAGGGAGGTCCAAGATTCAAGCTTGGTCTTTGGATACTGGCACTTGTGACCTCCATCATCTAGTAACCATCATTTGTTATTGCACTCCATGGAGCCAGAAACTGGCAACTTTTCTTCAAGAAGCAGAAGCTTTTTTTTTTTTGCCACTCCTGCAGCTGCTTTTCATCAACATTCAGTGCCGTTGCCACTGGATTATTTCTCTGAGCATAGTATGCTTAGCAGCTGCCTATTTAATCTCCAAATTGTATGCTTTTTTCTTGAACAACTTTGTGAGTGTCTGACAGCAAACTGACAGTAATGAACAGCTCTTTTAAAAAGTCTTAATTGAGACCTTAGTTGCTTAATTGAATAAAAGCTGCCCTCTTTAGAAGTCGCCCTCTTTTTTTTTAAATGCATTATGCTTTTTTATGCCCACTGCACCTGAGGGGCCCACATTGGTCCACCTTTCTGCCTAACTCTGTCACCCGCCTTCTCTGGAATTTACCTCGGCTCCATGTTCCCTCTGGATGACCCACCATGAGAAGGGCCACCAGAGGCCGGCCCCAACTCCCTCCAACAGCATTTAGATTGAGTCCTGGAGTGGGAGCCTGGTCAGTGGTGTGGGATCTGTGGTGGGCAGTGAGTGGTATCCTGCATGATCGGAGCTGTTTTTCCATTTGTTTTGTTCCCAAGCCCACAGACATTGAAAGGCCCTTGGCTGATGCACCAGCACATGCAAGACATGTAATGTCCATCAAAGCACTGACGTCCCCTTCCCTCAGTCATCGGCTCCAGCTTGACTACCACCTGCAGTCACCCAGGTGACAGTGTCAGAGTGGAGTCCAGGCACCCTGCCACCCACAAGGAGGTGAGCTCAGCCATCCTTCCCACAGCCTGCCATCCAATGACCCAGGCTTGTTCCCAAACCCAGGTCACCAGCATTGTGATCAGTATCACTACTACTGCATCAGCAGGCTGGCATTAAAGCCACCCTCTTTTAATAGCCGTGACTGAAAACAGCAGAGTCTATTATAAACCATGGCTTCTAATCAAAGATATATGGTATGACATGCACTTCTGGTCACCATTACCGAGGAGGAACAAAATCAAACTATTATATTTCTCAGATTACTTAAATTTCCTGGCAAGGGGCCACAATATGAAGCTGGAGTGGGGAAGGCTCAGAGGAAATGAGGGAAGTACTTATTCACGGAGAGGGTTGTGAACGCATGGAACAGCCTCCTCGTGGAGGCTGTGGGGGCTAAAATGGTTGCAGGATTCAGGAATGCATGGGATAGAGACAAGAGGATATTAAAAGTAAGGCGGGTTGGTCAAACGTGGAGACTGAGTAGGGTCTGCGATGGCATTGTTGTTAGGAAAATTAGGATAGACTGGATGGGACAAGAGGTCCTTATCTGCCAACAATTTCTATGTTCCTATGGAGAGGGTACAGAGAAATGCCACAAAGATGACTGCTGTACTCAAGAATAAGGAATATAAGGGCAGACTACAAGAAAAAGGTACTGTATACATATTATAGAATTACAAAGGTTGTAAAAAGATTTGATAACATATTTTAAAATATTACAGGGGGATATATACATAGAAAGCAATGTATTCTAGTAGCAGAACAGGGATAGGAGGACAAGGGCACACTTGAACAAACTTGAGATTAGATTTTTGCAAAGCAAGTAGACAACACTTTATTTTATTTATTTGAATTTTGTTGACCGGGTAAGCCCACTGAGACCAAAGGTCCCTTTTTCAGGGGCGACCAGAAATTAGTTACATAAAAGAAAGCATATGGCATTGATCATCATACAGTACAGTAGACCATCATACACTAATATGAGAGTGAGGTTGTGGAACTTACTTATGCAGGGAATCATTGGTTCCTGGACTATTAATGAATTCAAGAGAAGACTAGAGGGGTTCTTACTGTGTAAGAACATACCTGGCTATGACCACTGAGAAAATGGGAAGATAGCCTTGGTGAGCTGAGCCTTTGTTATCTCATGCCATGCCATGCAATGCAATGTCATGTCATGTCGTGTCGTGTCGTGTCGTGTCGTGTCGTGTCATGCCGTGTCGTGTTGTGTCATGTTGTGTTATGTTATGTTATAAAACACTTAGAGTACAGCAGTTAATCATCACCCATAACTGACTTTGGGGGCACTAAATATATGACCGAATACAAAACATCACTGGAAAGGCATGATAAGACGATAAATACAATATTTTCTTTCTTCCTTAAATGCCTGCTTGAAACACACATGACTTATATTTATGTCTCAGATGACTTAAACTTTACTGACAGAAGAAAGATTTTGTGGCTTACCTTGCTCTATAAATGCATGAACTGCTATATTTTACCCCTTCATACTACTTAGACTACTTCAACCCAGTTATAAGGAACTGAAACCTATTAAAGGGAGACAAAACTACAAGACCTAAGTGTTGAATGTCACAAGTTGTGTGACATTTGGTATTCTGTTTTGGTACCCAAATTGCTGCCATTGGTTGAATATCAGGATATTAATGAACAACCTCACCACAAGTTATAAAAATACCCCATTCACTCCTATCCTGCTGCTACAAGGGCCCAAAAGACTAATACCCTCCCCATTCACCAGAACATAAATTAAATATAGATAGCACATGGCTAGTGCATTCCCCCAACTCAGCATTTTTTTCTGCTCACTCTTCATCCCTGCTGTCAATCCTTCAGGCATATAGATTTCCCAACTATCACTGCAGGCACTATACCTCAACCTTTCTCCTCTATAGATCTCCAGGATGTCCATACCACCCACTGCTCTGTACGTATGCCTAAAGCCTCCCTCCCCAAAACCCACACAGAGACTTGATGTACACGAGAGGAGAGAAGCACTGTGTTGACATGTTGGACACCTGGCATAATGAAGAAGGAGAGCACTTTAGAGCATTGACCCAGTGTTGTGGACAGGGATAGGCAGTCATCATCTGACACTAGGGATGTCATTTTCTTTTCAATGTTTTACCCATTCCTTTGGGGGAAGAGCATCTACATCAAGATACCCCTCTGAGTATCAGCCATCCCCAACATCCTATGAATGCACCATGGCTATGCATGATGCTTCCTCCTAAAGTTGAGATGTAGTCATGCAATAGAGCAATCATACCATCCCTAGTGAAGAAGAATGCTGATCTGATGCTTGAACTCCCTCCAGTGGTCCCTGTTCCCTGCAACAGGGGCTCAGGTTGTGTACCTATATCACTGATGTGCCAGTCTTTCCACTGCCACTTGGTATCATAATACCATCAACACATTTTTGGAGGCAGTTTGGCTTAGTGGTTAGTGGTTAGAGCTATGAACCTGAAGATTTAGGACTGAATCCCACAGCTGCTACATTTGGTGTAACCCATCCGTAATCTTTCACTAATCTACACTTTGTTGCTTGAATCTCATTGAGTACTATAAATGGTAGCAATATACTGTAGGTAGGGCCTCTTCCGGCAGAAGAAAGTCATCCTGATGCCTGGTGAGATGTGCACCTGGAGTACAGTGCACAGTTCTGGATCAAAGGACCACCGAGAGTCAGTCAAGAGGACAGCAACCAAAATGATACAAGGGTGCCAAGGGAGGACCTGTAAAGATAGACTGGTTGCCCTGAATATGCACTCACTGGAGATCAGGAGGGATATGAGTGGAGCTTTAAAATATCTAAGGAAATCAAGCAGAGTGGATTGCCACCAACGTTTCTAGGTAAAGTGAGGGGACCACAACAAGAGGCCACGACTATAGCTGGTGAGGAGGATGCAGAAGAGCTGTGAGGAACTATTTCTTCATGGAAAGGGTGGTGGAACTGTCTACCTGGGGAGGTAGTCAAGATTGAATTGGCTACAAGTTTCAAGAGAGAAAGTGGCAGATACATGGGAATGGTGAAAGAAAGAGGGGGAGTGGGACTGAGTGAGGGACACTTTCTGTCAAAGCAGAACTATGATAAGGAAGCACTGTATAGGACCTACAGTACCAGTATTAGACTTGTGGGAACTAATGTAGACACTGAGCACACTCGATGGACTGAAGGTCTTTTTCTGTCCATAATTTTGTATTTTTCTGTCATTCTCTCCCCTCCCTTTCCTGGATTGCAAAGTGTTTGAGGTCACATTTGTAGGACATGTGCTATATACAGTAAAACCAAATCCTTTACCTTCTCTATTAATTGAGCCTTCCCCAAGCTCCATACCTTTTGAAAGAAGTTCCAACTTTATTCCCCTAAATGTAAAATGTAATCCATGCTAACTCAGAGATTCTGTGAACTGTTGTGAATTGTTAGGCTATTATATTAATATGTGTGCTTGGTTGGCATCCTCAGTCCTCACCAATGGAAAGCTATGCAGGGAAAGACAGGACAACCACCAATGTTAACAGCATATTGAGAGAGATGTTAGATAGCACTGGCTGCTCATAGCATATTGACCTGTGAATCAGTGCACTGTGAGAAATTCAATCAATCAATTTTTATTTTATAGTGGAGGGTATGTGAGCAAAAATGCCCGTTTTCACAAAAGTCCAGTTGTACAGATATTTTTACACAACAATCGGACACAAAAGTAGAGAATGAATAAGTTGAAACATCATACAGTGAGGTGAGGAATAATACAGTATATATACACTTAATTAATACACTTGATTGCAGCAGGTTTATATACAGGGAAAACATTTCATACAGAGGCAGATAGTCATAGGGAACAATCTTGGGAAAACACCCAGGCAGGGTATATTTGAGGCAGGTACTGGGATATAGCATACCACTGAAACTGAAAATTGATAATGTCTAGCAGATGTTTCATGCTGAGGAAACTTCAGTAATGACCTGTATGAACAAACAGGTTTGTTACTTTTTTTGCTAAAACCATTAATGAGTTACCAACACTGAAAACTCTCACAATTTGGATATAAGGCTGCATACCATTGACTTCATTCTCTTTACTACCAAGAACATTACCATGTATGAAACAGGATCCAAGACCTCAGCATTCATTTGCTTCTACTGCTTCTATTATTTGTACAACTGATGATGACTGTGGTATTTAAGCAGTGTGGTATACAGGATGGAACAAAAGTTTTTGAGGGAGGAGAATCCCACCAAAGCCATCAACTTGCAATGTGACTCCGAACAAGCCTTTCTGCCTCTCTGCTCTTTAACCATCCCTGCTGTAAAATGATGTAAAAACAGGACACCCACCAAAAACAAGATGTTGCATGGTCAGCTAGGCTGTCCTGAGTAAATAAATTATCGAAGTAAAAAAGTCATCATCTGCTTGTCTCACGACAGTCTGTGGCTGTGAAAATTATTATGATGTCCTAAGCAGAGGTCCAGGACTTAGCTGCAACCTAAACAGCAGGAGCATATTAAATATCTGTGGGGAGGGACTATATTTTGAGTTCATAACATGGAATGGACAAAAGGAAGAATATGATTAGATGAATGGCATCCTGAGACCACGTTGTAGGATTTGCTTTACTACATGGCTGGTTGTCAATCAAATTAGTAGCTATTTCTAACTTATAAAATGTCAACATAAGATTTGTCTTACCACACTGCCAACTGGACTGGCAGTATAGCCTAGAGGTTAGAGTAACGAGCTGTGAATGAGCTTGGTACATCCAACAGACGTGGGTTTAATTCCTGCAACCTCCACTTACATCCTATGTGACTCTGAGCAAGCCACTTAACCACCCTAGTGCTCCCAGGTCGCCCCTGAAAACTGGCACTTGTGCCTAGTGGGCCTTACCCAGGTTACCAAAAGACTAAATAAATAACTGTTAATCAAATTGGCAGTTGTTTTCTAAATACCCCTAAACCTTGTTGTCTGATATGACAATTTATACTGTGTTATAAACTTTGTTGTGTGATATGATGTTTTGTACAAAAGGATATTTGTTCAATTTGTATGTGTAACACATTTGAACTATATAGGACACCACTGAAAATGAGCTTTGGCTCAGTGGTCTTTTACTGAATAAAAATGTATTTAACTATTTTACTACCAAAGTTATAGAATGTCTAGTTCAGAAATTTCTCTGCCAAAGAGAGCTGTTTTATAAGAACAGTAACCTATAACATGGTGTGATGTGAGACAAATCTTATTACACATTACTGGTAATTGAAGGGAAGGCTCTCATAACCCTGTCATGGGTTTTTGCTTACATATTGTAAGTTAAACATTGTCCAATACTACAAATAGGGCATAATCTGTGACAAATAGCTTTTAAATCTAGCCCACTGACTTGGAACATTTAAATACTGATTTTGATGAAGCCAAAACTCTGTCCAAACTTGCTGCTGTTCAGAGATTTTACAAACAAATTTGAAGTGCAAAACCTATGCAGATGCCTTTAATATTTATTTCCAGAGGAGAATGAATAACAGCTGCTTGGAAACTCCCAAATGGCTTTAGGCACCATTTAATCATCTACAGTGTCCAAAAAATCCTGAAACATAAACTTCCCCTTTATGTTTAATAAAAATGCATTCTATTCATCATTTTATTTAAGTGCTTTCAGCCTGAATCTAGCAAATCTAAACTGACCATGGCTACTGTAAACACAATTCCAAATGTTGATATAGCCCTGAAATATTACACGCCGATGTACTCTTAGATATCCAAGCCTTCTGCCATTAAGAGCCAGACCCATGAATTTCTACAATCCCAGGGCTTGTAAAAGTGATTCACATCAGTGAGTTGGTATGAAAAAAATATAAGTCATTTGATCTGATCTCTTTATAAAATCCTAGCCACAAAAAAACATACTAAGTAGTATGCATATAACTCTGAAACAAACGTATCCTCATCCTTGCATATCATTATGAGGATTCAGGCTAGTTATTAGAGAATCAGCACATAATTTGGGGGTAAAATCTTTTAGTAGACTAACCAAAGATTTCTACCTAAGCTTTTGTCAGTCAATCAGTTTATTTTTCTATAGTGACTTTTTAGCAAAAAAAGCACTGAACAGCAAAATGAAATTACAAAATAAAAACAAACATTAGACAAATCATGAGATGCAGGACATACAGTACATAGAAATATAAAAACATAGAATTTGATGACAGATGGAGACTGAAGGTCCATCAACTCTGCACTTACTTTACTACCACACCCCACAAACCTACTGCCCTCGTGGGCTGTATCCCTCCCCCCACTACCCGACCATTTCAAACCCTTGCTGCTCCCTTTGGGACTTTGAGTCCCCTTGCCCTGTCCCAATCATGCTTAAATTCATTAAGGATAGCTGTCCCCTCACTTCTGCTAGCAGTCTGTTCCACTGTTTCACCACCTTCTCAGTGAAGTATAATTTCCTCAGGTTTCTCTTGAGTTTGCCCCCTGCCAACCTCCAGTCAAACCCTTGCATCCCTGTTTCTTTCTAATAGATCCACAGTGTTTACCTTACTTATACCCCTAAGAAACTTATGTTTTAATCTTGTCTCCCTGCTCCCACCTGGCCTCTTGCGAGTACATGTTTAAGGCCTCCAGTCATTCTTCATTGGATCTGCCCTGCCTAGGATCATCTTGATGACATTTTGCTATATCAGATTTAATCTATCAATGTCCTTTCTCAGGTGAGGGCTCCAGAACTGGACACAGGACTCCAGATGAGACCTCACCAGGGATCTGTACAGTGGCAGAATCAACTCCCTTCTCCTACTGTCAGAAGCCCTCCCTGTACAACCCAACCTCCTCAATGCCTTGCTGTATGCTCCATTGCATGGACTTGTTTGCTTGAGAGAGTCACTGATAATGAACTTCAGATCTCTCTCCTCTGTTGAGGTGGCCAGTCTAGCTCTTCCCATCCAGTATTCTGTGAGTGGTTTCTGTCTACCTATGTCTTGGCATTAAACCTCAACTGCCTGACCTTAGACCATTTCTTTAGTTTCATTACATCTTTCTGGAGCTCCTGCACCCATTACTTATGATCCACCATACTGCATAGTTGTATGCCCTCAGCAATGAGACACAGCCTTCCCTGGATACCCTCACCAATGTCACTTATGAACAGGACAGGTCCCAAGACCGATCACCGAGACATGCCGCTTGTAATATCACTGTCCCCTGATTTAGCCCCATTAACTGTTACTCGCTGTTGCCTCACCCTTAGCAACTTCCCCACCCACCTAACTAAACCAGCTCCACACCCATGTCCTCAAACTTCTTCAGCAGCCTCCTGTGAGGTACCAAATTGAAGTTCTTGCTGAAGTTGCAGTAGAAGAAATAATCTAGTCCCTGTACCCCATCTATCTTCTTTGTAACTCAATTGAAAAACAGTATCAGGTAGGTCTGGCAAGACGTTTCTGACACAAACCCATGCTATTTTTCATCCTTTAGTCTGTTGTTCTCTGGGTAGGCCATCAAACTCTCCATTATGGTCTCCATCAGCTTTCCTCAGCTTGGGGCTCTGAAACTGTGCTCTCTAGAGACTAGGAGGGAGAGGATGATATGACTGAGACCTTCAAGTTCCTTAAAGACATAAACAAGGTGCCAGAAGCACAGTTTTTTACCAGGAACGTCAATTCTACCACAGAAGGGCACAAGTAGAAATTGAAGGGTGGAGTGTTCAAGAGGGACATCAGAAAGTATTACTTCTCAGAGAGGGTGGTGGAACCTTGGAATAGATTACCTTCCGAGGTGGTGACTGAAAAGTCAGTATCAAGCTTTAAGCATGGGTGGGACAACTATTGGGAACAAACACATGGCACTGATAAGGGCTAGGCTGGGTGTCTAGGAGGATAGAACATCAGTGCACAGTAGGTCCCAGGATACCTCACTTGGGCAGACTTGATGAACCTCAGGTCCCCTTCTGCTATCATCTTCTATGTTTCCAGTGTTCTATAGTTCCTATGATGGAGGTAAGGCTTACTGACTGTAGTTGCTTGGATCCTCCCTCTCCCTACTTTGTGGATGGTATTACATCAGTAGACTCCAATCCATGGGCAGCACTTCACTCTACCTTGAAAGCCCCTAGTTCCTTTTGTACTCTGCCCTCTAAGATCTGTACTCTGACCATTTTCTGAACTCTCCTTGTGATGGCCTTGATACCACTCTCTGTCAGAGAACCATTGTCCACCATGAATACCAAGCAGAATTAATTGTTTAGTACATTTGCCTTCTGCTTGTCATCTTTCACTACACCGCCCCCCAGCTAACCTAACAACCCCACTAGGTAACACTAGCACAATCTTTAAATAAAATACTACAGTGCCAGTTCACATGATACAACAAATGTACACTAACAGAGACTGTTTGGCTGCAAAAAGAAATAGTTTCTAACCAAACACTGAAAAAACTCATAATCACTGCCCTCATCCTGAACTACGGGAATATACATCACCAAAGAGAATAGAAAATACAATGCCGTACATCACTGTAAGCAATTTGAAATCATTTTTATAATAAACCATTTATTTTAGTGGAAGAGTCTTCTGCTGTACTATATAGCGGACAGTAACTGTGAATCAAAAACAAGGGGACACAAGTATAAATTAGTGGTGGGGGAGAAGCAGCAGGGACTTCAGAAAGTTTTATTTTACAGAGAGAATTGTTAAGCCATGGAACAGCCTACCAGAGGTGGTGGGTGCAAGAACCTTTAATGGTTTCAAACACAGCTAAGACTGAGTAAAATGCTTAATAGTTACACAGGGGGAAACAGCAGGGCAAGGGAGGGAGGCAAGGACATTAAACCTGACTAGAAAATAGTCCTGTGGTAGGATAGGGTAAAACACAGCAGACTGGATAGACCAATGGTCTTCTTCTGTTGACACTTTCTATGTTTCTGTGTTTTCTATAATAACCCCCTGTAGCTAAAAGAGGAAGAACACTGAAGAAGCAAGCGTGCAGATGGGACAGCAGGTGCAAACAAGTGAGATGCCATATGTAACAACATAACTGAATGTGCTGTAGGTACTGAATGCAAAGTTTGCAAGTAGAACAAAACACAGTTGTTAATAAGTGACTGTTGAAAAAAAAGTTAATGCTTAACTCGCAAAGCTCCTCACAGTGGCAAAAAGAAAGCCTCCCCAAAAGAAAACCCTGGTGCTTCATGTCCAAGGCATGACACTTCATCCTACTTACGAATTTTGCATTCTGTACATCAAGTGCATTCAGTTGTTTTTCAGCAGCTAAAAGACCATCCACCTACTATCTTCAATCTACATTGGGTATAGATAACATTTGATATGATAAATGCAGATCACGAGAGGTGACATACACTGTAATTGTGCAAGCTATCCTTCAGATACAGTACACTGGACCCAAATCGTGTGGATTTTTATATGTCAAAGAAAGGACATTTAAACTGATTCTTTGCTCAACATAGATGGGGTCTCACCAGCTGTCTGTACAGAGGGATAACAACTTCCTGTTTTCTACTGTTGATGCCTCTCCCTATGCATCCCTATGCATCCCAGTATCCCACCAGCCCTCTTTACTGCCCTCTCACATTTCTTGCCCACCTTTAGGTCATCTGATATGACTACCCCCAGATCCCTTTCCATTTTTGTTGTTGTTAGTATCTCACCCCCCATTGTGTACTCTTCCCCTGGGTTTTTCTTTCCCAGGTGCTATACCTAGCACTTCTTAGCATTGAATCTAAGCTACCTTACATTTGACCATTCCTCTAACCTTGCCAAGTCCCTTCTCATCCTTTCCACCCCACCTTGTGCATCAACTCTGTTGCAGATCTTTGTGTCATCTGCAAAGAGACATACTTTTCTTTTCAGTCCTTCTACAATGTCGCTTATAAAGACATTGAAGAGTACCTGTCCTAATACTGAACCCTGCGGTACCCCACTAGTAACCCCCCTTTTAACAGAGTGGACTCCATTTACTATTACTCTCTGTGTCCTATTCTCCAGCCAATTCTTTACTCGGGTTATCATCTTGGGACCCAATCCCAGGCTGACTAACTTGTATATTCATCTTTTGTGTGGGACTGTGTCAAATGCTTTGCTAAAGTCTAGCTAGGCCATGTCCACAGACCCTCCCTGATCTACTACTTTGGTCACCCAGTCAAAGAAATCTATTAGATTCATCTGGCATGACCTTCCCACTGTGAATCCATGCTGCCTTGGGTGCTGTGCCCCTCTGGTCTCTAGATACTCGACAATTCTTTCTTTCAGAAGTGATTCCATCATTTTCCCTATTACTGAGGTTAAACTAACAGGTCTGTAGTTTCCTGCTTCTGCCCTGCTCCCACTTTTGTGAAGGGGAATCACATCTGCCCTCCTCCAGTCCTCAGGTACCACCCCATCCTCCCATGATTTGTTAAAGAAGATAGTCAGTGGTGTCACTAGTTCTACCCTTAGTTCTTTTAGAATTCTGGGATGAATCCCATCAGGCCCCATTGCTTTGTCCACCTTCAGTTTTAAGAGTTCTTTCAGAACCCTTTCTTCTGTAAATGGGCTGGTATCAACGTCTGTATCCAGAGTGTTTCTATTGTTTGTTTTAGGTACCTCTTCATTTGTAAATACTGAGCAAAAATATTTGTTTAGTTTCTCTGCCTTTTCAGTCATCCTCTGCCCATCCCACTCCCCTTTATTAAGCCTCACCATCCCTCCCTTGGTCTTTCTTCGCTCCCTGATGTACATATAAAAGGTTTTATCCCCCTTCTTAACTGAGTTGGGTATCTTTTCCCCTTAGTGAACGGTCTGTCCATCTTACTTACTGGGGCTGTTTTCCCCAAATATGATGCCATCATTCATTAAAGGTCTAATTTCTGTAACTTTCATTCCTTCTTTGTAGAGGAATCAAAGCAAAGGCTAGAATTCAATAGTAATGCCTCATGGAAAAGGGTGGGCACCTTGGAAACAAATGCAGGTACTGTTCTTAGTGTGATTCTGTCCTGGAGGACAATCAAAAATGATTCTCTGCATGACAGAGTGCTCACTTCTCCTATATGTCATAGTGAACAGATCACTATCATGAATATTGTCTTTAGGATAAGCCAAAACAGATCAATGTTGTGGACTGGTTTGAAAGGAGTGTTAACCATTGCATCCAGCACCAGATTAAGGTCCCATGAGGTTGTGATTTGTTTGACTCTTATGATATCTGGATGTGCTGCAGGTGCTGAGGTACTAATTTGACCCCTGGCAACATTGATGGCTGCAACTTGTACTCGTAGGGACACTGTGGATAGGCCTTTATTAAGACTATGTTGTAAAGGCAACATGATATGTGGCATGGAGGTCTGCACTGGTTGTAGTGTACGGATGGCACACCATCTTTTGAATATCCACCACTATCTCAAATATGTGTTAGTTGTTGAAGACCTTCTAGATTGGAGGATGGTGTCCACCAGTGACTCACGATATCTAGATTTAATCAATCTGTCCCTCTCAGAAGGCCATAAAGTGTAGATTATGTTGATTTAGGTGCCGTATTGGGCCCTGCATTAGAATGTCTGGTCCAGTGAGGAGGCAATAAGGATAGTCTACTGACATGTCCACCACTTATGAGAACCATATCCTCCTGGACCAGTAGAGGGCTATGAGAACTACTGTGGATATTGTTAGAATCATAGAAACTTGATGGCAGAAAAGGACCTCCTGGCCCATCTAGTCTGCTCCTTTTCCCACCCACTATTCCTCCTTCCCCCCTCTGCAAGCCCTCATCCCCAACCCTGTAACCCATGTGCCTCTCCCATGCTCTCTTGAAGCCTGATATTGTTTCAGACCCCACAACTTCCCATGGAAACTTATTCCATGCCTCCACCACCCTCTCAGTGAAGAACTGTCCCCTCACATTGCCTCTGTAATTTCCTCCCTGTAGTCTCAACCCATGCCCTTTTCCTGTGAGATAAATGTCCTGAACACACTCTGTTTTTCTGTTGACATATTTAAAGGTCTCTATCATGTCCCCCCTTTCCCTTCTAGTCTCCAATGTGTAGAGTCCAAATTCCCTACACCTCTGTTCGTATGGTTTGCCCCTTATCACATGAATCATCTTTGTCACTCTTCTCTGTACCCTTTCAAACATATCTATGTCTTTGCGAAGGTATGGCCTCTGGAACTGGACCCCATACTCGAGGTGCAGCCTTACCATGGCTTGGTACAGGGGCATCAGGACCTCCCTCCTTCTGCTAGTCTCTGTTCTCTCAATCTTTCTCAATATTTGCAGGATCAGTGGAAAGGGGGGAAGATGTATGCCCTGCCAAATTCTCACTGCAAAGACAGTGCATCTACTCTGCTTGCATGCTGTTCCCTGAACTCAGAATAGCAGTGAGTCAATTGAGAATGTGTCCTTGGTTGCCATTAGGTCAATTTGTATTGGGCCCTACTTGCAGTTGATTGTTTGACAAAATTTGAGGGTAACAACAAAACAGAAAAATCCCGCACTCACCACCCCAAATGAAGGGACTGCTCAGAGCTGTGTTCAAAGGTGCTTAATTTTATTTTGTGCAAATGAGCAGATGTGCAAATCTCCTGATGTGTTTCAGAATAGCTTCTATTCCTTTCTCAAAGGATCCTTTGAGAAAGGAATAGAAGCTATTCCAAAACAGGTCAGGAGATTTGCACATCTGCACATTCACACAAAATAAAATGAAGCACCTTTGGACACAGCTCTGAGCAGTCTCTTCATTTGGGTTGGTGATTGTGGGATTTTCTGTTTTGATGTTGCTAACATTTATCCCATCACCCCTTCCATCTGCAGCCTCTCTGCTGTTTTTTGTGTAACCCCTAGATGGCGCTATCCCAGGGGCTACTACCCCTGCCTGATTTGGAACTAACAGGTTGAGGGGCCTGGATCCAATGGCGGGTGCCTCCACCCAGAGGTCAGGGTTTGCAATAGTTAAACTTACTTGGTCACAGCCCTCTGGGACACTGCAACCCCCCTTTCTTCCCACTAGTGGCCCACACAATATATCAGAATTACCTTCACAGTATACACTTACCCCCAGGACTAGTTCCGGCACTGGGACCTCCTGTGAAATAAGATACAGTGCAACAATCACAGTACAGTACTTTAACATAGACAAATACCTCAGGCAGTATAACTTTGCTGAAACAAGCAGCTCTGATTTATTTAGGGGGATATAACAAGGACAGGGGGAAATCAGGTTAATTAGCTTATCACCTTACTATCTACCTATGGCTCTGTGCACAAACCTATCCCTACCAGTTACTGTCCCTGGTACCCAAGCCCTAGTGGCTAGTCCAAACCGTGGCAGCTGGTAGGGGCCCTTTCACACAGTGAAAAGAAAAATTAGTTTAAACAGTCAGCAGTACAGTGATTCCATTTGGATTTAATGTGGCAATTCAACAGGGAGTGACCCTGAATTAGTACTCACGACCTCCAAACAAGATAGGGTCCTTCAACGTCAGCAGGGCTACTCTTGAGCTCCACGAGACTCTTCACACATTTATATGGTAAACAGTCACAGGCAAAAGTCCTTTAATGGCAGCAGGATTCACTTGAGCTGCACAAGCCTCCTCACACATTTATATGGTAAAAAAGAAAGTACTATACCAGGCAGGCTGCTTCTCTATCCCGATCGCAATTACTGCACAATACCCAGGAGAACACACAGCAGATTCAGTTCCTGACAGACCGAGTGCAATTCAACAATTTCTCCAGTCTTCTACAGGGTGAGCCTGGTTTCTACTCTTCAGAGATCCTTTGATTCTTTTCACAGGACGGATTCAGTCCTAACAAGCAGTTACACAAGCTGCAGACCGGAACTCTGGGCCTTACACACATTTTTTGACTGAAACTGTGCACTGAAGGAGCACAGGGTTTCTTTCCCCTTCACTGCCAGAGCTAAAACTGAAACTCTAACAGACAATACCGGGCACTTCCTTTGAGTTCCTCCCAGTTCTTGACTGGATTGGCTGTCACTCACAATAGACTGCTGCTGTTGGTCCAAAAAGGCGCCGAAGCCTAAACTACATCTCCCAGAGTCACTGCCCATACAATCCTCTTGTGGCTGGCTCAGATTATGATCCAAGTTCTGATTCGTCCAAGGCACCATTTTAGAGCTAGCTTACCCACACTGATTGGTCCAGTTCAGCAGTTCAAAACTAGAATGAGAACTAGGCAAATACAGTTCTGACTGCAAAGAAAGCAGGTTAGACAAACTGTATTTTCATTATTACTCTAAATTATTTCTGGCAAACAGTTACATCTTTCAGATAGGTTCCTTTGCACTCCCAGTGACTGCAAAAATGGAGTGAATTAGCAGCAGTTAAGTGGTACTCAAACAGAAAACACACAGTCCCCCATACAAACTAATTATGTCTGCAAGCAGACAGCTCTTAAAGAGACAGTACCAGAGGTTCTAAAAACACTCACTGATAAATGGCTTAAACGCCAAACACCATTCAGGCTTGGAGCATTCAAGCAAGCTCCTGGAAGTCTTTTGGGAACCCCCATTTGCAGGGGGGTTACATTTGTACAAAATATAGGGGCATAGATGCTTTTCCATGGGACTGAGCTACTTCCAGCTGAGACAGACATTCAATTGCACCGCTAAGTGAATCACCTAGATGGCAGTCAGGTTTTCCTGTTCCCACTCCAGTACTTTGGGTGCCTCCCTTATTAGTCTTTGACTTTTTGTTCCACCCTGTTTGGTGAAGTACGCTACTATTGCTCTGCTGTCTGATCATATTGTCATCGCTTTGTCTTTGATGTATCTCCTGAAATGTGTTCATGCCAGATAAACTACTCTCATCTCAAAGGCATTGATGGGCATTCGTGATTCTAATTAGGTCCACTTTTCTTTGGTGGACCTGATATGAGCCATGGATGTTACTCACCCTGATAGACTGGCACTGAGATTTATTATGATGTCATTGTTGATATCTATGGGAGCATCCTTGACCAGCTTCTGGTGTTTTTCTTATCCTGTCAGTGATATTATTACCATCAGCAGTAGCTAGGCATATCGTAAGGACCATCTCTAAGACTCCTCTGTGTTGGACAGCGGTCGCTTGTAGCCGGTGCATGTTCCATCTGGCCTAAGGGACTTGGTCTAAGCAGTACATCATGGATCCCAGCACTTTTAGTATTTCCCCTAATGCTGAAGACTTGCTTCTCATCAGGTTGCTGGCCTGTGACATTATGTTGTAAACCAGCCTGTCTGATGGTCTTACTAGCCCAGATGATGTTTATTTGTGAGACTAGGTGTTCCAAAGATAGACTCAGGTATAGGCTGTTTTTTTGGTGGTTGATCACCTACCCATGATATAATAGTGTTTGCGCCACTGTGGCAATCTTTGATGTCCTGTTGCTTGGACCTTGTTCTTATGAATCAGTCGTCTAAGTAAGGAACCACACATATCTCCTGCTTTCTTAATTCCACTGCCAGTACAACCAAGACTTTGTTAAATCCTGTTTGTGCTGATAACAGACCAAAGGGTAGAAACTGGTACTGGAAATGCTGATCCAGTATTTGAAAGTGCAGGTATTGGTAATGGACTAGTCTGATTGAAAGTTAAAGGTAGGCATACTTTATATTGATGGATGTTATGAAATCCCCTTTTTGATTGCCCTTAGGGTGGAATGGATCATTTCATAGAAACAGACTTTGACGGCAGATAAGACCCACTTGGCCCACCTAGTCTGCCCGTTTCTCTACCTATTTGATATGCTGCAGATCCTAGTTAACAAACAGCCTACTTCTTCCTACCCCCACCAGAATTGCCTTATGTCTGTCCCATGCATTCTTGAATTCCCCCACTGTTTTTGACCCCACGACCTCCTCAGGAAGGTGCGTTCCTAAATCCACCACCCTCTTTGTGAAAAAATACTTTTTCACATTGCCCCTGAGCCATCCCCCCTCTATCTTCAGATTGTGTCCTCTTGTTCCTACACATCTCTTTTTCTGAAAGATGCTACCCTTTTGGACTTAGTTGATTTCCTTAAGGTACTTGAATGTTTCTATCACGTCCCCCCCTTCCTCCTTTCCCCAAGGGTATACATATTAAGCTCCTTTAATCTTTCTTCATATGGCTTCTGTTGCAGACCCTGCACCATTTTAGTTGCCCTTCTCTGGACTGCCTCCATCCTGTCTATGTCCTTGCAGAAATGGGGTCTCCAGAACTGCACGCTGTACTCCAGATGGGGTCTCACCAACTGTCTGTACAGAAGGATAACAAACTCCTGTTTTCTACTGGTGATGCCTACACATCCCAGTATCCCCTCAGCCATCCTTACTACCTTCTCCCATTGCTTGCTTACCTTTAGGTCATCTGATATGACTACCCCCTGGTCCCTTTCCATTGTTTCAGTTTTGACTCTTTGTATTTGTCGTCTTGGTTGACAAACTTTAAGTCTAGTACTGGTCTGAAGTCCCTTGTTTTCTTTGGGATGAAGTAGAATATTGAGTACACCCCTAATTTCTTTGATCAGGAGGTACTGGGCCTATTACTTAGTTTGAAAGGAGACCATTTAGTATTTTTCTGACATCTTGTGTCTGCATGTTTTTCCTTGATGTTGGGGATATTATGGGATGTTATCTGGATGGCTGCTCTTGACACCTATGGACTACCATTGAGATACAACTTGTTATACCCACTTGTCCAACATCGTATTGAACCCCATTTTGGCAAAGTCTATTAACCCGCATCTATAGGTGGGTCCATTTCATTGAGCTGGATTGGATTGGATGAGAGTATATCTGTTTTGTATGATAGTCGTAGTCAGTTTTTCTTGGACTTAAATCCTCCCAACTTAATCTTTTCTCCTCCAAAGGAATTCTTGTTTGTAAACCTCTTGTTTTGCTGATGGAATGTTTGTTTAAAGTAGGTACCCTGAGGCTGGTTGTTCTGTTGTCTCCTATCTTGACTGCCCCTGTTGTTATTGTTTCAAACCTGCTCCAAAATTATGTGAATTGTGAAGGACATCCATTCTTGTCTTTTACTAGATTCTTACCCTCTTCTTTGAGTTTTATGAATTGCTCTAGGCCTCTCCCAAATAACTTGTTGACATTGAAAGGAAGCTTTCATAGCATATTTTTGGATTCTGCATCAGCTTGTCACAGTTTTAGCCACAGTGCTGTTCTGGCCCTTTTGGAAATAGCTACTGCCATGGTGCTCAGTTTGATGGCATTGATAGCCATGTCTGCAAGGTATTTTGGTGTTTGTAGCACAAAGACCAGTAACTCCAACTGAAGTGACTTGGGTGGTAGGGATTTAATCAGTTTCTCTAGCCAGCCCATCTGATCTCTGGACACATAAACTGTTGTTATAAACACTCTGATGGACAGGCCTGCAATTTCATATGACTTTTTGGTAATTTCAGCACCTTACCTGATCCTTAAGAGGTGCTGATCCTTCAGTGGGGAGGAAAGTCTTGCACTTGAGGGCTGATACCTGTGGGTCAACTGGTGGAGTGTGACACCACAGTTTCTCCTTGTCCTCTGGTATGGGTTATGCCCTGTCCAGAGTTTTTGTTTCAAATGTCCTTGAGGGTTCTGGTGCCTCCAATTCCTTTGTGATATGATCCTCTATTGCTAGGCAGATGGGGAAGAAGTCCTGTGGCTTCATCTTTTGTTGTAGAGATTGTACTTGTTTGGATGTTGGGGCTGGAGCTGGAGCATTGAATCCTAACAATGTCGTAATGGAGTGGGTGAACTCCATGTATGTATCTGGAGACCAACATCTGGAAACGAGTGAGGGTTCTTCCTGAGACTCTTCCATCTCTTCCTCCACCTCATCTTCTGAGTGTTTTCTCATCTCTGTCCTCTGGTTCCTCATTCTCCTTCTTCTCTAGAGGTAGTTCCCCATCATGTGTGGGGTTGACCGGTTGTGGTGAGTTGTCTGGAGGCTCCTCTGGGTCTTTTATTCTTTTTTATTTTAGTCTTTGGTAACCGGTTAAGGCCCACTAGGCACAAGTGCCTGTTTTCAGGGGTGACCTGGGAGCACTGGGAGGTTAAGTGACTTGCTCAGAGTCACACAGTATGCAAGTGGAGGTTGTGAGAATCAAACTCAGGTCTGGTCTGTTGGATGTACCAAGCTCATTCATGCCTCATTCCTCTAACCTCCAGGCTATACTGCCCAAGACTAGACTTGGCCCAATCTTTTATAGGACCCTTATGATTGATAGCGCTTTTATGTGCGCCATTATTTTTAGCATTAGAGTTTGTTGAACTTCACCTATTTCGACCTGGTTAAAATGTAAAACTGGTTAAGCTGGACTAATTTATAGATCTATTAGACAGTCCCTACCAGATCAATCTCTACCAGCTAAAACTAAATGGGAAAATATTCTTCAGATTAATATATCCAAACCACTATGGTCTACATGTTGGTCCTTTTGTCATTATACTTTCAAGGTTGTTCGTAGTATGCTAATTCAGTACAAAATACTTCATTTTTTGTATAGGACCCCTTCTGTACTTTGTTGCTTAAATATATTACCTAATGATAACTGCTGGAGTTGTAATAATCCTGATGGTAATTTATTTCATATTTTGTGGTCCTGTAAATGAATTTAGCCTTTTTGGCAAAAGGTCCATCATTTTACATCTGATGTACTTGGCTGTCATAGTCCCTTAGAGGCAGCACTGTCTCTTTTGGGAATTACAGACTACGGCCCCTTCCTTACTAGGCTTCAACATAGATGGCTGATTATACTGTTCATGCAAGAGAAGCGACTCATCTTAATGAATTGGAAAGTCCTCAGTGATACCGTCCTTCAAGATCTTACTTACCAACCTATCACAGGTGGCCTCCTTTGATGCCTCACCTACTGTACATAGCCTCAGGTAAAATGGACAAATTTAAGACCTGCTGGCAATTGTACTTTAACTCCTTAACATATATTAATTCTGGGTCTCTTAGGTCTCCTGCTTAATGTCCAGCCTTAGTTTTTCACGGTAACCCGTGAAGTGGGCACATGAGGAAGGGCGCCGTCCATTACAGTGACTCCTTCCTGGTGCAATTCACTCACGCCGATGGAAAGGTAGGGCGACCGGATGAGGGGGTGGGTGAACTAGGTGACAGGATGTCGCTATACATACGTGCAGGGGGGTGGGAGCGAGCATGGCGAGAGTGGGTTGGGAGGGGGTGGAGAGACTGTAGGGGGTGGTGCTGCAGTTGCTGGTCAAGCTGCGTCTTGGCGTTGGGGATTGGCTAGTGGCTGGGGTGCCTGAGGTACTGGGTTCGGGTCCTGGCGCTGGTACGATTTTTTTATTGTGCCTGGCCCAAACCTTTTATTTTTACTGTTTTCACCCCTCCCTGACATGCACCCCCTGTAGTTGAGAATCCTTAAGTAGGGGGTATGGGGGGGCGTGTGGGGGTGCAGAGCCCCTCCACAGAAAGCAGTAAAAATCTGTCCTGGCACCATTGTTCTGGTGCACCGGGGTTGTCAGAGTGCCGAAAATGTGTTCGGCACACTGTCTGAGAGATAACGGTGATCACCTTTAGGTGTACACCGTTATCACATAGACTCATTTTTACTTATTATACTGTACTACAGTTACTGATCTCTCATAGTTCTATATTGTATACTTTATTGGTTAAGATTTCATTGCTGTGTGTTTATCTGTGCAGCTTTTTTATGTCGTATGAGTATATATTTGATATTCCTATACTCATTTGGCACATAAAATTATATTCTTACATATTTTAAGTACTTTTGATAATGATACTGTATGATGCCTACTGTTACCGTGTATGCTATGTGATTATCTGCACAGGATTATTGTTCTGTTTTAAATACTAATAAAAATTGAACTGCAAAAAAGAGTTTATTGATCTTGCAAAAAATGTTGCTGCTTCTGCATAAAGGTGGCTATGTGTTTGGGGTTCATTGACCATACACTTTGGTTAGAGGTAGAGGATGATAATGATTAATTGGTACCACCCTCTGTGGCATCCATTTGCCCAGAGAATCCGGCTGCTCTTCTACAGAACACATAGGGCAGTCTGGTCTATGTTGTTGAGGAAGGCAGGTGATAATACATAGAAACATAGAAAGTGATGGCAGAAAAGGATTGCTTGGCCCACCTAGTCTGACCAAATTCCCTACCAACAGCAATACTGCAGACCCTACTTGACCTCCGGATTTACCCTCCGTTTTTCCACCACTAAAGTTCCCCTATGCCTATCCTATGCATTTTTTAATTCCATTACCATTTTGGCCCCCACCATCTCCACTGAGAGGCTGTTCCATGCATTCACCACACTTTCTGTGAAGAAATACTTCCTCATGTTGCCCCTGAGTCTACCCCCTCCAGTCTCATATCACGACCAATTGTTCCTGAACATCTTTTTTTTCCTAAATATGCTTCCCTCTGGTAGCTTATTTATACCACTGAAGTATTTTAAAGTTTCTATAATATCCCCCCTCTCCCTCCTCTCCTCCAGGGTATACATATTGAGGTCCTTTAGTCTCTCTTCATAGGGCTTTTGGTGCAGACCCTGCACCATTTTGGCTGCTTTCCTCTGGATTGCCTCTACTCTGTCTATGTCCTTCTGGAGATGTGACCTCCAGAACTGGACACAGTACTCTAGATGAGGTCTCACCAGAGATTTGTACAGCAGTATCACCACCTCCTTTCTGCTGGTGATACTCCTCCCTATACATCCCAGCATCCCACTGGCTCTCCACACTGTCTTGTCACACTGTTAGGACACTTTTAGTTCATCAGATATGATTATCCAAGGTCCCATTCCTGTTTGGTGGTCGTCAGTACCTATCCTCCTATCATGTACTCCTCCCCTGGTTTTCTGTACCCCAACTGCATGCTTTTGCACTTCTTCACATTAAATCTTAACTGCCACACTCTTGTCCACTCTTCACGCTTACTTTAATTTTTCCTCATTTTTTCCAACCCCCTGGAGTGACAACCCTGTTGCGATCTTAGTACCATTTGCAAAAAGGCGTGCCTTCCCTTGTAGCCATTCTGCAATGTTGTTAATGAAGACATTAAAAAGGACAGGCCCCAGTACTGATCCTTATGGCATATCACTGGTCACCCTCCCTTCCTCCACGTAAACTCCATTTATCACCACCCTCTGTCTCCTATAACTAATAGGATCTGCATTTCCTTCTCTTTCCCATGTTGTGATCTATGAATGACAAGGGAGAGAATAGGAGAGCATTAAGTGTGTTAACTTGCCTCTCATTGACAGCAAAGCAGTATACACAAGCATGCTACACCATGGTGCTACTGGAGGGCCCATTGTGCAAATCTCTCTTGTAGCATGAGTCTCTCCTATGGCATTTTAATTTTGTCTGCCAGGCATGATTGAGTCCATGAAGCTTTGTAAATGTGTGATCTTCTCCCTATCACTCTCCAGATGGCCAACAGGAAGGGTCCATCCTGAGCACTGCTGTTGTTATAGCCATAAGTCTCTCCTATGGCATTTCCATTTTGCTTGTCAGGCAGGAGTAATGCTGCATGAGGACTGTGTAAGCCATTCAGCTCAAGTGGCTGATTTAGTATCTGGAGGATTAGTTAAATGGTGAGGGATACCCCAGTGCTAGATACTGGTTCCTTACCTCAAGTTTTTAAAACAAGGTAGTAGTCAGCAGAGTTCCATAGGCACAATGGTTTCTCTATTTATCTATGAACTAATACGTGTGCTGTCTTCCAACCTGCTCATAGTAAGGAAGGCCAGAGTAAAACGGTAGGGTGAGGTGATTAACAAATTGTTTGGTAACGCCTTTAGGGTAGGAAATGCTGCCACTGTGACCAAGATGGTAGAAGTAAATCTGCACATGCACATGACTCAAGACACTATGGAACACAATGGCAAGACTGTACCTGTGCAACGTGCAATGTTGGTAAGATGGTGGTGAATTTGCACATGTCTGTAAAATCATGGTGCTTTGGGCAAGATGGCATCACGCATGCTCAGCTATATGGGAGGTGGTGCCATAACAAAGATTGCACTGCCATGATTCATACTGAGCACATGCGCAAGTCTAGGGCTAAGAGAAATGAAAGAAGGATGGGTGCAGGTAATGGCATCCAGGAAACAAAGAACTGTGCCCAACAAGATGGTGCCGGTCTCACCCCAGTCTCTCTGATTCCTGGGTGGCTATTAAAGGTAGTGGCTCTAGTGTGTAAGGTCACGAGCATGACTGAGTCAAGGGAGCTTTGTAAATGTGTGCCCTTCTCCTTACCACTCTCTGGATGGTCATTCGGAAGGGGCCGTCCTTAGCATTACTGCTGTCTAGCATTCTGAACCACTTGGAAGAGGGACAGCAACTAACGCTTGCTCATACAGGACTGTAGCCATTTTAGAGGAGCTACAGTTGTTGGCTAGATATGCTGAATTACTCCACTCATGAGGAGGGTAGCTAGTGCTCTAAGAGCCCTCCTGTGAGGATTCACAGAAAGGCAGGCATGCAAAGACAAAGGCAGGGCAATCTGTGATTAACCTGCAGCAGCAGTTGCCGGCCAAGCAGGTGGACCAGATTTAAATATTATGCAGACACATTTTACCGTTTAAAGAGTAAAAATACCTGCACTCCAAAGCATATCACGTGCACAGCTGCCTTTTGAATTTTTAATGTTTTCATTAGCAGATAAACAGCAGGATGTTCACACAGACCTAACCACTGCCACAATGCCCCAGTGCTTCAGGTCAAAAACCCTTCATTGGGGTGAAAATAAGTTTGCAGATTTCAAAAATATATGCATGAGTCCTTCTAACTGGCTAGACTGATGCAATAGCCACAACTAAACTAGAAATACCAGAAATGCAACACTATGAAGCACATAGGACAGAAACAGTGGAAAACTATGCTTCAATAAAGATAAAAACAAGGCTGGTCTTGTTTTTTTTTTTAATGTTTTTTTTTTAATCTTCATGACTTTTTAATTTATTTTTATTTTTTTATTTAAAGTATTGTATATACATATCTTAATATAGCATTTATTATGTCACTTTTACAATTTTATTTCTTTGTTGACTACAACCATCATCACCTTTACAGTTTTACTCTACAGAGTACTGTACTGGGGTCCTGCTTGTATGCATTTTTACCCCATATTTACACAGGATTGATCAAATGAGATGCAGTATCTCATTTTCAGTGGGTTCCTGCTTTGGCACATTTTTACGCTGTATTTACCCAGGATAGCACAGCTCAGATATGATATCTTGTTTTCAGTAGGGTCCTGCTTTTACCAATTTTTACACTGTATTTACCCACGATAGCACATCGGAGATGCAATATCTCATTTTTGATGGGGTCCAGCTTGTAGAAACATAGAAACATAGAATTTGACGGCAGATAAGGACCACTTGACCCACCCAGTCTGCCCATTTCCCTACCTACTGGATAAGCTGCAGATCCTAGTTAACCAGCAGCCTACTTCTTCCTACCCCAACCCCCTAGAATTGCCTTATGACTGTCCCATGCATGCTTGAATTCCACCAATGATTTTGACTCACAACCTCCTCCGGAAGGCCGCTCCATGCATCCACAACCCTCTCTGTGAAAAATACTTCCTTAAATTACCTCTGAGCCACCCCCTATCTTCAAATTGTGCCCTCTTGTTCTTGCACACCTCTTTTTGAAAGATGCTACCCTCTTGGACTTTGTTGATTCCCTTGAGGTGCTTGAGCGTTTCTATCATGTCCCCTCTCCCTCCTTTCCTCGAGGCTATACATATTAGCTCCTTTAGTCTCTCTTCATCGCCTTCGGTGCAGACCCTGCACCATTTGAATCACCTCCTCTGGACAGCTTCCATACTGTCTATGTCTTTGCGGAGATTGGGTCTCCAGAACTGCACACAGTACTCCAGATGGGGTTTCACCAGCTGTCTGTACAGAGGGATAATAACTTCTTGTTTTCTACTGGTGATGCCTCTCCCTATGCATCCCAGTATCCCCCCAGCCCTCCTTGCTGCCCTCTCAAATTGCTTGCTCACATTTATGTCATCTGATATGACTACCCCAGGTCCCTTTCCATTTTTGTTGTTGTTAGTATCTCACCCCCCATTGTGTACTCTTCCCCTGGGTTTTTGTTTCCCAGGTGCATTACCTTGCACTTCTTAGCATTGAATCTAAGCTGCCATACATTTGACCATTCCTCTAACCTTGCCAAGTCCCTTCTCATCCTTTCCACCCCACCCTGTGCATCAACTCTGTTGCAGATCTTTGTGTCATCTGCAAAGAGACATGCTTTTCCTTCCAGTCCTTCTGCAATGTTGCTTATAAAGACATTGAAGAGGACCGGTCCTAATACTGAACCCTGCGGTACCCCACTAGTAACCCTCCTTTCTTCTGAGTGGACTCCATTTACTATTACTCTCTGTGTCCTATTCTCCAGCCAATTCTTTACCCAGGCTGTCATCTTGGGAACCACTCCCAGGCTGGCTAACTTGTATATTAATCTTTGTGTGGGACTGTGTCAAATGCCTTGCTAAAGTCTAGGTAGGCCATGTCCACGGCCCCTCCCTGATCTACTACTTTGGTCACCCAGTCAAAGAAATCTATCAGATTCATCTGGCATGACCTTCCTGCTGTGAATCCATGCTGCCTTGGGTCCTGTGCCCCTCTGGCCTCTAGATACTCGACAATTCTTTCCTTCAGAAGTGACTCCATCATTTTCCCTATCACTGAGGTTAAACTAACAGGTCTGTAGTTTCCTGCTTCTGCCTTGCCCCACTTTTGTGAAGGGGAATCACATCTGCCCTCCTCCAGTCCTCGGGTACCACCCCATCCTCCCATGATTTGTTAAAAGGGTAGTCAGTGGTGTCACTAGTTCTACCCTTAGTTCTTTTAGAATTCTGGGATGAATCCCATCAGGCCCCATTGCTTTGTCCACCTTCAGTTTTAAGAGTTCTTTTAGAACCCTTTCTTCTGTAAATGGGCTGGTATCAACTTCTGTATCAAGTGTTTACTGTTTTGTTTTATGTCCCCCTCTTCATTTGTAAATACTGAGCAAAATATTTGTTTAGTATCTCTGCCTTTCACAGTCTCCTCTGCCACCCCTCCCTCCCCTTTATTAAGCCTCACTATCCCTCCCTTGGTCTTCCTTCCGTCCCCTGATGTACCTATAAAAGGTTTTATCCCCTTCTTAACCGAGTTGGCTATCTTTCCTCGGTTTGGGCCTTTCTTGGTTCTGACTGCCTTCCCAGCCTCCTTTTGTTTTAACTGAAACAGTTCTCTGTCCTGCTCCTTCTGCGATTCCTTGTACTTCCTGAATGCTTTCTTTTTCTTGAACCTTCACTGCCACTTCCTTTGAGAACCATAGTGGTTTCTTACATCATTTGTTTTGTTTATTTGCTTCACACAAAGGCTTGTTACCTCTGTGATGGCAGTTTATTATTCCCCATTGTTCTTCCACCCGTCCTTCCTGCCCATTTGCTAGTGCATTCCTTAGGCACTCACCCATTTTAAAGTCAGCCCTCCTAAAGTCCTGTACTTTTGTCTTTTGTATAGCTTGACTCTATTGCTGTGTTGTTGTGAACCATACTGTTCGATGGTCGCTAGTTCTCAGATGGCTACCCACTTCTACATCTGTGATCCTCTCTCCATCTCCATTTGAGAGAATCAAGTCTAATATTGCTCCCTCTCGAGTGGGCTCCAGTACTAGTTGTCTAAGGCATGCTCCTGTAGGGCATCTAGAATAACTCCACTCTTGAAGTGGCAGCTGCAACTGCACTCCAGTTAACATCTGGCATATTCAGATCACCCATCAGCAATATCTCCACTTTTCTGCCATTCTAAGTATACTTTCTATCATTTCCTTGTCCATTTCCTTCCCCTGAGAAGGGGGTCTATATACAACCCCTGTGCGGATTGTGGTGCCATTGCCGGTCTCCAAATTTACCCACAGTGCTTCTTCTCCTCCCTGTTTACCGTTTTGCTCTGTTGCTTTTATTCCTTCCCTTATGTAAAGAGCTACTCCTCCTCCTCTTTTACCTTCCCTGTCCCTCCTGTAGATAGTGTATCCTGGTATGTTTACGTCCCAGTCATGGTTTATGTGTACCATGTTTCTGTGACTGCCACGATATCAGATGTTCCTCCTCCATCAAGGCCACTAATTCAGGAAGCTTGTTACCCAGACTACGGGCATTGGTACTCATTGCTCTCTATTTTTTGATGGCTTTACCTTCTGTTGCAGCATCCCCCACTGACCATTCTACCTCGGTCTTTTTCTCATTTAGTACCCTGTTTTGAAGGGAGAGGCTGGGATTTTCCTGCTGCTTGTCAGTGCCTCCCCCTTTGACTAGTTTAAAAGCTTGCCAATGAAGCATTTAAACTGATTGCTCAAAAACTTGTTCCCTTCCTGGACAGATGCAGACCATCCTGCCAGTATAGGCTGGTGTCCCTCCAGGTGGAACCCCAGTCCCCAATGAGCCAAACCCTGTGCTCTGCACCATTTTTCAACCATTCATTAAACTGCATGGTGCTAATTACCCTCACCTCCCCATGCCTTTGACAGGCAGCACCTCTGAGAAGGATACTGTGTGTGCTTCTTGTCTTAGGCCCCTCTCCAACTCTGCAATGTCCTCCTGCACTGCTCTAATCTCATGATGAGCCAAGTCATTTGTCCCTAGGTGGACAATTACGTCCAGCTCAGACTCCCTTGCAGCTGTTCTTGTGATCCTGAGGATGCGCTTCCTGTCCCTCCAAGCCATGGCACCAGGCAGGCAGCTTACTTCAGTTTTCCCAGCTCCCCCCAGTTCTATATCCCTAATAATTGAGTCCCCCACCAGGAGCTGTTTCCTTTCCTTTGGTGTCCTCTGCCTCCTTCCTGTGGGCCTCCCTTGTGACAGTTGTCATCAGTCTTCTCTGTGGGTGCATCCATAGGGGAGCTATGCTCCCCCAGAATGGTGTATGGATTGTGGAGTGGAACAATTGACTGGGTGTACCTCTGTTCCACCATCCTCACCCTCCCTGAGCCCACTGTGGTCCAACTGCTGTGCTTTCTTCGCAACCTCTGAGGTAGTGGTGGTGGCACTAGTGCTCCCTGGATGGGGGAGGTTCCCTTCCTACTGTCCAGTGTGGCCTGGGGGAAGGTTTCCTTACTACTGTCCAGTGCGGCCTGAAGACGGACAACTTCCTCCCTCAGGGCAGATAGTTGTCTGCAAATAGGGCAGCATCTCAGCCTCCAGAAAGACTCCCGGAAGACTGCTGCCCCACAGCCATTACATTGCACTACTCCCCACATGTTTATCTACTTTTTGTGTGTGTGTGTGTGTGTGTGTACCCATTTTTATAATGTATCTACCCAGGATAGCCCAGCTGAGAGGGAAGTTCTAATTTTCAGTGGGGTCCAGTATTTTTCCCAGGATAGAGCAGCATATATACACATTTCAGTGGGGATGTCCTGTACTGGGTCCTGATCTTCCACATTTTTACTGTATATTAACCCAAGATGGAGTAGATAAGATGCAGTATTTCATTTTCAGCAGGGTACAGCTTGTACACATTTTTGCAATACATTTACCCAGGATAGCTCAGCCAAGATGTAGTATCTCATTTTTAATGGTGTCCTGTTTTTAGACATTTTTAGACTGGATGTGAATAGCACAGCAGAGAAGCAATATTTCATTTTCAGTGGGGGGGCCTTTTTTACTTATCCAGGTATTAGGCCAGCTGAGAGGCAACATCTATTTTTCAGTAGTCTTCAACATTTTGACCCCAAATTCACAACACAGTCTTTTTATAATCTCATATTATGATCAAGATGGATTGCATTTTTTAAATCCCATCCAAAACTTGATTCTGTAGTACTAACGTAAAAACATGTTCATAGGGGATTTCAAAAATGACACCTATCGTGTTCATCGGGTGGGGTAACAGAAGGGCTATGTTGAAAATGTAAGGCCAAAATCTGCACAAGTGACAACATTATGACTAACTGTTGTAAAAATGCAACATGTGTTCATGTAACTTTGTTGTTTTGGTTTTTTTTTTGACATTTTGATACCAAATTGTCAATGTAGTCTATTTGTGACCCAACCATGTGATCAAGACAGGAGTAGCTTTTTTAAATTCCTCCCAAAATGTGTTTTCATGAAGCCACCATAGAAAAATGTTTCAGGAGATTTAACATTTTCAACTAACATGTTCATATGATGGGGCACCAAAAAGGCTATGTTGAATATTTGGGGCAAGGCAAATTGGAGGAGTGGTCAAGCACGTGGCAGCTTACATTCAATACAAAAATTGCAAAGTCATGCACTTGGGCCACAGGAATCCTGGAGAGGAATACAAAGTGGTGTGTGTGTGTGTGTGTGGGGGGATACTAACAACAACAAAACTGGAAAGAGATCTGTGGGTAAACATAATGGATGACCTTAAGGTTGCCAAGCAATGTGAAAAGGTGGTGGGGAGGGCCAGAGGGATGTCAGGGTGCATAGGGAGGGGCATCACCAGTAGAAAACAGGAGGTGGTGATGCCACTGTACAGACAATTGGTCATGCCACATCTGGATTACTGTGTTCCATTCTGGAGACCGCATCTCAAGAAGAACATTGACAGAATGGAAGCAGTCAAGAGAAGGGCAACAAAAACGCTGAAAGGAATGCACCAGAAAACATATGAGGAAAGTTTGAAAGACCTCAATATGTGTACCCTGGAGGAAAGGAGGGAGAGGGAGGATATGATAGAGACATTCAAGTACCTCAGGGGAATCAGAAAGGTACAGGATGGCAGCATCTTTCAAAAAAAAGAGATGTGCAAGAACGGGAGTCACAATATGAGGCTAGAGCAGGGGAGACTCAGGGGTTATTTACTTATTTATTGAGATCTAGGAGTACACCTTTGAGCTGGAAGCTCATTTACAAAGGTTCCACATCAGTAGAGAATAACAAATTACAGACAATTTAAACAGAAACATATGACAATACTTGAATTTTGAAAAATGGAACCGTACAAAAATATAAGCGGAGTGAAAATCTTAAACAGTTAATAATACGGGTGAGTATAAGGTTACATACAATGCAAAAATAGAGCTACAGTATTTCAGCTACTAAGCAGACTAACATTTAATTGCCACATATAAGGAGGGACAGGGAGGAAGGAGAGATGTATGGATGGAAATAAGTGCATCAAGGAGTAAAAAGAGGAATAAGATAATGTGAGGAAGTATTTTTTCACAGAAAAGGTGGTGAATGCATGGAACAGCCTCCCAGCAGAGGTCATAGATGCTAAAATGATTGGTGAGTTCAAGAATGCAAGGGATAGACAGAAGGCAACCCTAGTGATAGGAAAGAGAGGGTAAGCTGCTGATTCAATCAATCAATCAAAATCTTTATTTAATCAGGCGAACATCTGATTATTTAGGCTGATTATTTAGGCTCTGGAGTTTAAGTAGATAGGGAAATGGGCAGACTAGGTGATCCAGGTGGTCCTTATCTGCCGTCAAAATCTATGTTTCTGTGTTTATACCATCTGCACCATTCTGTTTGTTTGCCTCTGATTTTTCACCCTGTCGATCCAATCCACAGCAACATTGCAGGTCATCATCAATGGAGAACAATATGACAATAATTTACAGGTGGTTGCAATGCTGATCAGAGAATAATCAGGCAGTTTGGGAAAAAAGTTAAACAGTTAGTGAGAGAGTCTATGTTGGTTTGATACCTTGCAAGAGTTTCATTTTCATCAAATGCCTGCACTGGTGGGAAATTACCATGGACTATCATGTCCAATGCAATTCCTGTTCATAAGAATGCTTGAAGGAAATTTAATGATTTGGTTTGTCTGCCTTTATGGATAACAGAAATGGTATAGTGTTTTCCTACTAACGTTTGTGAGTGAGATTGACTCTTTTAGGCAGCCAAAGTTAAAGGGGAATTGTGTATATGAAGGTACAAATCTGACTACTTATGAATCTCAATTTTAATCTCTCATATGAAATGGTAGGCCTTTTATATTATCAGAAACCAGCTAAGAGACCTCGGAATCAGTCATTTCCTTATATTCAATAGGACAGCTGACAATCTGCAGTACTTATGTGATGAACTGTTGGCATTGCTCTCTTTGAGTACAGTATTTCCACCCTCAGTAGAGGTGCCAAGAAGCGTTTTGAGGATAAAGCAAATAATTATTTTGAAAGCCATGTGGATGGAGAAGAAATAGATAAGAGGAAGAGAGGATGCAAAGTGACTAAGGTAGGGGATCCTAGAAGGATGGGCCTTTTATAGTTAAAGGGGAAAGAGTTAATCAACTGCTATTTCAAACCACAGGCAAGCCTTCAAATTCAGATATTGTGCTGTACTTAGAGTATGTAATATACAGCACATTTAGGCTTGCTGTCTTTGAGTATTACTTCCCTCAGTAATACCAAGAGCAGGCACTAGGTGAAGAAATTGAAAACACCTATAGTGCGGTCAAATAACACACACAAAAAACAGTGAAAGGAATGCTAGCACTCAGGAAAAACATAGCGCTCTACCATACCAAACTAACAAAACAAAAAGCTACATTGTGTTTGCAGGGATCTCTGCCCCTGCACCGGCCATTATGGGGGACTTTGCCCCTGCACTCCCCCAATCTATAAATAATCACCTTCGGGGGAGGCAACTTGGAGACAGGGAGGAGCCTCATGTGGGTGGGGCAACTCGGGACAGGGAGGAACCTAGGGCAGAGTAGGCAACTCGTGGACTGAGAGGAACCTTTGAGGGAATTGTATTTCTGTTAGGAGGATGCAGGGGCAAAATTGCAGGGTGGGGGTGGACAAATTAAAAATAAAAGTTGCTGGGGAGACAACACAAAACAGTCACCGGACCAGGAATCAAACCCTGGTCATCTGCACTTTCACCACCCTGGCTGCTTGTAGCCCTGACCCCTGCACCATGGGAGCAACTTGGCAAAGTGACACACAGTTCTCCCATTTTCCTCTTCCTCCTGAGTGACGACAACTACAGAGACAGTGGTAACTGACTTGCACTATGCTATCCCTGTAGCTATACTGTCACATGCTGTTTTTCCAGTATGGATTTTCCTGCTCTGTAATCCCAGTGACATATTCACTGGGTTGGCTAAAAGAAGGATCCTTGAGGCTAAAAGAAATAATTATTGTAAAAGCCAAAAGGACAATACATATGTAACAAAGATGATCCACCTCCTCCAATTCATGGCATGAGGGCCTAATGTACTCAGGAGAGGAAAACAAGCATCTTTAGTGGAAACCTCTAAGTATCTATAGCAAAATGTCTACCTTTTCTGCTGGCTTACTAGGAGAATATTTGCTAATATGGTTGTTGGCTTTCTCTTACTGGATCTCTGATGTAAAGTTCATAGCATGAGGATACCATCTACCCATGACTGATAATTTGGTTCAGAATGTTCTTTCTTGAATCTGTAACTGTGGCTCCTATCTGGAAGGAGTGACTGGAATAATTTACTAAGTGAGTGAGCAGGATTCTGAGATAAGTAAGAGGGGTAAAGGCATGGCTGATGGAACTTGATTTGCATCTAACTGATCCAGAACAGCAACGCAACACCAATTATTTTTGATAGGCTAGTATGACATAGGTACTCCATTTGATAGTTGATCTGACATACAGGTGTGACATGTAAGAGTATGTATATGTGTCATGAGATGCCTTGTAGAGACCAGAGGTGGACAGATGAATGACAGGAATAAACTCAGAGGAAGAGGTTGAAAATTTACTGGACCTTAGGAATTCATGAGGTAAAGTAGAGTGTTGCTTGGAGAGTTATATTAGTTGCTGGACAAAAGATGCTTAATATGAAAAGATCAATCACAGTTTGAAAAATAAGGAAGTCTATTGGATGTCATCCCAAATGTGTTTCATGAGTTATTTTTCTTATGCTTTGAATATACAACTGATGTGAGAACTGTAAAATAATGAAATGTCCCGCAATGGCCAGTGCTCGGACCAGTGTTGTTTAATGTAGGAAGTATGCAAGGGCAGAGTACAGTCTAGAGGGGTTAGGGTCACTGGAGCAGAGGAGAAGAAGAACTTGGAGATAACCATCCCCAGTTACCTTAAATAGGCCAAACCATGTAAGAAGGCAGTGTCCAAGAAAAACAGAATACTAGGCTGCATTGTTATCGGGTTCATGAGCAGAAAGGAGGAGGTTATAATGCTGCTGTACAGATCCTTAGTGTGACCACAGTTGGAGTACTGTATGGAATACTGGAGCCCCTCAACTTGAACCAGTTCAGAGGAGGGCAACAAAGATGGTTCAGAGACAGCACAGCAGGACATATGAGGACAGACTAAGAGATCTCAGCTTACACTCACTAGAGGAAAGGAGGGAGAGACAGGACAGGATTGAAACCTTCAGGTACTTGAAAGGTATAAACAAGGTGGATGTAAGGGAACTTTTCTGTCTCAATGGTAACAAGACTACTAGGGGGCACTGTCTTAGGCTGGTGGGGGGAGGATTCAAGAAGGAGGTTAAGAGACACTTCTTTACAGAGAGGGTAGTGCTGGGGTGGAATGAACTCCCATCTGAGGTCATCACTCAAATGACAGTAGGGAAGGGTTTAAGAGAGGGTGAGATTAGATGAAGGGGAAGGTCAGGGTTGGGGAAGGGAGGCCCACTGTAATCTCTGGATCAGTGGCACCGCAGTCGAGTCAACTCAATAGACTATAAGGCCTTTTTCTACTGTCTATTTTGTACATTTGTACGTGTGTTCTATGTAATTCCAGCAGCTCAAGGGGAAGTAAGCAGATCCATGAGGAAGACATCATCCTATAAGTAAATTACAAATGGGTGCCTACAAAGAATCAACAGGCCCTGGCACATCAGCAAAGACTTTAAACAGCTTAGGACTCTTCTTGTAGCCAAAGGTTAAGCTGACTGCAAAATAAAAGAACTCTAATTGGATTTTGAAAAGGTGTCATAATTATAGATGGATTGGAAAAATTTTGAAGCCAGCTTGTTTGTTCAAATGTTTATTATTTAGCTATTTTCATTTCAAATTATAATAGTGATACATATAAAATAACAATTATACAGAATAGTGATACAAATATTTGCACAATATGCATGTAAACAAATACACTGTCATAAAGCTGTGATCTCCACATATTCATAATGAGTTTAAGAATCTAGAATTTATATTGCATATGTTAAACACTACCTGTCAATCATCCCTCCCCCAGCAAAAAAAAAACAATCTGTTGTATAAACAAAACATGCAATGGGGACCTGTGTGATATGCTGTTTATCTACACTAGAGCAGTTTGACATCGGGCACATTACTCATGGCTTATGCCACTCATGAGTTACCTGAGATCAAACTGCTGTTGTGTAAATAAATAAATAATGTATCACACAGCTTATCACTGCATATCCCCTACATATCAAGTATTGAGTCAAGTGACTGTTTAACCTCAGGAAGGATGGATAGATAGATAAATAGATAGATATACAGACAGAGAGCATTTGCATATCAATAGATAGATAGATAGATAGATAGATAGATAGATAGATAGATAGATAGATAGATAGATAGATAGATATACAGACAGAGAACATTTGCATATCAATAAAATATATTTCACATCTTCTACCTCATTTAACCCATACAGACATCTATTTTAAAGAAAGATATCAGGATGTGTTCTGTTTCTAAGTTTGATTTAAAGGGTTCAAATCTATACTGCAATGTTAGGCTCCTGTGTGCTGGGTATGTTAAAGTGATCAAATACGGTTCTGACTCATGCGAGTTTTTATTTATTAATTGCCAACAGCTGAAACTGGATTGCTTTACTCAGCTAAGGTTGATTGTATTTCAATGTCAGGGATTCTGGTTTTAACCTCTGCCTTTGTGTTTACATTGTCCTACGATTAAGACGAGTACCAGTACTACTTAGGCTTAGTTTACTAAAAGTCTGCTTTATAAGAGCCACCCAAATTTTATTGCTCTATCCTTATAAGTATTTCTTCTAGACATTACTTGGACAAAATGTTCTATGTATCCAGTTCATACGAAAATCTTTGTTATCTTTAGCTATATATTGAGAAGGCACCTAGCTAAGTAATAATAAATAGACTTGCAGGTGCTGAATGAGGAATACCAACCAAAGATTTAACGGCTTTGTAATTATTCTTTCATGAAAAGCTATGTGTGCTGCTCCCCATACTTCAGCTCTATATACAATTTGTGATATTCTCTTGGCTTCCAGTACTTTAATTTCTGCATGGATTGAGTTACCACCGCACAATTTGTTGAAATCCCTGAGAATCCTAAAGTTAATTTTGAGGCCCAAAAATCAATATGCCTCTTTCACAAACTCAGGAGTTTCACTGTTTTGTTTTCATTAGCATTTAGGTTTCCTAGAACAGATAATCATTACTTTTGTTCAGCCAGTATTATTAGCTTTTGCTCACTACAGATTGATGAGAGCTCAACTAGTTGCATTTGCAGCCCCATAGGGGAGTGATAGCAATACAAGGTCACCATATAAGGTCATCAGCAAGGATTCCTGTTATGGTTTCCTTCATTTTGGAATAATGAAATGTTATTTATTTTTCATTCAACTTGTTTATGTAAATATTCTGGAGAAAAGGGACAAACACGCTGCCCTGACACTCCTTTTTCTATTGGGAATTTTATTGATAATTCTCTGCTGCTTCCACACTGGATTCGCATCTAGTTTGACACATAAAAGCATGTAATTATATTGATCAATTGATACATTAGACCATGTGTTACCAACTATTTCCATAAAAAAGTACAATTTTTTGAACTAAAGGATGTTTCAAGAACCACAAAGCAATCATACACTTTCTGTGTCCTTATAATACTTACAGAATAGGGGATAAGTTATGAAGCATTGATCAATAGTAGATGACCCTTGCCTGAATCCACCTGGAGTTCTGAAATCACTTTGCCCCACCTCACTCAGAAAAAATAATTGCCTTTTAAAAAAGTAAATATTTGTTGAAGAAGTCAACCATTGTTATTGCATCTTGATGATGCTATGGACAAATCTGGGAAAAATAGATCTCTTAATTTCTTCCGAGGAGAAATGGAATAATGTGATAATGAGCCTTGAAACCAAGTGGTAAAACTGTAGGAAGAGAACTCAGAGTTATGACATAGAGTGGACTCTGCACATGATCTAATAATGTTAATGAGGATAGTGTTACCCTCAATCAAAAGGTGGAAAACCATGTAAAAAAAAAACTTAGAGTTGTTCAAATTCTTGTATTTGAGAATGAAACTACAACTACCTGGGTTTTGATACATCCTTTTTATGTGTGCCTGCGTACATGCACAAGAAATATTTTGTAACAGCTTGCTGGACTAACAGGTTGTGAAGGTGCAGCAGTGTTGTGACCAGTGCTGCCACTGCCCTTTTGGGTGTGTCTCTGTGGCACCAATGAATGAGCACCCTGTCTATGACAGCAGTTGAGAAGCATGCCACCAACTTGAAGGAAATCCGCCACTGCAATGAGATGCAGGCTCATTATTGCAGTGGCAGATCTGACACACCTCCATTACGTGCCGTTCCTGGTGAAAAATTTCAATAAACATGGTGGAGGCTCCTGCCATCAAACCTCTCACAGTCTCTAGAAATCTGATGTTGGGGGTGCCCAATCCATCTGTTGGTATGATCCCTCCCCAGTTCATTTGCCAAAGGGGGTGCCCAATACCCATTGGCATAATGTCCCCCTTGTTTTATTTGTCTGCTAAGGGGGGTGCCCAATCCTCCTCAGCATCATACTCCCCAAACACAGAGATGCTTTATTTGCTGAAGGGGTCCCCAGTCCCCATTGACTTTAGGCTCCCCCACCAAAAAAAATACAGGTGGCACACTAGAAGCCCAACCCAGTATGCACAAATGTATTTGGCAAACCTGTAAAAAAAAAAAAAAACCTTCCCGTGATGTTACATTTTTCCCCTGTAAAACAGAAAACATTCCCTCGTGGTCATGATGCACCTCTTCCCAACCCTCACACGCCTTCAGCACCCCACCTCCCCACACACCATACATACAGCGAAGCCCACCAGGATGAAGCGCAGTGCTGCAGAATTCTGCAGTAGAGTTACTGCTGCAAACAATGCAATTTCAATGGGATTTAATCCCTTTTGTCATGCATTAAACCTGTAACACTGTGCTTCATCCTGACGGGCTTCACTATACCTCTGGAGCGTGGTGCGATGATCTTCGGTGGAGCGGGGGGCATCTGAACTCTTCAAAAGCTGACCGCGAACTGAAGAAAATCACAGTAAGCTATATAATGGCATCAATGGGGGGTCAACTTAGGTGGATATCTCAGCCATTTTTGTGACTTTTGGCTCCAGATTTTCAACATGGGGTTCTTGGGACCCCACCTCATGAACTCAGTCACTGTCATTTCGTTATTCAATCCCGAAAGGTGATTTCATGGTCACTGCACAGAATCACCTTTGGGACCAATTAATGAAATGACAGTGTCACTGTTCATGAGGTGGGCTCCCAAAAAGCCTGTGTGGCAAATTTGGGGAAAAAATTCCAAAAAATGACTGTGTTACAAGTGTGCATTGTGCAGTTCCCACGGACGCTTGTAACTTCAAGAATTTTTAATATTTTCACTCCAGATTTTCAACATTGCCATTTTTCCACACCTTCTTATGAGCTGTCATATTTCACATCCTGCCCGAAATGTGTTTTCATACATCTGGCACACAATGGTGCAGTTGCTATGCAAAATCAATGTTCAGGACAGATTAAGAAAATTACAGTGACAGTGTTCATAAGGGGGGAGGTCCCAAAAAGCATATGTTGCAAATTTGATGAATAAATTCAAAAAAATGACTGCATTACCAGTGTGCATTGCACAGTTTCTATGCACGCTCATAACTTCACCAATTTTTTATATTTTCACTCCAGATTTTCAACATTGCCATTTTTTCACACTGCCTTATGAACAGTAGAGCTGTCATTTTTCACAACTTGCCTGAAACATGTTTTCACACCTGTGGCACATGATGGGCATAGTTGCTGTGTGAAATCAACATTTGGGGAAAGATTAACAAAATTACAGTGCCACTGTTCCTAAGTGGAGGTCCCAAAATGCCTATGTTGAAAATTTGGTGTAGAAAATCCCCAAAATAATTGCATTACGGGTGTGCATTGTGCAGTTTCTATGCACACTCATGACTTCACCAGTTTTTTTATATCTTCACTCCAGATTTTCAACATTACCATTTTTTAACACCTCCTCATGAACAGTACAGCTGTCATTTTTCACTTCCTGTTCGAAATGTGTTTTCACAGCTGTGGCACCAAATGGTGCGGTCACTGTACAAAATCATCTTTTGGCTAACGAATTGATAGTGTCACTGTTAATGAAGTGGGTGCACAAAAAGCCCATGTTGAACACTTGAAGTGAAAATACCAAGAAACTCCCAGGGCATTAGGGTTTCCAACCATAACTTCCTGCACTGTAGGGACTGACATGCGTCAAGGGTGTAACTTGGGATTATTGACAGTAATGCTCATGCCATTCCACCCCCACCCTCACCTTGCTTTCAGTGACATGCATCGAGGTACGCCTTGGACTCTTCAGCCCCAGAGTTCACCCCATTCTCCTATACTGCACCCATTTCAGGCTATTTCCTTATGGAATGGGGTGAGTGTAAAGCCCGAAGACCCCAAGGCACACCTCAACACCTGTCGGTGTCTGCAGGGTAGGGTGAGGTGAAATGGTGTGAGCATTATGGGCGATGACCCAAAGGCACACCCCAATGCCTGTCCATCTCTGCAGGGTGGGGGTGGGGTTGGCATCAGTTCAATGCTTACCTGCAATTCCTATTCTGGATTTGTCTAACTCCTGCACTTCCAATGCTAATGCCAGCCAGCAAACATTCGGCATTGACAAATGCTTGGTGTTTTTTTGGTCTAGTACATTAACATCATCTCCCTTGTTAGTCAGAGCATTCAGATTCCACCCTAACCAGAGTTTTAGTATTACAGTACCAAAACAGCAACAATAACAGTTACTTTCCTACTGGAGACTGAACCTGAGATAGCAATCAAACAAGCTTGAACTAAATGGGACATCTCATTCCATAACACCAAAGTTTCCTGTAAACAGATGTTAGGCCAGCTACAGAGGCTCATAAAAGAAGATTCCTGACCTATAGACAAGACATTTAAACTCTAGGTTTAGATTTTGCAGTTCTGTGTTCCTGCCCTGCAAGGGTGCTCCTGAGGGGTCAAAGGCATACTTTGTTGACCTGGAGCAATTGACTGCATTTGTCAGGAATCAGCATAAAAAGCCACTGAATCTATCTCTTTGTTTGATTCCAAAAATGATACAATCAACACTGCCCCGCAAATAGATGTGGAACAAAAACATCTGGCTCAATGGAATCAGTAACCATCGTTGCCGTGGAGAGATCCAAGCTTTATTTTCAATGTACTTCTCCCTCAAATTAGGCTCAGATGAATAAGAAACTTATTCCCGTAAGAGGATATTCAACCTACTTCCCCAGAGGTCTCAATCCTGTAATTACCATTAAAGTTGAGACCTCCAAGACCTGAGACTTCAAATTTGCAAGTAAAAAAGAATGATCGATAGACTGATAGCACTAGAAAAATTATGCTGAAATTAGATTAAATAATCCCGTCTCTTACAAAACACAAAAACATAGACAATGATGACAGAAAAAGACCAATGGTCCATCCAGTCTGCCCATAGCTCCCTGTCAAACCCCAGGACCTATTGTCCATACAGGGTTCTAGTCGACACTTTCCACCCCCATGCTCTCTGCCATACTGCTACAGCCCTGAGCCACCAGTAAGCCCTTCACACTGTCCCAGCTCAGCTTGACACCATTAATAGTTTTGGCTCCCACCAAATCAGCTGGCAAAATATTCTACAGCTCAACCACCCTTTCTGTAAAATAAAAGCTTGTGCTTAAGAGACTGTGTAATAATTTGAATATAATTTGTGCTATAGTATAACACTTGTTAAATTAGATGAGATCTAAAGATGTCTTTTCCTTTTAAGTTGTTTTTTTTGTTCAATATACTTCTCTTATCCTGACAAAAAGTATTTAATGGAAGATGATGTCAAGGAAGCAATAGATAAATATGTGCAAGCTATCCCAGTTATGATATATATATATATAACTAATCACAGAAGATGAAGTAATTTGGCAAAAGTAGTTTTGAATATACATGTCTGGGTCTTGATAGGTGCCATAAGTTTAAATAAAAGAACATGTATTTAAATGTATTTAATATGATATATTAATGATTCACATTTATCAGAAACAGATCTATTATTTCTTAGAGCTGGTGTCTCTATGTTTATATGACTGATTAGTGATAGACTAATTTTCTCTCTGCATACTGGGTAGGCATGCACTTATTTATTCAAAGGAATAGGGAAAGGAGTGGAGCAAAGTTTTGGCCCTTTCCTTACTGATCCTCTAATACATATTTTATTTAGGTTCTATTATAGCCAGGGATTCCTCTGCCTAACTATTAGACTTTTGTGTTATTGTTATTTTTAAATTTATTGTTTATAATAAATATGATCTTTGTAAATAGTATAGTAGCAATGTATCATTTGGCTGGCCTGGTGGTGCTGAGGGTTGAGGTGCTGGATGCCACACTTCGCGCCATGCCAGTAACCCGGGTTCGGGAATGGTCATTGGGGGTTGGCAGGGGCAGGAAAGGATTGAGTGTCCAGAGGACAGCTCTCCTTTCCTGAGGGGGGGAGGTTCAGCTGTCCACTGTTTAAGCAGCCCCTAGCATCAGCTGGGGGGTGCCACAACTAGTGACCCGCAACAAGAGGGAAACAGCTGCAGTGGACATCTTATAAATATACGCGGGTGCGCGCATGTGATGTACATGGTGTCATTGCTCATCCAAACTGGGGAAACACAATAAGGAAAAACAAAACTTCCACTGGTAGGCAAAGGCGGGTCTAGAGGTTGTGGCCCCACATCCAATGCCGGGCACCAGGACACCCACTCCGTTCCCTCCCCCTGTCAGCAGCCCTTCCAGCTCTATAGATAGAGTGTCAGCAAGAAGTATGGTGGTTCTTCCTCAGGAGACTCAGATCTGAGTGGTCAGGATGGCTGCACATGGAGAGTTGTGCCCACAGCCCGAGAGAGGTTGTCTGGGCTTCAGGCTGGATGGGTAGATGCCGGTACACCGCATGACCATGCTGGAGAGAGTCCAATGGTAGGGGCACATAAAAAAGTAAAAAAAAAACAATGTATCATTTACCATGTACTCTCTCGCTATGGTAATATTGAAAAATTTAAATAAATCAAAACTGTATAAAAACGAAATTACTTTGCTCCCTCTGCCCCAGTTTTCTAATTTGCTGAAAATGACTTTTGAAAAAAAATGTGCAATATTATTGATCAAACTGATCTGTTTATATAGAGCCTGGTCATATAATTCATCTTTCTTTGGTAGCCTAATATTTCTAAGCATCCCTTAGGATCTATTTAGTCTGTAGGAATCAAGTTGAAAAGTTTCATAGGAATTGGGCTCACACATGGGGGAAGCTTTATAATACAATTTGAAAGTGAGAATGAAATAAGAGCCCTGGCTGGTATCTGAACTCAAGCTACTTCAGAATACCATTCTGCTATACCACAGGCAGTGCTATCAGGACAACTGGAAACCTTGTAATCACAAAGGCACTCATACTTTTTCAATGCACACCCTGGAACCACACAGAATAAAATTAATTTTCAGTTACAAAAAGTGTGATATGCCTACGTTTGAAATACAGTTTAGAAGTGAGACAGAAATATTCCCTAGCAGGGATCTGAACCCAGGCCTAATCAGAATACTGTTCTGCAGAACTAACAGCTATGCTATCAGGACAAATGGAAAGCTAGGGATCCCAAAGACACTCCTGCTCTCTCAATGCACACCCTTAAGCCACACACATTAGATTAATGTTTTATTTACAAGGAGTGTGATGTGTATTTATGTTAAATACAATTTTGATGTGAGAAAGCAATAAGTGCCCTAGCTGGGTTATGAACCCTGGCCTGCTCAGTATATAGTATGGAAGAGAGTGAGAAGCAGGATGAAACCATCAAGCATGCTGTGGAGGAATAGCAAAAAGTTATTCCTAGGTGAGCAGCAGGATATATTACAGAATGTGTGACACCTGAAAGGGTTGGAAGAATACTGAAGATGGTGCACATAAAAAAGATAATTGGGTCTGATGGAATGCACACAGAAATCATGAAGGAACTAGCCAAGGAACTATCTATTCCATTGGCAATAATATTTATGAGACACTGAGAAGTGCATAAGTATCGGACAAATGGAGGTATCAATATTCGAAAAAGGCTCCAGGGCTGATCTTGGGAACCATAAGCCAGCTATTTCAACATCAGTTCCAGGGAAGCTGCTTTATATGATCATACAAATAGCATTTTTGAACACTTACTGATAATAAATTGGACTTGTTGATTCAGTACAGATTCTTCAAGAGTAAAGCAAGTCAGACCACTCTTACTACCTATTTAGGGCTGTGGGCAGAGCCTACAGCCCTTCTGTTATCGACCTGACTTTAGCTCTAAAACTGCTTTTTGTGGAACTCAATTTTTAGACATTTGGAGGTATTCCTCCACAGCTGCAAAGTAGTGCACCCCCCCTCTAATTTTTGCTATTTGCTGCTCTATGTTAAAGGCATCTGAAGGAAAGGGGATGCTACTGTATTGTGCCTCAGAACTTAATTTTATTTATTTAAAATTGATGACCAGGAAAGCACACTGAGCTGAGGTGCATTTCCAGGTGCGACCCAGGTAGAAAGTGTACAGGGAAGAGAAAAAGAGTAACAAAGGGTGAAAAATACAAACATTATTTATAGACAATTTTTTGAAGAGTACAAAACATTATTAATAATATACAAACAATCAACATGCAGAGTAAATGAATGGAATGAGGCAAAATTACTGTTGGTGGCTGGGGTGATTAAGTACAGTAGGTGTGGTGGGGGTCTTTGCTGCGTGCTGGGTCCATTGGAGCATTTAGGACAGTGCGGGGTGGGTAGGAGCCTGAGGAGTTGTGAGAAGGCAGAGAGAGAAGGGGCCAGGCAAAGGTTTGATAGAAGGTTATTCCAGAAAAGGGGGAGATGGTATGAAAAGGCAGCTTGACCGGTAAGAGTGTGAGGGTGCGACAGGTGGAATGTGCGTGGGTCTCTGTGATGAGGAAGGTAGTTTAGGGAGGTGGCTGGGGTAAGGCGGGACATAAGGTGAGGGCAGGGAATCAAGCCAGTATTTTGCTATGAAGGAGGTGCTGTGGATCATTCTCCTGTGGGAGAGTGGAGCCAGGGAGAGTGGAGCGTAGAGTAGGCAGTGGTGAGTGAGTAGGGAGAAGGCAGTGGTGAAGCGACAGAAAATGTTGAGAAGGATGTCAAGTCTGGAGAGAGAGGAGGTGGAGGCCATTCCATAGACAATGTTTGCATAGTCTATAACTGGCAGGATTGTCTTACTTACAAGCTCACAGCGGGTGGGGATAAGTAGGCTTGCTTTGTGGCGATAGAGGATGGTGAGTTTGGGATGGAGATTAGTGCAGATGGCCTCAATGTGAGTGGACAAGTTGAGGTGGGTGTACAGCCATACTCCCAGGTACTTGAAAGCAGGGATTAGCTCCAGAGGTGAGCCATCCAGGGTGGTGATTGCTGGGGTGGCTGGAAGGGAAGTCATTTTGGAGATTGGAGCGGACACTGTCAAAGGAGGGGCCTGAGGCAAAGATGATAGTTTCATCTGCATCTAGATGCATGTTGGAGGTGAGGCAGGTGGAGGGAAGGTCGTTTATGAAGAGAGAGAGAAGAGAATGGGGCCCAGTATAGAGCCTTGTGGGACACCTGACAAGAGAGGGAGAGAAGAGAAGAGAAAAGAGTGTCACCTATTTGAACTGACTGTTGTCTGTTAAGAAGATACTGAGTGGAACCAAGTAATGGCAGGTTGGGTGATGCCAAAAGAACTAAGTTTGCAAAGTAGCAGTGGGTGGGAGACAGAGTCGAAGGCTTTTGCCAGGTCTATGAAAATGGCTGTTGTTCATGGCAGACAGGATGGAGTCAGTTACGCATAGAAGGATGGGGTTGGTGGAGTGGTGTTTTCTGAATCCTGACTGTACGGGTGAAAGGGAGCTGTTGGAAGAGAGAAAGTCTAACAATTTGGACAGTATGAGGGATTCCTGGACTTTGGCAAGGGAGGGGAGGAGCGAGATGAGCCTGTCAATTCCCGGTAGGGAGGGATCACAGCCTTTGTGCAGGGGGATGATTTTGGCCAATTTCCAGGCTTTGGGAACAGTGGCTGTGGATCGAGAGAGATTCAGTATTTGAGTCAAAGGGGCAGCAATAGAGGTGGCAGAAATAAGGAGCAATTTGTGGTGAATACCATCGGGGCTGGATTTGGATATGTTAAGGGAGGAGAGTGCATTGTAGACTTCCAGTGGTGTGAGGGGTGGAAAGAGGAATCTGGAGGAGGGGGAGGATGGTTCAGCTGAGTTGGGGGAGGAAGGGGGGAGTCAGGGAGGGCACAGGAGATGAAGAACTGATTGAAGAGCTCAACCATGGAGGCAGGATCTGAGATGGTACTGCCATCTATATTAAGGGTCAGACATGCCTGTTTAGTAGGTGGGTCAAGGAGGGTGTTGATCAACTTCCAGAAGAACGCATGGGGGTTATAGTTCTGGGTGGATTGCACTTTAAAGTAAGAAGATTTAGATTGCTGAATGGCCTTTGTGCATTTATTTCTAAGATGTTTGTAAAATTGTTGGCCAGGTGAAGCATGGGAGGCTTTGTACAGTCTCCATGCCTTGTCCCTGGAATGCCACAAGGCAATAGGATTGGGTGTGATCCAGGGGTGGTGGTAGCATTTTACCCTGACTTTTCTGGGGGGTGCATGTAGGTCCCAGATATGCTAGAAGATACCGCAGAACTGGGATAGGGCAAAGTTTACATCGGATGCAGAAAGGACTGGTAGCCAGTCAGTGTTTGTGAGGTCATGCTGCAAGGCATACTCATTTAGGAGGTACAAGGGGTGAGACCAGATGAATTTTGGATGGGAGAGCGGGGAGTGGATTTTGCAGACGTAGAAAGTAATACAGTGGTCACTAAGGGAATCTGAGAAAATGCCTGAGGCAGAGATACGGTGAGGATGGGTGGATAAAATCCAGTCCAGAAGGGTGTGTGTCTGGGACCAGTGGTTTGGGTGGGTAGGTTCCCAGATTAGCTGGCAGAGATTCAGAGATTGAATCCTTAGGGTGGTGTGTTTGGCAGAGGAGGAGAGCCATTCAAGATTGAAGTCACCTAGAAGCACAAATTCACCTTTAGATGTTCTGGAGTAGATTGAGGAGATGGTCTTGACGATGGAGTCGGACGAGGTATTTGATGGGGCATATAGGGCCCCAATGTAGAGGGGGCTGGATGAGGGATAGCATTGGTGTGCAACAATGATTCATGGGAAGAATGGCAAGATTCATTAAAAATGATAGACCATGAGAGGGATTGCCTGACGTATAGTGCCATGCCCCCGCCTCGCTTGCCTCGGTCCTAACAAAATAGGTCATAGTCAGGAATGGCAAGAGAGGAGTCAGAGATTTTGGCAGACAGCCAGGATTCCATGATGCAGAGTATGTCGGGGTGGTACTGGGTGATCCATACAGTTAGGGCATCCAGTTTGGGGAGGAGGTGCCTGGCATTAAGATGGAAAATGCAGAGGCCCTTGGGAAGTAAGTCAGGGGTGAGACCAGAGGGCAGTCCTGTAAAGGTGAGGGGTGAGATAGGGGTTTGCCTGGGTGCAGAGGGGCCAGGGTTGGGATGTATGTCACCCACCAGCAGCAAGAGGAGGACGGAGTAGGTGAGAAGCGGGGAGTGTTTGGATGTACTGGAACAGTGCTTAGAGGGAGGCACGCGGTGGTTCAGACATCAGAGTAGAGCCTTCAGGTTGAGGAGGTGGGAGTGGAGCAGAGAAGGTGGGTGGGTGGGGCAGGTAGGAAGGGGTGGATGGGGAGGGTGGGGAGAATGGGAGGAGAGGGAAGAGTTAGCACTGAGATGGGACATGTAGGGGTGGGAGGGGGTGACTCCTGGGGAAAGGGGAGAGTGGAGGGCTCCTGGATGAGGGGAGAGAGTACATCAAAGTGAGGGTTAAGGAGAGGGGTGCGGGGGGGCAGAAGAGGATAGTATGTAGGAGAAGGTAGCACAGTAAAAATATTTGCATTTGGCTCAGCATTGCTAGGGCAGAGCTGAGTTTTGATGACTAGCGGCCACTAGAAGTGAGTGGATATAATCTGCCAATGGGAAACTCACCTGATATGTTTTGGCCATCATGTGGTAGGTACTATAAAGGACAGTGTCAACTAGGGGGGGTGGTGGTGGGGGCAGTGGGGCAGCCGACGCAGAGCATCGGCGGGGTCCTTCCCAGCCTTTTCAGCAGAGTGCACTGGAAACTCTTGATCTGTACCTTGTACTGTGTGTGTACCGAAGCTATGGGGGAGGTCTGCCTTCTCCTACCCTCATGACCCTCGGTGGATACCGGGGCTACCCTTGGGGGAACCGAATTGAGATCTGTGGAGATAGTGGAGAAAGGAGCTTTAGGACAGGTATGATTTGGAGGTGTGGCTGAATAACAGCAGTGCGTGGGGGTCATGATAGCATGCTGGTCTGAATTAGCACAAAGTTAGAGAACAGGAAGCCAGCTGAGAGAAAACACTGCATGCTTCCAATTGTGATCTATGCAGCAGCGCAGGCCAGCAGTGGGGAGTATATTTTAAGGCTTGGGGATATATTTAAGCAGACTGTTTCACTTAAGGAGCTCAGCTAAACTTACACAACAATTGGAAATTAGGCTACAGTAACAGCAAACAGTTTAGTTAAGGTTCTTTGCGAAAGTGCACAAACAAAGCATTTTGGCTACTATGCACGCAATGCATATTCTCCTAAGGTGTTCTGCTAGAGTGCATTAAAACAGTACTTTTCATCTGAAAACTAGCTGTATAGTTCAGATTCACTTAACGTGTTCAGCTAAACTGCAATAAAACATTACTTTTCGGTTGAAATGTAGCTAAATAAGATCTATCAGCATACGTGTGGCGACGCAAACTGGCAAGCTTTAAAAACTGTGGCAAAACAGTCCTTCCCAGACTTTTCAGTACAGCACGCTGGAACTTCTTGATCCTTACCTTGTGCTGTGTGTGTACCAAAGCTGTGGGGGAGGGCTGCTTTCTCCTGCCCTCATGACCCTCAGTGGATACCGGGGCTCCCCTCACGGGAGCCTAATTGAGATCTTGTGCTCTATGTGCACCAAAGCTGTGGGGAAGGGCTGCCTTCTCCTGCCCTTGTGACCCTCAGTGGATACCGGGGCTACCCTTGGGGAGCCAAATTGAGATCTTGTGCTCTGTGTGTACTGAAGTTGTGGAAGAGGGCTGCCTTCTCCTGCCCTCGTGACCCTTGATAGATACCGGGGCTGCCCTCGGGGGAACCAAATTGAGACCTTCTAAGGCTATTAACAAAAAAACCTTTTTAAACTATGGTTTCTATCATCTGTCCAGCTCAGTCTAATAGAAGTATTTTATTTATTTCAGCAACATAGGGGTTAACTCATTATATGATGCCTGTAAAACACTGAGCTTCTACAGTGTCAGATTACAGACAGTGGTCTGTGAGCTATTTAATTCCTATGAGCACACTGCATATGAACTGCAGGGTGAGGGGGTGCTATAGCCCCATTACTTTTTTGGGCCTGAAGGATCTTGCCCTTTAAACAAACAAAAAAAGTAAGCACAAACTAGTGTGACAGAGTTATTTAAGTCCAGCTGCCCAGGCACATACAGAAAATAGCTTGCTTTCTGTTTCTGGAGTTGGAAGTGTCAAGTGGAAAGTGCTTTTAAGTGTGTGTGTGTGTGTGTGTGTGTGTGTGTGTGTATACAATCCTGCTTTGGGATGGGCCATGTGAGTCACACTGCTCATCTCTTATCAATGATTTATGGTCTGAGGCTCAGCTACACTGTTTGAGCCCTCCCACACAGCAGAAGCTCAGTATAAAACTGCTGTTTCCATCCTCCAGTTTCAAAAGGAAACTAAAAGGAAAAAAAATATATATAATTTTATAAATATATTTTTTGCTTTGGTAACCAGGTAAAGCCAACGAGGCATAGGTGCTTGTTTCTATGGACAAATCATGAATACTGGGGAGATTAAGTGACTTAATCAGAGCCACACAGTATGGAAATGGAGGGTGTGGGAATCAAACCCATGTCTGAATGCTGGATGTACAAAGCTCCTTTATAGCTCATTACTATAACCTCTGGGCTATACTGCCAGCCCCATAAATAGTGAACAATGTAGACTGGGGTGTTAATATCTCAAAGGAGAACTGCCTTGAATCAGCAAACATGCATTTTTGTAGACGTAGATGTTATATTTGAAAATTCCAGTTCTCATTTTGTTACTGTTTAATCTGAACTAGCCTTTCGGTAAATTCAGTGAGTGTTTCTGATTCACACACTGCTGGCACTGATCATTTTAGAACAGTATGATCTTGTCAAGAACTTACATTGTTGATACTATGCATATGTGTTCTAATTTAGAATTCTTAAGTTCATGGGTGCATAAACATCACCATACAATTCTTAGATGACACTTTGCAGCAATATGTAACCCATAAATATCCAATGGGTTAACTAAAGGTCCAGCAAAAGTGGGACAGAAACAGAAGGGGACCCACTATATGAAAAAAAGCTTCTACAGGAAACATTACTCACAGATTCAGTGCAGTCCTCCTTTAAACTTGTAGGGAATGTCAGGTATTTTATCTAAATGATAAGGAACTCTGTTTACAGGGATTTGGAGCCATCTACAGGGAAATTCTTCCCAGAGGCTTGCATTATTTATACAGGAAAACAGAGGAATTTGGCTTCCACTGGAAATAATGTAATCTACAGGAAAACAGGAAAATTGCCTTGCAGTTACAGGAAAAAGGCAAACTTAATCTGGGAGCAGTCTCACACACACCAGTAGCATTTACTCTGACTGAATAAATTCAGGAGGACTGATTTAGCAGCATGGCAGTTTTTGACGATTGTGACTAAACAGCACTATATTGCACCAACAAGAAAATAACTTGGGTCATTTGGTAGCTCTTCACAGCCCTATTTGCTCTGGCTACAGCTTGTTTGATAATGTCACCAAGGAGCTTGATGACAGGAAACCTGCAGATACTGTGTACTTGAACTTCAACAAAGCCTTTTGACACTGTAACAAGAGATTCATTCATAAACTGGAGAACATGGGCATTACCGGCTCTGTAATGCAATGAGTTAAAAACTGGCTATGGGTCAGGAAACAAAAGTAGTTATACAATGCAGCTCTCTTAAATGCATGCCCCTTTTGCACAGAAAAATGTGCATTTAAATAGGCTGTGCACTTATACAGACCAATAGCTTTTCAATGGAAGAGTGAAACTGATATCTGTTTTTTTATTTTTTTATTTCTGTACTTAGACTAGCATAAAATAAGTATATAAAATAAAATACATTAATGTGATTAAAATTACTTTGTTACTGTATTTATGTATTCATGTTTTATTTAATTCACAGTGTTAAAGGCATTACATGGAGGATGCTCATTAAAATAGTTTTCACACCAGCCGAATACAAGCTATGCACTTAATAGGCGATAATTACATGTCAGTAGATGCATTGGTGAACTGTGAAAATGTACACTAAACAGGAATTCTCAGTTAACCAGTGTGCACTTAACCAGAACATTTAACACTGCAGAGATGGGGAAAAAAATGGGAAACAGAAAAAGTGTGCATTTATACTAAGGTTCATACTAAGGTAGGATTGGAGCACTAAAACAGGTGTGTTCATTTTGCTCCAACTACTAGTAATAAATTAATGCACCACCATTCAATAGAAAATTGTCTAGTCTATCTCTGAATTTTGCTTTTGTTTTGCTAACAATTAAAATGACAGGCAAAGAATTCCACAGATTGATAACATGCTGGGTGAAAAAGTAGTTCCTTTTAGTTGGTCTAAAAACTTGCCCCATTAATTGAAGAGGATGTCCTCTAGTATTATATAATTATTTGTTTGAAATTAAAATTTTTAATTCTGTCAAAAGATATGGATCCTGCATTATGTGATACATGGTAAGCAGATCTCCTCTTAAGTGGCACTGTTCTAAGGTCATTACATTTAAATGCTCAAGTCTGGATTCATATGATAAACTATGACTGTTGTAAATGGCCTTGGTGGCTTTCTGTTGAACCCTTTCGATCCAATCACTATCTCTGTGCTTATGAGTACACTAAACCAGGGAGGTGTAATCAAGATGAGGACACATATATGCTCTATTAAGAGGAAAGATTACTGCTTTGTCCCTAGATCTTATATTGAGGGGATACGTGATGCTGCAGCATATGACAGCGCTTTTATCAATACGAGTGGCAAGTGAGCTGAGGGGTTATCACGAGTCACAGAGCCATGAGTGATTAATCCCCAATCTTACTTGCTAAGGGTGTTGATATAAAGCGCTATCATATGCTGCAGCATCACATATTCATTTTTATATTATAGGGTTGACTCTGTATTGCGCATTGCTTCAGTTTTTCTTTGGTTATTTTAGTTGTTTTGTTCCATGTTTAGGGGTTTCATTTGTGTTTATGTGTTGCTGCGCTACAGTTTATTTGATTGGTTGTTTGTATGGTATAGTGGTTTGTTATTGGCTGTTGGGAGATGTGGGCGGGTGTTTGTTATTCCTGGTTTCATTGTGTGTGTCGGGTCGGGAACTTTGTAGTTCAGCATTAGGTTTATCAGTGACATGTACACAGGGCTGATAGCAGGAGCTATGTAATGACAGTGTGACAACCTGCAGTTCTTGTTGCCTGTGTATACGTTATGACAAGTGAAGTGTTTAGACGTACTGATAGCGCTTTTTATCTGATGGATTATCAGTCAACCCCTATAATATAAGTCTCTTTATAGCCCACAGCACTCTGTTTGCATGAGTAATAGCAAGGGATGACTGGGATTTGAGGTTAAACTTTTTATCAATAACTGTATCCAAATCCTTCTCATTACTGGTCAGGGACAAGGTTTTGCCACACAGTGTATAGGAATACTTTAGATTTTTTTCTACCTCAATGCATCACTTTGCATTTATCCATAATAAACCTCATTTTCCATCTGGTGGCCCATATGGTTAAATTATCAAGATCTTCCTGTATTAATTTGTTTTCAGCCTTGGTGAATTATTTACCCCGACTTTGTATCATCTGCGTATTTAATTGCCCATGATGTCAGGTTATTGGTAAATTCTGAAATAAATATATTTAAGCAATAAGGCATGACAAGGTGTGTGTTATTGTGTAATAATGTCACTCCTGGGTGGGTTGACGCACGAGGCAAAGCAGAGTGCTTCCACCATCCCAGGAGTGACATTATTACACAATAACACACACCTTGGAGTGCCTTATTGCAATCATACAATGGCTCATTTTACAATAATATTAAAAATTAAAAAAAATCTAAATTGTAGTATATGTGTTGTGTTTTTTTTGTATGACATGCATATTTTGCAGATAAAAGAAAAAGTAGTCCAGTAGGTGGTGCTGCTGCCAATGTTGTGGGTTTATTGTGCTTGGTTTGTGGGTTGGTAACCCCTACACACACACACACACACACACCATACTGATCGTTTCTTGCTGCTTGTCCTGCAAGTATTTGAGGATTTTTCTTCTGTTTTCTTTCCCCTGTGAAAGAAAGATAGATAACAGAGCAGATGAGCATGGGGCCAAGTGGTAACTTCCGGTTTCCCGCTACGCTCGGTAAGTGGACATCTGTCGGAACCTGTCAGTTACAGGTTTTTATTTTTGTTTTGGGAAAAGTGTTTTTTAGGAAAAGGAAACTGTGTGGGTTTGCGGAGAAGCAGAGGATTTTAAATGTCACTGGATGTAAATGGCCATGTGCGCTCGGTTAGCTTGCTTGTCGCGAGCACTGTGTTTAATTGTGCATGTGCTTCTCACGATTCTGCTACTTAACTGATAGAGCTGCTAGGAAACAATATAATTAGTGGGGAGACTGAATTCTGGGCAGAAACTAACCAGGAAATGGAGACACGGTGCTGCTCATCATGCTCAGGTCAGTCAGTAAAGCGGGTGTCACAGCTTCTGAATGGAGAATGGAGTGATTTCTGTACTGGCTATGCAATCATTTCTCTGCCTGCCCTCGATACAGTGATGTTATTGCTCAATACCATCACTGTCTCTGGGTGCTGGTAGCCAATCAGATGAGAGGAGAAATCCTTGTCATTGTATAATGAAAAGTAAGGGCCCCGATACTGATCCCTGTGGGACAAGACTAGACACCTTATGGCTACATGAAGTGTGCCCACTAATTATTATACACTGTTGTCTATTGATAAGCCAATTAGCTATCAAGTCTTTTACTGTTGTTTTCATCCCTCAACTGCTGTATTATAGCCAAGTATAGTACAAGATCAAAGGTTTGGAAGAAATCAAGATATATAATATCACACAGTATTTCAGGGTCCAAAGAACTGCTTATCTTTTCATAAAAAAACACAACATATTCATGACACATGATTTCCTTGGTGTAAATACAAGTTTTTCCATATCACAATTGATAGAAGAACCAATAATATTTTTAATAATACCTTCCAGCATTTTCCCTGGGATGTAGGTAAGGCTTATTGGCCTATAGTGTTTAGATCAGATTTATTACCCTTTTTATAGACTGGAAAACATGTGCATTTTACCAATCTTCCTTACAACCCTAACACTTAGACACCTCAGTAAGAAGAAAAAGAAAACAACTTTGTTGTGTTCTGTTGTCCTGAGTCTTGGAAAATCAGGCTGGGGTCTTCTTTTGGGGTTATCAAACTTAATGCTCCCCTATTCCATGAACAAATAATATCAGATATGCAGAGTATATGAGAATAGGGTGAGCGTTAGGGTTGATAAACCAAAGGAATACCCTAGGCCTGATTTGCCAAGACTCAGGAGAGACAAAACCATAAAGTTTTTTTCTTTTTTACTGCTTCTAGTAATCCTAACACAACATGTCCCTGCTTTTGTCAGTTTAACTCTAACTGGTACATTAATGAAGTTTTTTTTAAATGAATTTCCTCACTTTTTGAGATAGTAGTTTCATTTTGTCTTTCATGCAGGTCCAACACATCCATGTGATCATGGAAGCGTAGGACCTTTTGGACCCTGTACTTCCATGACTTCATTTATCTACATGTGTACTTTGTTGTGGGAGTGCAGGGCCTTCTGGGCCTTGCACTTCCATTCCTCCAGAAAAGCAATTTATGTGCTTTCTCATAAATTTTTTTGTAGGGATGGACCATTTTCAGTTCTTTTTTCATAGGGGCTTAGTTTTTGTACTACTCATTATGAGCTTTCTATTGATACAGTGTCTATTAATTGCACTGGTAAATTGCAGGTACAAAACATTTTTTATTATAAATTTCACAAAATACAGAGTGGGTTGGTACCACTAGATGCTCTGCCTCTTCGACAACAGTCTTCATCAGGGCCGGGGTCCAAATGGTAAAGACGCGCCTTAAGTACTATGCAGGTGTGCAGCACAGCCAGTCCTAGGTGGTTGCTGCTTACAATTGATAGCTGCCAGAATAGTATTCGGGGGGGGCACAAGAAAAGGTAATCAACAAACAAGTGTTACCATACCTTTAAGGCATGGTATATACAGTTACACTTGCAAATAATATACTTCAAGTCATGAATTAAGACAGTTTGTAATACAGTGACAGTATCAATGCCCAAAACTAAGAGAAGACAGATTTACCCAACCCCAAATTTATCATACTGCAGTTCACAAGATATGCATTAAGGAAATCAAGGAGAGGATTTACTAGACTTTTTCCAATACATAGTCAAATGTTTATAAATAAATTTAGCTCCAACAGGATTTGTTAACTAGAAAAAGAGAGTAAAAACAACTGATCAAACCTTGAAAGGTAAACTCTGATTAAAAAATTTCAAGAATGTCTATTTGGAACTTTCACAGAGTGCCGAATTGCTGAAAAGGCCTCATTCAAAAAAAAAAGAGCTGTTTTACTTGTTTTTTTGTAAATGTAGAGGGAAACTGTTAAAATTCTGTGTAACTGTGATTACAAGCCCTTTTCTTGTAATTTAAAGTGGGCCAGACGCTATGGTGCCCCAGCCCCCCCACAGCCTTTTGTTGTGCAAATTTCAATCACTCTGACCAGCAGACACACTTGTTTCTGTTTTTTACTAATTATTGCACCTTCCTCTGTCTCTCTCCAGTCTGATTTCCCTGCCCACAGCACCCAGTTGAGCGCCGGGGCTACGCTCCGCCAGTGGGCGGTCGGCGACCACTAAGCCGACCCAGGGGACCACGAGGCCGGGAGGGACATCGAGGAAAGGTACGGGAAAGCCGCGGCCAATCAGTAAGTGAGTGCTTTCAAGGCACAGCAGCCGATTGGTCCTCCTGCCCCATTGAATTGCATTGACTGAACTTACACTACCTAAAGCTGTTCTGGGACTTGGAATTTTTTCTGAAAACTTTCAAAAAAGAGCTGTTTTACTTGTTTTTTTTTTTGTAAATGTAGAGGGAAACTGTTAAAATTCTGTGTAACTGTGATTACAAGCCCTTTCCTTGTAATTTAAAGTGGGCCAGACGCTACGGTGCCCCAGCCCCCTCACAGCCTTTTGTTGTGCAAATTTCAATCACTCTGACCAGCAGAAACACTTGTTTCTGTTTTTTACTAATTATTGCACCTTCCTCTGTCTCTCTCCAGTCTGATTTCCCTGCCCACAGCACCCAGTTGAGCACCGGGGCTACGCTCTACCAGCGGGCGGTCGTCGACCACTAAGCCGACCCAGGGGACCACGAGGCCGGGAGGGACATTGAGAAAAGGTACGGGAAAGCCGCGGCCAATCGGTAAGTGAGCGCTTTCAAGGCACAGCAGCCAATTGGTCCTCCTGCCCCATTGAATTGCATTGACTGAACTTACACTACCTAAAGCTGTTCTGGGACTTGGAATTTTTTCTGACAACTTTCAAAAAAGAGCTGTTTTACTTGTTTTTTTGTAAATGTAGAGGGAAACTGTTAAAATTCTGTGTAACTGTGATTACAAGTCCTTTTCTTGTAATTTGAAGTTGGCCAGACGCTACGGCGCCCCAGCCCCCCCACAGCCTTTTGTTGTGCAAATTTCAATCACTCTGACCAGCAGACACACTTGTTTCTGTTTTTTACTAATTATTACACCTTTCTCTGTCTCTCTCCAGTCTGATATCCCTGCCCACAGCACCCAGTTGAGCGCCAGGGCTACGCTCCATCAGTGGGCGGTCAGCGACCACTAAGCCGACCCAGGGGACCACGAGACCGGGAGGGACATCGAGGAAAGGTACGGGAAAGCCGTAAAATTTTGCCCACCCACCCTTCCCCTCCTTGTGTGTTACTTTTCTAGGCATCTTCCCGCCGAAATCTCTTCTCCCGCCCTCAGCGCTACCCTAGCCAATAAACTGCATCATCGCCCTGCTGTACCATCTAATCAGCAATCCTTCCTTACTGTTCTCCTGGTAGTTAACCATCAATACCGCTTTCACAATGAGGAGACTCCTCCTGCTATTTCTTTCCCTGTCATGCATGGGGTTCCTTAAGGAGGATGTCCATATCACACAACATATGGTGACCCATCTGCCTAGCCTCTCTGTCTCATCCTCATTGAATAATGTTCAGACCCTCACATATGCCCTACCATTGCTGCATCAGTATCAGTGGGGTGACCTCCAAAAAGGGACGCAAGTTACCATGTATGTATTCCGATCAATGCTCCATTACTGGATATACAGTTCCCCCTTATGACTGACCACCAAACTGCTACTCGGTGTCTCGACACGATGTCATAACCCCATTTGGAGCACCGCAAAAGAGTGGCAACAGAGCAAGAAATGGAGGACCAAAGACAGCCCACTCTTCCTATCTCTTGCAGCCCTTATGAAACTCCTATTCTTTCTACTACTCTGTATTGGAAATGCGGAAATCAACCCAGGCCCTCCTGAGTGTATCACCTCACCAGCAGACCTAACCTCAATCAAAGGCCTCAGTTTTCTACATATTAATGCATGCAGTCTCCTGAAAAAACTTACACTGATACAAGCCTGAGTTGCCCATACCTTGCCAGACTTTCTCGTGGTATCTGAGACATGGCTCAAACCCACTACAGCAGATAGGGATGTTAATCTACCCAACTATCAGTTATTCAGAGCGGATCGCCTAACAAGGGGCGGTGGAGTAGCTACATATGTGAAGTCCAGTATACCTGTTTCCTGCTTTTCTGCAACCTCGGTGCCCAAAGAATTCGAATGTATATCCCTCAGAGTATCTCTCCCCAATACAGCAGCTTTCCAGCTAGTTGGCTGCTACAGATCCCCCTCTGCTGACCACAAGCTTTTATCCCACCTGGGGAATCTACTCAAACCAGGCTCCGAAGAAGTCATTATCCTAGGTGATCTGAATCTAAACTGGCTTTCCAAGGCAGCTGCACCTTTGGTATCATTCTGTGATACCCATGGGCTCACACAACTGATAAATGAGCCAACAAGAATAAACTTAATGTATAGAAACAACAGCACACTACTTGATATCATGCTGGTGAACAAACCCCATCTATTCACACACACTGGAGTGCTTTTCAGTGATATAAGTGATCACTGCCTCATTACAGGAGTAAGATCTTCCAGTAAACCAACAGCCCCAGCAAAATTCCTAATGAGGAGATCCAAGAAAAACCTCAATATTGAAGGATACCTGCATGATCTAGCTCACTCTCCAAGCTGGCAAGATTTTTATCTTGCACACTCTGTGGAAAAAGCACATCAGGTGCTAAACAGCATAATATTAAGTGCCCTTAATACCCATGCCCCAATCACTAGTGTCTGAATAAAAAACAAATCTTGCCGCTGGTTTTCAGCTGACCTCAAATCTGCACTGTTGGAGAGAGACAAACTATGGAAGCTGGCAAGAAAAACCAAGAACCCAAATGACTGGGTGTTATTTAGGAAAGCCAGGAATAGCTGCACCAAGAAAGTAAGGGATGCAAAGGCTGCCTTTTATTTGGCTGAACTTGACTCCTCCTATCACAATCCTGCTAGGTTCTGGGGCACCATCAAGGGTATTGTAGGGCAGGATTCTAGCACCTCTCTACCAACTCAATTGCACCACAATAATGGCTCTATCTCTGGCAAAATGGAAGTTCTGGATGCTTTCAACAACCACTTCACAACTGCTGGCCTTGCCTTTGACACCTCTCCAGCTAATCTGCTACGTGCACAACTAAGCTCCCAGTACACTGGTGATCAGAGAGCTGATTCTTCCTCCTCCTTCAAACCTGTCCTGTTGAAGCAAGTAGAGGATCTTTTATGGCAGTTGGATATTAAAAAAAGCACAGGGGCAGACTCTCTTGACCCCTACTTCTTAAAGATTGCATTTCATGTACTTGCAGTTCCCCTAACACATCTCTTTATCCTATCTTTAACCTCTGGTTCTATTCCTACAGTGTGGAAGACAGCCCAAGTGGTTCCCCTTCTAAAATTAGGGGACCCTATGGACCTTAATAACTACAGGCCCATTTCCATTCTTCCAGTGCTATCCAAGATGCTAGAGAAAATAGTGAGCATCCAGCTAAGAGAATATCTTGATGATGCTAACCTCTTGAATCCAGCTCAATCTGGGTTTAGGGCCAGGCACAGCACTATCTCTGCACTGGCCAAAGTTACAAATGACTGGCAAACCGAATTAGATAAAAAGAATAGTGTCTGTGCAGTATTTCTTGACATAAGCAAGGCATTCGACACTGTGGACCACGAGCTGCTACTTTCTTCCTTGCATTCCATTGGCCTAGATCCACCCTCTCTTAAATGGTTCAGGTGTTACCTTATGGATAGGTCACAGCAGGTGAAAGCTGAAGGTAATCTATCCCCATTAAAACCACTGCTAAGAGGAGTTCCGCAAGGATCTATCCTGGGCCCTATCCTTTTTGCCATCTACATTAATAATATTGACTCAGATCTCACCAAAGCCACTGTCCACTTCTTTGCTGATGACACTGTTTTGTATGTCAGCAACCCATCACCTGCAGTTGCCCGTGAAATTTTATAAGCAGAATTCTCCTTGCTGCAATATCAACTACTTGAGAAAAAGCTTCTTTTAAATGCAAAGAAAACAAAAGCAATGCTTTTCTCCAATCAAAGCTCCACCAGCACCTCCTCACTAAGCAGTCTCCCCCAGCTATGCACTATCCTGGGAGAAAATCTGGAGTATGTAGAAAAATTCAAATACTTAGGTGTGTGGATTGATAGCAGTCTTGACTTCATACATCATATTGAAGAACTGCTGAAAAAACTTCGTCAAAGGCTTGGCCTATTCTATAGAATAAAACACTTCCTAACCAGAGACTCAAAGATGAGGTTAGTCCAAGCCACTTTTCTTTCAGTTGTTGCCTATGCAGAGTTCCTTTATAGTCACTGCCCCATCTCCTACCTAAGCAAGCTGGATACCCTGTACCATAGAGCAATAAGATTCATAACAGATCTTCCAGCTAACACTCACCATTGCTCTCTCCATGCTGCAGTTGGATGGGTTTCCCTACATCTCAGAAGGAACAGAAATGCAACACTATGGATCTACAGAGCATTGTCTAAAAAACTTCCAAATTATATTCTAGACTGCTTCACCCAGGCCATAGCTAGCTCCTATGCCCTAAGAAGCAATAACCTCATCATGCTCAAAATACCTAAAGTCAACACCCGACTAGGGAGGGCGGCAATCAGCTATTATTTAGCTATGGCATGGAATACTCTACAGAAATCCCTAAAGCTGACCAATCTTATACCTATAGCATCCTTTAAACAGCTTTGCACAGGTTTCTTTGCAGAGAATTGCAACTGCTACCACAAGAGCTAGTCTTGCCATTTCACAACCCCCCCTTCCAGACAGCCACCATATATGGCATAATTTTGTTCCACAGTTCTCCCTCCCGGGCAGCCACCCTTTTTATAGTACCTCAGTTCCATTTAACTTCCTAACTACCTACCTAATCCTTCTCCCACTAATCACTGGCCCTTACATCATTCCTAAATGCTCCCCATTCATCCTAGTATTACATTATGCTGTGTGTATGCCTTGACTCCTATTTTGGGATATGTATATACTTATCTTTTGTATAATGTTCCTGTAACCTACCTTGTCATGTATGTCTGAATCAACTTCTTACCCTTGATCATTGTATTTATAAGTGTTTTTTTCTGTATCTGTTATGCATATATAAGTGCATTGATGTATCTGTCGTGTACCAACTATTGAACCTTGACCTTATCAGGTCCATCTTGTAAATGAGCCTTGCTCAATGATGTTCACCTGAATAAATAAAGATTTGATTGATTGATTGATTGACTGATTGATTAACTCCAAAGACCGACAGAGTACAGCTCGTAACTTGAAGAAGGTATGTGTGCACATCCTGGTGTTGGGGGGCAGCTGTGTGCGTCGAACTAACATGCCCTTTGTACCCCAGCAGGTGCAGAGCTGGAGACCCAAGAGGATATGCCCAGTGAGGAGGAAAGCACACTCATCCCACAGGAGGAGTGCAGTGGCACTGACAGTGACACTGCAGCAGGGACAAACACACAGCATGCATGGGGTGGGACAAGCGGAATGGCACGCTCGAATCACCCATCACGCAGAGCTGCTGAGACACACAGGGAAACTGATGGCTCCCTTGGCACTGTATGCCACAATGCAGCAGTGCCACCACACAGTGACAGCGGGGATGAGGGGCCCTCAGACCACACTCATACATGGCACCAGCCACCATGGTCACAGATGTAACTGGAGAGGCAGTACCAGCTACTGCAGCAGCTGGAGCGGGACTGCTTTGAGGCACAATGCAGGAACACCACTACCATGGAGACACAGACAGTGGTGAACTGCAGCATGTACACAGCCATCCTGAGGTGTGTGGTGGCACTGGAGGGCATGCAAGAGTTGATGCGACACACACATGGCAGGGCCAGTAAGGGTCCACCGGCACATCCGGAGGCCACTGACAGCCCCATGCAGTGCAAACCATCATCCTCTGAATGCACACCTGGCCGGGGGGAGGACAGAAATTCCATGCAGCTGCAGGTGTATGGCACGCCAAGCCCAGGCATGGCCATGACCAAGGGGTTGCAACCACCCTTGCCACACACAGCACATATGGGCAATGACTGGAGACACATCAGCACATGCTTCATAGCATGGGCCTGGCTCCATGGCCTGCATGTTCCCAGTGCCATGGCCATTGCAATACTCACCCACCACATGCATGGTGTGCCATCAGCACCTAAATGTGCCCTCCATGAGCGGCTGTCAGGCCACATGGCCACCCGCCATACCCTGGACCTGGACAGGTACAGCCCTGGCATCATCATCCCCATCACCCTATGGGGCTTTGGCTGCATCAGCAGGCATTGGCACATTTGTACACTTCACGATGTGCAGCATGGCACGCACCATGAACACCTTGTATGCCTTCGCTGGACTCATCATGAATCTGACACCGGTATGGTCCAGGCATCTGAAATGCATCTTCAGCTGCTCAATGGTTCTCTCCATGACTGCCCATGTCCATTAGTGTGCCATGTTGTGTGCGACCTCTGCAGGCATGTCAGGGGCATGGTAAGGCATCATCAGAGTGGTCCACAGTGGATATCCACTGTCACCTGCAGGGGTGGAGAATGACATGCCAGTGGCAGGTGTTTAGTGACATGTGACATACATACCCTGACCGGATGCAGTGACTCAACGAGCAGCCAGCCATTGAGCCATCCAGTGTGTAGGTATGCACCCATGCAAGAGCCATGGAGGATGTAGGAGTCATGCGTTGAGTCCGGGTATTTGGCGCACATGTCCGAGATGATACCCTTTGTATTACAGACCACCTGGCAGTTTATGCTGTGGTATCCCTTTCTGTTCCTGTATGCCTCCTCATGGACAGCACATGTGAGGATGGCAACATGTGTCCCCTCAATGGCACCACATACATTCGGCATGCTATGCATTGCATGGAATGCCTCCTTCATTGCCCTGACATCTGCTGGTGTGTGTGGGAAGGGGATGTGCACATCCATATGCTCTATGAGGGCATCTGTCACCTTTGCCATAGCCATGGAGTCAGAGGACTAGCTCACACCTACAGTGTCCCCAGTGATATCCTGGAATTAACCCGTTGCATAGTAGCCAAGGGCACACAGCACCTTCATTTCCACCATCATGGCGCATGACTGCTGTGTCCATGGCTCCAATGCCCCATGGATGCTGTCACACAGCATGCTGATGGTGTCCCACGGTAGGTGGAAGTGCTCTATGCAATGCGTGTTCTGCATTGCAGAGGCATCTATGTGGGTCTGGAACATGTGCGGTCAGCTAGCTCATCGAGTAGGTGAATGTGCATTAGCACGCCCGGACACATCTCGCTACTGTGATAGAGCAACCTGTGCAGCACTGCACCTGTGCTGCCGGTGCCTCTTATACTGGCATCCTTATTCATTCATTCATTCATTCATAACTTTGGTAACCGGGTAAGTGCACTGATCCCAGGGACCATTTTCAGGCATGACCCAGGCCACATATAATGGCACAGAAGTAGACTATAAGTACAGTACAATGAGCAGTAGGCAAGAAACAATAGGACAAAACAAAAATACAATGTTACATATGATACAAAAATACAATACATTCAGATTTACAGATACAACAAATTCAGATTTACAGTAAATGGCAGAGATAACAAGCAATATTCCTAAAAGGAAATGTGGACCAATAAATAGGTGAGCAGTCACTACTGGACGAGGAAGGAGATCTCCAGAAATGGGGATTAGGGGAGGAGGGGGAGGGTGGGGATGTAGGAATAGGAGGGTCAGCATAAAAAGGAGTAGTACCAGTTGGCACCACTGGGGAGGGGGAGAAAGGGAAAGCACCAGGAGGTTAGGGCAGCTATCTAGGTGGGCATTAGCAGCTGTGGTTTGTTAGTAGCCAGGATTTGAGGTGGTGCTTAAAGGAGAGATAGGTGTTAGAAGATCTAAGTGGGGCGGGTAGCCCATTCCAAAAGGTGGGTGCTGCTACCAATGGAGCATTCCCATCCTGCCACGGGAATGCCCTTGTGTGGGCATGGCCACATGGCAGGGGCATGCTCACCATCACGTGCCACTGCCACGTGCAGTCTTTTGCCCTCATGGCGGGGAGAATGGTTGAGCACAGGACCATGTTCCCATGGCACTTCTTCCGGGTGTCTGAGCAGGAATATGCGGATGGTGGTGGCTACAGCGACCTGTGGGCCATCAGGGTATTCGAGAGGATAAGTAGCCTGTATTGTGCCCGTGGGTCAGGCAGGTCTGTACATACTTCACTGTGCATCAGACTCATGTGTCTCCCCTCCCCTTCACTGGACAATGATGGAATACCTGCCAGACTTGAGCTGACTCCACAGGTCCAGCCGGATGGGGCGCATGTATTGTGTAATCCAGGGCAGCACAGCGTCTGAGGTTCCAGGAGTGGCTGCTGCAATACGTGATCCTGCAGGGAGCTGGGGTGACCTCTACTATGAGTATGATGACTACAGGGTCAGGGACATCTATGTCCCCTCACTGGTGGGTATGCCTGCACGTTCCGTGTGTGATGTGCGCTGTGCGTGTGACTGTTGCTGAACTAATGTGCCTCCCTTTTCCTTTTAACTTTATCATGGTCCTATGAGGAGAATGGTGCTCCGCCTCGGAGGGAGAAAGTCACAGCAGTCTCTGGTGGAGGAGGAGTGTGTGAGCAGGACAGCGGACATTCAACACCGACCAGGCCCTGACCATGGCTGCCGCAGCCTGAGAGGATGCCCGCAGGAGGACTCCTGAGTGTGTAGCCACAGGGAGTTACTAGACATGGCCAGTCAAGGCTGTGTGGTGGCCATGCACATGGGGGAAGTTGGTCAGACCCTGTTCGATGTCTGGTGGGCTGTGTGCAGGCCTGGAGGACTGGCTAGCTGTGTATCAGAGTGTGCCTGTGGGATTTGTGCAGACCCTGGGGGGCGGCATGCCTGGTATTTGCCGATGTTGCCTAATGGGTGTATGGGCAAGGGTGAGGTTCAGTTATGTTCTGTTCTGTGTTTCCTCTACATGCATTAAATGTGAATGTGTTACATTCCCTGTGTGTTCACTGTCTCTGGGGGTGCGAGTTAGTGGGGGAGCTACATGCCTAGCTGGTTGGGGGTGACAGGCCAGGGAGGACTCTCGGTCATGTGTCTGTGTTCTGCCCTGCATACCTCTCAGCCCCATAAATCATGTGTCTGGGTCATGGGTTACACCTCACAGGGACACAGACCCATTGTCAGGGGCACACCGTACACATTGTTGTGTATTCACTGTCTGCTGCCGGGTTGGGTTTCCATGTTGGATGCATTTGTTGTGGTGTTTGACATTACATGTTGCTTGGCATCCACATTGTTCTTCTCCTCCACGGGTGTTATCACAGGGCCTGAGAGGGGTGTGGGGCACATTCATGGACATCCCTGATGTTCAGGGTTGGTTGTGTGGTGTGCTGCTCTTCACTGGAAGGTGTCACGCCGGTGCAGCCCTGCAGCCCTGCTGGTGTGCCATCTGCACAGGGCACTGGTGTGCCATGCAGCCGTCACCACCCATTGCATGTGCTGTTGGCCAGTGTGGCCATACTGTGGTGGGTGTGGGTGGCAGTTGTGCCCATGGTGCTGCTCGCCTGTGCAGAAGCTGTGTTGTGAAGCCTAGTGCTCCCAGTGTTGTGGCACAGTGGTGTGCCACCAATGCGGGTGTGCAGACACGACGTGCCTGGGTGGCTGCCTGCTGCATTTGCCTTTGCATCCTCCAATGGGGTGTTGCTCATCACACTACACCACCTTTTCCATCGCGTATCCTATGCGTCGATGCCTGTGTAGTTTTCTGTCATGTGGTCCGTCGTGTGTGCATGGCCATGCCCCTGCATATCGACGGGACGGTGTGTTGGCATTCCGTTCCATACATCTGTTACATGTACAGTATGCACCCTTCATGCATGCTGCTTTGCTGTGGTGTGCACGTTGGTACGACATAGCGTTTACACGCCTGCCCTGCGCACCTGCATGCACTGTGCATATCCGTTGTGCATTGGGCCCTATGTTAACAAGCTGCTATCATAGAATCACAGATTTTTGTCAGCAGAAAAGGACCCTTTCAGCCCATCTAATCTGCCCAACCATCCATTTTTGCATACCCCCCTCCCCACATGCCCCACCCTCCCCCCAATACTCAGTCCCATATGCTTTTCCCATGCCCTCTTAAATTCCTCCACCATCTCAGCCCCCACTACTCCATCCGGCAGTCTGTTCCAGGGCTCCACCACCATCCTCTGTGAAGAAGCACTCCCTCACACTGCCCCTGAACCTATTTCCTTGTAATCTGAGGCTGTGCCCTCTAGTTCTGGCTCCCTCCTTCCTCCTCAGCTGACCCCCTTCATCTACTTTATTGAGCCCCTTTACGTATTTAAAGGTTTCAATCATGTCCCCCCTTTCCCTCCTTGTTTTTAGCGTGTACAGATCAGCTTCTTACACCTCTGCTCGTATGTCTTCCCCTGCATACCCTGCACCATCTTTGTTACCCTTTTCTGAACCCTCTCCAGTGCATCGATATCCTTGCAGAGGTGTGGTCTCCAGAACTGAACCCCATACTTTAACTTGGCCTCACCATGGCTTTGTAGAGGGGCATTATAACCTCCCTCCTTCTGCTAGTAATGCCTCTGCCTAAGCATGCCAGCATTCCATTGGCCCTTCCCATCACCCTACTACATTGGAAACCTACCTTAAGGTTTGAGGAGATTACGATCCCTAGATCCCTTTCCTGTTCTGATTCTTTGATATCTCTCCCCCCCCCCCCCCAGCAAGTACCCTGCTTTCATGTTTTTCCTCACTAGGTGCATCACAGCGCATTTCTTGGCATTAAGCCTCAGCTGCCATTTCCTGGCCCACTTCTTGAGCATCTTGAGGTCCCTCCTCATGTCTTCCACCCCCCTCAGGGGTGTCCACCCTATTACAGATTTTTGTATCATCAGCAAATAGGCACACCCTCCCTCTCAAACCCTCTGCAATATCACTGATGTAGATGTTGAAGAGAAGTGGACCCAAAACTGACCCCTGTGGCACTCCACTGCTCAACCTTGCCATCTTGGAGTGCACCCCGTTAAGCACTACCCTCTTAATTCTCCTTACTAGCCAGGCCTCCACCCAGCCTGCTATTTTCCCTCCCAATACCATGCTTTCCATCTTGCTCACCAACCTCCTATGAGAGACAGTGTTGAAGGCCTTGCAGAAGTCAAGATAAGCCACGTCCACCACCCTTCCCTGGTCGATTACCTGAGTCACCCAATCAGAGAACTCAATTAGGTTGATCTGGCATGATTTCCCTTTGGTGAAGTCATGTTGTCTGCTGTTCTGCAAGCCACATTGCTCCAGGTAATTCACCACCCTCTTCTTGATTAATGCCTCCATTTCTTTCCTCACCACAGATGTGAGGCTGACTGGGCAGCAGTTCTCCTTCAGCTCCCTGCCACCTCCCTTGTACAAGGGCACTACATCAGCCTCCTCCAGTTCTCTGGCACCCGCCCTGCATCCAGGGACAAATTGAAGAGCCTTGTCAAGGATGAGGCCAGCTCCTCCCTCAATTCCTTGATCACTCTGGGGTGCAACCCGTCAGGCCACATTGCCTTGTACACCCCTAGTCTATCCAGCTCAGCCCTTACCCTATAATATTACAGGCAAGAAAGTATTTTTTTTGAATAATATAAGAACACCCCAAACAGTGTGCCAACTGACCTCACTGTGGCCTAAATGGGGGTAGGCATATCTTAGTGTTCTCTCCTGCGTATAGGGGTAAGTTGATGTTACATTCACTTGGAGCCCCGTGCAAACAGTCATGGCAACTTGATCACCTTTCTCCTCCCTAGGAACTGTTGGAACAGGGCCATCACCACTGATGAAAATAAACACTCTGACACAGTGATTCTAAATACCTGACTCTCATTTAATCAGGTTGATGGAACTGCACAGCACACAGTTAATTCATGCTGGTCACAGAGACCTCAGCCAATTGACCTCTTCATAGCTACTTCCAGTACTCTTACACTCCATGTACCAACTTGGTCCCACTACCACATCCACGGCATGATCAAGGACCTGTCCCATTCTCATCTTTTCCCAGTTTTGAAACAGGCATCTCTGTGCCCTTGGGACAGCTTTTTCCGCCTTAGCTTCCTTGGCCTCGGGGATCCCTGTTCTCCTGGATCACATTCATTCGAAACCTTTCAACTCTTCCCGTCTCATAATCTGGGTTTGATCTGGTATGCTGAAAGGGCATACACATGTTCAGGGAAGTACTTGTTTTGCCTACTGGGCCACCTGACCTGCATACCATTACAGTAAACTCTCAATGCCCACACACGGTAAGGTGAACATCAAGTGGAGCTCCACATGCTGTGGCACCTTACACTCCCCTTCACCAGGCCAGCATGAATGGCCATAAATTCCCAGCTTACCTTGTTGAGTGCCCTCTTCACTTTCTCATAGACATGTTCCCACCTTTCACCAGAATGAAGTATCAGTCATGATTCCTTCCTCTTGTGTCTCAGATGACTGACTGTATAGTTACTGATGCCCCCCATTAGTCCAAACACCCAAATCCATCCTCTGGGGAATCATCTTCAGGTCCAAAAGCCTTCAGGACTGAAAGTTATTAGTTGATACTCCTTGAGGGGGGTAACCCCACAATTCCTTTACCCTCCCTGGGATACCTTAAACTAACCTGTCTACACGGGGCCACCAGCGTTTGGGTCCTACCTCTGGTCTGGGTCAGGGAATGTCCCCAATGCCCAAAGTCTGACCTGGCCCATGCTATGCCTACAGATGTAATGAGCAACTCACTTGCGAGCAAGGTCTCAAGACACCCGCACCACTCTCAGACACTGAGGGCTGCATGACTCTCACGTACCCAGGTGGGAACCCACAATAGGAACTTTGAACCCCTGACACATGTCCTGTATTAGCTATATCATAGGTCACTTTGTGTATCCACCTGTCTGGGAGCAAGCCAGTATCTGTATCTCTCAGCTGCAGAGCTTGCAGTGCCACTGTCTGCAACATTTCCCCTGGTCAGCACTCTGGCATAAAGCCCTCAACTGATCCCTTGCCCATTCTCCAGGGGCACTTTCCAGGCTATGAGCACCTGGAACATGATGTCCCTTCCCCTCAATCCTTCAGTTTCTGGACTGCCTAGCCTTATCTGCCACTAACTCCTTTACTGGCCACAAAGACCCCTTTTGTAAAACCTACAGTCCTCCCACAATGCTATATCTCAGAGGGTGAAGCACATGCATCACCCTCTGAAGTATGAGGTATAGTCTTGTGGGAAGGTGATGCACATGCATCCTATCTCTCTGTGGGGCATGACTAGTAATACCCCTGCCCCTACCACAGGCAAGGGGCTTATTACTATATTGCACTGAGTTGACCACTGTGACTCAGTTAACTTTGCAGCATTTCAGAAATCATTGGAAAGGTTAATGTACTATTCAATTGTCTGTGCAATGTCATATGACTGTAGATTACACCACTAAAACAGATACTTAGTGTTAACCTGATGTTCCTTATCAAACTAAAGGAATCTATGACTGTCCTGCTGGAAAGTCCCAGATTACTTGTCATTTACCCTGACCATCCAAGAAACAAATTACTCAATATCATCAGAAAACAACTGAGATTTTCCATTACACTTCTTTAAAACCAGTGAGGTCCAATGTGTCTTTTCACTTCACAGTGCAAAGTGTGGATCAGTTAATCTGTAGTCTTTGAAAAACTCTGATAAGCTTGGTAATTTTCAAAGGCTGGTAATGAAACATTGGAGGACTCCGTATGAATGAATAAAGTAAATACTTTGTTATATCTGCCTTTTTTTAATGATGCCTCGTCTGGTGAGTTACTTGTCCTTGGTGATTTCAACCTCAGTTGGCTCTCCCTCTCCTTTCATAAAATGTTTCCTAAATGTGAAGTCCCTCCATCTCTCCCAAATAATCAATCAATTAATCAAATTTTATTTATAGAGTGCTATTCACATTGATCATAGCGCTTAACAATAAAAACTCAATAAATATATTCAAATATTTATTAAAAACAATACAATACAATACAATACAATACTTCCAGCCATCCTATAGCAAAGTCAGTAGCCTGGAAAAGCCAGCCCAAACAGGTGGGTTTTTAGAGCAATTTTAAAGCACTCCACGGTCAGGCACTCACATAACCGACGAGGTAGAGAGTTCCACAGGGTAGGGGCCACAAATGAAAAGGCTCAGGCCTCAAATGTCTTCAGATGAACCCTGGGAACCTCTAGCAATCCCTTGTCAGTAGAGCAGAGTGGTCAGTGGGGGCAGTAGGGACACAGGAGCTCTTTCAGGTAACTCGGCCCCTGTCCGTGTAGGGCCTTAAAGGTCAACAAACTGACCTTAAATGTGATCTGCCACTGAACTGGCAGCCAGTGCAGACAACAGAGCACAGATGTGATATGATCTGAATGAGGCAGCCCCGTCAACAGCCTGGCTGCCGCATTCTGCACCAGCTGCAAATGGCGGATATCAACCCCAGGTAACCCGAGGTATAGGGAGATACAGTAAAGGCGGGATGTCACAAAAGTGTGGCTCAGAGTAGGAAGGTCGCCAGGTGGAACAGGGTGTTTAATCTGGGCGATATTCCTCAGATGGTAAACAGAGGACTTGATGACGGCTGATACCTGGGAATGAAGCATCAGCCCATCATCAAGAATAACACTCAGATTCCGCACCTGTTCAGAGGTTGACAGCTGGTTACCACCAAGCCAAAGCACAGAAAGAGAACCTGTCACCAGCCACTCCACCCAATGACCTGTATCCACCACTAGAACCTCGATGTTGTCTGGATCACTGACCCCACTCAGCACAATCATATATCCCTCAACTAGACCCCCTGGACTAGGTATTCCCCTCCCATCCCCACCGCATCATGAATGCTAATACCTTCCCCGATGCCCTCAGTGACCATTACATGGTCTACTGTGTGTGCCAGATTCATCACACCAAAACTCCCCCTAAATTCATCCAGTTCCAGTGCTTCAGTTTGCTGGACTTGTCCTCCCTCTATGCTGACCTGGTGACTACTGACTGGTCTCCCATTTCAGCAATATTAATTCTGCCCTTCAATTCTTTAACTCCAAATTCATGTCTGTCTGGGATCACCATGCTCCCCTTACAAAAAACATGTTCCAAAGCTCCCACCTCCCATGACTCTCAGCTGAGTTGCTAATGTGCCACAATGTGAGAGACCTTGCCTTGTGGACCCACAACTCCATTGGCTCCTCTGCTAACCTTACTAAGTACTGAACCCTTTGTAATGCCTGTACCAAAGCTACTGGGCTTTTGAAGTCAAAATACTTCACATCCACACTCCAGAACAACCTTAACGACATCTCCAAGTTCTGGAAGGTTATCCACGCCCTCTCCTTCCCACCGACCCAGTCCCTTCACACTGTTCTCAAGGTGGGTGACTCTCCTATCTCAGACCCTGCTGCTGTTGCCTCATCTTTCAGCTTTTCCCCCTCCTGTGTTCTCACCCTCCTCTCCTACTCCTCCCTTCCCATTCCCTGCTGCTCATTCCCCCTCACCACCCCACCCTTTCTTCTCTCCCACCACTCACTCTGCATTACTTAAGGCCCTCTGGGCTTTAAGCCCCCAAAAGAGTATGAGCCCCTAATGTTCTTGACCCTAAATTCCTGCATCTGTCTGCTCATGCCGTTGCTGTCCTTATTACCTACCTTCTCAATATCTCCTTCTCATTAGCTTCTGTTCCTGATACTTGGAAATAGGCTACAGTCATCCCCCTTCCCAAAAGGGGCAATCCCTACTCCCCTGGAAACTACCATCCTACCTCCCTCCTCCCCAGCCTGGCTAAGCTCAAGGAATACGTTGTTCTCTTCTAGCCCTCCCTCTTCCTTGATTTATCCTCCTTCTTTACTCCTTTGCAGTCTGCCTTCAAGAAGTGCCACTCCACTTTCAGCTCCCTCCTCTGGCTTACTGATTCTATCTATCTGGTATAGATCAGGGCCTGGTCACCTCTGCCATCTTTGTTGACTTGGCAAATCCATTCAACACTATTGCCCACCTCCTTCTCCTGGATAAGCTTAAGACAGAGGCTTTCTGCCTCCTCATTTGGGTAGTTCTGCTCCAACCTTGACAGCAGGTCTCAATCTGTCCAGACTGAACATTCTTTAACCTCTCCCCCAACTCCCTATCTGCTCAGGCATGCCCTAAGGGTCCGTCCTTGACCCAGTTCTCTTCTCTATTTTCCTGTTGATCCCCTTCCTCACTTCCTGCTCCTCTGAGGCCATCCATATGTACACAGATGATATGGCACTCTTTGCCTCTGGCTGTTTTTTCCCGGATGTCATGGCGTAGCTCCAACTGGACTTCATCAACCTTCAGCACTGGCTCTTGCCTAATTGGCTGTCCCTCATTGCCAAGAAAATGGTCTCTATGACCTTTGACACTAGACAGAGGCTTGCTTGGCTTACCTCTCTCCCCTCCTTACATACTCCCGTTAGTGCAATGATTGACAATGTCTGCTCCTTTAAGTACCTCAGTGTTTGGCTGGACCATTACCTTGATTTCCCAGTGCACTTGGATGAGTGCCACCAGAATCTCCAGCACAAACTTGGTGCACTTTATAGTAGTACGGGTAGTATTCTGCTTCCTGCCAGCGGAAACAACAGCTCAAAGATGATACTCCCCATCTTCAACTATGGTGACATGTTATACAGCACAGATCCCACATCCAACATAGCCAGGCTGAATTCCTCTTTCATCCTGCGACTTTGCCTTGGACTACCCCACCACCACACACACACACACACACACACACACACCATTGCTCACTGTACTCCTCTCTGTTTCTCCCCTCCCTTGATGCTTTGCACCTCACTCATTGTGTTTTCTTTATCTCTAAAGTCTGGCTTGGCTCCCTCCCCACTTACCATTAGGGTTGGGAAGACCCAGAAAGGTCTTGACCCTTATTATCAGGATCAGAATCCAGGCCAAAGTCCTAATAAGTTCTGATTAGTTCTGATTCTAATCTGGACCTTTTGGAAAATGTGAGGAAAATTGAAAATCTGCCATACAATTGTATAAAACAACACTAAGATCTACGACAATCACATAGAATTGTAAACAGCATTTCAGGAAATGAAAACTGAGAGCACACTGGCACAGATATGCTGGTCAATTCAGAATACTTGACATATGCAGGTGACCTGGTTTTCTGCATCCTGCCTGACTTTAGCAGTGTAAACTGATCTGTCTGGCCTGAAAGGGTGATCCCATTTAGTATACAATGGACACATCAGTTAGTTGTTACACTAGTTGCTTCCCTGCTCCACTGAGAATTGTGCAGCATTTCTAAGGAATGCATAATATGAATTAAGATAATTTTTTCTTTGAAAGAGAATATTCAGGGAATGCAAACATTAAGTGTAAGTCAGAACATACAGTGATTCAATTGAAAGGTGCCATTCAGTCTTTCCAAAAATTATCGCAGGACAAACTGCAAAAATTGTGCCATTAGGTTAAGGCAATCCAAACATTAGTTTAGTCCAACAGGACAAGCTGCAAAAATTGTGCCATCAGGTTCAGGAAATCCAAAAATTAGTTTTGTCCAATAGGACAACATGCTGCAAAAAATGTGCCATCAAGTTTAGGCAATCCAAAAATTAGATCAGTCCAATAGGACAACATGCTACAAAAACTGTGCTATCAGGTTCCGGCAATCCAAACTTTAGTTCAGTCCAATAGGACATGCTGCAAAATTGTGCCATCAGGTTCAGGCAATCCAAACAGTATTTCAGTCCAATAGGACATGCTGCAAGTATTGTGTAGCCCATTGAAGGGCCTACTGAATTAGTTATTTATTTTTCAAAATCTCACTCTTCTGACTCTTCCATATAGTCAGCTTTGTAGCCACCAGAAAATGTATTTGCTGGCTGCAGGTCATAACTGTAACTGATCTGGGGAAGGTTTATTTTTAAGAAAGTTAATTATTCCACATTTTCTGGCAGTAGACTAGATTGTGTATCTCAAACAATCAATCAATCAATCAAACGTTATTTTTATAGCACCTTTCAAAAAACAAGGCGCTGCACATAAAACTAAATACAAATATAACATTAAAACAAGAAGATAAAAATACTATAGTCATTAGGGAAGGGCAGGTTAAATAAATACGTTTTTAACTCAGTCTTAAATCTATCGATGGTCAGGCATTCTCTTAGCTGGCGAGGTAGAGAATTCCACAGGGTTGGAGCCAAAAAAACAAAAGCATGGGCACCTGATGTTTTTAGTCATACCCTGAGAATCTAGCAATCTCGCCGGTGGACCCGGAGGGCGAAGGAGGGCAGTAAGTTACCAAAGAGGTCTTACAGGTAACGGGTCCCTGATCACGTAGGGGCTTTGAAGGTTAGTGTGTTCAACCCAAAGGTGATCCACATCAATCGGCAGCCAGTAGTTCACGGAGCATGAGCAATATGACTGACCTAGAAATCCCAGTCAAAAGCCTGGCTGCCGCATTCTGCACTAGCTGCAAGTGGTGGATATCAACCCCTGGAAGCCCTAGGTAGAGAGAATTGCAGTAATCAAGGCGGGTAGTGATGAAGGCGTGGACCAGTGTTGGAAGATCATCCAGAGGAACCAAGTGTTTCACCCGGGCGATATTCCTCAGATGATAAAAAGAGGATTTGACAACAGCTGACACCTGAGATCTTAGTGTCAGGCCATTGTCAAAAATAATGCCGAGGTTATGCACTTGGTCTGAGGTAATGAGCTGTATGCTGTCAATCAAACACCTGATGCCTGGCCAGCTCCCATACTCGCCACCGGATGACCAGGGTCCACAACCAGCACTTCAGTCTTATCTGGATTCAGTCTCATCCAACTAGTATTCATCCAGGTTCTGATCTCGCTAAGGCAGTTATTTAGCACAGAAAGTACTGCATACTGTCTGGGCAGAAAGGACATACTGTGTACATAGATACATAGATACATAGATACATAAACAGTGTCGGCAGATAAGGGCCTATGGCCCACCCAGTCTGCCCATTTAAGTTTGTAAGTTCAGTTTATGTTTTCCAGGAAGTCTGTTGCCCCTTACCCCTGACCTCCAGAATTCCTTTATGTCTATCCCATGCATTCTTAAATCCCGTGATTGTTTCAGCCCCCACCACTTCCTCTGGCAGGGTGTTCCACTTGTCCACCACCCGTTCTGTGAAGAAATTCTTCCTCACGTTTCCTCTGAATCGTCCTCCCTCCAACTTCATCCCATGCCCTCTAGTCCTGGAACATCTTTTTCGCTTAAAAATAGTGCATTCCTGCACCCTGTTCCTCCCTGTAAGATACTTGTATACAGTTGAGTATCATCTGCATAGCAGTGAAAGCTCAAACTGTATCGCCTGATGATATCACCCAATGGCAGCATGTACACTGCAAACAGCATGGGGGCCAAGATGAAGCCCTGAGGCACCCCACAGGACAGGGAGTAAGTACCAGAGAAATAAATTCCAGTGGTAACTCTCTGAAGCCTGTCTGCAAGGAAAGAATGGAACCATTTGAGGAGTGTACCAGACAGACCACAAAGCAACTGCAGACACTCCAGCAGCACACCATGGTCTACAGTGTCAAATGCTGCAGAGAGATCAAGAAGGACCAGAATGGTATGCGCCTTTCGATCTATAGCCATTAGGAGGTCATTCAGTACTCAGGCAAATGCAGTCTCTGTGCTATGCTTCTTCCTAAATCCGGACTGGAGAGGATCATAGATCTTGTAAGTTGTAAGCTAATCATCCAGTTGCAACGCAACCACCTTTTCAATAACCTTACCAACAAATGGCAGGTTAGTGATAGGTCGGTAGTTAGCTGGACAGCCTGGGTCCATGGAGGATTTCTTAAGGAGTGGTCGAATGACCGCCTTCTTTAGGGGTTCTGGAAAGACCCCTGTCTCCAAAGACCACCAGACAATTTCAGCAAGGATCGGGCAGATAACATCGACACACCCCAATAAAAGGGGTGTCAGGCCTGGATCCAAACTACAACTGGTTGGACACATTGACTGAATGATCATCACAATATCTGTGAATTCTGGCTGGCAGAAATCTGACCAAAGAGATCAAGTGCACAGCACATCCCACCAATTGCCACAACTCCTCATAGGAGAGACTATGCTGATGCTAGACCTGATGCTGGCAACCTTATCTGCAAAGAATCGAGCAAACTCCTCACATTTGAGCTGAGAAAAAGCTTCTCTGGGCTGAAGACATTGAATTGCACAATCTGTCCACAGTCCGGAAAAGCTGAGCTGGTCGGTTCTGCATGGAAAAATCTCCCTGGACAGGAATGCTGCCTTCTTACAGGTGATTTCTTGGTGAAAGCCATCATAATGTGCCATCAGCTTAAGCCTGTCAGCATCAAGGCCAGACTTTCACCAGGATCTCTCCATCCTTCGACCAACTCGCCTCAACTCCTTCAAGGAACCATCAAACCAAGGGTTCCTTGGGCAAGAGGTGAGGGATCAAACACGAACAGGAGCAATCTTGTCCAGGGCATCTCCCACAGACTTGTTATAGGCTAATACAAGATCACCTGGACTCATGCATTCACCTGACAAACCCAATGGGTCCAGTGCCGCTGACAGGTCATTAGGGGTAACTCCCCTCAAAGAGCAGTACTGGACCATCCCGTAGGGGTGGACCTATTGAAGGGACCCTGAAGCTGAACCTTATGGGGTGATGGTTACACCAGCAGGCTGGTTCCACCTCCAGATTAGCTAGCTCCATGCCCAAGAGAAAGATCAGATCCAACAGGTGACCCCCTACATGGGTTGAGGAGGTAACTACCTGTGTAAAGCCCAATGTTATCATAAGCTGGAGGAGATTTTGACCAAAGTGCGAGAGTCCATCATAGACCCAGGCATTGAAATCCCCCAGAACTATCCATCTGAGGGACCCCAACATCATGTCGACAATGAAATCCACTGTCTCCTGCAGGAAAGCTCCACCATCTCCTGGTGGATGGTAGATAAGGAGTATCCTGCAGCCTACACCCTCACCCAGGATAAACTTGAAGGATCTGGTACTTCCTAGTGGCACATCCACAAGGCCCAGCTCAGATTTAAACATAATGGCCACACCCCCACCCCTATGATCCAGCCTTGGGAGATGTATCACCGAGAACCTGGCCAGAACTTCAGAATCCAAAACAGGGCCTGCATTTTCATCCAACCAGGTCTCAGTGATGCAAGCCAGATCAGTGGTTTCAACAAGATCAGCTATAATAGCTGTCTTGTTCTTAACAGATCTGGCATTGCACAACACCGCCCAAGTAGGATGAGCTGTCGGGGAAGACCTCGGCGCCTGCCTGCTAACATCGGAGCCCTTGGATATGGGGACAAGGCAGGGAGGACTTCTGTCCTGACTCAGTTTTGCCCCAGGGCGCCTCTTAGATCCCACAACTCCTATCCGCCCTCCCCCTTCCCTTCCCCCACCATACCCAGTTCTCCCCTTTCTTATACGCCTTCTAACTATCCCCAAAGCGCGGCACCTAAAATAGGTACCAGATGTTAATGGGGAACAGTCAAAAGGACGTAATTCCCTGAGCCTGGTGGGGGAGTACTGTTTGACCGTCGCTAAACCTCTCTGACACATAATACTTTAAATAAGATAATAAACAAAATATTTAAAAACTAATATCTCACCCCACACAATAAGCTTAAAAACTAAACTTAATGACAATCCCCTAAACTTAATGACAAATCTCCTATACCCTAAAAAAAATCCCAATCCAAAATATAACCCCCAAAGTAACAATATAAAATAGTTTTGATAGTTACAACTCCAAGTTAGATCATTCGTTATTGTCCAGTGAAGATCACTGTCCAATGTCTTCAAACATTACTAGATTCTTTAAAATTTGTAATACAAAGGGCAGCTTCACCCAGCCCTTATCAAAATAATGAATCCAAAAACAAGTTGTGGCACTCTCACTGCCACAAAGACTGATATTAAATTTAGCATGAACCTTTGTCAGCAGCAGGACTCTCTTACTGCTTCCAATACGAAAAGTGTAATTTCAGTACCTGACAAATGTAGAAACTGGAACAAACGGAGGAAAATGGAACAGTAAGACTCTGGTAATCACATCCTTTGCTGAGCAGAAAAAAATGATACAAATATTACTGGCCACAAAGGGCCCCGGAATGAGAGATACCCCACTTAGCCCACTGGTGCTACCCAGGAAAAACTAGGGAGCCACAGAAAGCACAGAAGGTAGATTTTCCACCAGCCCTCCTACCGGTAGCCTCTACCCCCACAGGGATTCCCAAGAACCGGACACCCAATCACCGTTACCTATCAGGCCAGTTCACAATCCACCAATTCTCTGCCAGTTAGTCAAACCGAAAGTCCATGCAGCCAAGATCACAGCTCCAGCACACTCTCTCCAAACAGGAATCAAGCAGGGCTCGAAGTAACAGCCAGCCAAACAGTCAATATCAATTCTTCCGACGAAGCACCTCCAAGAAAACCAGCATCCGGAGAACTACCAGCTACTCCAAGGATCCACAATAAGACCAACGCAAAAAGCTGGCGACCAACCGTCATAAAGCAGATGATATCAAGCAAGGCTCAAAATGGTAGCCAGCCAGCCAGTCAATATCGGTTCTTCCGACGGAGCACCTCCAGGAAAGCCAGCATCCAGAGAACTACCAGCTGCTCCAAGAATCCAAATCCACAGCGAGACCAGTGCAAAAAGCCGGCAACTGACCGCCACAAGCAAATGCATGGCCATCCAAGTCCAGAATCACCAGCACCAGGCAAAATACACCAAAATTCCAAAACGCAGGTACAGCAATTTTGAAGCAAGATTTGAAGCAAATTTAAAGGGCAGCAAAGTCACAGAGCTGCCGCACGAACTCTAAGTCCATAAATCACAGCGTAACAGTGAACTAACATGCGGTCAAGTATTGAACTAACTATTGTAGCTATCAAACAAATAAAATAAATTAAATTAATAAAGTAACAGGCATTTAAACGTTAAACTTTAAAACATTAAAACACAAAGAGGATCAGACAGAAGCTAACGTGACGGTAGACCCAGCATAGTCGCCATCTTGGAAAACCAACAAATCTGTTGCCACATTACCTGCAGAGCTGAAAAGTCACTCTGAAATACAGTGGTTGGGGGAAAGACAATGTATTTCAAAGATACCTGAACAAGTGCAGGCCACACGGACTACTTCTTTTGCCAATATATTATGGGATCTTAATTTTGCTTAATACCTTTTATGCAAAACAGCAATCAACCATAACCAGGGCAAAGGCACAGAGAAGGAAGGTCTAATTTTTCAATGACAAACGTGTCCAAGTGACCACAAAATTGACTAGTGGGAGTTGAATGAATGGCAGCTGCTGACTTGTATGTAGTGTGATGGAGGAGAGAGGGCTGTGAAGGAGCAGGAGGAATGGATGAGGGGGCTGCATCTGTTGTCAGTGTTTTTTTTTTCAAAATTGAATAAATAAATAAATACATACATACATACATACATACATACATCAGATAACTTCAAATGGAAACTTGATAGATTCATTCTCCACTCTAGGAGCTCAAAATAACTCACCTTGTGGACAATCTTATAGGCCCTTGGCCCTTCTTTTATCTTAACATACCAGGATACCAAGAATCTACGTCTTGAATAATTTTCTCTTTGCAGTTTTAGAACACATCGGGGTCATGCTGTGGGAGCTGTTTCATCTTGTGCTGTGGGTCTAGTACTATTGCTATAATATAATGTTCTCCCTCCAGCATTTCAGAGGTTCTCATCATCTCTGACTTTTTAATCATTCAGTGGACTATGTATTTTTTATTCTGAGTGGCAAATCCATTACAGTGGCACAGGATTCTTCCATTTGAAACTGGCTTTCTGGAATGTCCAAGTTATCCCTGATTGCATTTAGCTGAAATCTAAAAATGCTGATCAATGGGATGACTTGGCTGAGTGTAGCACTGTTCAAACTCACTTCAGGGTTGCAGGATCTTGATGAGAAATTCTAAAATAGCCCACTGTTGAGTATCAATGTACACATCAGCATCTCCTACACTGTTCTCCAATGTGTACTGTCTTGCAGCCTTTTCTTTGCTCTAGCAATCTTTGTAGCATTTAAAAGGTAGAGTTCCACCATGTTGCAACATCCAGGATGAGCTTACATGGAGGTAGTCTGTTATCTTCCTGTATGGCCCACAGTCACTGGTGCACTTTACAGGAGTGGGTGAAAGGCGGGCGTATTCTTTTTGACACATATGTGAGGACTTTTACATCCCTGTCCTCTTTCAAGAAGGCATGCACAATTAAATTTAGACAGTGTGCAAAACGTGGAAAGACCACAAAGCCCCCTTCAGACAATGTTTCCTTTATGTTTGAATCATTGCCAGTCACAATAAAACATACAGAAAGTCCCTGTAATGTAAGCCATTATTGTAGCTCTCCAATAAGCTCATCCAGGATGTTGGAAGTTGTGAGATCCTGTGGGACATGCTGGATGCGAAGGGAAGCCAGTTTCAGATGGGATTTGCCTGTGTCTCTACAAGGAGTAAATGATACCCAATGTACAGTCAGTGACAGCTTGTCCATATATCAGTAGTCAGATGTACAACATAGAAACATAGAATTTGATGGCAGATAAGGACTGCTTGGCCCACCTAGTCTGCCCATTTTCCTACCTGATGGATAAGCTGCAGATCCTAGTTAACCAACAGCCTACTTCCTCTTACCCCCCACTAGGACTGCCTTATGTCTGTCCCATGCCTTCTTGAATTCCCCCACTGTTCTTGACTCCATAGCCTCATCAGGAAGGCTATGCCATGTATCCTCAACGCTCTCTGTGAAAAAAGACTTCCTCACATTGCCTCTGAGCCATCCCCCCTCTATCTTCAAATGGTGCTCCCTTGTTCTTGCACATCTCTTTTTCTGAAAGATACTACCCTCTTGGACATTGTTGATTCCCTTGAAGTACTTGAAAGTTTCTATAGAAACAAACACCAACAACTGCATCTTTTAAAACAGTTTTTAGTTTCACATTGACTACCTCATACATCTAAGGCACAGCAACAGTTAGAAGATACTTCCTGGATGGAATGTTGTATCATGGTATCAGGTGATTCAATAACCTTTTGAAGTCAATATCTTCCATGACTCTGAAAGTCTGTAAGTCCAATGCTATTATCTCAGAAATCAGTTTTGTGATAGCAATTGCATCAGGATGACTATGGCACTTAGCTTTTTCTCAAGCATTTAAAAAATTGTGAGCTGCCTTTGAGCAGAAGTCTTCTTCAGACAGGCCAGATTAGGAGTGCTGGCAGATGATAAGGACAAAAAAAGGCCATTTGCATTACTTTCTCTTGAAACCTGAGTGCAAGGGGAGAGTAAAGCTGAATCAGCAGGGCTGTTGCTATCACTTGCTAGAACTGGAAGAGGTAGAATGGGAATCTGAACTGTCTCTGGCTGCATGGTATTTTCATCTTTCCCTCTGTCCAAATTATCATGCCTCAGGCATAATAGGAGACATCCGTCAATCTGTCTTTTTAATGCTGAGGTACTCAGAGCACCCTTTTTGCTCCCTCTGCTGATCATCTTTTTGCATATAGAGCATACTGCTTGTAACCCATTATTTGCAACCAGAGAAAAGTAAGACCACACATAAGAGATCACCTTTTTTGTTTTATTAGCAGGCAAATTATAATGCTGTCTGTCACTGGCACCCTGTTGTTCTTTCTCAGCAGTGGGTTAGTCAAGTTCTGAATCATCATTATCTTTATATAGATCTTCCAGGCCAATCACGGAATCCAATTCAGAATGCACTGCCCCCTCACCTTGTTCTTCCTGCACCACACTGTTCACTTCCTCGTCCTCCAAATCCATCATCTCAAAATCATCACATTTATCCTGCACATGTTCAACTGCCAGCTCTTCCTCCTCATTCAGTCTTTCTACCTCTTTTAAGTTCTCTCCCTCCTTGTCTACCTCTACAGCCTTCATTTCACCACCTTCACTGAACTCAGATTTGTCCTCATCAGTTTCATTCAAATTTGTATTTGAACAGTACACATACAGTAGATAACATATCTTTGCTTGCCACTTCTTGGCCGGCAGCAGCAAAGTGGCTGTGTCTGTGTGGAGTTCCCATAGCTAAGTGAACATTTTCTATATTTTTTCTAATTTTTAAATATTTTTGTGTACAGTTTGTTGATTGAGAAGGAGGGTATTGTTGCCTACAGGAAGGTGTGGGATGTGTGTGTTTCATGTTGGTTGGGAACAGAATAGGTAGCATGTTTGTTCTGTGGTGATTTACTTCTTGTCTAGGTTTCATTTTGTTTATATACCGTAGTTAGGCAGTTTATTTGTGATTTTTGTGGGATTGTCCTTTTCACCAGGATTAGCTGGCTTGTTGCTGTGTGGTGGCCTGTTGATTATGTGGCACTGTGACTTGATTTGTCATTGTTTGATGGTCTTTCTGGGCTCATGATTTTTTGTTTTAAAAAAGGCCTTTATTGAAAATATTTTTTGAACTAGAATCAGGCTGTTGCAAAGAACCAGCTTTCCTGGCATAGTGTTCTAGTTCTGATAGAACGTGTGAAGTAGCAGCCCACTGAGTTCCAGAATATTGAGGTTTGATGTTACATTTGGATGGTAAAAGTGCAACAGAAATTTATATATTTTTGAATTTTGTAGTTATGTATAACTGGAGGCTAGGAGAATATGGTCTGGGAGGATATGGGGGAATAGGTACATGTATGGGAAGCAGGCGAGTGGTAAACGGCAATGGTTGTGGGGCAGCAGTCTTTCTGGGGGTGATGTGGAATAAAGTGGGCTGTCCAGTGTGTAAGAGCCTGGAGCAGCTAAGGGCTGAAATATGGCTACTCAGATGGGAGCTGGGAATGATGGTGTGGGAAGTCAGTGGAGCAGAGCAGTGGAGGGAAAGATAGAGGGATGGTGCAGAGGGGAGTGAGGGCATTAGGCAGATGGAAGTGGGAAGGACCACCCAGTATACAGGAGTATCTCTTCCTCAGAGGACTACGGAGCCCAGGGTGGGGGAATGGCAACTGGTAAGGGGAAGGGGTGGGAATGTGAGGGTAGCATCAGGGGTAGGAAATTCTGAAGGGGTGCCTTTATTGAAAAGATTTGCACCATTGCTTGGAAGGAGGAAGGGGGCAGCAGGAGGTGAGGTAAGCGGTCAGGTTGAGCCAGTGCTGACAGTAGGAGTACAGGGAGGGAAGAGAGAACTAGTCAGGATGGGCAGGGAAGAGGAGGCAGGCAAAACGGAGTGGAGAGTGGGGGGAGGGAGAGAAAAGGAAAGGAAGAGGGGAGGGAAAAATGGAAGCAGATACAGATAATCAGAAGGGAAGGGGCAGAGTGGGAGATGGAAAAACAGTTAGGGGAATAAATAGTGGATGTAGAGACAAGGTAACTAGGGTGCAGGAGGATCAGTTAGATGGTGGAGCAGCTAGTACCGAAAGTAATAAAGGAAGGAAGGACTGGGAACATGGGTGCAGGGGATGGAAGGGCAACAATCATAGGGGACTCCATAATTAAAGGGACACTGTCAACTTGTTTTTCATCATATTATTTCTAAATAAAACCCCACATTTTATGATTGTTTACCATCTCTAAAATTCATTGATGTTGCTGTTTGTTTTGTCTGTATCCTTGTTTAGTAGAACTGAAATGCATGGCAATGTATATTTATAGACAAGCTTGTTTTTTTTACAATCCTGGTTCTGTTCTTACTGCATACTTCCTGAGCATTAGAAACACACCCAAACAGTGCAGTCACTCATAAGAAAGAAGCCTCCTAAACTCCCACTGCATCATGAGGGGCTAGACTGTTTTGTGGGTATTCCCAAGTCCAGGAAAGATGTGTTTGGGATTGCTCAAGGGATGTAAACAAACCTGTTTTGGTGTGATAACACCAGTATGTTGGGCAGTCTGTTTTTCACTTTTTTAAAGAAAATAAGTGTCAGAATCAAACTACCAGCTGCATCAACACTCTTTACTGAATGTTGGCAGTCATAAAATAAGTTTTTTAAACTAGGGATACTTTGAGACCTAAGGGGGTTGACAGTGTCCGTTTAAGGATATTCACTGGGGAAGGAAAAGGGACCCAAATACAAGCAGAAGGGTGCTATGTATGCCAGGGTTGACAGCGTGGAAGGTGGGCCCAAGAAAAAGGGAAATAGTAAGGGAGGTTGGAGGAAAACCTAATTTAGTTATACATGTGGGAACCAACAACCTAGCTTGGGAGAAGATTAAGGTAGTGCAAAGTAGGTTAAGGGAGTTCGGGAAGATCTACAGGGAGGAAGAAAGTTTTCTAGCCTTCTCCAGGGTGATACCAGTACCAAGGGCCAGCACAGCTAGAAAAAGAAGAATAGAGGATTTTAATGACTGGCTGAGGAAATGGTGCAGGGAGGAGATGTCCATCTGTATTGGGGACTGGGAGGAGACCTAATTAAACAAAGCACTCTTTTCACCAAACAGGCTACACCTCGGTAGGAGGGTTTGAGGGTACTCAGGGACAAACTGGGGGAATACATAACCACTACACTTAATTTAAACTACTAAGGGGGGGAGAGTGGTCATGCAGGCCCAAACACTCAGAGAGGAGGAGGTTAATGTACCCACCCACACCCACAGTAATGAAAGAGGTCTGGAGGGAGGAGTTGGAAGATGTTACAAAACAGCAAAGGATGGAGGGAGTGAGGAACACATAACAAAGGTATGTGAGGGTGCACACAGAGGGGAGAAATGTGAAGAGAAGAATAGAGAGAAGGGAAGGAAGGTCAGATTCTAGGTGGAGGGTGGTGTCTCTGAGCACGTGGAGTCCTGAAAACAAGATAGATGACTTGCAGGCACTATTAGCACACAGGAGGCCGGACATAATGGCAGTAGGTGAGACTTGACCAACACCACACCATGACTGGGACCTTGCAATCCCTGGATACAAACTATACAGAAGGGATGGGGGGAGAGGTAGCAGGTTACATCAGGGAGGGAATAACTTGCACGAGGGTGAAGCCAGAGAAAGGGAAGGTGGAAGCATTATGAGTTACATAGAAACATAGAAACATAGACTTTGATAGCAGATAAGGTCCGTTTGGCCCACCTAGTCTGCCCATTTCCCTAATTATTGGATAAGCTGCAGATCCTAGTTAACCAACCGCCTACTTCTTCCTACCCCCCACCAGAATTGCCTTATGTCTGTCCCATGCATTCTTGAATTCCATGACTGTTTTTGACCCCACGACCTCCTCAGGAAGGCTGTTCCATGTGTCCACCACCCTCTCTGTGAAAAAATACTTCCTCACATTTCCCCTGAGCCATCTCCTCTCTATCTTCAGATTGTGTCCCCTTGTTCTTGCACATCTGTTTTTCTGAAAGATGCTACCCTCTTGGACTTTGTTGATTCCCTTGAGGTACTTGAAAGTTTCTGTCAAGTCCCTCCTCTACCTCCTTTCCTCAAGGGTATACATATTAAGTTCCTTTAGTCTTTCTTCGTATGGCTTCTATTACAGACTCTGCACCATTTTAGTTGCCGTTCTCTGGACTGCCTCCATCCTGTCTATGTCCTTGCAGAGATGGGGTCTCCAAAACTGCATGCCGTACTCCAGATTGGGTCTCACCAACTGTCTACACAGAGGGATGACAACTTCTTGTTTTCTACTGGTGATGCCTCTCCCTATACATCCCAGTATCCCTCCAGCCATCCTTACTGCCTTCTCACATGGCTTGCTTACCTTTAGGTCATATAATATGACTACCCCCAGGTCCATTTCCACTTTTGTTATTGTTAATACCCCCCCCCCATTGTGTACTCTTCCCCTGGGTTTTGTTTCCCAGGTGCATTACTTTGCACTTCTTTGCATTGAATCTAACCTGCCATACTTTTGACCATTCCTCCAACCGTGCCAAGTCCCTTCTCATCCATTCCATCCCCCCCTTGTGTATCAACCCTGATACAGATCTTTGTGTTATCTGCAAAGAGGCATACTTTTCCTTCCAATCCCACTGCAACATCACTTATAAAGACATTAAAAAGGACCGAACCCAGTACTGAACCCTGTGGTACACCACTAGTAACCCCCCTTTCTTCAGAGCATACTCAGTTTACTATTACCCTCTGGGTCCTGTTGTCCAGCCAATTGTTTACCCAGACTACCACCCTGGGACCCACTCCCAGGCTGGCTAATTTGTTTATTAATCTTTTGTGCGGGACTGTGTCAAATGCCTTACTAAAGTCTAGGAAGGCCATGTCCACAGCCCCTCCCTGGTCTACTGCTTTGGACACCCAGTCAAAAAAATCTATTAGATTCATGTGTCATGACCTTCCCGCTGTGAATCCATGCTTCCTTGGGTCCTGTGCCCCACTGGCCTCTAGGTACTGAACAATTCTTTCTTTCAGAAGTGATTCCATCATTTTCCCTGCCACTGAGGCCAAGCTAACAGGTCTATAGCTTCCTGCCTCTGCTTTGCTCCCACTTTCGTGAAGGGGAATCACATCTGCCCTCCTCCAGTCCTTAGGTACCACACCATCATCCCATGATTTGCTAAAAAGGGTAGTCAATGGTGTCACTAGTTCTCCCCTTTTACAATTCTGGGGTGAATCCAGTCAGACCCCATTGCTTTGTTCACCTTCAGTTTTAGGAGTTCTTTCAGAATCCTTTCTTCTGTGAAAGGACTGGCATTGACCCCCCCTATCCAGAGTGCTTCTATTGATTGGATTAGGTACTTCACCCTCCTCCTTGTTTGTGAATACTGAGCAGAAGTATTCATTCAGTATCACTACTTTTTCACTGTCCCTCTCTGCCCATGCAGTCTCCTCTTTATTAAGCCTCAGTATCCCACCCTTGGTCTTTCTTCACTCCCTAATGTACCTATAAAAGGTTTTATCCCACTTCTTAACTGAGTTGGCTATCTTTTCCTCGGTTTGGGCCTTTGCTATTCTGATTGCATTCCCTACTTCCTTCTGCTTTAACTGGTACAGTTCTCTGTCCTGCCCCTTCTGTGTTTCCTTATACTTCCTGAAAGCTATCTTGTATCCCTAACCTTCCCCACCACCTCTTTTGAGAACCATAGTGTTTTTTTCTTTTATTTTGATTTGTTTATTTGTTTCACACAAAGGCTTGTTGCCTCTGAGATGGAAGTTTTGATGTTTCCCCATTGTTTCTCCATCCCTCCTTCTTGCCTGTTTGCTAGTGCTTTTCTGTGGCACTCTCCCATTTTGACAAAGTCAGCCCTCCTAAAGTCCAGTACCCTCACTTTTGTATGGCTTGACTCTGCGACTGTGTTTATCGTGAACCACACTATTTGGTGGTCACTTGTTCCCAGATGGCTACCCACTTCTAGATCTGAGATCCTCTCTCTGTCCCCATTTGGTAGTCCCAGGTCTAGGATTGCTCCCTCCTGAGTGGGTTCCAGCACTAGCTGCTTGAGGCATGCCCCCCGTAGGGCGTCAAGAAAGAACCTTCTCTTGGATGTGGCTGCAGCAAAGATGCTCCAGTTAACATCTGGCATATTCAGATCCCACATTAATAATATCTCCTCTTTTTCTGCCATCCTAAGGATGCCTTCTATCATTTCCTTGTCCATTTCCTCCCCCTGAGACGGGGGTCTGTATACAACCACCGTGCGGATTGTGGTGCCATTTCAAGTCTCCAGGGTGACCCACAGTGCCTCCTCTCCTCCCTGTTTACCATTTAGTTCTGTTGCTTTGAGCCCTTCCCTTACATAGAGAGCTACTCCTCCTCTTCTGCCCTTCCTGTCCCTCCTGTAGATTGTGTACCCTGGTATGCTGACATCCCAGTCATGGTTCTCTGTGTACTATGTTTTGGTGACTGCCACGATCTCCAGGTATCCCTCTTCCACTAAGGCCACCAGTTCAGGGAGCTTGTTACCTAGACTATGGGCATTGGTACTCATTACCCTCCATTTTTTATGGCCTTACCCATTTTTGCCCTATCCCAGTCCTTACTGCCTTTGCCTTTTCCTCCATTTACCCCTGCCCTTCACCCTATCAGCTTCTTTATCTTGGTGTTTACCTCACTAACTACCCTGATTTTTTTGGGGGGCAGGATTTCCCTGCTTCTTTTCAGTGCTTCCCCCCTTGGCTAGTTTAAATGCTTGCCAATGAAGCAATTAAACTTATCACCTAGGATCCTGGTTCTCCTCCTAGACAGGATCAGACCATCACACCAGTATAGGTCTGCATCCCTCCAGGTGAACCCCCAGTCCTCAATGAAGCCAAAACCTGGAGTTCTGCACCAGGTTTTCAACAGTTGATTGAACCCATGATGCGGAGCACCCTAGCCTCACCCATCCCATAGACAGGCAACACCTCCAAGAAGGTTACCGTGTGTGCTACTTGTCTAAGGTCCCTCCCCAACTCCACAAACTCCTCCTGCACTGCTCTGATCCTTTTCCCAGCCAGGTCATTTGTCCCTAAGTGGACAATGACATCCAGCTCACTCCCCCATGTAGCTGTGCCCGTGATCCTGAGGATTCACTCTCTGTCCCTCCAAGCCATGGTGCCAGATGCCATTGTGTGTTCAGTTACTGTCCAATACAGGGAGAATGGTGAGGTCAGAGTTGTTTACAGACCACCCAGCCAGGTTGTGGGGAGAGGCAGGGAACTGAGCTTGCAAATATTGAAAGCTGTGGGGAAAGGAGAGGTAGTAATTGTGGGGGACATCAACCTGCCCAAGGTGAACTGGAGCATACCATCCACATGTGCTAGAAAGGACTGCAAAATGGGTTCCTGACTCACTGTGTCACAGAACCAACAAGAGCAGAGAAAATTCTTAATCTGGTGCTCACAAATGGGGAGCATGTACAGGAAATAACTGGGTGGGAGTGATCATTGTACAGTGTGGTTCTAGTTGGTTATGGGCAGGGAAAGCATCCTGACTAAGACCAAAATCTTGGATTTTAGGAGGGTGGACTTCAGGAAGATGGGCGAAGTGCTAAGGAGCCACCTTGTAGGCATCAAAGCAGATATGGGGGTGGACCAAAGGTGGTTCATCATTAAGGAAGGAATACTGGTTGCCACAGAGGAGTGAGTTAGGCTTAGAGAGAAGAACACAAGGGCCAAAGCACCCAGCTGGTTCACTTCTGGGGTCGTCCAGGCAGTAATAAAAAAGAGGTTTGCCTGTAGAAAATTCAGGAAGACTAAAAGAGAGAGGTGGATATGGAAAATCACCTAAGGTTGGCTAGTGAAGCAAGTAAGGAAGTCCAGTGAGCTAAGGCACAGAAGGAGTTACAGATAGCTTAAGGAACAGAAGGCCTTCTTTCACTATATGTGAGAAAAGGGACAAGAAGGATGGGATTTTTTTTTTACACTAAGCTGAAAGCTTGTTTACAGGTGTGACCTGGGAGCACAAGTAATTTAAGTGGCTTGCTCAGGCTCACACAGTATGCAAGTGGAGGCTGTGGATTGTTAGGCTTAAGAAAGGAGAGGAGTGGGTGGAGGATAAAGGGGAAAAGGAGAGATACTAAATGAATACTACTATTCCATCTTCACCAGGGAGAAGGATGGACCAGTGCCTTTAGGAGGAAGAAGAAGAGGAACCCAGGGGGACACAGATGTTGTGATAGAGGAGGACATAGTGAGGGAAGGGCTGCTAGTATTGAAAGTGGACAAATCACCAGGCCTGGACAGAATACATCCAAGGATACTAAGAGAATAGGCTGAGGAACTGGCAGGGCCACTGGCAGGCCTGTTTAATACTTCACTAGAATCAGGCATGGTACTGCAGAACTGGAGAACAGCATGTGTGGTACCCCTCCACAAAAGTTGTCCCAAGGATGACTCAGGGAATCACAGACCACTCAATCTGACCTCAATTGTGTGCAAGCTCATGGAGACCATGCTTGAGGAAAGGTTGATAGAATATCTAGAGGAGCATGGTCTCCAGGATGAGAGGCAGCATGAGTTCATGGGGGGGGATCTGAATGACTTATTTGACTGGGTCACTAAGACATTAGACAGGGGCCAAGTGGTAGACATCCTCTATCTGGATTTCAGCAAAGCCTTTGACTCTGTGCCCCACAAAATGTTGATCAGGAAGTTGGTGGATCTTGGGGTTGGGGATAGGATGCCCAGACAGTTGGAAAACTGACTAAGGAGCAGAACCCAGAGGTGGTTGTTAGGGGAGAGTTATCTGGCACCAGAAAGGTCACCAGTGGGTCCTTCAGGGCTTAGTGCTGGGGCCAGTGTTGTTCAATGTCTTCATCAATGACATTGGGGATGGCATTAAGGGCAAAATCTGCCTATTCATGGAGGACACCAAGCTCTGAAGAAGAGGGGACAGAGCTGAAGGGATATAGGATGAAAGGATGATCTGGAAAAGCTGAAGAGGTTGTCCAGGACCTGGCAGCTTGGCTTCAATACCAAGAAATGCAAAGCTGTGCACATTGGACCCAAGAATCCCATGGCAGAGTACTACCTAGGTGGAATCCAGGAATATGCATCAGAGGTGGAGAATGACCTGGGATTGATGATCACTAGTGATGTGAAGCACTCCAAGCACTGCAAGAAAACAGCAGAAAGGGCAAACAAGATGCTGGGATGCATAGCTAGTGGGATCAGTAGTAGGAGAGAGGAGGTTATACTACAGTTGTACAGGTCACTGGTGAGGCCACATCTAGAGTATGGAACTCAGTACTGGTGCCCACACCTCAAAAAGAACATTAACCTACTGGAGAAGATCCAGAGGAGGACTACAAAGATGACAGCAAGTCAGCGGGGTTAGGCATATGAGGACAGGTTGAGGGCACAGAGCATGTACTCCCTCAAGGAAAGGAAAGAGAGAGGGGACATGACTGGGACCTTTAAGTACTTGAAAGGGCTTAATAAGGTAGATAAGGAGGGTCTCTTTAAGCTGAGTGGCAACCATAATAAGAGGGGGCTCAGTCTTAAGTTGGAGGAGAGGAGGTTTAGGAAGGAGGTCAGCAAGCACTTCTTCACAGAAAGGATGGTGGACACTTGGAATGCGCTGCCAGAAGAGGTGGTCTCATTGAAGACAATGGGCAGCTTCAAGAGAAGCTGGGATAGGCATGGGGGAAGATAAAGATCATATGGAGGGAGGACAGGAGGAGTGGTGAGGGAGCAGGGACAGTAGCTCAAGCTGTGGACCCTGCAATATGAGCAGACTAGACAGACCAAATGGCCTTTTTCTGATGGTTTCTTTGTATGTTCATATGTTCTTGTGGTGCAGACCACCCCTTTTGTTTTTAGTTAAAAAGATTTTAGCTTTCCTGGCTGTTTGGACAGCAATGGGTAACTGCCACTAGTGCTACTGGATGATGCACCACTGCCAGGAACTATTCTTTTACCAGTCTGTAATATGGTATGGGCCATACATTTCCTCATCCCTTTCCCAATTTGTGCCTCCTGTTCTCTCTGTTTGCTGCTCATAGTATGCAGTTTATGAATCAAAGAGCACACAAAAATGGTATGAGAAATTGACCAAGACTGAGAGTTTATGTAGCAGGAAGCTCAGCACGGAGCAATGGCAAGAGAAGTAGGCCACGAAAAATATTCACAACAGCAGATAATCACACAGTCAACTAAGAAAAGAACGGGAATGTATGGCAGTCACGTAACTATACAAAAACGTTCCTTTTTTAATTTATTTATTAGTGTCTACAGTGCACTCTGCAATGCAAGAAAAAAGTACAATAGACACAGCAGAGACTCATAGCAGGTACAGACTATTTTTCTTGCTGTCTGTTGCTTTAAAATGGAGTATCATGGAACACATTTTTTGGACTTTTCAATGTATCCTTCCACATTTACAAATCACTATGACAACTAAAATAAAATAATCCCTTCTTTCTGTTTAGAATGTTGGAGACATAACTCTAAGCTGCTTATCAGATGGCCATTAGGAAACTGAAACAGCTTGTTAAATATTGGTTGCCTATTAAACTGAAGATTTATTTACCCTCTTCAAAAGGCAACAACTTGCACATTTAAATGCCTAGCATTTAAACATTTTTTGTAATTAACTTCAGTTGGGCATGAATATCTTCCAAGAAAGATTCATATCTCGGAAATGTTACTCTTTCCCAGAAAATTTATAAAGATTTACACTGTTTTTAACTTCTCAAGACCTATCTGATAAAATACTAGGTTTTTAGTGAACTACCCAGATTAAATATATAAATTTATTTTTGATAGTAAGGGATGCACCTGCTTCCCAAACATAACAGATAAGAGCTACTGAGATCTCTTATAGTAAGAGAGTGTATATATGTGTTGTGTGTGTGTGTGTGTGTGTGTGTGTGTGTATTTGGAGGAGGGGTAGAGAAGCAGTCAAACTCCTGGCAAGGGAGACCTCATCTAATGAATTAACTGCTGACAAACCATGAGTGAGAAATTCATCTGTATAATTATCTAATTCTTTATGTTCCCATGCAGAGTTATAAAAAGTCAAAACAACTGAGAAAGAAATTTGTAGGGGGCAACAGTTGAGTTTTTCTTGTGTTTTGGACCTCCAGCTCTAGGCTGTGGAACATAAATGTATTGCTTGTGATTGGAATAAGCAATCTAAACAGTAAGGAGGTCTGAACAGTAATGTTTTAATTTACAGTATTAGTGATGTAATTGTGTATAATTTCTATAAATAAATGTGAGGTCCGATAATAATGCAAGCTGGGTATGCATTAACTTGCTTTGATCTCTCACAACATGTAGTAGTAGTAGCAGTAGCAAATATTTTATTCTGAAAATTTAGAAAAGTATAGCACACTTAAGCTGAAGCTCATTTTTAATAGGGTCCCAATGTATAAAATAAATAGTAACACAGAATATGTACATGAATGCAAGCATAGCCAATACAATATACAACCTGTATCAAAAGACACAATGCTGCACATGACGGATATGTAGATGTTTTTCAATTAATTACAACAAACTTTAGGCATTTCAGCAAATTTTTACAAGCCGAGATCTTATTTGATGCCAAGATGGAGGAGATATTGACTTGATATATAATGTGCTATTTTTGAGAATGAAAGAGATCATCAATTTATTAGAAGGAAAATTATTGTTTAGATACACAGTCACTATCAGCAGATAAGGCCTATGGCCCACCCAGTCTGCCCATTTGAGCTTGCAAGTTCCCTTTATGTTTTTCTGTATTACTATCTTTATATTTTTGGAAGTTTCATGTAGGCTCGATATTATTCCTGAAATGTCAGAGATCTTCTTGGGGAACTTGCAAGATACTGGTACATAACTATACCATTTACAAAATTCCTGATCAAAAACTGGAAACAGAAAACTGTTTTTTGTCATTTTATAGTATGGTGTACTGAGTATGTATTTACTGAGTTGCTGGATCAGGGCCTTGAAGAAAATAATAACATTTACTTAAAGGAAAACTCCATGTTAAAATCAGAAAAAGATATGTAGTAGTCTTTTTTTCTGTGTTCTAACCAGTTCCCAGCATTTTCTTTTCCTCTGGCTGTGAGAGATGTTTTTTTTTCTAACTTTCCCTAACTGTTTTATTGCCCTTGGAGGTTGCCATTCTGGTTTCTTTTATGGCCATTAGTCTTCCCAGAGTGCCCTTTGGTGTGATGTCTAATTGCCCCTGCAGTAAGCCAGTGTCTTGTTACAGGGTCTGTCACAGCTCAGCCACAGAGAAAATACTTCTTCCAGAGAAGACAAACTGCTAGATTTTGGGTGAGTGTAATCATTATTACTTTTTTGGTATCAGTACCTTATCCTGCTATGCTCTGCTGCGTGTGTGTGTGTGTGTGTGTGTGTGTGTGTGTGTGTGTGAATCATGTCACTGTTTACTCTATTCCTCTGTCACTTTCAGTTTTTGCACCAATACTAAGTAGCAAAAATTGAACATCACCCTATAGGTTGTAACATAGCAGGACAAGGTACTAACATCAAAAAATAATAATGATTACACTCACCCAAAATGTAGCAATGTGACTTCTTCTCTGAAAGAAGTATGATCTTTGTGACTGAGCTGTGACAGATCCTGCTAAATCTAGGGGCATAGCTGCATCACTGTCACATGAACCAGGGTGCATCATAGGAGAAAGAAAGCCAATAAACCTATTTGTGATGGAGATCCCCAGGGGTCATAAAACTACAATACAGTTAGCAGACTAATTTAGGAAAAACTCCTAATAGCAGACAGAGGGAAGGACACACTAGGACTTAACATGCATATCAAAACACACTACATAACATATGTTTTTGCACATTCTGGGTGGACTTCTCCTTTAACTCATTCAAGATTCCATCAGGTGGACAGAAAAAAAGTCCATGAGAATTTGTCTGAAAACTGATGGCTATAAGATGCAAAAATAGCATGTGTGTGTGTGTGTGTGTGTGTAGTGACATGCGTGTGTGTGTGTGTGTGTGTGTGTGTGTGTGTATATATTTATATATATGTATATATATAAATATTTCTATTTGCAATAAATTTGTTTACAGGCATTACTAGCACCTTTTGAAAGATTGTCCAACTTGTGAATACGAATTTTGAGTACAGTTCTTGAAATAATGAGTGTGATATTTAAGCAATAATGCATAACAGGGTGTGTGTTGTGCTGGGATAACATAACACCTGGGGTGATTAGGCTCGAGGGCGCTGGGCCGATGTGTGACTAATCACCCCAGAAGTGACATTATCCCAGCACAACACACACCCTGGAGTGCATTATTCCTATTATACAATGGCTATTTTTTTTTATTAAAAAAAGTAGAAAAAATATATATTTGTGTTTTTTTTAATCATTTTTCGTGTGTGGAAGTATCTGTTTTTTAAAAAAAAGTGCACAGTTTTTCTTTTAGCCACTAGATGGTATTGTCAGTATGTGCTGCATCATGTGTTCCTATCCCATGGCTTTCTGTCTCTACAGCCCACATAGATTCCTGTTTGTAATCCCGGTTTATATTGAGCTCCCCATTCAGCTCCATGTTGCCCCATCTGTATTCAGTATGGCAACTTTATTTTTCCCAAATGTGAGTTGTTGTTTTTTTCATTTTAAAATGAAATGAAGCCGACACGGTAATTGGCTTATTGGTGACCAACAGTAGCACGAATGTGACCTAGCGCTTACACAATTAAAACACTGCTCGCGGACGTTGTTTCAGTAGTTTCAGAAGACACTTTTGGGATTTCTGTAGAGGTTATTTTTAAGCAGCTTGGAGTGAGCGAAGGGGAGGGCATACGGACAATGTCTTTTAACTGACTATTGCACTTCTGTCAGTAGAGCAACTAGTATTTTAATTGCGCAGGCGCTAGATCTAGCTTGCGGTACTGTCGGTCACTGAGAAGCCAATTACCGTGTCGGCTTCATTTCATTTTTAAATGAAAACAAAAACAACAACTGACATTTGGGGGAAAATAAAGCAATAAAGTTGCCATAGAGCAGACCAGGTAGTGAGGCTGATTGTGGTCTCAGCAAGGAGGGTAGTGGGGCAGGCAATCGCGTTGTGGACTTATTCTTTTTTTTTTACATTTCATGCGGTCTTTTGTGTGCTGGGACTAGATCCGTGGTGTTGTACTGGGATAACATCACGGGTCCTGTCCCAGACTGACCAGTCACAGGCCATCATTCTTTCTTGCCATTGTAGAATTGTTATTTCATATAGTCCCCCATTGTGCCTTATGCATATCATGTAAATCCAAATCATTCCAAGGTAATACCGAGCTCTTTTCCTGATAAAAGACTGCTGATATAATAAAATAAAGAACAGAGTTATAAATAAGGAACACATGGCTTATGGAAAAATCTACAGGGATTTATACAGGGATTTGATTCTGCCACTGTGGGGAAAACACAGGGAAACTGAGGGCTTCTTACAGGGAAATGGTTATTTGGATCTGGGAGCACTGACTATTTCTTATCCTATAATTTGTATCCTGGATAGGGCAGGGAAGATGTTACATCTCATTGTCATAGGGTTCTTCATTTACACATTTTTGCACTGTATTTACACAGACTGTCCCAGATTAGCTGCAATATCTTGTTTTCAGAAGGGGTCATGATTTTACAATTTTTATAATGTATTTATTCAGGGTACCTAGTCCAGGGCCCCCATATTCAAGGGAGATGTGCAGTGCATCCCAGCAGAAAAGGGAGATGTGCCACACAACTCCAACAATATGCAGCAGCCCGATATTCAAATGTGCGAGAAGCACCGGCTGCAAGGAAATGGGCCAGGGCACACACAAATGGTATGCTGTGCAAGTTAAGGAGGCATTCCCATGCATATGCCGTGCTGCAGCATATTCAGTGGGAATGAGCCTTTCGCAGTCCAGAGCACTGTGGCCCACAGTTAGGCCATGAATAGCTGGCCTAACCTGGCCAGTCACCCACAGGCGGACTGCGGATATGCACCCAGGTGCATAGCAGCCTGGCAGCCCTGGTGGACTAGAGGTACCTCCTTTCCATCCCCAATCTATCCAACTCCTTTCCTGAAGAGCTCTATAGTGTAGGGCCCCCAGACCCGATCACACCAGAGGAAACCATGGTCCGTACCCATAGCACAGAGGACCTGCACCCATTGCCCCTGTACACAGACACCCTCAATCCCCCCATACCTGACCTGTTGCAAAGACTGGCACTGCCCTCCACACCCTGCCATGGCCAACCATTGACTGCACTGAACCCAGGCTGAGGACCTGCACTCTGGAAAGACCCAACTGGCCGTACCGTGCATTGGGGGCACTATACAAGCTGTGAACCCACAAATGTACGCAACCATGTATACGTTCCTGGCAAACCATAAGAGGGAATTTACATACCTCCAATGCATGCCTTGCCAATGCTGTATCTTCCTGCTGTTATACTCTGCTGCAAGTCCACACTTTCCCCAGTTCCTCTGTGTTTATTTATTTAGTTATTTTAGTTTTTGCTGACTGCATAAGTGCACTAGACAAATTCTGCCTATTTTCAGGCACGACCTGGGGGAGAGGGATACAGATGAATGCCAAAGGTGGGGAAGGGGGATAGAGATGAATGTCAACTGACCTTGAACCAGATTAAGCTGTTGGTAGTATTTTTAGTGAATGGGGGACATTTGGCCAGGGCACCAAGGAAATTCCCCGACTTTTTTCAAGAAGTGCCATAGGATCTTTAACATTCACCTGAGCTACCACTATAACAGGCAGATGGGACCTCAGTTTAATGTCTCATCCAAAAGATAGCACCTCAGGAGTGCAGCACCCCCCTCCTGCTGCACTACAGTGTCAGTATTGGGATATCAACCCAAGTGCCTGGTGTGGGAATAGAACCCACAGCCTTCTGATCTCCCAGCCTCAGAGGTAAGTGTGCTACCTGCTGAGACACTGACACTGATAAACATGTGTTCTGTGTAACATGCCACCCTCCAGACTGCTGAGGTATCCTGGGTGCCATGGGGTGCAGTATCCTACAATGCCATTTGCAGTGTATGCTTCTGGCTATGGATAGTTCATCCACAGTTCCCCATTTGTACAAAAGAACAGGAGGTCAGCTGTAACATGCCTGTTTTGTGACCTGTGTGTGTGTGTACAGCATCGGCTGTCACCCACAATGAGCAGTGCAATGGCACCAGTATGATGGATCCCGCATGCGAGTGCCTGAGGTATATGGCCACTGGGCGTTATCACCCACACACAGCTCGTGACTACATATAACACATCCCAGCATTCTACTATGAGTGTTCTGCCACCCGCCAATACAGTGGTATAATCCCATCACAGAGCCAGTCGTCACAATGGGATAGGCTTGAGAGGCAGGAAGGGGGGTATCTGTGCACTGTTGAGGGGGAGTGGGGGCCGCGCTATACCATGGACATTGACTGTAGGTGTATTCAGGTGCAATCAGGGATGGCATTGGGGTCTCTACAGTATAAAAACAATAGAGCCTGGCCTCCAGTACAATCAAGGCTGGTGGAACAGTTGGGGGGGTGCCACTTTACCACCAGAGATTTCAGGGCCTGTCCCACATGGGAGTGATTGAGGTCAGGGCTTGGGGGCAAGAGCTGCTCTGGTGCATTCATCCCCATGCCAACATTCAAATGGGCCAGTAATGAGCATGCATAAGGCCTCATTTGCACTCTGCATGCTCAATTAGTTAATTTGCATTCCTGGGTTGAATCTCACCCACGGCAGCTGAGGCATATACCAGTATGTGCCATGCATTCCCCCTGGAAGGTATTCAGTCAGGGTCACCCTGGATGCACCTGACTTGGTGGCAGCCAGCATGGTGACTCCAATCCAGGGTCACATTTTCAGCCTTTACAATGAACCCTGCCAGGATGAAGCACAGTGTCACAGGTTTACTGCATGACAAAAGGGATTAACTCCCATTGAAATAGCATTGTTTGCTGCAGTAACTCTACTGCAGAATTCTGCAGTGCTACACTTCATCCTGGTGAGCTTCACTGTATGCACACCCTGTACTGATGGTGCATCCTCTTTGACTATTGTGTCAGTGCCAACCAGTGCACCCTCTTTGTTCAACACATCTTTCTGCTCACGCATCAGTCTGGAACTTAATATGTCCCCCAGATGTAAAATATTGTTTTCAGTGCATTCAGATTTTACATGATGCTGCATAATATTGTGTAGATGTACAGCCTCACTGAAAATAAGATGCAATTTCTTCTCTGAACTATCCCGGCTAAATGTAAAGCAATCAGTAGGCATATTCTAAGAAAACACATTGTAAAAATGTGTGAAAGGAAGACCACATTGAAACTGCCTCTCCACAGATCTGCATTGTGCAAATTCATTAGAAATAATGGGTAAAAGCATCCCAAAAGCTCTCCACAGCCATAGTGCCTCTGACCAGAATTTGTTACTATCTCCCCTGTGTACTGAATGAGATCCCCTTCCTTTCCCATGATCAGTAGTGTTTGCACTACCACAGTGAGGAGGAGGAAGGGGGTAGGTTAAGTGAAATTTTATTTTGCAGTGAGCTCAGCATGCAGCAATGGTAGGAAAAGTAGTAAGCCCCAAAATATATTCACAGCAGCAAATAATCACACAGTTAACTGAGAAAGAAAATGGCACGTGTGACGTAACTACATGAAAAGGTTGCTTTTTATGTTTGCTTGCATGCATGTGCAAGAAACATAGTGCCATCATCCGAGTTTTCGGAGGTGTGGCAGCCCTCTTCCAATTCAGTCAATGTGTTTGCAGGCGCCGCCGCAGTTCTCAAATGGCTGCTGGAGCTGTCTATGACAGCAGTCGAAAATGCAATGGAGTACAGTTGAAAGGGGGAGCTACACTTCAGTGAACAGCAATAAGATATTGCCTGCTCATGCGAACTCCCCCTACATACACACACACAGCATTCGCCCATTTTTATATAACTATCACAGAAGTCAAGCAAAATAATATTAAAAGTTGCATGACCTTTGGAGGCAAATGAGATGAGAACTTATTCACGAAGGTATATTAGATAACACTCCATTACTTTTACCTCTTTTCACACTTAAAGCTCTCTTTAATCCCAGTGAAGTGCTTAGCTATTTATAGGCTCCACTAAATGTGAAAAAATTGCCCTTAGTCTAGCTAGGACTGACTCCACTTACCCAAGTATAGAAGTAGCCATAGCCTGGGGTCTACCGCGTTAATTGCTGCTGTTCGCTTGGTCGCCATAGTCACCACACTTGGCCGCCCTCCCTGCCTGCCGGTTCACCCGAGGCGGCGTGGGTCACTACTGCCTGCAAGGTCTCAGTTTGAATGGCTCCCACCTCTGCCATCCAGCGACACACTACGCCCCTCAACTCTACCTCCAGTACCGGTAGCGATTTAGAGTACCGCTGGTCAGCTCTTTCTCTCCCAATCAGGCGTGGCAATGTAGAAGGAGCGGCTCTCATCCAATCAAGGAGGCGGAATGGCAAGCCCAGCTGCCCAACATGCATGTCAATCAAAGTTTGTTGCAAAACTCAGTTCTCGCACTGGAGATGAAACAGCATCATTCTTGACTTTGAGAGTCACACAGCTGCGAACCTTTTTTGTAGTCACATATTATCGGGTTTCTGCAGACTAACCTGTTTTGCAAGATTTTTAATACTACAGATAAATGTCATCCGACCAACTGAAGCAAAATTAGACTATTCCTTTGATACAGCCACTCGTGTGAAACCTGTTTACTTATAGCATTAATCGTAGTGGTAATTATGCACTAAATTACAAATGCCTGGGTTATTGTGATATGTTTTGCATAAACCTGAGCAATCTTGATTCCAAGTGATCAGATTTTATAAAGACATCATGCCCCAGGTATGGTACTGTTCCTAAATCAAATGAAATGCGTGATGTGTTCCAAAACTTTTTTTTTTTTCTCCTCTGAAATTGTCTTTTGTCTGTAAAAATAACAGTAACCTGTTCTTCGGTGAGAAATGCAAGCTCCAAATAGCCCGCAAAGAATAATGAGAGAAGTTATTCATTACAGAAAAAAGGTATAATCTGTGGAAACCTTTTCAGGGTCAAACACTGTCCATCAAAGACTATGCATTTTAAAGTTTAAAAATGTAGTTTTAAAACAAAGATCAAAGCATTATTCTGAAGTGTTGAGCTGCCTGTTAAAACATTTTGGAGTAATGACAATGTAACAAAAGCCTGGTTTGGCGTGAATCATAATCTTTTTAAAAGTTAAAGCAATTTTCAGGAGAATGGCTTTCAGCAAGCGCTTACATTATTCAGAATGGCCAAATAATGCTCTATTATAGTGCCTGAATTGCCAGTCAGCCCAAGTGCAATTTGTGGAAAGGCTCTGTGCCTTAAATCTCCACTTCTTTATAAAGAGGTGAATATAAAACAATTTCTTCACAACCCAAGCACGGAGCACGAAAATTGCTTCTCTTTCCGCAATCAGAGCAATTTAGCTAGAGTGCAATTAGCACTATTAAATGTCAATTCTGCACAAACAAATTTGACTGAAACGTGACAGTGGGAAAGTGGGGTGAGAACCTCAGAAATATGAGCCTAAATTTTGTTCTTTTATTTTTAATCAAAGCAGGTTATAAAAAAGCTGCAGTTGATATTTTAACCTGGACTACTTGAACGCTATGAACATTTTTCAGCAATGGCTTAAAATTGTCAATGCAGTGGTGATTTTTAACTAAAAATGAAAATGATCTGTTCAGTATGGGTGTTCCTATGCCTCCATTAATAATTATCAATAGATAGAAATAGTAGGGAAGAAACAGTAGAAATAATTGTGTGAGCCTGCTGTGATGAGTATACAATAAAACCTCCAGGCCCCAAGTGAAACGTAGCCTTTCAGAATATATGTTCACCAAAAAGAAATTGAGGTTTTGAGAAAATAAAACCCAACCAATTAAACAAAATTATTAAAGGTCCCTGGTCTGTTACATTTTTATGTTTGCTTGCACACATGTGCAAGAAACATAGTGCCATCATCCAAGTTTTTGGAGGTGTGGCAGCCCTCTTCCAATTCAGTCAGTGTGTTTGCAGGCGTGGCCGCAGTTCTCCAATGGCTGCTGGAGCGGTCTATGACAGCAGTTGAAAATGCAGTGGAGTACAGTTGAAAGGGAGAGCTACGCTCCAACGAGCAGCGATAAGATATCACCTGCTCATGTGCGCTCCCCCTACACACACACACACACACAAGCACACATATTGCGTGCTCGCCCCCCCACGCACACACTGTATAGCCGCTGGGGGTGCCCAATCCCCCATCGGCTGTGTTGCTGTCCCCCCCAAACAAAGTTCCACATGCCACGCTGGGTGCCCACCCCAGCATGCGCATTATAGCCAATGGATGTGCCCAATCCCTCGTCGGCTCCACTGTCCCCCCCCCCACAGAGAGTACAGGGTGCCACGTGAGAGCCCACCCAGCGTGGCAGCACATGCTATCACCGATGGGGTGCCCAATCCCCCTCGGCTCCACGCCTCCCAAACAGCCATCATTGTGCCACGCTGGGAGCCCACCCCAGCGTGGCAAACGTCTTCGCCATCCTTTTTTAAAAACCTTAAACACAAAATGGTCCTCGCTGTCTCTGCCCCCACCCACGCCACCCACCGCGCACTCCTGCCTCCCTCACACCCCCATACATACTGGACTCGTCTCGACGATCTTCGTGGACCGGAACACATCTGCACTCTTCAAAGCCGACCGCGAACTGAGGAAATGCCGGTAAGCTGTATAATAGGATAGATTGGGTTTTTTCAACTTTGCTGCATATCTCAAGCATTTTTTGGAATTTTTGCACCAAATTTTCAACATGGGGTTTTTGGGACCCCTTCTCATGAATGCTCTCACTGTTATGGCGTTAATCAGGCCCGAAGGGTGATTTCACAGTCACTGCGTGAAATCACCTTTCGGGACTGAGTAACAAAAAGACACTGCCACTGTTCATAAGATGGGATCTCAAAAAGCCTATGTTGAAAATTTGGTGGAAAAATTCTTAAAAATGACTGGTTTAAGAGCATGCATTGCGCAGTTCCTACTCATGCTCGTAAGTTCGCAAATTTTCAATATTTTCACTCCAGATGTCCAACATTTCCAATTTACCACACCTCCTTATGAGCAGTAAACTGTAGCTGTCATTTTTCACATCTTGCCCAAAACGTGTTTCCGCCCATGTAGCGCACGATGGCCCAGTCGGTCTGCGAAATCAATGTATGGGACACATTAAGAAAATCACAGTGACACTGTTCATGAGCAGAGGTCTTAAAATGGCTATGTTGAAAATTTGGTGAAAAGATTCCTAAAAATGACTGTTTTACGAGCCTGCATTGCGCAGATCCTACGCACGCCGTAAGTTTGCTTAATTTTCAATATTTTCACTTCAGATTTTCAACATTGCCATTTTATTACACTTCCTATGAGCAGTACACTTGTCATTTTCACATCTTGCCCAAAATGTGTTTCCGCCATGTAGCGTAATGGCGTAGGTAGTGCAAAAGCAATGTTTGGGACAGATTAAGAAAATCACAGTTACACTGTTCATGAGCAGAGGTCTTAAAATGGTTATGTTGAAAATTTGGTGACAAAAGTCCATAAATGACTGTGTTACTGGTAAGCATTGCGCAGTTTCCATGCACCTCATAAGTTCATGACTTTGTAATATTTTCAGTCCAGATTTTCACCAGTGACATTTTTCCACACCTTCCTTATGAACAGTACAGCTGTCATTTTCACAATATGGTCAAATATGCTTACACTTTCAGCGCAGAGATGCGTACGCTGTTGGAAATCATTGTTCGAGACAGATAAAGAAAACTTCAGTGACACTGTTCATGATCAGAGGTCCCAAAATGCCTGTGTTGACAATCTGCTGTAAAAAGTCCCCAAACTAATTACATTACAGGTGTGCATTGCACAGTTTCTATGCACGCTCGTGACTTCACCAGTTTTTTTAATATTTTTACTGCAGATCTGCAACATTGCCATTTTTTACACCTCCCCAAGAACAGCACAGCTGTCATTTTTCACATCCTGTTCGGAATGTGTTTTTGCACCTGTGGTGCTAAATGCCATAGTCGCTGTGCATAAGCAGCTTTCGGCTAACAAACTGATATTGCCACTGTTCATGAGGTGGGGGTCACAAAAAAACCATGTTGAAAATTTGGAGTGAAAATACTAATGAATGCCTGAGGTGTTAGGGTTTCCAACCATAACGCCCCACCCTGTAGAGAATGACAGGCATCAGGGGTGTGACTTGGGATTCTCACCTGTAATGCTCATACCATTGCACACCCTGCAGCCAGTGAGAGGCATCAAGGTATGCCTTGGACTCTTCGGCACCAAAGTTCACCCCATTCTCCTATACCACACCCATCTCACCATATTTCCTGATGGAATGGGGTGCACATAAGGGCCAAAGACCCCAAGGCACACCGTGACACTTGTCAGTGTCTGCAGGGTAGGGTGTGGTGAAATGGCGTGGCCGTTATGCCTGATGACCCAAAGGCACACCCCAATGCCTGTCACTCTCTGCAGGGTGGTGGTGGGGTTGGCTTCAGTTCAATACTTCACTGCCATTCCTATTATGCAGCTCTGTAACTTATACACTACCAATGCCAATGCCAGCAAGCAAACATTCAGCATTGACAAATGCTTGTTTGTTTTTGTTTGCAAGGCAAGAGAGAAGTACAGCAGACACAGCAGAGTGGAGTTTCATAGCAGTGCAGCCTGTTGTTACTGCCTCAAATAGTCCAAAACAGGTCAGCACTCCATCGATTCAGAGGTCTACTCACTGGCAGGATTTTTTTCAAAATTTATTGAAGACACAACATAATAACACGCCAGTGTAGTAAAAATGCTCACTGGCCACAAAATACCTCGGTGCTTCGGGTCTTCACTGACCCTTCATCGGGGGTGTTACTGTTACTGCCTTCCCTGTATACTGAATGAGATCCCCTTCCTTTCCCAAGATAGGTAGAGTGGTACACTGCCACAGTCAGGAGAAGGAGTGGGGCCAGGTCAAGTGAGATTTTATTTAGCAGGGAGTTCAACAGGCAGCAACGGTAGGAGAAGTAGTAGGTCACCAAATATATTCAGAACAACACATAATCAGTTCACACTTTCCACTAAGAAAGGAAATGTGTTTGACATAACTCTACTTAAAAAACTTGTTTTTTAGTGTCTGCAATGCAGGGCAAGAAACAAGCACAGCAGACTCAGCAGAGTAGAGTCTTGTAGCAAGTGTAGCAGTAGCCAGTTACCTTCCCTGTATATTGAATGAGATCCCTTCATTTCCAAAGATAGGTAGTGTTACGTTGACACAGTTGCGGGGGTCAAGAGAGATTTTATTTAGCAGGGAGCTCAGTACGCAGCAATGGCAGGAGAAGTAGTAGGCCACAAAATATATTTGCAAGCACGCAGCAATGGCAGGAGAAGTAGTAGGCCACAAAATATATTTGCAAGCAACAGCAGATAATCACACAGTCAACAGAGAAAGGCAAAGGAACTGACGTGTGACGTAATAGTAATATGTCTCATAGCAACTGCAACCTATAGCTTCCCAAAATCTTTCAGCATTAAAAAAAATGTAATCAGTCAGTAATTGAGTTGTTTTACATCAGTCAGTAACATATGCTAATTGAAGTGTAAAAACGTTTATTCCTCCCATTTAGTTTAATGGCTGGGTCCACAGAAAAATAAATTTCATTACTTTGCAAAAAAATTTTTTCAAACCAACTAGCTGATTTTGATTACTTAGACTACTGCACTGCAGCCAGATTCAGAATAAGAAAGTGCAACCATTCCCTAGGCCAGCCTGAACCTGGGCTGAGACAGTCAGTCAGTCACCGTCCATCCCCTCTGCCACGTTCCTCTAATTTGCTTTTTCCCTTTCAGTTATTGCTTCCTTTTTTTCTTTCCTGTTTTGTAGTAGGCACTTTTTTAAGGATCTGACAGTATGGCTTGCCAAAACAAAGGCTCCGACAGCAAGACAATTTTTTTGTGAGCCTCCCATTTCCAAACCATTTGAGTGAGCAAGCACTAGCTCTCTAACCGTCCTCACTCAGTGACTCCCAGACATGCACTGAAATCACAGCACATGCTCACTTTTATACTCCATACCACCTGATCAGGTTTTATGGTCACAGCTGGTCATGTGATGGAGGTTTGTTTGGGGGATGGGGTGTGGCTACAGTGTGATGCTTCACTGCGTTCACTATGCTCCCCCCCCCACAAATGCCTGTATTGCAAATGAAAGAATGAAGAGACAAGCAGGGACTGCAGGTCAGTAAACAACAATGTGCCTAGCTAAAAGCACCACTCACCTCAGAGTGTTCAAGAGGAGTATAATGTCTGGAGCAAAGCAATTTCCCCATTTAAAATGCAGAGGTGCAGTAGACCAGGACTCAGTAAAATTAAACTGTAGGTTCTTATTGATCCAGGTCCACAGGGCCACATTGGATCTGCGGGGATTCTAATTCTTAGTGGGTCAGTCTGTCCAACCATACTTACGATGCCTCCTTCCTCACTTCCTCCCTACTGCCTCATACTCCCTTCACAACTCTGACTCTCACACTTCCTCCAATGAAATCCTCTGTTGGTCAAGCAACCTTCTCCTTCTACTTCCCCAAACTTTGGGTCTCTCTCCCAAGTTCCCCTCACCATCCACTCTTCCCCATCCTTCCATTGACTCAAATCCCTAGTCGTGACTTCACTACTCACTCCTGCAGTTGTTCCTGATACTGGCCCCTGGGCCATTGCCCCCAACCCTCCAGCTTCTGCTCCACCTTTAGCCTGCACTTACATTTGTACAATTCCCCCTGCACCCTCACTAAATTACAAGTGTTCCCACGCTGAACTCTGTATTGCCTTTGCACACTCCTAATTGTTCTCCTTGAGCACTTTATTGCTAGTGTATTTACGTACACAGAATCATTGCCTTTGCACAATAATTTTTTTTATGCTTATCTACCTATATATTTTTGTATTGATTGTACCTCATTGTTCTGCTCCCTTTTCCCATCCCTCCTTCCAACAGGACGCATCTAGAAGCAAGCTATTACCAGATTAGTACAACATGTCTTTCCTGGTAAATCTTTTGAAATAAATGTGCATCAGATATGGCTCTGACAGTCTGTGTCTTGTCAAACCTGTATACTATAACAGAACATGATTTAGAAGAGTAGAACAGTGAAGCAGTCTAGGGACAGCATCAGTACTGTATATCAAAGTGCTTTACAAAGTAATAAGATAGATACTGGTGGTGCAGGGACTTTATGGAGAAAAATGCTGCAGCAATTAAATGCATTACTACACAGAGAAAATTATGAACAATTGATATTAACCTATTTTGTTTTGAGAGGTAAAGTCGGCTGAGGAATTGGAGATATCACCAACTATCTTTGAAATGTTTCAGAAGATCTTTAACTTCCACCTGGACAGCCTACATAGAGTGGCCGAGGGGCTTCACTTTAACATCTCAGTGGAAGGTTTGCACCTCTGGCAGGGCAGCAATCCTCCACACCAGTACTGTATTGCAGTGTTAGTACTGAATATGAACCCAAAGCCCAGTGTGGCACTTGAACCCATGACCTTGCAACCTGAAGTAATAGTGCTACAAACTGAGGCCCACTGAGATAAATGTATGCTTGTAACTTGGCAAAAATAAGAAGAGGTAAAATAAGGAAGGCAATTGGCTGAAGTGCATCACATGCTACAAGAGCAACACAGCATTATGGCACGATAATGCCGTGTTGCTTGTGTAATGCACAAAGTAGCCATAGGGGAGAAAAGATCAGTAGAGCAAAAGAGAACAGGAAAAGCATGGCAGGGAGCAAGTTTTGTGTCAGCAAGTAGGTAGTCACGAGGGGGAGCAGCAGAAGTCTAAACAAGACACACAGAGAGACAAATCGTATCAGATAGAGAGACAAGGAAGTAGAGATGGAGAAAATGTGGATAACTGTCATGGTATGTGGAAGGACAGATATGGAGACATGGGTAGATGAGAAGGTGGGAAACGAGAAACAAATGACAAGATCTGCAGAGATAGGGAGCCGCATAGTGGTTGAAAAGCTGAGGAAGCTGGGGCAAAACTAGTGAGTTAGAGGTGAGGGAACAGAGTGGAAGACAGAGTGGCACAGCAAGGAAGCAGAAACGGTCGTGAGTTGGGCAGGGATCGGTATATGGCACTGGGAAATGGAATTATTATAGACTACGGATGCACATAGAAAAAAAGAAAGAGAGCAAGAAATAGTCAGGGGTATACTACAGTGAGCAGTGTTAAAAGGAGAGCATCTCAGGTAAAGACTATAATGCAATGGTAGTAACCGGCTAACGCTGTATGCAAATGAGACACACAGCGGGAGAGCGACGGAGTAAAAGTAGCAACTCGGAGTCCTCCTCACTATGATAGGAAATGAACAACCGTCAGAAATATTCAACAAGGTATAGTAATCAGTAAGCAAGATATGTATGTACCTATGTGCAAAACTATTGAAAGGACATATATGTATGTAAGAGAGCATCACACTAACGTGTCAAAGTAACAGTAAAGTTTACTTTGTAAGTCAAATGGTATCATAGTGTAATTGATCGCAGTAGTAGAAACTGATGTGGGACACGCTTAGTAATGTGCGCACCATGTTGCAAGTGCACTAATCCCCTCTGAAGGTGGTGAATTAATGGGAGTCACGCCTGGTTGGGATTCACGCACACCAGCCTCCGGCCCGCCACAACGGTCCCAACCATGCATTAACTCCCCATTAGATGCCACCTTTGTCAGTGATTAATGCTTACATGTACCACTCCTGCTGTCATGACTTGTTTCTAGGACACCATGGTAACTGAAGTAAGACTTACCTGTTAAATAATTATGGGGCCCCTCCACAGTTCATTAGCATGGTTTAGGGACTACCTTCTACATAGCAAACAGATTGTTAAGCTTGGATCTACTAGTTCTGATGAGATGATTGTTTGCTGTGGTGTTCCACGGGGTTCAATCCTGGGGCCTTTATTATTTTCACTTTTCATTAATGACATCCCCAGAAACATGTACCTCATCAGATATTGTATTATGTGTTGACAATGCAGTGGTATTTTTTCATTGAAAGAACATTTCTGAAATGAATAATGTGCTGAATCTAGATTTTCCTGGTTTGCACAAGTGGTTAACAGTAAACAAACTGGTCCTCAATACCAGCAAAACACAGGTCACGTTGTTTGGATCTGCTCTTAAGGTCATGTAAAATCTACAATAGTATACCTCTTGAGACCATTGATTCCTTTAAATAATTGGGCCCATATCTTGATTCAGATTTGTCATTTAATTATCATATGAAACATTTTTCTTTTTGTTTGCACCAAACATTGGGTCAGCTGTATTGAATTATACAATGGGCATTAAAATAAAGCACAGATCCTGTAATGTCATTGGCTACCTGGCACTCCTCTCCCGCTGTAAAAGCTACAATCACCCCACGGGAAGAGGTGCCAGCCACTAATGAGCCACATCAAGGACCCCCCCTGAAGTCAATGCAACCATCACAAACACAAAACCAGCAAAAACACCGACAGTCGCCGGGCAAAACCTCCACAAAGCTGTGATGTTGCAGTTCCAGTAAACAATATCAAAAAATCCCACAAGTTTCAAAAATGTAATTCAGCAATGAATAAAAAAAAAAAAGCTACAATCGCAGGAAAATTTTTTTTTTTTTCTGGCTTTCGGGGAAAAAAAAAAAACATGTTACTCTTTCCCTGGGCTCTCTCTCTCCATTTCACTTTCAGAACCCTGCTCTTACGCAGTTTGTCAGCGACACTGTAAAAAAACATCCCACAACAAAATTACCTCTCTTCGTTTTTGCTCTGTTTAAATATGCACTACACTTTACATTGCTAGACTCTGGATCCGCGGTTTCCTCGCGCCTCTGTTTTCCCCAAACTGTAACCATTCAGGGTATCTCCTCGTCCACTTGCTGACACCACTGCACATGTGCGTACCTACCAACAAAGCACTATTTTTCCATGCGTAACAACAAATCTAATAAAAATTAATAAAACATCTAAACCAACTTATTTTTCTCTTACTTTTTCACACACAAAATGTACAGACATCCATTGTATAATCGCAATATGCCACTCGATAATGCTGGTAATGCCAGGATTTACCAACGCCCTGGGGTGTTTTGGCCACTTGGCTAGCCTCGTGACCAAACAACACCCGAGGCGTGGAATCTAACATCTAATATCCTCTTGTGGTATATTAAAGCAATATACCCCTCCAAGGTGTGAGTATACTGGTGGATTTAACACAGCTGGTGTGGTTCGGTCACAAGGTGCAGTTGAGTGACTGAACCACACCAGTCATGGTAAGCCCACCAGTATACTCACACCCTGGAGGGGTATATTGCTATTATGCAATAGTTCATTTTATTTTTGTAAAAAAATAAATAAATAAAGAGAAAGTGTTTTTATTTTTTATTATTTTCATGGTATTTATTTCTCCGCCATATCAAATAGTTCTATGTTGCTAGGCAGACACTGCTGGTAGGGAGATGAAGCTCAGGTGTGGGGGGGGGTTTCGGCAGAGTGTGTGAGGGTGGACGATGGAAAACAATGCAGCGTTGAAATGACTCACCGTTTAGTCACCGGTAAGTGTCAGGACCGAGTAAAGTGTAAGTTACAATAGCGGCTCCAGAAGCGAAGTAGAGGATGCTGGGTGGGGATCCATCAGAGGTACAACTGCACCACCAGGTCATCAAATGGGGCTATATGGCAAGTAGTACAGTAAACAGTAACATAAGTAATTTGGAGGAGTGCAAAGAGATGAGCAATAGATTCACCACACTTTGTTTTTTACAGTTTCTTTCTTGTTTCGGGTTGTTTAGTTTTAACAGTGGATACTGCGCCTGCTTATTAGAAACTCTCCTGAAGGAAGTGGCGGTAGTTTTGTTTAGTGTGTGTATGATTTTGTTACCAAGAACTGTGGCTGGAATTCAGACTTACATTTTTTTTTTTTTTTTTGTCAGAACAGGTGGTATTTTGAACCGTGGCATTCTGTGAGCGAGCATGTTAACATCCGGCAACCTGTTTGCAAGAATGCCAGTGGTGTGCTTGGCATGGTGGGAGGGATTTTTGATGGGGTTACTAATGCGGCTGACTGGTGGCTGGCACCTTTTCCAGTGGGTACACTGGAGGATTTACAGCACTGAAAATGTGCCAGCCAGCCAATCAAAATGCAGCATTCTGTCTATTCCTTTGTGCCCATCGTGTAATGCTTAATTAGCAAACGTTTAACACTAGATCCTAAGAAGCAGATTGCTACCTATAATCTTTTGCCAATAACTGATTACAGCTCATTAGTCACAGATGAAGCACCAAAAACTATTTTCGATAAAAAAAAAAAGTATCTTGGCTATAAAATAGCAAAATTTGCTGCTGCAGGGGGTACTAGACTTTGGGTTAGCTACTATATCCTGACATGCGGATGCCCAACATTCATATTCATGACCCCATCTTCCTGACTGTTCTACTGCCCAACTTATCAAGTTTCTGTAATATCGAAATCCCGACTGTTATTAGGGTTGTCTCCTCTTCTTAACCCGCAGCAGCTCCTGATGCATCAGCCGACTGTAAATTGTGCAAACTCTATTTCCCACAGAAAAAATCAAAAAGGTTCCATGGATGTACTTAGAGGTCCACCCAAACACACATCAGCAGTATTTTCAATCCTGGCTCCTGACTCCTGTAAATTGCGGCAAATATGTATAAAAAGTAAAAATATAAAAAAGAGTCCACGGTCCACCTAAAGCGCAGTAGTGACTTTGTATCCCGGTTATACTTGGATACCTGGCTGTAATGATACCCAGCTGTAACTGACTTGCCATGTCATTGTGTGCTTGACAGAGGACACCGATTGTGCTCTTTAGTCATGGCTGAGCTGGCATCTCAAGCGTGCAGAGTTGTTGCCTCAGAGAAGGGTCAGGATAAGATCTGTATTGGAAGCTTTCTCCTTGTCAAGGAGTGGAACAGTGGAGAGCGGTTTCGTTGGTGTTGCAGAGCTATGCTGGCACTGAGTTCTGTGACATTATTTTGTCGCTGCCTATTTAGATTAGCTCTCCTTAGCACTGGCAACTGAAACATCTGGATTCTTTATGTTGGGTAATTGAAATGTTGGAATTCTGTGCATTGGGCAATTAAAAAGTCGGGAAATTGAAATTTCAGGATTTTGGTGCCAGGATTATTTTTCCCAGGCTTTTGTGCATCGGGATTTAGTAAGGATCCTGTAGAGGGGTTCAGCACTATATCCCAACTACAGCAATCTGAAAACTTTTGATTGTTTTTTTTCCAGATTTACAGGCCAGTTTAACTCTCACTAAATTCATATTAAAACTTTGCATAAATAGCGACCATAATGTCTAGCAGATTTGTTAAGCAACTGTAATCGGTTGATGTGTACTTGTTTGTTACTCTGGTGTTCTGTTTATAAGCTTGTACTTGACTGTTACTCTGACATACTGTTCAAATGTTTACTTGCCTCCCTCTACCCTTCCCCCAGGATGCACCATGAAACAAGCAACTTATTGCTCAGTGTGCCTTTTCTGATGAAACGCTTCAATAAATAAATAAATAAATTTGTTAAAACCTACTCTATATAGCTTCAACTCACATTCTTCTGATAGTAGCTGCCTTTCTATTCTTTATACACATACCAATATGAGTCAATCTGCTTTCATTTACTGGGTAACTTCTTTGTGGAACAGTCTACCTGTCAGTCTTCATACTTTTTCTTCTTCCAATTTATTTCATAATGTATTCTATGAATGTCTAAAGGGTTAAAATATTTGCTCATGTTTTAAAGTACTTTTTCTGTACATGATATTTTGTAATTTAGTTTTGTACTGATATTGCAAATTTTTATCATATGTGTAATGATTATGTGTTCTGTACACTTGGCACATATGGTCATTCCTGAAAATGGCACTTTTCGCACCAGTGTAATTTACACATTTAACAAAATTAAACCAAACTAAACTAAACAGTCATACATGATTTGAGCATTGCCTGGCCCACACAACTCTGCCCCGATCCTCTGTAAAGAAAGACATCTACAGCCTCTGGTCACACCTGTGCATGTGCCTGGATTATTGCATGCAGGCAAGGGGCATTCCAGGGATAAAGCTGGGATGGTTACCAGGCTTTTGGTGGGAAACCTGTGATCCTGGGCATGTTGGCTCGGAAGGCATAGAGCATTCCAGCAGGGGTCCCCTTGGCATAAGCTCTGCACCCTCCCAGTAGCATCTACAGTGTGTATATCATGCTGCAGATGCACGATATCTGTTGGCACATCCCCTGGCAGACCCTGTCCCCATAACCCATGTAGATCCACAGATCAGATTGGGGCAATACTCAGTAGGTAGTATTGTGGTGATTTTGGCTGTGCATAGGCCTCTGCACCTGTAGAGAGGGGCTTCATGCATCCCAGCCCTCATTACTTATCCATATACTAGGTCCTAAATGAGCTTTAAATAAATAGGAGGCTAGATTTGCAAAGACTAACTTCTGGTGCAGTATGACAAACACACCCAAAGTTTGACACAGATGCATTTTGTTCCAGGAGTGGGATTTTTAATCAGACACTGGTATTATCAGATGAAAGGCACAATGCTACCTGGGAGAATGGAAAATCCCAGACTGGGGCCAACTTGGGGCTGGGTGCATTAGATAGGTAAGTCAGTCAGCTGTCTGGGAGGGAGAAGATAGCCACATGCCATTTGGACATCCCCTGCCAGGCCACCAAGAAGCCATGCTGGCATCAGCTGTAAAGACAGCCCCTCACCTGCCTTCCTAGCTGGAGGCTACGTGCAGCTTTGGAGGCTCCAATCATCATGGTCAGAGACAGGTGACCCATATAGAAATGAATAAAAAATAAATAAAAAGTCTGTCATCTGCATCAGTATTCAGTCATTTGTTGAAATTCATCATACTATGGCCATAGCCAGAACCATTGGAAATGTAATGGTTCATTTAAATGAGAGATGTGGCTGAAGAATAACTGCAGGAATAATAAGCATTGGCTAGTGCCAACAAGGCTAGTCTTGTAATGGTAATGTGTATATAATGAATGGGGAAGTGGGGTCATGATATCATTATAATGATGACTGTTGGACAGTCACTATAATAATCATTGTGACTGTAATGTAGCCTCCAGTGTGTATTTCAGACACGCCACCAAAATCAGTTTTCCCTCGTATATGTAATATGCAGTCCACTGTAACAAGAAATGTGCTGGTGGTGTAGTAAATGTATTTTAGGGAGCTCAGAATTTTTGTGACAAAAACTCCTCCATGAATTGATTTTATCATTAATTTACTAGTCTGGAAAATAGTCCAAAATGCCTGAGTTTTTGTCGTTACTCCCATGCCTGTCCATGCTGCCTAGGTTGTGGACTCACAAGTCACTGTTCCTCAGTCTGCAGCTGGGCATGTAGATAAATAGAGGGCTGTGTTATCCAGTGCTGTCAGTCCCTCACCTTTCACAAGTACTGAATACATTACATTGTGGGGTAGCCTGCCCTTTACTACACATGCTGTGCCTGATCTGTGAATAAACAGAGACTGTCAAGTTACTGTGCTGTTAGTCTCTCTTCTACCAGCACTAATTTCATCAGTGTTGGGAAGTCTGCAGCGTTGCCCACTCTCTACCTGGAGTTTTCAGACCACAGTGATGTCAGTCCCTCAGCTTTCACCAGCACCAGTTTCATCAAAATGTGAGAATGCTTTCAATATACCTGCCCACTTAGTGCCTGCCATGTCCCTTCACATCTGTGGTACTTACATAAGTACCTCCTGAGAGTGTCAACCAACCCTCAGTGGCCACAGAAGTACCCCCCGCCCTCCCTAGCTGGCCATGATGGTATACTTTACAATGCCCCAACAGCATGCAATGTGTGCTTCCCACCCATTGTCCTAGATGCCACAGTATTGGGAAGCCTGCACTGTCTTTGCTCCATACTGTACCTAGTCCTATGCTAAGAGAGAGGGTTTAATTCTTCAGTACTTTCAGTCCCTCACCTTTCATCAGTGCTGAATGAGCTTTACAATAAAGAGTGTCCAAAATTGCCATCTATAATTGACAACTAAACTGCTGGCATTAAACCAAATTACCCTGTTGTCACAAACAGTATTTTTGTTAAGCTAAAGCACCTTAAGTCAGAAAAATATAAGCAATGCCCAAGGAAACAGCAGGCTCATGCAAAAAGCAACTTTTTGCCATTAATAATGGATGCATGTTTATTGTTTGAGAATATAGTTTTCTTTATTAGTTTTCAATATTTTTTCTGACTGCAAATAACTTTGTTTAAACTCTGTTTCCCAGTCAAAAGTAAACTGAATTAACAATGGCTTAGGTTTCATTTTGGACAGAAAATTTGTCACAGTTTTAGATTCTCTGTTAAAGAAAAGAAGTCTCAGTTAATTAGCAGAAGTTTGGATGCTGTTTGGACAGAAAATCTATCATACAGTACATGAGATGCTGTTAAATGAAGAAGTCCGTTTGCCAGTGAAAAGTACATTGAGTTAATTAGCAGAGATTCAGATGTTATTTTGGACAGAAAATCTGTCACACTTTAGGATACCATTTACGGACCCTGTGGAGAAACAGAGGGGTTGTGTTCTCCCGTAAGATAACTGATTGTGTGGGAAACAATTTCCTTGACTTCCCGTAAGCAAATCACAGCTACCTTAAAATGGCTGGTCTTCATGATTGGGTGGGGGCAATACTGCAACTTGGAACTTGAGCTAAAGGCAATGAACCAGAGTTGTACGTATGCACTGTGCCAGTTCCAGAGAGGGTATGCCAACATTTCTCAACCCTCTCCAGCCTTTGAAGGCCCCTCTGCTTCTTTCTAACGCCTGCCTCACTGTTTACCCTACCACAGAGCATAGTGTCATCTGGGAAGAAACACACCTTGTCCTGGATTCCTTCTCCTATGTCTCTAATGAACATACTGAAAAGAACAGGACAATCCCTTTGGCACCCCCCTGGTGACCTCCCTCTCTTCTGATTTGACTCTGTTGACCACAACACCTGCTGTCTCCCTTCCAACCAATTTCTCACCCATCTAACTGTGTCCTTTTCTGCACCCAAATCCTCTAGCTTCTTCAGCAACCTTCCTTGAGGCAGTGAGTCAAAACCCTTTCTAAAATCAAAGTATAGTAAATCAACAACATGGTCCTTAGCCACTACCATTGCAGCCCAGTCAAAGAATACTATCAGGTTGGTCTCATAAGACTTCTTTGCCACAAACCAATGTTGTTTACTATTCTGGAGTCCATTGCTCTCCAGGTAATCTGTGAGGTTCTGTTTGATTAGTGTCTCTATGAGTTTACCCACAACAGAGGTAAGTCTGACAGGTCTTTAGTTACCTGGTTGCTCCATATCCTCCACAACAAAACAAGACCACCCCATGGCTGGGTGTGCTATAGAGATAAACAGTATCTGAGAAAACACTCTAGCACCACCCACTGGCAAAAAAAAAACAACATAAAACATCAATGCAGTTTAAAACACATAATGTTGAAGACAGAGGAGGGGCGGCTCAGGTGCATTGTGAGGAAGTATTTTTTCACAGAGAGGGTGGTGGACACATGGAACAGCCTTCCTGAGGAGGTTGTGGGGTTTAAAACTGTGGGAGAATTCAAGAATGCATGGGACAGACATAAGGCAATTTTTGTGGGGGGTAGGAAGAAATAGGCTGTTGGTTAAATAGGATCTGCAGCTTATCCTGTAGGTAGGGAAATGGGCAGACTAGGTGGGCTAAGCAGTCCTTATCTGCCATCAAAGTCTATGTTTCTATGTTTGCATAGAAACATAGAAAGTGACTGCAGAAGGGGACTGCAAGTTCCATCTAGTCAGCCCAAGAACGTATCTGGTGCTATTCCCCCTTCCCTCTTTTGCCTTTCCATATGCTACCTTTATGACTATCCCATGCATTCTTGAACTCGCTTACTGTTTTATTCCCATCCACCTACCTCCTTGGGTAGGCTATTCCATGGGTCCACTACCCTTTCTGTAAAGAAGAACTTCCTTGTATTACTCCTGAATCTCCCGCCCTTCAGCCTCATGTCATGCCCTCTCATTCTCCATCTCTCTTTCAATTGGAAATGCTCCTGAATATTAACCTTATTTATACACCTCATATATTTCAAAGTCTCAATTATATCGCCCCTCTCCCTCCTCTGTTCCAGGGAGTATATGTTGAGTTCCCTCAGCCTGTCCTGGTATGCCATATGGTGCAGTCTCTGAATCATTTTCATGGCCCTCCTCTGCACTATCTCAATTCTGTCCTTGTCCTTTTTGAGGTGCTGTCTCCAGTACTGTAGGCAGTGCTCTAAGTGGGAGTGCACCAGCACCCTGTAGAGTGGTAACACCACCTCTCTCCTGCAACTCGTTATTCCATTCCTGATGCAGCTCAGCATGCCACTTGCCTTTAGTGCCACCTTTTTACACTGTTTACCCACTTTCAAGTCTTCTTATATAATGACCCCTAGGTCCTTCTCCTGGCTGGTGAAGGCTAGCTTCTCTTCTCCCAGGTAGTAATCCTTTTTGGGATCGTTTCTGCTTAAGTGCATGACTTTGCACTTTTTGGCACTGAATTTCAGCTGCCATGTTTCCAAGCACTCCTCCAGTTTCTTCAAGTCTAAATTCATACTCCTCACACCCTCAGGGGAATCTACTCTGTTGCAAATCTTGTCATCAGCAAATAGACACACTTTACCTTCCAGACCATTTGCAATATCTGTTATGAACACATTGAAGAGTAGGGGACCCAGTACCAAACCTTGTGGTACCCTGCTGGTCACCTCCCTCTCAGCTGAAAATGCATCATTTACCTGAACCCTCTGAGTTCTTCCTCTCAGCCAGCTACTCTCCTACTCAACCACCTCCCTGTCCACCCCCATGTGGTCCAGCTTCCTTACCAACCTTCTGTGTGGAATAGAGTTGAAGGCTTTTCTAAAGTCCAGATAAACAACATCTACTGCAACTCCCTGATCTACAATTCTTGCAATCCAGTCAAAGAAGTTGACCAAGTTAGTCTGGCAAGACCTACCTGCTACGAACCCATGCTGTTCTGAGTCTTGCTGCCAACTAGATTCCAGATACTTTATGATTCTCTGTTTGAATAGTGTCTCCATTAGCTTCCCTACCACCAATGTGAGGCTTACTGAATGGTAATTGCCAGCATTCACCCTGCTTCCTACATTGTGGAGAGGTACCACTGTTGCCCTTTTCTAGTCCTCCAGTACAGTCCCACTCTCCAATGATTTGGTGAATAGTTGTGCTAGGGGTGCTGCTAGTACACTTCCCAGCTCCCTGAGAACTCTAGGATGAATACCATCCAGTCCCATGGCCTAGTCCACCTTTAGTTTATTTAAAGCTTACAAGACTTGAGCCTCTGTGAAGGGGTTTGTGTCAACCCCCGGTCCCTGGGTGTTGCTGCAATGCAGGCTTGGCCCATCCCCTGCATTCTCTTTGGTAAACACAGAACAGAAGTACTGGTTTAAGACTCCTGCTTTCTCATAATCTTTTTATACCAGTTTCCTTCCAGTATCTGCTAGTCTAACTATCCTACCTTGGTTTTCCTCTTTTCTCTTATGTACCTAAAGAAGGCTTTATCTCCCCCTTTTACCTTCTGTGCAATCCTCAGATCAGTCAGGGCTTTAGCCTTCCTTATTGCCTTACCAGCTTCCCTCTGTGCTACCTTATAGATTTCCTTATCCTCATCTTTCATTGACACCCTAAACTTTACATATGTCTTCTTTGTCTCCCATACTATTGCAGCCACCTCCCTGGAGAAGCAGAGGGGTTTCCTTTTCTTATTTGCCTTGCTCACCCTTCTGATGCACTGTTCAGTTACCTCGGTGATAGTTCCTTTGAGATACTCCCACATTTCATTTACTCCTTTCTCTTCCCTATATCTAAAACACTCTGCCAGGCTATCTCTCATCTTCCAAAAGTCTGCTTTTCTAAAATCTAAAACCCTGATATTGGAATGACTAATGTCTTCATTGGTGTATACTTTAAATCCCACCATGCGGTGGTCACTATTTCCTAAGTGGCACCCCACCTCTACCTTCTTTACCCTGTCACTGTTAGTTAAAACCAAGTTTGGGACACCTTCACCTCTTGTATTAGATTCCACAAGCTGCCTCAGCTCTGCACCCTGCAAGGCAATTATGAAGTCCCTTCCTCTTGATGAAGATGCTGTACAAGATTTCCAGTTTATGTCTGGCAAGTTAAAATCCCCTTAATTCAATTTGTTCAATTCATCAAAAGTGTGCAGACCTCTAACCAACAAACTGAAAGGACACCAACAGGACCCCTCAAACTCTGATCGTTTTCACTCAAAGCATCATCAGGGAGTGTTCCACACACAGCAATCCTAAGTTTTAAAGCACCTACTTAAAGAAACTTCCCATAAATCAATAACAACATAGGTTCATACAGATATAAAAAGTATAAAAAAGTGCAGACATATAATACATAAACTGTGTGTTATACAGGAACAAGCCAAAATACATCAGAAAACTGAAGCCAGTGTTGGAAACTCAAACTTATATAAATTATGTTTCTATGCTGCGTTATCCTCTGTTTAACATACATGTTACAGAATTATTCTAAATTTAAATCTATATATACAGAGCTAAGAACAATAATTTCTGCCCACTCTAACCATAGCCCAAATGACAAGAAATATGTGTATAATAAATTGATTGTTAATCAAATACACATAACATTTACTACCCAGAACATAAGTGCATATAAATCACTCCATGTGATGGAGTATATGTAAGACCACACATAAACATGCAGAGATATAAAGAACCTTCTAGTAAGATCCATGGTCAAAAATCCTGTAGAAGATTCAAAGTTATATGCATAGTAAGCTAACTTCAGAGATGCATCTGTCCACATAAGCGCCAACCATATCACCAATATGCATAATCCAAAGTGCAGTCTGTCATATGGAAACATCTATGATTCTGCACACAGTGGGTGAAGTGCATATAGAGTGCATAGGACTGACTAAGAAAACGACTTCTGCAGGAATACCAAAAGCTCAAATCCAATGTTTAGACCTGGTGCTTTCAATGCACCTAACCCATATATCCAATACGGTTCACCCATGCCAGTGCACAAACAAAGTGCATGTGGTAAATTAGAGTGCAGGCAAAAGGGCAACACCAAATGTGAGCGGCAAGGACTGGGTCTCCCCCCAGCCAGACCAGACACAGTGTCCCCACACTCCCCTTCAAATTAATATGATGCCCCCCCCCAGTTGAGGGAAGAGGCAAAGAGTTACAGCCCCAGCACTGACAGTACCAGATGGTCTGGAATCTGATATGTAGATATATTACATGCCGTGATGATGATGCACTGACAGTGGCACCCTACTTGTGATGCCCTCACAACAGCATACCATCCAATACTCTTCCTGTTTGGATAACAGAGCTTAAGCATCCCTTCCCCTTGGTCCCACCCTTACCCTCTCAATACTGCAGAAAGAAAAGAAATGTTCCCCCTCCCCCTAACCCAAATGAGGTAGGAACACAATGCACTATGAGGATCCTATGTCCTAATAGAACTAAGATGTTCCCTCACTCTGACTTTAAAGGGTCTCCCCATCTTCTCCATGTAAAAAGAACCACAGGTACATGTGGCTTTTGATGAATTAAACATTGTTGTGTTTTTAAACTGCATTGATGCTTTATTGTGTTTTTTAGTGGTGGGTGGTGCTGAAGTGTTTGCTCCATATCCTCCCCTTATGGAGCAGGACTATGTCCACTACTCTCCAGTCTTTTGGAATTGCCAGTGTCTGAAACGAGCTGTTAAACAGCCCTACCAGAGAGGGTGAGCTAGTTCCAATGTCAATTCCTTGAGTACCCTTGAATGCATCCTATCTGATGCAACTGACTTCTGCAGACCCTCACAGCTGATCACAGTTGACTGCAAAGAGAAAGTTCCCATGAAAACCCTCTGCAATCTGCCAGACAGGAATAACTCAAAACATTTCAGTGTTGTAGCGGTCAGCCTCTCATATTCTGAAAGGCCTTCAATCAGCACCCCATGATCCATGGTGTCAAACACTGATGAGTGACTGAAAAAAAAAACAAGAATAGATTGTTCTCAATCACTCGCAGAAAAATCAAGTCATTAAACACCTGGACAAGCATGTTTTCCATGTTGTGGCATGGCTGGAAGTCCAACTGTAATGACTCATAGCTGTCAAGCCTCTCCAGGTGGACCGCAAGTTGGAAAATCACCATCTTCTAAATAATCTTTCTTAAAAAGGGAAGGTTCAAGACAGGTCTGTAGCATGCTAGCAACTCCAGGTCCAAAGATGGCTTCATCAACAGGGGTTGTTTTAAGAGCACTGAGGAAACAACCCTCCAAAAGGGAACACTGGAAAATGTCAGTGAACACCAGACCCAAGGCCCATGGCCAAAAGTAGTGTTTTTGCAAAGAGTAAACATAGTCTCATGGTGTCTAACATTTGGATATTTTTACTATAGATATTATTGCAAAGATTAATATATTTCCATCAAAACATACAGTATCTGTAATTCATCAGCTTCTCTAGTTTGAAGAAGAATTATATAGTCAGCCAGGTTAAATAAGAAGGAACATACAACCTGTAACCACTAATTTCAGCATTACAGAAACAGCTTGTTTTGCCCTCTGTTGTCCCCAAAGCTTTTTTTTGTCACATTTTTTTTAAATATATTTATGACTGGCACTTCCTAGGGGGTCATTGGAGGCCAGTTGGGTTTATAGGTTCAGATCACATAAATTTCTGGAACCCAGGCTTTGCAATACTAGACTGACATTCCCCTTATCTTAGGGTGTAAAGAAATTTATGAAATGGGTTGAAAATTTCCTGTATGCTGATTGGAAAAATAAGTTTTATTCACTCTGTTACCCACTCTATGGCTTTATGCATACTGTCCTCACAGGACCCCCTTCCATTTGGCTACTGGACCTGGGATCCTGTACGGTGAGCAAAACAGATGAGAATGATTTAAGGGTCTAGGTTAGGGTCCCTCCATCAGATATTCCCACACTTGACACCCAGTTAAATAATGGAAACCATACCCAGTGATAGGCAGCACCTAGGCAGATCAGTTTTACCTCAAGCTGATGCACACACCACACTTACTGCCATCCAGCCAGTGTGGGTTCCTACCAACCAAAAGGAGATCCTAGATATATTCTATCTGGGGTACCATGAGAGAAAGGTCACTGCCCAAGAAACAACATCAGAGGCACTACTGTGATACTAGAGATGTACGCCCAACAGCAATAGTGTAAGCAGGGATATAAGGCAGTAATTAAAAAAAGGATGTGGAGAGCTGAGGAGGGATGGGATAGGAGGCAGTAGAGAGCCTGATAGAATGCAACACCTGTGAAGTCCTCTGGATGCAGTGATGCTGTCTGGTGTACAGCAATTGTGCAGTACTCACTGTGGAACTGACTGTGGTAAGGGCTAAAATAAGCCTTCTATGGAGCGGGTCCCAGTCGTTGCTGGTGCAGACAGCCACTGTACCTCTTCCCCATGGATGATTAATGTGTAGACTTGGGGGTGGACTGTAATCGGCTAGGAGGGTGGGGGAAGAAGAGTCCATGTGGGTGGGATCCATGAAGTGGCAACAGCAAACAGATTAAATTCACCTTGCAAGTCAGTTGATCCAGTCTCCCTGTGAGGAGACAAGAACCTGTGACTGTCCCAGAGGCCAGGTCTATTGTGGCAGGCATCCTCATGACATTATGATGCCATTTTAAAGCCTCTTCCAAATTCACTGATTTCCCTTGTGCACTGTTTCAACAAGGGACAGTAAGACATCTCAATAACTAAAACAAATGTAACCCTCAAAGACTGATGCCTTGTCTTGGCTCAGACAGGGGACCCTTTGTTTTGGGGGCCCCAGCAGCTGCTGGAGCTGAGGGTGCCTTATATCAGCTGTGAGCAGGCAACCATAAGTAGAAGAAATTATTAAAGCAGTGGCAGCAGTGCTAATGTCTCCCTCAGTCTGGCTACTGCATCTAGAACTTGGGATTAATCTCTTAAAAGTGTTAAAAAGTTTATTGTTTTGATTCTGATATCATAGAAGTCGCAGGCAAATCAAATTTCCTTTCCAGGTGAAGCAGATGTAACTCAGAGGTGTTAGTGTCTTAATGGTACTTCAACTGTAGTGCTTTGTTACAGAGATTAAGCTGAAGTATCCCTGACAGGAATTAGTACAAGTTAGACTGGCTGAGGCTGCTTTCTGTATGCAGGAGGATCCACTCAGGGCAGGGGGGCCCTGGCAGGCAGGAGCCCTAGGCCTGGACCTTGTTGGCCTAAGCTTTTATCCAGCCCTAGATTAAAAAATGTGACTTCCTTGAATTATTTTATTTCTAGTTAGCCTCTTTTCTTTGCTTGTGCCATCTCTTATTTCAGTCAATTTCAATCATCCAAAGCCTTGCCAGGATATGTTTAATTCTTGATATAAATTATGCCATTTCTAATAATCATAACTGTAAATGACAGCTACCTAGTGTATATTTTTTGTTTTTCAAAGTAAAAAAAAAGTTTCACAAAATATACTTAAGTTGCAGTTGTATAGTTCATCAATAGAACATGTTAAGGAATAAAATGTTTTGGTTCCATTTTGCTACTGTTCCTGGTCAAAGTGGCTATATAATTCTTCAAGCATGATCTCTGTGTATTATACCCTCTTCCATTATGTTTTCTGAATGTGCTAGACACCATGGTCATACAACCATGGGATAGCAATCAAAATGTCATATTTATTTACATATCAGAATACAGACTTTAATATTTTACATTTAAATAATCATAATAATAATAATTGTTTCCAATTTATATAGCAACACATGATTTACACAAGGATATTAATTACTCGAGCATAAACAAATTAATGTAAGTGCTAACCACATCCGAAAGGTTTTTTTTATATTTTTATCCTATGTTTTGTCTGCCTTAGCTGCACAGATGCTTCCATTGGACTGAACCCCCACTCCAGCCCCGTCATCTGGTTTCTCCATGACTTACTTCTCTCCTGCTCACCCTTGGCCAAGAGGGTCTCCTCAGAGCTGCTTGGTTGCCAGTGCAGGGCGTGCCAGGGGTAGGATCATCCTGTGTCTGGAGAGTTTTCCACATTTTCACCCCAAAAGACTGGCAAATATGCTGTGGGAATGATGTATGAGCTGTGACTCCATGGAGATGCCCCCAACATCCTGCATCCAATCCCTCCCCCTGCATGACCCCATAGCATGACACCCAGATTCCTCCAAGTGGCAGACAAGCAGCAAGTCTCTGTAACTCTCCCCCCCCCCAAGGGAGGAGAGCTGTCCTGGGGACACTCAATCTTCCCTCCCAGCCAGCCTCCAAGCAACCCGCATCCATTTTCATGGAAACATAGAAATTGTCAGCAGATAAGAACTGCTTGGCCCACCTAGTCTTCCAATTTTCCATACCTTCTGTAATACTGTAGACCCTACTTCATCTCCAGCTTTCCCTCCCTTTCCCAACAACTAAGGTTCCTTTATGCCTGTTCCATGCACTTTTTTAATTCCATTGACATTTTTGCTCCTACCGCCTCTGCTGGGAGACTGTTCCATGCATCCACCACCCTTTCTGTGAAGGAGTATTTTCTCACATTTCCCATGAGTCTACCATCCACCAGCTTCAAATCATGGCCCCTTGTTCTTGAGCAGCTTTTTTTTTTTCAGAACAATGCATCCCTCTTCTACTTTATTTATACCCTTGAGGTATTTGAAAGTCTCTGTGGAGAGTGATGAGCACCAATGCCCATAGTCTGGGTAACAAGCTTCCTGAACTAGTGGCCTTGATGAAAGAGGGACACCTGGATATTATGGCAGTCACTAAAACATGGTACACACAGAACCATGACTGGGATATAAACATACCAGGGTACACAATCTACAGGAGGGACAAAGAGGAGTAGCTCTCTACATAAGGGAAGGGACCAGAGCAACAGAACTAAAGGGTAAATGGGGAGCAGAGAAGACACTGTGGGTCAACTTGGAGACAGGCAATGGCACCACAATCTGCACAAGGGTTGTATACCGATCCCCATCATAGGGGGAGGAAATGGACAAGGAAATGATAGAAGGCATCCTTAGAATGGCAGAAAAAGGGGAGATATTGTTGATGGGGGACCTGAATATGCCAGATATTAACTGGAGCACATTTGCTGCAGCCACATCCAAGAGCGAGGTCATTCTCAATGCCCTGCAGTGGGTATGCCTCAGACTGCTAGTACTAGAACCAGCTCTGGAGGGAGCAATCTTGGATCTGGTACTCTCAAATGGAGATGGAGAGAGAGAACCACAGATTTAAAAATGGGTAACCATCTGGGAACTTGCAACCACCAAACAGTGTGGTTCACAATTAACATAGCAGTAGAGTCAAGCCTTACAAAGGCAAAGGTACTGGACTTTAGAAGGGCTGACTTTGTCAAAATGGGTGAGTGCCTAAGGAATGAACTAGCAAATGGGCAGGAAGGAGGGGTGAAGAACAATGGGGAAGAATCAAAACTGCCATCACAGAGGCAACAAGCCTTTGTGTGAAGCAAACAAAACAAAGTAAACAAACGCTTTGGTTCTCAAAAGATGTGGCAGGGAAGGTTAGGGAGAAAAAGTTATCATTCAGGAAGTACAAGGAATCACAGAAGGAGCAGGACAGAGAACTGTATCAGTTAATCAGAAGGAAGCAGGGCAGGCAGTCAGAATAGTGAAGGCAAAAAACTGAGAAAAAGATAGCCAGCTCAGTTAAGAAGGGGGATAAAACTGTTTATAGGTACATCAGAGAGCGAAGGATGACCAAGGGAGGAATAGTGAGGCTTAATAAAGGGGAGGGATGGTGGGCAGAAGGTGACTGTGAAAAGGCAGAGATGCTGAACCAATACTTTTGCTCAGTATTCACAAAAGAAAAAGAGGGGAAGGTACCTAAGAAAAACAATAGAAGCACTCTGGACAGTGGGGTCAGATACCAGTCACAGAATAAAGAGTCCAGAAAAAACTCCTAAAACTCAAGGTGGACAAAGCAGTGGGGCCTAATGGAATTCACCCCAGAATTCTAAAAGGACTAAGAAGAGACTTAGTGACACCACTGACTGCCCTTTCTAACAAATCATGAGAGGATGGTGTGATACCTGAGGACTAGAGGAGGGCAGATGTGATTCCTCTTCACAAAAGTGTGAGCAAGGCAGAGGCAGGAAACTACAGACCTATTAGCATGACCTCAGTGGTGGGGAAAATGATGGAATCACTTCTGAAAGAAGGAATTGTTGAGTACTTAGAGGCCAGGGGGCACAGGACCCAAGGCAGTATGGATTCACAGTGGAAAGGTCATGTCAGACGAATCTAATAGATTTTTTTGAATGGGTGACCAAAGTAGCAGACCAGGAAGGGGCTGTGGATATGGCCTACCTAGACTTTAGCAAGGCAGTTGACACAGTCCCACACAAAAGATTAATAAACAAGTTAGCCAGTGGTAGCCTGGAAACAATCTGGCTGGACAACAGGACACAGAGGGTAATAGTAAATGAAGTTCACTCTGAAGAAACGGGGGTTACTGGAGGTGTACCACAGGTTCAGTACTGGGATCGGTCCTCTTTAATGTCTTTATAGGAGGCATTGCAGAGGGTCTGGATGGAAAAATATGCCTCTTTGCAAACGACACAAAGATCTGCAACAGGGTTGATACACAAGGGGGGGCGGAAAGGATGAGAAGGGACTTGGCAAGTTTGGAGTAATGATCAAAAGTATGACAGCTTAGATTCAATGCAAAAAAAAGTGCAAAGTAATGCACCTGGGAAACAAAAACACAATGGAGGGAGGTACTAGCAACAACAAAAATGGAAAGGGACCTGGGGTAGTCATAGCAGATGATCTTAAGGTAAGTAAACAATGTGAGGAGACAGCAAGGAGGGCTGGGGAGATATTAGGATGTACAGGGAGTGGCATCACCAGTGGAAAATGGGAAGTTGTTATCCCCCTCTACAGGCAGTTTGTGAGACCCCATCTGGAGTACTGCATACAGTTCTGGAGACCCCATCTCCTCAGGGACATAGAAAGGATGGAGGCAGTCCAGAGGAGGGCAACTAAAATGGTGCAGGGTCTGCAACAGAAGCCATATGAAGAGAGATTAAAAGTGCTTAATATGTATACCCTTGAGGAAAGGAGGGAGCAGGGGAACATGATAGAAAGTTTCAAGTACCTCAAGGGAATCAAAAAAGTCCAATACAGGAGCATCTTTGAGAAAAAGAGATGTGCAAGAACGAGGGGGGCACAATTTGAAGATGGGGGGACAGCTCAGGGGCAACGTGAAGAAGTATTTTTTCACAGACAGGGTGGTGGACTCATGTAACCACCTTTCTGAGGAGGTCATGGAGTTAAAAACAGTGGGGAAATTCAAAAATGCATGGGACAGACATAAGGCAATTATAGTGAGGGGTAGGAGGAAGTAGGCTATTGGTTAACTAGAACCTGCAGCTTATCCAATAGGTACGGAAATGGGCAGACTAGGTGGGCCAGGTGGTCCTTATCTGCTGTCAAAGTCTATGTTTCTGTGTTTCTATATTCCTCCTCTCCCTCCTCTCCTGCAGAGTGTACATATTGAGTTCCTTAAGCCTCTCCTCATAGGGCTTTTGGTGTAGACCCTGAACTATTTTAGTTGGTCTCCTCTAGTCTGCCTCTTACTCTGTCTATGTCCTTCTGGAGATGTGGCCTCCAGACCCGGATACAGTACTTAAGGTGAGGTCTCACCAATGGTTTACACAGAGGTATCACCACCTCCTTATTTCTGCTGCTGATATCCCTCCCTATGTATCCAGCCTGCCACTGGCTCTCTCCACTGCCGTGTCACGCTGCTTGGCCACTTTTAGGTCATCAGATATGATTACCCCTTGGTCCCTTTCCTGTTTGGTGGTCGTCAGTACCTCTCCTCCCATCATGTACTCTGCCCCTGGGCTTCTATGCCCCAAGTGCATGATATTTCACTTCTTCACATTGAATCTTGGTTGCCACACTCTTAACCACTCCTCCAACTTACTTGGATCCCACCTCATTCATTCTACACACCCTGGAGTGTCAACCTTGTTGCAGATCTTTGTGTCATCTGCAAAAAGGAATACCTTCCATTCTAACCCCTCTGCAATGTCACTAATAAAGACATTAAAGAGGCCCAGCCTCAAATTGTTCCTTGTGGCACCCCACTGGTCACCCTCCCCTCCTCGGAGTGCACTTCGTTTACCACTACCTTCTGTCGCCTACCCCTCAACCAATATCTAACCAGTTTTCCACCTTAGGACCCACTCCCAGGCTGTCCAGCTTGTTTATGAATCTCCTATGAGGACCGGTGTCGAAGGCCTTACTGAAATCTAGGAAGGCCATAGCCACTGCTCCACCCTGATCTAAATCCCTGGTCACCCAGTCAAAGAAATTTATCAAATTTGTTTGACATCACTTCCCCACTGTGAATCCATGCTGCCTCAGATCCTCTAGGTCACTGGATTCAAGAAATTCCACAATCCTTTCCTTCAGTAGTGACTGCATTAATTTCCCCACCACTGAAGTCAGGCTGACTGGCCTGTAGTTATCAGCTTCCTCCCTGCTGCTATTTTTGTGAAGTGGGATTACATATGCCCCTCTCCTGTCCTCCAGAACCACTCTCATCTCCAGCGAGTGGTTGAACAAGACTGTGAGTGCTGCTGCTAGCACCTCTCTAAGCTTCTTCAATATTCTTGGATGTATCCCATCTGGCCCTATTGCCTTGTCCACTTTTTCCTTCAGGACTCTTTCCTCCATAAAATGACATGTGTCCACCTCCCTTCCAGTGATGCTCCTGTCACTTATCCGTGGTCCCTCACCTTCCCCTTCTTCTGTGAATATGGAACAAAAATATTTATTTAAAAATGTCTGCTATGTCCTTGTCCCCTTCCACACACTCTCCTCCTTCCCTTCTCAGTCTTACAATCCCTCCCTCGGTCTTTCTCCTTTCACTTGCATACCTGAAAAGTGCCTTGTCCCCTTTCTTTTCTACCTTGACTATTTTCTGCTCCATTTACGCCTTTGAGCAACTGACTGCTTTCCCTTCCTCCCTTTGCTTCTCCTGATACACTTCCCTGTCCTCCTCCCTCTGTGTCTCCTTATATTTCCTGAATGCTAATTTTTTTGCTCTTACTTTCTCAGCCATCTCTTTTGAGAACCATAGTGGTCTTTTTTCTCTTGCCTTGGCTTACTTGCGTAATGCAGAAATTTGTTGCCTTCACTATGGCTCCTTTTAGATTCACCCACTATTCCTCTACACCACCCCTCCCACCACCAAGGCATCCCTGACAGTATAGCCTAGAGGTTGGAGTAATGAGCTGTGAATGAGCTTGGTGCATCCAGCAAACCAGTCTGATTCTCACAACCTCCACTTGAATACTGTGTGACTCGGAGCAAGTCACTTAACCGCCTAGTGCTCCCAGGTCACCTCTGAAAACAGGCACTTGTGCCTAGTGGGCCTTACCTGGTTACCAAAGACTAAAATAAAAAAAAATAAAAATAAATTCCCCCAAGTTTGTAAAGTCAACCTCCTGAAGTCCAGGACCCTTGCCTTCGTGTGATTCAGCTCTTTCATAAATACATCGATACATAGACAGTGTCAGCAGATAAGGGCCTATGGCCCACCCAGTCTGCCCATTTGAGCTTGTAAGGTCAGTTTATGTTTTCCTAGAAGTCTGTTGCCCCTTACCCCTGACCTCCAGAATTCCTTTATGTCTATCCCATGCATTCTTTCTACTTGTCCACCACCCGTTCTGTGAAGAAATTCTTCCTCATGTTTCCTCTGAATCGTCCTCCCTCCAACTTCATCCCATGCCCTCTAGTCCTGGAACATCTTTTTCACTTAAAAATAGTGTATTCCTGCACCCTGTTCCTCCCTGTAAGATACTTGTATGTCCCTATCATATCCCCTCTGTCCCTTCTCTCCTCCAGGGAGTACATGTTCAGTTCCTTTAACCTGTCCTCATAGGACTTGTGATGCAATCCATGCACCATCTTTGTTGCCCTCCTCTGAACCTTCTCTACCCTGTCTATGTCCTTACATAGATAAGGTCTCCAGAACTGTACACTGTACTCCAGGTGGGGCCTCACTAGTGTCTTGTATAGTGGAATTATGACCTCCCTTTTCCTGCTGGTGATGCCCTGCCTATGCATCCCAGCATCCTATTTGCTTTACCTGCTGCCTTGTCACACTGTTTCCCTACCTTGAGGTCATCAGAGATGATAACCCCAAGATCCCTTTCCTGCTTGGTGCATGCTATATCCTCACCCCCAACTGATATATTGTGCCAGGGTTTTTGTGCCCCATATACATTATCTTGCACTTCTTTGCATTGAATTTCAACTGCCAAACCCCTGACCATTCTTCAAGTTTCTGCAGGTCCTTCTCATTCTGTCTACGCCCTCTGGTGTGTCAACTCTGTTACAGAGCTTTATATCATCAGCAAACAGTGAAATTCTGCCTTCTAGGTCCTGCGCAATGTCACTGATGAAGATATTGAATAGGACCAGTCCCAGCACTGATCCCTGTGGTACCCCACTGGTCACTCTTCCCTCTGTGGAGTGACAGCCATTTACCACCACCCTCTGTGTCCTGCCGCCCAGCCAGTTACCTACCCACAACACTACTGTCTTGCCCACACTCATATTCCCCAGTTTGTGTAATAGTCTTCTATGTGGCACAGTGTCAAGGGCCTTGCTGAAGTCCAGATAGGCCATGTCCACTGCCCTCCCCGACCCACTTCCCTAGTCACCCAGTCAAAAAATTCAACAAGGTTGGTCTGACATGACCTCCCTCTGGTGAAACCATGCTGCCTTGAGTCCTGTAGTCCATTGACAACCAGATGTTCCACCAATCTCTCCTTCAGTAGTGCTTCCATGATCTTCCCCACTACTGAGGTGAGGCTGACTGGTCTGTAGTTCCCCACTTCCTCTTTGTTCCCACTTTTGTATAAGGGGACTACATCTGCTGTCTTCCAGTCTTTGGGTACCTCCCCTGTTTCCAGTGATTGGCTAAACAAGCTAGCCAGAGGTTCAGCCACCACCTCTCTTAGTTCTTTAAGGACCCTGGGGTGCACCCCATCTGACCCCATTGCTTTATCAACTCTTATTACTTCCAGTTCCTTCAGGACTCTTTCTCGTGTAAAGGGACTTATGTCCATTTCTGCACCATTCTCACCCCTTGTACACCCTTCAGACCCATTACCCTCCTCTTCCTCAGTAAAGACTGAGCAGAAATACCTGTTCAATATGTCAGCTTTACTGTTGTCATCCTCCATGCGGTCCCCATCCTCCCCCTTCAGTCTCACTATCCCTCCCTTTGCCTTTCTTTTTTCACTTATGTACCTGTAAAAGGTTTTGTCCCCTCTACCCACTGATTTTGCAATGTGTTCTTCTGTCTGAGCTTTGGCTTCCCTTACTGACCTCCCTGCCTCCCTTTGCTTCTCCTGGTACTTCTCCCTATCCCCTTCTGCCTGTGTCTTTTTGTATTGCCTGAATGCAATCTTTTTGGCTTTCACTTTCTTTGCTACCTCTTTGGAAAACCATAACGGTCTCCCTTTCCTTTTCCTCTTGCTAACCTGCTTAATGCAGAATTCTGTTGCTCTTGTGATCCCCATTTTAAATACTGCCCACTGTTCCTCAACCCCTGATTCCTGCCCCATTCTCCTTAATGCCTCTTTCAAGTATCTCCCCATTTTCCCAAAGTCTGCCCCCCTAAAATCCAGGATACGTGTTTTTGTGTGGTTTGGTTCAGCACTTTCTGTAATTTCAAACCACAATGACTGGTGCTCACTGTTCCCCAGGTGCTCCCCCCACTGTTACCCCCATCTCACTGTCCCTGTTTGTGAGCACAAGGTCCAGTATTGCCTTCTGCCAAGTTGGTTCCATGACCAGTTGCTTGAGGAAGACACCCTGAAGGGAGTCCAGGATAAATCTGCTCCTAGTTGATGCTGCTGCTGGGATGCTCCCGTCCACGTCTGGAATATTGAAATCTCCAACCAGTACTACCTCACCCTTGTCTGCCATCCTTTGGATGGCTAGCATCAACTCCCTATCTGTTTCTTCCTCTGGGCTGGTGGTCTATAGACCACACCTGTGTATGGCTGGCTGGCTAATTTCCTTTCCAGCTTAACCCACAGTATCTCTCCCCATTTTGTTCCTCCTGGATCTCTGTGGCCCTTATGTCATTTTTCACATACAGTGCCACTCCTCCTCCCTTCCTGCCTGCCCTGTCTCTTCTGAATATGTTGCAGCCAGGTATGGCCATCTCCCAGTTGTGGTTATCATTACACCAGGTTTCAGTGATGGCCACAATGTCCAAATCTGACTGCACCATGACAGCCTCAGATCTTCCATCTTGTTGCTAAGGCTCCTGGCATTGCACACATGGCTTTCCATGATTTGACCTCCCTAGACTGTTTTGCTGTTCTCTCAGCCCCTTCCTTGGTTGTCCTTTATCCCTGGTTCTCCTTGCTGTCTGCTCTTCTGCTGAATTTTGCCCCTTTTCTGCCTATCTACCTCTTGGGCGCTAATCTCCATCTTTTGCACACTGCTTTGTAGAGATAGCCACTCATCTGGTTCACTGGTTCCACTGCTAGCTGTGGGGGGGTGAGCAAGTAAGTACCCTCCTTGCTAGCCTGCCACCCCTTTGCTAGTTTAAATGCTTGTCAATGTAGCATTTAAACTTATCATTGAGTGCTTGGATTCCCCTCCAGGATGGATGCAGGCCGTCAGGCTTGAACAAACCTCCATCCTCCAGGTGGGTCCCCAGTCACCAATGGATCCAAACCCTTCCTCACAGCACCAGTTCTTCAACCATGAGTTAAAGTTCCTGGTGCATGCCCCTATGCTCTCCTTGCCTCTCTCAGGGTGGTACTTCTGAAAAAGTGACAGAAGTAGCTACTTGCTTGAGACCCTCCCAATTTCCTAAACTCTTCCTGAACTTCCTTTGGCTCCCCATTTGCCAGGTCATTAGTACCTAGGTGGATAATGACATCCAGCTCACCCTCCGTCTTGCTTTCCCAGTGATCCCCAGGATCTTCCTTCCATCCCTCCATGCCGTGGCACCTGGTAGGCACCTCACCTCCCTGTCCTCCCCCTCCTGTGTTCCTAGCTGGATCCCTCTTATGATGGAGTCCCCCACCAGGATTCACTTCCTTCTCCTCTGGGGTCCACTGCTCTCCCCGCTGAGGTCACCTTCTTGGCTAACTTCCACATCCTTTTCTTCCACTTCTCTGGGTACCTCTATTTGGTTGTCCCCATTTGCCAGTGTGGCACATGAGTTCTTGAGTGGAATAGGATCTGGGATGTGCCTCTGCCTGACCACTCTAACCCTCCCTGAGCCCACTGTCATCCAAGTGCCCCTCGTTCTCGGCATCCTTTGAGGCAGTTGCATTGGACTGGGTGGTCTCTGGATAGGGGTGATGGTACTCCTGACCCAGTTTACTTCCGCTCTGAGTCTGGCTACCTCATCCCGCAGTTCAGAGAAATGCATGCAGATAGGAGAGCACCTCAGTGTCCAGAAGGTCTGCCTGAATATGGCTGCCCCACAGCCACTGCATTGCACCACTCCCCACATTATACTGTAATTATACTGCTATTCCACTACTTGTCTGCTACTGAAGCTCTCCTAGTTCCCTTTTTATTAATTTACTGTCCTAAAAATCCTGCCACTGATCCTCAGATACTTTTCTTTTTAAAAAAAGAAAATAAACCAAGAAATAAATAAATGAGTCAAAACACTTGTGCTGAGGGTGGGCTTCTTCACCCTTATGCCCCTCCTACTCCACACCCCTTACTATACCCTGTGTTTAGCTCCTGTCAATCAGATTTAACAGGGCATATAATTAAGAGTTGGGGGAAGGGGGGGCAAAAATTTGCAGCACTTAAAGACAGCAAAGAAATACACCACCACTACATTTTAAATTTTCAACAGCCCAAAAACAATTCTAAGTAAAGACAACAAAGAAAGTACAGTGTCACTAAAAGCCCACAAGCTAAGTTTAAAAGAAAAATAGCAATTACCAGTTACTATAAAGCACTGAATTGAATATGTTTCCTTCCCCTTACGGCTTCTTCCTTGAAAATGACTGTTCTTATATTGAACCACACCATTCGATGATCACTGGTCCCCAGGTGGTCACCCACCATGATGTCTGCAGCACTGTCCCCATTGGTGAGTACTAGGTCCAATATTGCCTCCTCAGGAGTGGGCTCTTTTACTATTTGCCTGAAGAATGCCCCTTGCCAGGAGTCTAGGATATCCATGCTCCTAGCTGAAGCTGCAGCTAATATGCTTCAATCAACATCCAGCAGACTGAAGTCCCCCACCAGCAACACCTTTTCCTTAGCCACCATTCAATGGATGACTTCCACTAGAACCCTGTCCATCTCCTCCCCCTGTGTTGGAGGCCTGTAGATCACACCAGTGTGAATAGTGGCTCCATTTCCCACCTCTAGGGTGACCCACAGGGCCTCCACCCATCCCTGTATTCCTTGTATTTCAGTAGTTTTTATACTATCCCTCACATAAAGAGCCATTCCTCCCCCTTCTTAACCATTGTGTTCTTCTTGAACATAATGTAGCCTGGAATGGCTATATCCCAGTCATGATTCTCATTGCACCATGACTTGGTGATAGTGACAATATCCAGGTCAGCTCTTACCATTTTGGACATTAAGTCTGTGATTTTATTTCCCAGATTCTGAGTATTGGTGTACATGGCCTTCCAAATTCTGCTACTACCCTTTCTGCCAGCTCCCCTTTTTCCCTCTTGCCTACTCTCCTTACCCCCTCCACCTCTATTCCTATCCCTGCTTTTTCTACCATTCTGCTTTTCCCAGTTTTCGGTACCTTTGGGGAGTTCCCACCCTTAGGATTCTCCCTACTGGCCACTACAACTTGCACGGGGAGGAGCAGTTTAATTCTCCCAGCTCTCTTCCACCTCCCCCTTTGGTTAGTTTAATTGCTTTCCAGTTAAGCATTTAAACCATCCACTGAGGACCTGGGTTCTCCTCCTGGATGGCTGCAGGCCATCTCCCCTGTATAGGCCTACATCCCTCCAAGTGGGGTCCCAGTCCCCAGTGAAGCTGAACCCTTCCTCTCTGCATCACTCCTTCAACCAAGCATTGAAGCTCCTGGTATGGAGTACCTTGTTCTCCCCCTTGTCATGGACAGGCGACACCTCAGAAAAGGTCACTGAGCATGCTACCTTCCTAAGACCCATCCCCAGCTCCCTGAACTCCTCCTGCACTACCCTGACCCCGTCCCTAGCCAGGTCATTAGTTCCTAGGTGGGTGAACCTGGGTCACTGGCATGGGAGGAGGTAAGGCATCTAGCACCTCAGTCCTCCGTGCCACTGGGCCGACTATGAAGAGTTTTATTTTATGATGGTATAAATAGAAATTAGGTTAGTCTATCAGTTACAAATGTGGAGAAACTCCATTAGAAAGGGAAACAAAAGCAGTAGTGGGTAAGTAAATAAAAGCTATTTCAAAAGTGTGTGTGGATAACGTATTCATTATTTAATGTTGCTGGAAAAATTAAATTAACTAAGCAGTACAGAAATTATTTTCATAATACAGGAACCTTCTAAAACTGCAACCATGGATAACAGTGGATGACTCTGGTCAACATGAATAATTCTCAAACTATATTGACCATGGTTGTCCAAGCTCTGTTCCTGATCATTTACTGTCTGTAGTTCTCCACTGATAACAATATTTTGTAATAAGCATACTTAATTGAAGAATTTTCAGTAGAGGCAACACAGTCAGAGACATACATCAAATGGATCCCTCAAACCCCCACCCACCCAAGTATACATTGCATTTAAATTAACTTATATAGTTTATCTGGCATCACCCCCATAATGCATTTATTGGAAGCTTCCTTCCAGTATTTAGCATTCATAACCCACAATAAGGCATAAAATCATTCCCATATAGGCTAACATATGTTCCATTCTCTGTGCTTGCATAACCTCTTTGTGCCATTTTGTTATTGTTGGTACATCCTGGTCTAACCAGTGTCTGAGTAGCACAATATGTTTTCCACTGCCATTGAGACCCGAGAGAAATTCTATTTTCTAGGACCAATGAGCGATTCTGTTCATAGGCCCAATAGGTGTTTTGCAAGGGGAAGAGTATACAATGGGGGGTGAGTTAATAACAACAACAGAAATCAAAAGAGACCTAGGAGTAATTATGTCAGATGACCTAAAGATGGGCAAGCAATGTGAGAAGGTAATGAGGAGGGCTGGGGGGATACTGGGATGCATAGGGAGAGGCATCAACAGTAGAAAACAGAAAGTTGTTATTCTTCTGTACAGACAGTTAGTGAGACCCCATCTGGAGTATTGCGTGCAATTCTGGAGACCCCATCTCCACCAAAACATAGACAGAGTGGAGGCTATTCAGAGGAGGGCAACCAAAATGGTGCAGGGTCTGCACCAGAAGACATACGAGGAGAGACTAAAGCAGCTTAATATGTATACCCTTGAGGAAAGGAGGGAGAGGGGGGACATGATAGAAACTTTCAAGTATCTCAAGGGAATTAACAAAGTACAAGAGGGTAGTATCTTTCAGAAGAAGAGATGTGCAAGAACAAGGGGCCACAATTTGAAGATAGAGGGGGGACAGCTCAGAGGTAATGTTAGAAAGTATTTTTTCGCAGAGAGGGTTGTGGACGTATGGAAAAGCCTTCCTGAGGAGGTTGTGGAGTCAGGAACAGTGGGAGAATTCAAGAATGCATGGGACAGGCATAAGGCAATTCTAGTGGGGTAGGAGGAAGTAAGCTGTTGATTAACTAGAATCTGCAGCTTATTCATCAGGTAGGGAAATGGGCAAACTAGGTGGGCCAAGCAGTCCTTATTTGCCTTCAAATTCTATGTTTTTATGTTTCAAGTGCAAAGTGCTCGTCAAGGCCTAAGAAGTAGTCAAATTTATTTTTTATACTCTGCCACAGGGGTTGAGCCTTTTCTAAATCACATAAGATGTGCTTTAAGGATCCTTGCACTTTGTTACATCTTGTGCATATCGGAGGCTCCAATTTATGCCAGGCATGCTGTATTTTCAGAGTGTGATACATGTTTTGCATGATTTTAAACTGCATGAGTCTATATATGTCAAATGCAATCACTTGATGTGTATTATTACACTAGATTATCTCCCAATCATGTGTACTGGGGTTCCAGTTCAGTTCCTTTGCCAAATATTGAGATGGTAATCCATACCTGTTTACCATAATTTCTTGGTGTTTTTTGTTTTTTGGAACTGAGAGATGGCATGAGGTTTCTGAGAGGCATGGGCTAGCTCTAAGAGGTGTAATATTAGGTTAGTTAGCCTATTAAGGATGTCCTAGTAATTTCACTGGTTTTACCTATGCTGAATCGACAATACCATTGTCGAAGTTTGGCATAGCGATATCCAATGTCGAAACAGGTGAAATTTTGCCTGTCAGACACTGAGGTGTTTCTCTCGGGGGGGGGGCTGTGCCCCGAACCCCCCCCATGCAGGGGGCTACACACCCCTGTGCCCCCCTTCTAAATGATTATCAACTCCCAGTTGTAGTTGAGCTGAAAGGGGGGGCACACACAGCGAAAGGATGGAATTTCACCCTCAGGTCCCCGACAGTGACAATTTCGAAACCTGCCAAAATTGTCACTGTGGGGGATTTCAACTTAGGAGTTTCATTGTTCGGTCGGTACACCATTTCATTGTACATGCTGTAATTGAATAAATGTTAAAATGTCTTTCACATCCAAAACATAGACTTTTCATTTGTTGGAATGTTGCTAACCATGTATAAGAAGTGGCAAATCCTTGTTATACCTTTACCCTTCTAGGCTTTATCCAAAATGGTATGACCACAATTTTCAAGTTTGAATTTGCCATATAGGCTACAAGTCAATCAATGCAAGAGTAGATTTCATGATTCCTCACCCCTTAAACCCTTTTCTGACCCTCTTGGGGACTATGGGTCTACTTTCCCTGTTCAAACCTTGTTTACGAACATACAAACCTATGAAATTGCCAGAAGAAACAGGCCTTAATGGTCTATCAAGTCTGCTCAAGTGTGCAGAAGTTAGTTCTCTGAAGCTGCCCCTCCTCCCCAACTCTTCCTGGAGTCCTCCCTCTCCATCCTGTCCCCCTCCCCACTTCGCTCCCCAGTAGCTCCTCCTTCAGTCTTAATTTTCTTCTTCACCCTATCCCTCCCCAGCTCACTCCACCCTTGAAACTGGACACTGTCTTTGCTGCCACCACCTCCTCTGGTAACTCATTCCACTCCTTCACCACCCTTTCAGTGAAAACGTGCCTCCTCATCTCCTTCTTGATTCTACCCCCACCAATTTCAGGCTGTGCCGTCTTGTTGTTCCCTCCTTTCTTTGTTTAAAGATACCCTCTGTTCCAACCTTGTTTATGCCCCTGAGGTATTTGAAGGTCTCTATCATATCTCCCCCTCTCCCTTCTGTCCTCCTGGGAGTACAAGATCAGTATTCTCAACCTCTCCTCATATGCTGTGTCCCCCATGCCCTTGATCATTTTGGTAGCCCTCTGCTGGACCCCTCAGTAGTTTGAGATCCTTCTTCAGAGAAGTACACCAGAATTGAATACAGTATTCCAGGTGCATTCTCACCAGTGGCGTGTACAGTGTCAGAATAACTTCCTCCTTCCTAGAGCAGATCCAGAAGCTTACCCTGGAGTATTCTGCCACCAGTGTTAATTTTCTGGATACCACGGTCACCATTAGGGGTGAAACCTTACAAACATGTACAGTATATACAGGAAGCCAACTGCCAGATGGAGATACTTACACAGAAATAGTAATCACCCAAGACACACAAAAAAAATCTGTCATGTACAGTCAAGCACTTCGATATCACCGTATCTGTTCAAATGAGGAAGACTGAGATACACATTTGGCTGTGTTGAAAAACACCTTTACTGAGCAGGGACACTCTTCCAGAGAAATTGACAGGACAATAGAATGTGCAACACAGGTTCCAAAACAACAACTACTTCAATATAAGGAAAGGACAGCTACCAACAGAATGCCTATAGTAGTCACATATCATCCAGACCTTAAACTTCTGCATAAGATTATTAAGGACCTCCATCCAATATTTAGTGAGGATTAGATTCTTATTTGTATTTTTAAGGAACTACCACGCTGTCTTTTAAACAACCACCAAACTTAGCCAACCTAATTATTAGGAGTAAGCTTTCGCCAGAACAGAATACCACTACACTAAATGGTACACGACTCTGCAATCAACGCAACTGTAAGACTTGTGAGCTCATTTCCAATTCGGACTCTGTGGTTACATCACAAAACAGACAATTCAAGGTACAGGGGAATTTACATGTACATCATGACATGTTGTTTATTTCATTCAACACAAGAGATGTCAGCAAACAGGTTATGTTGGATAGACAAGCCAACTGCTCTGCACTAGGATGAACTCACACAGACATAATATTAATCAGAAGATGACTGAAAAACCAGTGGGGCAACACTTCTCTTGGCCTGTCAGTAATGGTCTTACAGGACATCTCAAAAGTACACAACAGAGATGGGCTTTTGAGATCAAACTTATTTTACTTCTCAGTATGGTAGAGGATGGCATGAACACAGATTTGGGGTTTATGGCACATTATTGGACTTAACATCCACAGACCTTTTCTTCACAGGATAGACATATTATAGGACATCAGCATCTCCTTGTGTGTGTGGGGGGGGTCATATGAGAGTGGTGGGTGTTGGGGGTGCTGTTACATTGAGGTGGGCTTCTATTCAGATACATGGAGTTACAGTATGTTATTACTCTTAGTTCACACACGTAATGAATATTAATTCCTTCTTACTATTTATCTTCCCCGCAGGTGAGGTTAATTCCATTGGGTCTTATTCAGATTCCCTAGCCTGTTAATGTGCATACAGTATTTTTATTATATACTGTCACATTTTTAACTCTGAACATATTGGGGTGCAGGATCTCATTTGCATGGGGGTCCTTGACAGATCAAATTACACTGGGCTAATATCATAGTGACTTGTGGAAATGAAGGTATGTTAGGACTCTTGTCTTACATACATACTGTAAATTTACTTCTAGTTACCTTACCCTGGGGAGGGTTTACGTTTTATTTCATTGTGGCTCTATTCAGAATCCTTGGACTGTTACTGCACAGATAATTAATAGTATGGTTATATAGTGTCACATTTTGAACTCTGTTCATATTAGGATACATGATACCTTTTACTTGGAATTTCATGACAAGTTTAATTTCTTTGGGTAACAATTACAGTGACTGATGTGAATGATGGCGCATTAGGACTCTGTGTGTGTGTGTGTGTGTGTGTGTGTGTGTGTGTGTGTGCATGTGTGCCTCTCCTTAAAACTAGTTATCTCCCCCTCCCCCGGGACCCCTGATATGTGGGGGGGGGGTGAGAGAAGTTAATTTCTCTGATTTCTTATTCAGATTCCTTAGACATTTTCAGTACATCAAGTTGTTACATTATTCACTGAGAACTTATTGAAATCTGTACATATCAGGCTACATGGTTTTAATTTCTTGGTGGTCCTTGACAAGCAGTTTTTTGTTTGGCACTTATACTGCCAATTTATATTATCATTTATAAACTCCTGTTACTACACTATAGGCTTTAAGGTTTATGGGGCATAATAACTAGTTTGAGAGTATACAGCAGTTGAGTAATGGTTCCAGCTAAGTTTTACATTCCACATAGCGTGAAACTATTGCTCACTTTAGGTAAACTTTATTGTTTACTCTTTGTATGCCATATATAGATAATTTTTGTAATTCTATTTTACGGGGCTTGTTTTTAATTTACAATTTTAGCATATCTTTATTCTCTGTGGGTTTTGCTTTTCAGTAACTGCATTCTTATACACACTGTAACACTCATAATAGGGTTCAGGAGCTCTCTGATCGAGTAGTTGTTATCTTATTTCAAAAGTATCTCTAAGTCATTTTAATTTATGTGCAGTGCACTCCCTGCACACTGTTATGCCCTAAGCACATCTGACCTTTAGGCCCTTTCAGCTGAGGGTGAACTGGTGCTATTCAACTTCTCTGATATGTTCTTCTGTTATTTTTTAAACGAGTATTTTGAACCAATGGGGATTATTTCTGTTTTTTTCTGCATGAGCTGGCTGTTAAAAGTATGAGATTTTCTAAATAACTGTCATTAAGCTTCCAAGAACGGATTTGTTGGTCCAAAAGCTAATGCACTTTGTTCTTTTTGTTACATCTATGTTGGTCCAATAAAAGGTATCAACTCATTTGCTTCTGGATCCGTTGTTACAAGGACCAATACGGCAAAGACTAAATTTGTATGTCTGCTTCCTAGAGGTGATTCCCCTGGTGATGCAGCCCAGCATTTTATTTGCCCTGGCTGACTTTCAGCAATGTGCTGTGTGTTTCATATCACTGCTGACTATTACTCCCAGATCTTTTCCTCCTCTGATTCTGTCACCTGTCTTCCCCCAGCCAGTAACTGGTCTTTGGGTTTCTGGCTCCCATATGCATTAACTTACATTTCTTAGCATTAAAGCCCAGCTGCAATATGCCTGACCACTTCTCCAGCTTAGTCAGGTCCTCTCTTAAATCCTGTCTCCACTCTTCCGTGTCCACTCTCCCACAGAGCTTAGTATCATCTGCAAAAAGGCAAATCTTGCTATTTTTCCCCCTCTGCAATGTCACCAATAAATATGTTGAACAGCACAGAGCTGAATAGTGAGCCCTGTGGTACCCCACTCATTACAGGCCTATGTTTGGACAGTTCTCCCCCCACCACCACTCTCTGGTTTCTGTCCCTTAATCAGCTCTTGACCCACCCAGGCATTTTGTCCCCCACTCCTAGGTCCCCCAGCTTGCTGATTAGCCTGCCATGTGGCACTGAATTAAATGCCTTGCTGAAGTCCAGGTACAGTATGTCTACCACCTGCCCCTTATCCAGAGACCTTGTCATCCAGTCGAAGAAGTCTATCATGTTGGTTTGCCAAGACCTCCCCTAATAAAGTCATGCTGCCTATCATCCCAGAGCCCATACTCTTCAAGAAAGGCCAGCAGTCTCTCTTTTAGGATGGCATCCACTAACTTCCCCACTATGGAGGTTAGGCCAACTAGTCTGTAGTTACCTGACTCGTCCCTGGGTCCACTATTGTGGAGGGGTACCACATGTGCTGTCCTCCAGTCCTGTGGTACACAACCCTTCTCCAGTGAGATGTTAAATAGGTCTGTTAGTGGGGCTGCCAATACCCCATCAGTTCTTTTAGGACCCTCGGGTGTACCCCATCCAGTCCAGGTGCCTTGTCTACCCTCAGTTCCCTTAGCCCTTTTAAGACCCTCACTACCCCAATCTCCCCCCTCATACTCTTTTCCCCCATCAAGGATAACCTCCTTCCCCTGTGGCATAGGCCTGGCTGCTTACTTGGTGAAGACTGAGCAAAACTACTCATTTAGTGCCTCCACTTGCTCTTCCCTCTTTATCCTGACTATCCCATCCCTTCTGCTTCTTCTTTCCCTGATGTAGCAGAAGAAGTCCTTCTTCCCTACCTTAATCCCTTGAACCAGCCTTAGTTCCTTTTCAGCCTTGGCTGCACGGACCTCTCTTCCTCCCTCCCATAATTTTTCAGCATATACCTCTCTGTCCTCCTCCATAGAGATTCACTTGTACTTTAGGAAGGCTGCCCTCTTTTCCTTTACCTTTTTGTCCACCTTTCTGCTATACCAGCTTGACCTCTTGTTTCTGGACTTCTTTTAATGGGCCACAGGTGTTGGTGGCTTCGATTATCCCCATCTTAATGATCGTCCATTTCTGGTCTGCATCCATCTCTGGACAGAGCTTTGACAGGTGCTCCTGTATTATGCTTCCCATCCCCTTGAAGTCTGCCTTCCTAAAGTACACCACCATTGTTTAGTCATGTCTGCTTCCTTCTCCATTTATATGGAAAACCACACTGTGCGGTGGTCACTGCCTGTAAGGGGCTCCCTCACCTCCACATCCTGGTTTAATCCTGCTAAGGGTACTTTCCTCTACCAGTTCCACTGGCAGTCTCCTCCACAGTTCCAGCACACCCTCAAGGAAGTATAACTTCCACAAGATTGCTTCACTCCCACGTACTCCAACTTCTTTAGCAGCTTCCTGTATGGTAACAAATCAAGGACCTTGCTGACCTGAAGTACAGCAGATCTACTGCCTGCCTTTTGTGTATTGCCTTGCTGACCCAACTGAAAAACAGCATCAGGTTGGCCTGGCAAGTCCTCCCTGACACAAATACATGCTGCTTGTTATCCTGTAGGCTGTTGTTCTCTAGGTAGGTCACCCAACGTTTCTTCAGTATGGTCTCAATCAGCTTACCTAAGATGAAGGTAAGGCTTTGGAGCGGTACTATGTCAGTGGCTCTCCAATCTACTGGCACCACTCTGACTGCAGTGAGCCATTCAATAGATGGGTTAAGAGTACTGCCAATACTGCACCTATTCCCTTTGCACTCGTGGATGCAGGCCATCGGAGTCTGGTGCTTTGTCTACCCTGAGAGTTTCTAGTACCTTTTGTACCCTGCCCACTAAAATCTGTACTCTGTTCATTTCCTGGACCCCTCTTTTGGCGGTCTTGATACCACTCTCTGCCACTGTTGCCACCAGCTCATGTCTCCATGATGGACACTAGGTCTAATTTAGCCTCTGCCACCAACATCATACTAAAATATAAACATACGAATGTGCCAGCAGAAACAGACCACCCGGTCTATCTAAGTCTGCTCGAGTGTGCAGCTAGCACCCCTAGTTTGCAGCTGCCCCACCCCCTCCCATTTGTCATCCCACTGCAACCCCCTACCTCCCACATCCTCACTCTCCCCTGTTCCCTGTCCCATGCCTTTTTGAAACTGTTCACAGATTTACATGATATCACCCATTCTGGTAGGGTGTTCCATTTTGCTACCACCCTCTCTGTGAAATAGTGTCTTCTCAATTCCTTCCTAAATCTTCCCCCATTCTTAGTGCATGCCCCTTGTGATCCTCCCCCTCCTTAACTTAAATACCCCATCTGCCCCATCCTTATTGATTTTCTTCAGATACTAGAATGTCTCTATCATGTCCCTCCATCCCTTCTATCCTCCAGGGTGTACATATTCAGGTATCTCAGCCTGCTGTCATAGTCTGTCCCTTCCATTCCACATATCATCATTATTGCCCTCCTCTGCACCCCCTCCAGTAGCCTGATATTATGCTTTAGGTATGGCTTCCAAAACTGCACACTAACTGAAGCCTTACCAGCAACCTGTAGAGGGGCAAGATCACCTCTCTTTGCCTGGACGAAAAAACCCTCGCTATGCACCCCAGCATTTTGTTCACTTTTGCAGCCACTCTCTTGCACTAGGAAGTGTTGTCCATGGTCCCTGTTATCATTACCCCTAGGTCCTTCTCCTCCTTAGTGATCCCCAGCTTAACCCTTCCCAGCCAGTATTCTCACTTTGGGTTCTTCACCCCAACATGCATAACCTTACACTTCTTTGCATTGAACCACAGCTGCCACCTCTCTGACCACTCCTCTAGCTTGCTTAGGTCCCCTTGCTGCTGCTTCCATGCCTCCTCTCCATTCACCACTGCTCCGATTTTGGTGTCTTCAGCAAACAGACTTATCTTGCTCACTACCCCATGTGCAATGTCTGATATGAAGAGCCCGAACAATACTGGCCCCAACACAGAGCCCTGTGGCACCCCACTCATCACCAGCCCTGGAGTTGAGAATGCCTCTCTCACCACCATCCGTTGCAGCCTCCCACTCAGCCAGCTTGTAATCCAGTTCATCATTTTTGCCCCAACCCCTACACCAGTTAGCTTCCCCCCAAGCTGCCCATGAGGTACAGAATCGAAGGCCTTGCTGGAGTCCAAATAAAGAACATCCACCGCATAACCATTATCCAGCTCACCTGTCACCCAGTCATAATATTGTATCAGGTTGGTTTGACAAGACTTCCCTGAAACAAACCCATGCTGCCTCACATCCTGGAGGCCATTGTCCTCCAGGTATGACACCAGTCTTTCCTTTAGTATTGTCTCCAAGAGTTTGCACACTATGGAGGTTAGACTTACCAGGCGATAATTACCTGTTTCATCCCTTGTGTAATGGTTCTACATGTGCCATCCTCCAGTCCAGTGGCACACATCCCAACTCCAGTGAGGTGCTGTACAGATCCGCCAGTGGCTCCGCCAACACCTCCTCCATCTCCTTCAGCACCCTGGGGTGGATACCATCCAACCCTGGTGCCTTGTCTACCTTCAGTGCCTTCAGTCCCTCTAGGACTCTACTTGCCTCAACTTCTTCCATCTGTTGCCTATCTCCCCCTGTCCCCACCCTCCCAGCCCATGGTGGTAGCAGTCCCTCTTTTCTTCCATGAACACTGAGCAAAAGTATGCATTCAGTGCTTCTGCCTGCTCCTCACCCTTTCCATCCTCCCCACCCTTTTATCTTCACTATTGTCTCCTTGCACTTCCTTTTCTCCTGATGTATCTGAAAAGTCACCCCCGTTAATTCCTTACGCTAATCTCAGCTCCCCTCTGGGCCTTGGCTTCTCTCACTTTCCTGGTCACCTCCTGGACCATCTTGCATACTCCTCCCTGTCCACTTTCTTCCCTGTCCTTCTATACCTTTGGTGCGCCTCTCGTTTTGCTCTCACCACCTCCACTACCTCGCTGTTCAACCTGCATGGTTTTCTTGCTCTGTTCCTCTTACTCTGTGTCTTGGTGCAGGCTTCTGTTGCCTCTGTAATCCCCATTTTAATAATACAATTTCACTAAACTTATTGTTAAACTTCAAGAGTTTAGACAAACAAAACCTTACTCCCTGCCTCCTACCCGATCCCTTCCTCATGTCATCCACTCGTTCCCTAACCCTCCCAACATCCACTTCATTGAGTGTATATTTGCTACCTAGTCCTTTGCTTGCTACCTTCACTTGTCCCTTGCTCCCTCAATTGCTGGCTTCTCCAAGCCCCATTTCTGTGTCTAGGTGAGCCTCTTCTGAGTTCACCCTGCACCTATCAGCTACAAGGGGGTTCCCGACATCAGGTTCCCAGCATCAGCTATCCCCATCTTCACTTCAAAAGACTGTCCACATAGACATCTAATTTCCACCCTAGTGCACTAGCTCTCTCCCTTGTTAGAGGAATGCCGTTCCCCTTAAAAAGTCTTCTGTCCCAGAATTCTCCCCAGTCCCCCACAAATCCACATCACTCCACTCTACACCATTCTCTCAAGCAGACTTTTAATGCCTTGGTTTCCTTCGACCTCACCCTAACCCCCAGGTAGCAACTCTGAAAAGCCACTATGGCTGCCTTCCCCCTCAGTACCCTTCCTAGTCTTCAGAATTTGGATTTAGTAATCTCCAGACTCTGATCTGCAAATTTGTTTGTGCTGTCACTCATCCTGTCAAGCATCCTCCCTATCCTGACCTCATCCCTCAGTGACAATACACCAGGAAGCCATCCTGTACACCACCTTCTCCACAACCCATACCATTGAATTCCTGACTATGAAGACCCTGTTTTCCCCTTCACCTTTGACCCTGCTTGGTGCCTTCCAAACTCCAAGATCCCTGATTTGGGTCATACTCCCTGCCTGGTCCCTAGCAGAGACTGTTTATCAGCCCCCCCTCCCCATCTGAGTCAGGTAGCTGTGCCTGATTCAGGATTGCAAAATGGTTTGTGGTCACTACTGGAGGGACCTGCATGGTACCCACAATCCACTTTCCTCCCTTCCCTTTCCCCTCACTACTCTACATCTCCTGGGCCAATGGGCCTCAGTGGGAGTAGGGTAGTGGGTACAGGTTCAGGACCCTGCCTCAGTTGTCTGCACAGGCCAGATATGCTGCCTGCAACTGTGCATGGAGCACCTCGAACCTCCTGTAGATTTGGCAGTGACCAAACCTCCAAAATGTAGTTCAGAAGATGATCACTCCACAGTCCTACAGCTAGCCAAGCATCCTCCATGCCTATTCTCCATCCCTTCTGTTAGTTGTACCTCCTACTCCCTCTTCACATGCCTACCCCAGATAGGGTGTAGTGCCTTTTGTTAGTTCTACCTCCTGCTCTGTGTACCCTTGCATAGGCCTACCCCAGGTAGGAGGTAGTACATATCTGGTACTGCTCCATGTGCCCATTTCTAGGCCATTCACTTCTCCTGCAGAACTGTGGACTTATCTGCAGACATCCTGGTAATGCTCCAGAACAGATGCCATTCTCCTGCTCCTGCTGCCTCATGCACTGAGGTTCGCACATTTCTGGGATTGCAGACCATTCAGCACCAAAAGAAATGGGCACCCTGATTGTTAAAGGAATTTTCCTACATCACCCACAAATTGATCTTCACAGTCAACATTCTGCCACTAACCTGTGCATCCTTTGAAAGAGTTGTCTCCAGATGTCCTCCAGGTGGTGGATCTATCAGGAGTGGTGACTGCTTGTGCAACTGGATTGGGGGAGGTGGTGGTGGACTATTATAGGGCCATAGTCTTGCTCTATGAAGCCATTGCACAAGTCCCTATATGATCCAGGACTTTGCGCTTGAAATCCCAGTGCTTTGATGGGGAGCTCAGGGAGCTGAAGTCTAAGGATTGGAGGTTGGAGCAGTGTTGAAAGAAGTCACAGACCAATGAGGCAGATTGGCTTTGAGGACTCAGTACAAGAAGTATCAAATGACTATTTCCCATTAGAAGGCAGCATTCCTCGCAAGGTAAATTGCAACAGGGTGAAACTGGCCAGTTCAGCTCTTCCAGATGGTAGACAGATTATATCATCTGGTCTGTCTGCAATTGGTTAGAGCAAGTTCATCTGCACATTGCAAAGAGTTTACTAGCTTTTTCTCTGAGAGTTTGTCTTTGATTTGGTCTGGCATCCTGGTAGTGAACAGCAGCCTTCTGCTAGTTTGGGAAGAGTTTAAGCTGGTTTCAGTGGATGAGGTCTGAGAGGTGATCTGTGAGCTATGGCATACATTTTGTGAGCTGGACCTGGGCCTGACACACCTTGTGGTGAGGTGTGTAATGTTTCTGGGTCCAGTATTCACCAAGCTAGTCCTGTGCTCCTTTTCTGAGAGGGCCTTTCCAAGAACATTGAAAAATGAGCTGGTTAGGCCACTCCTTAAGAAACTATTTTAGGACCTGGACTGTCTAGCAAATTATACATTAGTCTTTACGGCTCCTTTTTTAGGAAAGGTTATTGAGAAGATGGTGGTGCTTAGACTTGAGGAACATCTCATGGTTTTTGACATGTATGAACCTCTGTAGCGCTTGTTCAGGTCAAGGTACAGCACTGAGACTGCAATGGTAGGGGGTGCACAATGACCTTAGGGCCAAAAATAAAGAAGAGCAGTCAGTTCCCTTTCTCCCTGATCTCTCTTCAGCTTTTGACACTGTGGACCATGGGTTACTGTTGGATCATCTTAGAGAGCACTGCAGACCCGTCAGCATAGTCATCTGCTGGTTTGAGTCCCTCCCCCAGTATAGGATACAGAGGGTGGTGATGGGGAATTTCTCCTCACTCCCAAAGCCCTTGCTCTGTGGTGTGCCTCATGGATTGCTAATCTCACCAGTGCTGTTTACAGTGTATATGCTGCCCCTAGAAGGGATCATTAGATGGCACAATTTGTGTTTTCATTACTATGCCAATGATATTCAGTTGTTCTTATCTTTTTGCACCCGGGTTGCTAGACAAGGTCAAGATGCTAAATTTGTGCTTAGCTGAGATTCAGAACTGGATGTCATCAAGCTGAATAAGACTTAACCTAGAAAAGACGGCAGTACTAGTGATTGAGCCTGGCTGCCAGTGGGGTGTGGAGGCCCCTGAGCAGACGGCAAGCTTAGTGCTTAGCTCATTTAGTTTGGTGGCTTCTGTAAAGAGTCTGGGGATCATTCTGGATGAGAAGCAGACACTGGAGCATCAGGTGTCAGCTGCAGTCTGGAGTGGCTTTTACCATCTTAGAAACATCACACGAATCAAAGCCTTGATTCCATCGGAAGACTTACCATCACTGGAATATGCTTTTTGTCACTCCAGACCTAGCTACTGTAACACTTTATACCTCAGGTGAGTGAAGGTTTCCCACGATCCCTGCAGCTGGTGCAGAACACTGCAGCCAGGTTACTGATGTACCTTCCCAGGTCTTACAGTGGAACCTCAGTCTTGCATGAGCTGCACTAACTCCCAGTGAAGTGGTACCTTATGTTCAAGGCCACTGATATACGGTGATTAAAACACTGAAATTCGGTTTTCAAGCCTTCGAATTCCGGAATTGCACCGGTGAATGTTACTCCAATTTCCAGATTTTACCGGAATTCTGCTGTCATTCATTTTATTATGTGTATAAATAATCAGAATAAAAGAAGGCTTAATATACAGAGCATTAAATAAAGCAAATATAAACTAGTACAGGAAAATTAATTATAAGAAAAATACAACTTTTATAGAGTATAACATGACAGATTCCATGAAATCTTTGTTTTTACCGGTGTTTAGGCAGCCCTAATTCTGGAATTTTACTGGGTTTTCTGGTAAAAACTGAAAACCAGTGGCCTTGATTATGTTTAAGGTTGGTTTGCTCACCTATACGGCCCTATACAGACTGGGTCTTGGTTACCTGAGAGACATTCAAACTCCCTACCAGACCTCCCACATCTTTTGCTCCTCCGATAGGTTGCCTAGCCATTCCCAGGGCTAGGCTTAAATCCTTTGTTAATCGAGCATTCACGCTCATAGGATCTGCCCTGTGGAACAGGCTTTGCTGATCCCTGCAGGAAAGCCCCTCAATGGAGGCCTTTAAGAGTGGTCTAAAGTCCTTCCTTTTTCAGTAAGCTTATAGTTCTGCATAGTAAGCTCTAGGTGTGATGCCAGCTAAGTCATTTTATGGTTAACTGTGAATTTGCACATATTTATGATTTGACTCATTGGCTGGTATATGTTTATTTTCTTTATCTGTTTCTTATGTGTGTTGTATTTTATTGTACAGCACTCTGAGCCTTGGGGAATGGGCACTTGGCAAATAAACGTTTACTTACTTACTGAAGAGGGATCTGGTTAAGTTAATTCATTAGCTCCTTTTCTTGTTTAATTTTGCTTTTTATATTCTCCCATTTAAATTTTTTCTCATTTTGTCTTTCCCGCTGCTGTTTCAAGTTTGCATTCAGTATATTGTAAATTTGCATTATAGTGTATTATGATGGATTTTAGTGGAGAGTAGTGAGGAGAAACAGTGAGGTAGAGTTAGGCCATCGTGGATTGTTGCTGGGAAGGCAAGAACAGAGTTAGGCCACCGTGGATTGTTGCCGGGAAGGCAAGACCAGTGGAGTTTAGTCTACTGACTGCCAGAGTAGCGCAAGCTCAGCTAGCTGTTGAGTGCAGAGTGGTGGAGTCAAGTGAAAGATGAACATCAAGTTGTATTGGTAATTTACTCACCTAGTAAAGGTGATTATAGGAACACCTTTGTACAGCACTCCAAATCTCAACATATGGGTTATCAAGTGTTCTTCTCATAGGCTGATGCACAAAAGGAATCCCAAATTCAAAATATTATCCTTCACCCCCCTTGTATCTGTCTCCTCTCTCGTATCTGTCTCCTCCCTCATAGCTCCCAGAATCCTCAGTACGAAATCTTCCAGAGCTTACGATACTCCTGAAAAATTATATATAATCTGACAATAAAGGCCCCTCGGCAGCCTCCCATCGGGGTGCTGCCGGGTAGAAAAGCATGCGACACAGTTTGATGCTATACAAAAAATAATTGTTTACTTTCATTGATACATAATATGCATAAAAACATTACATCTTTACTGTCAGTGTAGGACTGATTGCCTACTACTACTATACATTCATTGATTATTATTGCACATAAATTTTAGTATTCAAGTCCTTATTCTGTCATCCTAAATAGAGAATAAACCTCCTCCCCCACCCAGAGACCATCAGGGCCAATGCCACTACCTCAGAGGTTGCCAAGAAAGAGGAGAGGCTGGACCAGGGTGGGCTCAGGGAGGGAGAGTGTGATGGAACAGAGTTGCATCCCTCTAGCTGTACCTCTCCACAATTCATTCACTCTTCTGGTGGATAGTGGTTCCTCTATGTAGGCACCTGCAGTGGAGACCAAGGAGGATGCTGGGAACCTTCACAAAGGAGACCCACAGGATGGTGGCATGGGACCCCACAGGGGAAGGAAACAACTCCTGGTGGGGGACTCAATCATTAGAGGGGTACAAATGGGGGAGGAAGGGGAGAGGTAAGTAAGGTGCCTTCCTGGGGCCATGACTTGGAGGGACAGGAAGCGAATCCTCAGGATTGTGGGAGGAGCTGCACGAGGGAGGGAGCTGGATGTCATTGTCCACCTAGGGACAAATGATCTGGCTAGGAATGGGATCAGAGCAGTGCAAGAGGAGTTTGTAGAGTTGGGAAGGGGCCTTAGACAAGTAGCGCACATGGTAACCTTCTCGGAGGTGCTGCCTGTCTATAGCAAGAGAGATGCTAGGGCATTCCTCACCAGGGAATTCAATGAGTGGTTGAAAAACTGGTGTGGAGCTCAGGGTTTTGGCTTCATTGGGTACTGGGGAGCCACCTGGAGGGATGCAGACCTATACTGGTGCGATGGTCTGCATCTGTCCGAGGGAAACCAGGATCCTAGGTGAGAGGTTTAAATGCTTCATTGGCAAGCATTTAAACTAGCCAAGGGGGAGGCACTGAAAAGGAGCAGGGAAATCCCAGCCTCCCCCCACAAAACATGATTAGTGAGGTAAACACCAAGGTACAGAAGTTATTAGGGACCAGAACAGATTTAAATGTAAAAAAGGCAAAGGCAGTAAGGACAGAAATGGGGCTAAAATGGGTAAGGCTATCAAAAAGTGGAGGGTGATGAGTACCAAGGCCCATAGTCTGTGTAACAAGCTTCCTGAACTAGTGGCCTTGATGGAAGAGGGTTGCCTGGATATTGTGGCAGTCACAGAAACATGGTACACAGAGAACCATGATTGGGATGTCAACATACCAGGATACACAATCTACAGGAGGGACAGGGAGGGTAAAAGAGGAGGAGGAGGAGTAGCTCTCTATGTAAAGGAAGGGATCAAAGCAACAGAACTAAAGAGTAAACAGGGAGCAGATGAGGCACTTTGGGTCACCCTGGAGACAGAAAATGGCACTACAATCTGCATGGGGGTTGTATACAGACCCCCATCTCAGGGGAAGGGAATGGACAAGGAAATGATAGAAGGCTTTCTTAGAATGGCAGAAAAAGGGGAGATATTGTTGATGGGGACCTGAATATGCCAGATGTTAACTGGAGCACCTTTGCTGCAGGCATCCAAGAGCAAGGTCATTCTTGATGCCCTACAGGGGCATGCCCTCAGACAGCTAGTATTGGAACCCACTCTGAGGGAGCAATCTTAGACCTGGTACTCTCAAATGGAGATGGAGAAAGAATCTCAGATTTAGAAGTGGGTAGCCATCTGGGAACAAGCGACCACCAAACAGTGTGGTTCACAATAAACACAGCCATACAATCAAGCCATACAAAAGCAAGAGTACTGGACTTTAGGAGGGCTGACTTTGGGAAAATGAGAGAGTGCCTCAGAAAAGCACTAGCAAACAGGCAAGAAGGAGGGGGTGGAGGAACAATGGGGAGTGATCAAAACAGCCATCACAGAGGCAACAAGCCTTTGTGTAAAGCAAATCAATAAAATACAATGAAGGAAAAAAACGCTATGGTTCTCAAAAGAGGTGGCAGGGAAAGTTAAGGAGAAAAGGACAGCATTCAAGAAATATAAGGAAACACAGAAGGAGCAGGACAGAGAACTTTATCTGTTAAAGCAGAAAGAGACTGGGAAGGCAGTCAGAATAGCAAAAGCCCAAACCGAGGAAAGGATAGCCAATTCTGTTAAGAAGGGGGATAAGACCTTTTATAGGTACATTAGGGAGTGAAGAAAGACCAAAGGAGGGATACTGAAGCTTAATAAAGGGGAGGGAATGTGGGTAGAGAGTGACAGTGAAAAAGCAGGGATACTGAACGAATATTTCTGCTCAGTATGCACAAAGGAAGAGGAGGGGGAGTTACCTAAACTAAACAAGAGAAACACTCTGAAGACGGGGGTCGATACCAGTCCATTTACAGAAGAAAGGGTTCTGAAAGAACTAATAAAATTGAAGGTGGACAGAGCAATGGGGCCTGATGGGATTCACCCAAGAATTTTAAAAGAACTAAGGGAAGAACTAGTGACACCGCTGACTACTCTCTTTAACAAATCATGGGAGGATGGGGTGGTACCCAAGGACTGGAGATGGGCAGATGTGATTCCTCTTCACAAAAGTGGGAGCAGGACAGAGGCAGGAAACTACAGACCAGTTAGTTTGACCTCGGTGGTAGGGAAAATGATGGAATCACTTCTGAAGGAAAGAATTGTTGAGTACCTAGAGGCCAGTGGGGCACAGGACCCAAGGCAGCATGGATTCATGATGGGAAGGTCATGTCAGATGAATCTAATAGATTTCTTTGACTGGGTGACCAAAGTAGTAGACCACCAGAAGACATACGAAGAAAGACTAAAGGAGCTTAATATGTATACCCTTGAGGAAAGAAGGGAGAGAGGGGGCATGATAGAAACTTTCAAGTACCTCAAGGGAATCAACAAAGTCCAAGAGGGCAGCATCTTCCAGAAAAAGAGATGTGCAAGAACAAGGGGGCACAATTTGAAGATAGAGGGGGGACGGCTCAGAGGTAATGTGAGGAAGTATTTTTTCACAGAGAGGGTTGTGGATGCATGGAACAGCCTCCCTGAGGAGGTCATGGAGTCAAGAACAGTGGGAGAATTCAAGAATGCATGGGGCAGGCATAAGGCAGTCCTAGTGGGGGGATAGGAGGAAGTAAGCTGTTGGTTAACTAGGATCTGCAGCTTATCTGTTAGGTAGGAAAATGGGCAGACTAGGTGGGCCAAGCGGTCCTTATCTGCTGTCAAATTCTATGTTTCTATGTTTCTATCCTACTCTTTTGCTTTGTTAAGTTCCTCCTCAATGGGTGGGATATGGAGTGCTGTAAGAAGGTGCTCCTATAATCACATTTACCAGGTGAGTAAATTACCATTATCTATCGCACCTTTTTACAGCACTCCAAGTCTCAACACATGGGTGATTATACAGCAGTACTGGACTTGTCTTGGGAGGGAGGAGGAATATGACTCAAAGCTGTCTGAAGTACCTTGCGACCAAACTCTGAGTTTCCTGTCAGTCTGGTATTTAACCAGTAGAACCTGGTGAAGGTGTGCAGGGATGACCAGGTCACCGCTTGGCAGATCTCTCTTACAGATGCAGAGTTACATTCTGCCTGGGAGGTAGCCACTGCTGTAGTGGAATGGGCCTTGATATTTAAAGGAGGGGTATTACTGCCTGCCTTGTAGGCTCGAGAGATGGTGTCTCTCAACAATCTTGCTGTTATAGCCCTTGAGGCCACTAGGTCCTGATTTTGCCCTTGAGGAAGGACAAATAGTCTGTCCGATCATCAGAAAGGGTCCATTCGGGACAGGTAGGTCTGGATGTCTCCGGCCAGGTCTAGGCAGTGAAGGGTGTCCTGGTTAGCATCCCCCTCTTCTGGGTGAAGGGTATGGACTGTAATTTCCTGAGCCATGTGGAAAGCATTAGCTATCTTATGAATGAAAGAGGGAATGGGTCGGAGCATGACCCTGTCAGTGAAGAATATTAGAAATGGCTCTCTACATGAGAGGGCCTGCAACTCACTAGTTCTCTTGGCTGAAGAGATTGCTACCAAAAACACAGTCTTCATAGTTAGGATTGATAATGCAATAGAATCCAGGGGCTCAAAGGGTGTAATGGCCAAGGCATCTAGCACTAAATTGAGGTGCCAAGGGGCCGTAATAGGCCATCGGGAATGTGTGATAGTAGCTGCTGCCCTTAAGAAGGATTGAACCAATGGATGTACACCAAGTAAATGTTCATCTGTTTCACCCCTTATTGCCCCAATGGCAGCCATCTGCACCCGCAAGGATGTCGACATCAACCCCTTATCCAATCCATTCTGCAAGAACTCTAGAATATGTAAGATATTGCAGTCTGATACCTTCAAATTTCTCGCTTGACACCATGAAGCAAATACCCACCAGTGTCTGTTACAAGTTTTGTTAGTGGACTCCCTTCTGGCTTGCACCAGTGTGTCCACTCTTTACCAGATACCCCTACGTTGATCAGTCTAGCCCTCTGAGTGGCCATGCCATCAATTTCAGTGGACAAAGGTCTTCGTGACAGATCGGCCCCTATCTGAGGTAGGTCTGGTAAGGAGTGAGTGTCATGGGAGTGTCTATTAACATCCTCTTGATGAGTGCGTATCAAGTCCTTCTTGGCCAATCTGGAGCTATCTGCAGAACCATGCTACCCGTGTCCCTTATTTTTTGTAGTACCACTGGGATAATGGATATCAGTGGAAAGACATACACTTTATGGAAATTCCATGGTGTGGAAATTACGTCAACTCCTGCTGCTCTCTTGTCCTTGTATCTGGATATGTACACCGGCAATTGTGTGCTCGCTGCTGATGCCATGAGGTCCATTTAGAATGGACCCCATCTCCTCATAATCTTTTTGAAGACTCTTGGGTTGAGTTGCCACTCCCCCGCTGCAAGGATTGTCTGCTCAACCAGCCCACCCTTGTATTTAAGCTGCCTGCCAGGTGCACTGCTGTGAGACTGAGCAGGTGCTTTTCTGCCCATAAAATTAGCATTCCTATTTATCAAGCCATGGCCCTGCTTTTTGTTCCTCCATTTGTTTATATATGCCACTGCCACTTTGCTTTCCGCACTCACCTTTACATGGCATCTTGAGACTTGAGTACTGAAATGTTGGAGAGCTAGTCGAATGGCTGTTCTCCAGTATGTTGACTGGGAGTTTTGTTTCCTGCTCTGTCCATTTCCCTTGGACTGACTGCCTGTTCATTACAGCACCCCAGCCTAGCAGGCTTGCATCTGTTTCTAGGGTTTTTGTTATATCTTTCTCCAATATCACCCCTTGATTTAAGTTGTGTGGGTTTTCCCACCATCTCAATGACTTCTTTACTCCTGAAGGTATGGTCACCCTCTGGCTGTAGTTCTGTAGGTTGCAATTCCTGTTGTCTAACAGGAGATGTTGCAGATGTCTTGTGCAATCTCGCCCAGTCATGTAGATCTATGCAGGCTGCTATTAAGCCCAACAGCTACATAAGGTGCCATAGCAACATCATTTTGCAATGTAGTATTCTTCTGCAGTGTGTCACTAGCATGGTGATACGGTTCTGTGATGGTCTGACAGTGCCTGCCATCATGTTGAATACTGCCCCCAGGTGTTCCATCATTGTTGTGGGCGTCAAATGGCTCTTGGCCTTGTTGGTGCTCCATCCATGTTCCTTCAGCAACTGTTGCACTCTGTTGGTTGTGGTTTGTGACTTCTCTTGTTACCTTGCCCGTATCAGCCAGTCGTCCAGGTACGGGATCACATGAATCCCCTCTGTGCATAGTTTTGCTGCTAGTAGGGCCCAACCTTGGTGAACACTTGAGGGGCTGAGGCTAGGCCAAATGGCAAGCACTGGTATTGGAAATGGTAACCCAAGATGCTGAATCAGAGAAATTTTCTGGTGGGTCGGTCTAATGGGGATGTGTAGGTAGGCATCATTCAGGTCTGTGGAGGTCAACAGGTCCCTCTTGTGGATTGCTGCAATGGTGGACCATAGTGTTTCCATTTTGACCTTCTGATATTTCCCAAACTTGTTTACAAATTTGAGGTCCAGTATGGGTCTGAGATCTCCGGTCTTCTTTGGTACTAGAAAGAACACTGAGTAAATGCTGGAATATCGTTCTTGGCTTGGAACCGGCTTTATGGCCTTGCAGTGTAACAACTGATTTGGAATTGCTCTGACTTGCTGTGAGGTTGCCTTGTCCCTTGTGACATGTGATTCTATATATCTCTCTCACCTTGGGATGGCATTGAATTCTATGGCATACCCTTGTGTAATTATCTCCTTGACCATCTGTCCTTGATTGATTCGGTCCAGTGTTGTAGTCTTCCCCCCACTGCATCCGCATGGTCCTGGACCTGTGAATTCTCATTGGTGGAATCCCCTGTTAGACTTTTTTGGTTTGTACCACTATTTGGCATTGTAGTGGGCGCCATGGCCTCGATTGTTTTGGTAGTGCGGCTTGTGACTGAAGAAGTTTGGCTTGAAACTGAACGAACGTCTGTCCTGTCCTTGGTGACCCTGTCCCCTCTTGCCCTTGTTTGAATAGTGATGAAACTTGTTGCTCCAAAAGAATGGCAAAGTAGCCTGCCTCCCTTGACTGTCCTTGTCGCCTCCTTTCTTCGCGGAAAATTCCTCTGTCCTGGGTCCAAACACACTGCAACCCAAGAACTGTAGTTTCATTACTCTGGATTTTGATTCCTGGTCAGCATTTCAGAGTTTAAGCCAAATATGCCTTCTGGCTCTGTTGTTAGATGCTGCTGATCTGGATGCCATCTTGAAATGATCAATTTTGGCATTGGTCATTTATTTTATTGCTTGTGTTGCATAGTCCATGGTGTCTCCATGGGTACTTGCTTCAGGAATGTCTTGTTGCACAGCTTCCAACCATCTGAGCACCACCCTAGATGAATATATGGTGGCCACAGATGCCCTCATGCTCATGATTAGTATGTCATGCACTTTTCTAATGATGTCATCCACCTTTCTGTCCGTGGGATCCTTCAAGGCAGATGCAGACTCTGAGGGTAGTTCCATCTTGTTACTAAGTGAGGAGATTTCTGAGTCCACCTTTGGTGCAGCAGACCATTGCTTCTCTTTCTCTTGTGCTAGTGGGTATCTTCTCTCAAAAGTACACTTCTCTCTGGTTTTGATTGTGTCGGGTGCTTCCCATTCTTTCCCCAGTATGCTCTCCAATGTCTTGCACACGGGGAAGTAGGTGGATGATTGTTTTCTCTCCTTACTAGGGGGGTCCAGCCTCCTGTCTGGCTGCTCTACTGGTTCATCAGTCCTGGACATTTCACAGACTACCCTGATGAGCTCAGGGATAATGTTGAAAGGGCAGAGCCTGGTGAACATATCCTCACAATCTTCTTCTTCTTCTTCTTCCTCTTCTGAGTTTTCATCCCCAGATTTAGGCAACTCTGAAGCATCGTCTGGGTGGGTAGTGCCTCTCATTTTTTGGGGTAAGGTGTTTTGTCCGGGGTATGGGTCTTTTGTCTGGACCCATAGAGTCATTTCTTTCCAGAAGCTTTTGAAACAACTGCACCACACTATGAGATGTGGTGGATGCACTGTCATTTATGGAGTCCATTTATGGAGTCCTCATCTGTCCATCCCAAGTTCAGATTAAAATCCCTTGGCTCAGCATCCACAATGCAGAGGGAGCAAAGGTCCCCGATATCAGAGGTCAGAAGAATACTGGGGCATTTTCTGCATATTCTTCTGGAAGTAGCCATTCTTATCTGTGAAAGATATAAGCAAAATTGGACGTTGTCTGAGTAGGGTTGTGACTTACTGGGCAATCAGTGTACAGCAAAGTCACTAAATAACAAGGAAGCCTTGAGGATATACATAAGGCTTCTTTTTAAAAGAAAGACTTATTGCAGTGACAGGGTACGGTATAAATGCAGGATAAAGTAATGTTCCCCTTAATATATCACTGCATAGCCTGCTTTTGGCCTCATTTGCTCCCGGTGGCCATTTTGGGTCAGTTTTAACAATGGATGGTTCTAACACCATATGACATCTATGGGAACAAATGAGTTCATAAACAGGGGAGTAACCTTTTAAAAACACCATTAGAATTGTAGGAGTGTACTTTAATTTACATTATCGAAACATCGCTGGCACTTTAAATGAAAAAGGGACAGCCTGCAAGGAAAAGGGGCTGTGTCCCTTTAAGATTTTCAGCATGCTCTCCAGTGGCCATTTTGGGAGAGGGTACACCATGTGGCAGGTGCCAACTTGCATGAGGAATACCCAACAGAATCACCTAGCCAGACCCTAGTGAAGTCTCGTGCTGGCATCTCTCGCGAGAACGAGCGAGAGGCAAGATGACGGCTGCTAAAAGTTGGAGGCTCCTCATGGCTACAAGGGAGAGCCAAAGCCAAAAAAGGACAGGGATTTGGTTGGGGAGTCTCAGCAGAACTGCTGCTATGTGCTGAGGCTCCCACGATGCTGGTAGCAGTCGGAACAGAGTGGCGGACCACTTGCATAGAAAAGAGAACCAGGAAGAAGCACAGTCCTGCAAGTAAGGACCTTGGGGGTGAGAGCAGGCAAAGGACACTGAGTCGTAGAGCATTCCTGCTGAGGTCGTGGCAGAACAAGGTAAACCGCAACCTGTAGGACCAAAAGTGAACCTCAAACGGAGCACAGAGCTCCCCTGCTAGAGGCACTGCCACCTTGGCTGAATGAAATAAGCCGAGGGGGTGCTCTGAGGATCCAAATTAGGCCTAGGGAATTGGCCTCTGTCCCTCTACTTGGTTGAACAAGGAAACTGAGGGGATTCAGGGTTCAGCAGTTCTGCACTAAAAACGGAGCATAATTTACCACATAGTAACCAAAACAAGGAAAAACAAAAAAAAACACAGTAATACTTATACTAGCCCTGACACAACAACATAATCTAGGATAAAACTATAAAAGTTAACAGACAACAAAGGATTACAGCACTGGCTGATAATATAGGGCACTGTAAACGTACAGTAGACAGCTGTAATTTACATTAAGTGAAAAGGCTAGCAATTGCAGCATACAAAAAGGGAGTTTAAATCCTTACCTAGCTTAGTTTGGCACAGAGCAAAGTACAAACGTGACCAGCCTGGGATGATGCACAAAAAGAACTGAGGAGACTCGGAGCTATGAGGGAGGAGACAGATACAAAGGAGGAGAAGGGTTGGATTTCAAATTTGGGATTCCTTTTGTGCATCAACCTATGAGAAGAGCACTTGATAACCCATGTGTTGTGACTTAGAGTGCTGTAAAAAGTTGCAATAGATAATGCCCTGTTACTTATTTTGTGTCAGAGTGGCTCCTGGGCAGGCTCTTATAAAAGAGCCTGAAAAGATGGTGGCTGGGATGATCTGGGCTGCTTGAGTTCGAGTTTATACTGTTCATTGCAGAGTGGAGTTAGATCTCTTCATGAAGACTTCTTCATGTGTTTGCAGTGAGTAAAAGGTGCTGCTTTCCATTACCCACGACTTTGGGACTGTTTGTTAGGCCATGAGAGGGCTGTAGACTGTACCTGATGTCCAGACTTTGGGGAATGTTTTAAATCTAGCAAACTGTTCCTTTCTTACGCCGGTTGAACTAGCTGAGTATCTCTAATAAGGGATTGAGCAAGAAGCCGTGAGAGGGCCTGTTGCTCTGGGGAGTTCGTGAACTGGCCAGTGGTAACAGTTTGGGTGGTGAGAGCCCTTGCTGTTATTGTGGTGTTGCCCTGTATTGTTTCTGCAGTGACTGTCTCCTCTCTGTTTTGAGTGTAATGCAGACTGTTCCTCTAAACTGGAAGATTTGTTCCTGTCACTGGGACTATATTAGAATGACTGTCCTTATCAGAACTATGGGAACTGATAACACTCCTGGACTTTGAGACCCTTCTTTTGTGTATTTGCTTGGGATTTTCGTTTGCTGGGATTGGGTAGGGGGGAGGGTTTTTGTATTTTAACTGTTTATGCTCAAGTGAGTGATTGTGTGTGAGTGGTGTGTGTGGAATTTGGATTGTGTGGTGTGTTAGTTTATTTGTTATAGTAGTAGAATTATTTTAAGTTCCGGTAGTAGTAAATTTAGAAATGGGCTTTCAGATCATGCCCCTGGGCTTTGTTACTCCCCTTCCCTTTTAAAAGATCTGTGCCCCTTTCGAGACCCACCCCTTTTGATCTTAATCCACCAGAGATGTGTGCAACTGGGTATTGCAAGGAGGAGTTTGGGGGGGGGGGTGTGAAGAAGGATGAGGCCTGTGAGGGGCTGATTCAGGTTGTGGGGATCAGGAGACACCCTGGGACAAGAAGGCAGTTAGAACAGGGTCCTCCTTGCCTTGTTCCTCTGACCAGGGAGCCCTCCAGACCAAGAGGGCAGATAGCTGATAGACCAGCCCCAGCCATTCATCCTCTTCGGGCAGTACTGTGCAATGCCAAGTCAATGGCCAAAAAGACCGCTGTAATGGTGGAGCTTGTTGCATTGGTCAACCTGGCATGCATTATGGAGGCCTGGCTGGGGGATGCTTCAGGCCCTGTGCTTGAGGCATCTATCCCAGTTGGGTTTTCCATACTTCACTGCCCAAGGAAGGAACGCAGGGGAGGTGGGGTGTCCATCTGTTTTAAGGTCAAAGCTGAGCCTGGCTGTGCACTTAGTGGGGGGACACCAGTTCTTTTGAGTGTATGGCAGTGTGTGTGTGGGTCCTGAAGTGAAGTTCAGGATTCTTCTGGTCTACTGACCACCTGGGTGGGACCGGACGTTCCTGCAGGAAGTGACAGTCTTTGTCACCGAGACGGTGTTGGGGTCACCAAGATGGTTAATTCTCAGTGACTTCAACACCTGGGTGGATAACAAGGCTTCATCTGGGGCCAGGGACTTCCTGTCCAGTATGGAGGCCCTTGGCCTTACTCTTGCAACCACGGCTGGGACCCACCGCTCCGGGCATGCACTTGACCTAGTGTTCTCCCTGGGACTCCTGGACTTGGCGTAATGGAATAAATTGTAGAATCAAGTTCTGGGATTCGTACTACAGTTCTCCAAATTTAGGGATGGTGTTAAACTGTGGCAGAGACAGTGACAATCAAGCTGGTTTTGCACTAAAAGGCAGGAGAGTACCTAACTTTTATCTTACAGTTGGGTTAAGGCTCGTGGAGTTCTAAGTGAGAGCAGCACTTCTATGGGTCTAAATATGGACCTGGGGATGTGAGAGACCCTCGGGACATTTATATTTTTCATAATTTAAAGAGTAGTAATAACTCTTAACTTCTGTTGATGCTCATATGCACGTTCATTATAAATATCTCTGCTGCTATTTATTTATTAATTAGTTTGTTTTTGTGGGTTTTAAGGGGTTATTTAAATTATTTGTGTGCGGACTGGTGAGTGGTTTTGAGGGATGAACGAATCAGATTGTGATTGAAGTGAATTACTGTAAGTTGTGTGTCTGGATTTTTAGAAGGGGTGGTGTGAGAGGCAACCCTCTGAAAGTGTCTGTGTGTGTGGAGGATGGTTTAGTAGAGTGAATCTGTTTGAGTTGTTGAATTTTGGGGGGTTTATTTGTTTTGCTGCTAAGTTAAAATGTGTTGGGAGAGTCTACAGATGGTCAGGCAGTATTGTCCCACCAGGCTCAGGGACCTACACCCATTTGACTGTCCCCCGTTATCATTAGAGACATAAAAGAGGTGTTGAGCTCTGGGGATAATCAGAAGCTGAGTGAAAAGGGGAGAGCTGGGCCTCGTGGGAGAAAGGAGAGGGGTGGATGGATAGAGGTCACAGGGACTAGGAGATGCCCTGGACCAAAATGGGATGTTCCTTACCTGGTTTCCATACCCAGAGGCTCCATAATTATTGGGCAGGTCCCAGGATCTTCCTCGATAACCTATCCAACCCAGACAGTGTTGTGCAGTGCCAGATCTATTAGGAACAAGACAGCTATTATAGCTGATCTTGTTGGAACATCAGATCTGGCATGCATCTGTTCCAGCTGAGCTCTCAGTGATACACCACCCAAGATTGGATCATAGGGGCAGGGGTGTAGCCATTATCTTTAAGTTGGAACTGGGCCTTGTGGATGTGCCAGTGGGGTGCATCAGATCCTTTGACTGTATCCTGGGAGCGGGTGTAGGGTTCAGGATACTCCTCATCTACCGTCCACCCGGTAAAGGCGGAGAATTCCTGAAGGAGTTTGAGGAGTTCATTGTCGATGTGGCAATGGAGTCCCCAGATGGTTAATCCTGGAGGACTTCAATGCCTGGGTCGACGATGAACTCTCGCAATTTGGAAATAATCTCCTCAGCTTATGACTATGCTGGGCCTTACACAGGTGGTTACCTCCGCTACCCATATAGGGGGTCAATCACTGGATCTCGTGTTTCTCCTGGGGATGGAGATCACGGATCTGGGGGTGGAACCAGTCAGTTGGTCAGACCATCACGCTAGAAGGTTCCATTTCAGGCACCCCCTAAAAAGTCTGCCCCTATGGAGATAGTCCAATACCGCCCTTTAAGGGGAGTTACCCCAGAGGATCTATCAGCGGTGCTGGACCTATCGGGTTTATCGAGTGAATGCATGATTCCTGGGGATCTGGTACTTGCCTATAATAAGGCAGTGGGGGATGCCCTGGACTCAGTTGCTCCAGTTTAGGTTCGCCCACTCACTCTCCGCCCAAGGACTCCTTGGTTTGGTGGATCCTTGAAGGAAGTGAGGAGAGTGGGTCGAAGGCTAGGGAGAGTTTGGTGGAAATCCGGTCTGGAGGATGACAGGCTTAGATTGGTGGAACATTATAAGGGCTATCAATCAGCAATCACCCGTAATTTTTAATTTTTTTTTTTATTTTAGTTTTTGTTGACTGGGTAAGTGCACTAGACAAATCCTGCCTATTTTCAGGCATGACCCGGGGAAGGGAGATACAGATGAATACCAACTGACCTTGAACTAGATTAAGCTGTTGGTGGTATTTTTATTGAATGAGGGAAATTTGGCCAGGACACTGGGGAAATTGCCCTACACTTTTCGATAAGTGCCATGGGATCTTTAACATCCACCTGAATGTCTCATCCGAAAGACAGCACCCCTCTCATGCTGCACTAGTGTCAGTACTGGGATATTAACCCAAGTGCCAGATGTGGGAACTGAACCCACAGCCCTCTGATCTCCCAGCCTCAGAAGAGGGTAGAATTCCTGTCTGGAGAGATTGCTGCTGTGCAGAATCGACCAGCTCAGCTCTTCTGGACTGAGTACAGATTGTGCAATCCATTCTGTCTTCAATCTGGAAGACATTTTTCACAGTTGAAGTGTGATGAGCTTGATCGATTTTTTGCAGATGAGGTTGCCAGCATCGGGTCGGGCATCAGCCCAACTCTCCCTATGACAGATTGTGGAGGTGACGAGCACCCACTCTGTCTGGACTGATTTTAGCCAGCTGGAATTCATGGATATTGTGAGGATTGTCCAGACCTTGCAAACAACCAGCTGTAGTTTAGACCCGGGCCCTATATCCTTTTTGATAGGTTGCATAGATGTCATCTGCCCCATTCTTGCTGAAATTGTTTGGAGTTCCTTGGAGAAGCGGGTCTTTCTTGATCCCCTTAAGGAGGCGGTCGTATGACCACTCCTAAAAAAATCCTCCTTGGTTCCAGACTGTCTAGCTAAATACAGGCCTGTCTCTAACCTACCCTTTGTGGGTAAGGTTAGTGAGAAGGTGGTTGCATTGCAACTAGATGACCATCTGATAACCCATAATGTCTAAGATGCTCTCCTGTCTGGGTTTAGAAAGAGACATAGCACTGAGACCGCCCTTGTCCGGGGTTTAAATGACCTCCTAATTGCGAGAGATTGAAAGGCTCAAACTATCTTAGTCCTTCTTGATCTATCGGTGGTATTTGACACTGTGGACCATGGTGTGCTTCTGGAGTGCCTGTAGCTTCTCTGTGGACTGTCTGCAACAGTCTTAAGATGGTTTTGTTCATTTCTTACAGGTAGGTCTCAGAGGGTGGTCACTGGAATTTAATCCTCTGATGCTCTCCCCCCTGTCCTGTGGGGTGCTGTAGGGCTCCATATTGGTGCCCATGTTGTTCGAAATGTATATGCTGCCATTAGGAGACATCATTAAGTGATACGGTTTGGGTTTTCATTGCTATGCAAATGATACCCAACTGTATATGTCCTTTATCCCCCGACAGGATGATGCGGTCTCCATGCTTAACAGCTGGCTAGCTGAGATCAAGAACTGGAAGAGCACCAGCTGGCTGAGGCTGAATCCAGATAAAACCAGTGTGTTGGTCATGAACCCAGGTCATCCCGAGGTGGGGCTGGGCAGGCTTCGAGCCTATGGCTCAATGATGTCCAACTCATGACCTCAGACTGGGTGCTTAACCTGGGCATTATTTTTGACAGTGGTTTGACCCTAAAATCTCAGGTGTCTGCCATTGTCAAATCCTCTTTTTATCATCTGAGGAATATCACCCAGGTGAAACATCTGGTTCCTCTGGCTGACCTTCCAATATTGATCCATGCCTTCATGACCAACCACCTTGATTACTGCAATGCCCTCTACCTAAGGCTTCTGGGGGTTGATATCCATCACTTGCAGCTAGTGCAGAAAGCAGTGGCCAGGCTTTTGACTGGTACATTTAGGACTAGTCATACTACTCCTGTGCTGCGTGAACTGCACTGGCTTCCTGTACAGTGATGGATCACCTTTAAGTTGCCTACTGGCTCCAACCTCTACTACTCTCAAACCTGCCTGGAAATCTTGTCATTTCCTCTCTTCTAGCACTTACTCACTAGTTGTAAGACTTATGACTGTTAGTTATTTGCACTTATAGTTCCGTTTTGTTACTACATATAGATTCCTGCAAATGTACTGTAATTTGCTGAAAATTTGTATATGTGTACTATGTCTGACTTCTACTTGTCCCATGATGTTTTCTTGTATCTACTATTGTCTATGTACTCTTTGTTGTAATCTCCCGGGTCGTACCTGAAAATAGGCAGCTATGCCGTCTAGTGTACCTACCTGGTTAACAAAAACTAAATAAATAAATAAATAAAAGGTCGGTTTACTGACCTATAAAGCCCTACACGAACAGGGACCCAGGTACCTGCAAGATCTTCTGACTCCCCTGCTGCCCCTCCCACACACTGCGGTCCGCCGACGAGGGATTGCTAGAGATTCCCAGGGTTCAGTTAAAAACATCGGGTGCACATGCTTTTTCTTTTGCTGCCCCTACCCTGTGGAATTCTCTACCTCGTCGGTTAAGGGACTGCCTGACTGTCTCAAGTTTTAAATCAGAGTTCAAAACCTACCTGTTTTATCTGGCTTTTCCTGATGGTTTTTTAAAATCTCTAGCTGCCTATGGATATTATTTGTTTTTAATTGTCTTTGTGTTCTGATTTTATTGATTGTACAGTGCCTTGGTTTTGGAAAAGCACCTTACAAATAAAGTTTTACTTTACTTTACTTACTTTACTCGAAATTAGCATCACTGAGACTGATCCGGTCATTTTTTCGGATCACAGCACCATCAGGTGTAGCTTCAGTGCCCCCCAGAATGTCCCATCCCCTGTGGAAATGGTTCAGTTCCATCCTTTGAAAGGGTTGTGACCAGAGGGACTGATTGCAGAGCTGAACATTTCATCTGTGCTGGAGAATTGTGCAGATGGCCCGGAGAGTGCCGTGATGGCCTCTAACAGGGCTGCCATGGGAGTCCTGAATTGTCTGGCACCGACCCATGAACGCCCACTGGTTTCACACCTCAGATCACCTTGGTTCGATGGTGAGCTAAGGACATTGAAAACCAGGGGGCAGAGGTTAGGGAGGCACTGTAGGAAGACAGTCTGGTTCTGATTGCTCATTATCAATCAATCAATCAAATCTTTATTTATTCAGGCGAACATCATTGAGCAGAGCTCATTTGCAAGATGAAGCTGATAAGGTCAAGGTCCAATAGTTGGTACATAAACAGAAACATTTAACACAATTATATATACATAATCAAAAGACAGAAGTTGATTAAAGCATAACAGGACAAGGTAAGACATAAGAAAAGTACACTAGAGAATACAGTATATACATATCCCAGTGGAGGAATCAAGGCATACACTCAACATAAGGCACCCAAAAATTTCCAAGTTGCAGGGCAAGCCAATGCAGACAAGGAGACACAGTGTTTGGTGACTGAGAAAATGGTGATCACAGTCTCTGGTAAAAGACATGGAAGGGAGGGTATAGGGGACTCGGACAGGGGCTGGGGCTAATACTAGGAGGTGTAAGGGAGTAATAAGGGCTGGGGTAAGGGCCAGGAATTAGTGGGAAAAGATTAGAGCCAGGGGTAGCAAGATCAGTGTAGATAAGGTTATAGGGAACTGAAATACCATAAAATGAGGGCTGTCTGGGAGGGAGGGAGAAATGTGGGGATAAGTTATGGGAAATGAGTTGCAAATTATACATAGATACATAGATACATAGACAGTGTCGGCAGATAAGGGCCTATGGCCCACCTAGTCTGCCCATTTGAGCTTGTAAGTTCAGTTTGTTTTCCTAGAAGTCTATTTCCCCTTACCCCTGACCTCTAGAATTCCTTTATGTCTATCCCATGCATTCTTAAATCCCGTGATTGTTTCAGCCCCACCACTTCCTCTGGCAGGGTGTTCCACTTGTCCACCACCCGTTCTGTGAAGAAATTCTTTCTCATGTTTCCTCTGAACGTCCTCCCTCTAACTTCATCCCATGCCCTCTAGTCCTGAAACATCTTTTTTCGCTAAAAATAGTGTTTTCCTGCACCCTGTTCCTCCCTAAGATACTTGTATGTCTCTATCATATCCCTCTCTCCCTCCTCTCCTCCAGGGAGTACATGTTCAGTTCCTTTAACCTGTCTTCATAGGACTTGTGATGCAACCCATGCACCATCTTTGTTGCCCTCCTCTGAACCTTCTCTACCCTGTCTATGTCCTTACGTGGTATGGTCTCCAGAACTGTACACTGTACTCAGGTGGGGCCTCACTAGTGTCTTGTATGGCGGAATTATGACCTCCTTTTCCTGCTGGTGATGCCCCTGCCTATACATCCAGCATCCTATTTGCTTTACCTGATGCCTTGTCACACTGTTTCCCTACCTTGAGGTCATCAGAGATGACAACCCCAAGATCCCTTTCCTGCTTGTGCATGCTATATCCTCACCCCCAACTGATATATTGTGCCAGGGTTTTGTGCCCCATATGCATTATCTTGCACTTCTTTGCATTGAATTTCAACTGCCAAACCCTTGACCATTCTTCAAGTTTCTGCAGGTCCCTTCTCATTTTGTCTACACCCTCTGGTGTGTCTACTCTGTTACAGAGCTTTGTGTCATCAGCGAACAGTGAAATTCTGCCTTCTAGATCCTGTGCAATGTCACTGATGAAGATGTTGAATAGGACCGGTCCCAGCACTGATCCCTGTGGTACCCCACTGGTCACTCTTCCCTCTGTGGAGTGACAGCCATTTACCACCACCCTCTGTGTCCTGCCACCCAGCCAGTTACCTACCCACCACACTACTGTCCTGCCCACACCCATATTCCCCAGTTTGTGTAATAGTCTTTTATGTGGCACAGTGTCAAGGGCCTTGCTGAAGTCCAGATAGGCCATGTCCACTGCCCTCCCCTGATCCACCTCCCTAGTCACCCAGTCAAAATTCAATGAGGTTGGTCTGTGGACCTCCCCTGGTGAAACCATGCTGCCTTGGGTCCTGTAGTCCATTGACAACCAGATGTTCCACCAATCTCTCCTTCAGTAGTGCTTCCATGATCTTTCCCACTACCGAGGTGAGGCTGACTGGTCTGTAGTTCCCTGCTTCCTCTTTGTTCCCACTTTTGTATAAGGGGACTACATCTGCTGTCCTCCAGTCTTTGGGTACCTCCCTGTTTCCAGTGATTGGCTGAACAGGATAGCCAGAGGTTCAGCCACCACCTCTCTTAGTTCTTTAAGGACCTGAGGTTGCACCCATCTGGTCCCATTGCTTTATCAGCTCTTATTACTTCCAGTTCCTTCTTGACCCTTTCTCGTGTAAAGGGACTTGTGTCCATTTCTGCACCATTCTCACCCTTGTAACTCCTTCAGACCCATTACCCCTCTTCCTTAGTAAAGACAGAGCAGAAATACCTGTTCAATATGTCAGCTTTACTGTTGTCATCCTCCAGCGGCTCCCATCCTCCCCTTCAGTCTCACTATCCCTCCTTTGTCTTTCTTTTTTCCTTATGTACCTGTAAAGGTTTTGTCCCCTTTACCCACTGATTTTGCAATCTGTTCTTCTGTCTGAGCTTTGGCTTCCCTTACTGACTTCCCTGCCTCCCTTTGTTTCTCCTGGTACTTCTCCCTATCCCCTTCTGCCTGTGTCTTTTTGTATTGCCTGAATGCAATCTTTTTGGCTTTCACTTTCTTTGCTACCTCTTTGGAAAACCATAATGGTCTCTTCTTCCTTTTCCTCTTGCTAACCTGCTTAATGCATAATTCTGTTGTTCTTATAATCCCCATTTTAAATACTGCCCACTGTTCCTCAACCCCTGATTCCTGTTCCATTCCCCTTAATGCCTCTTTCAAGTATCTCCCCATTTTCCCAAAGTCTGCCCCTAAAATCCAGGATCGTGTTTTGTGTGGTTTGGTTCTGCTCTTTCTGTGATTTCAAACCACAATGACTGGTGGTCACTGTTGCCCAGGTGCTCCCCACTGTTACCCCCATCACACTGTCCTGTTTGTGAGCACAAGGTCCAGTATTGCCTTCTGCGAGTTGGTTCCATGACCAGTTGCTTGAGGAAGGCACCTGAAGAGTCAGGATAAATCTGCTCCTAGTTGATGCTGCTGCTGGGATGCTCCAGTCCACGTCTGGTATATTGAAGTCTCCAGCCAGTACTACCTCACCCTTGTCTGCCATCCTTTGGATGGCTAGCATCAACTCCTATCTGTTTCTTCCTCCTGGGCTGGTGGTCTATAGACCACACCTGTGCGGATGGCTGGCCCCATTTTCCTTTCCAGCTTACCCACAGTATCTCTCCCCATTTTGTTCCTCCTGGATCTGTGTGGCCCTTATGTCATTTTTTCCATACAGTGCCACTCCTCCTCCTTCCTGCCTGCTCTGTCTCTTCTGAATATGTTGTAGCCAGGTATGGCCATCTCCCAGTCATGGTTATCATTACACCAGGTTTCAGTGATGGCCACAATGTCCAGGTCTGACTGTGCCATGACAGCCTCCAGATCTTCCATCTTGTTGCTAAGGCTCCTGGCATTTGCACACATGGCTTTCCATGATTTGACCTGCCTAGACTGCTTCACTGTTCTACTCCAGCCCCTTCCTTGGTTGTCATTTATCCCTGGTTCTCCTTGCTGTCTGCCCTTCTGCTGAATTTTGCCCCTTTTCTGCTTATCCACCTTTTGGACACTAATCTCCATCTTTTGCACACTGCTTTGCAGAGATAGCCACTCCTCTGGTTCACTGGTTCCACTACCAGCTGTGGGGGGTGAGCAAGTAGGTACTGTCCTTGCTGGCCTGCCACCCCCCTTTGCTAGTTTAAATGCTTGTCAATGTAGCATTTAAACTTATCATTGAGTGCTTGGATTCCCCTCCAGGATGGATGCAGGCCGTCAGGCTGACAAACCTCCATCCCTCCAGGTGGGTCCCCAGTCACCAATGAATCAAACCCTTCCTCACAGCACCAGTTCTTCAACCATGAGTTAAAGTTCCAGGTGCATGCACTATGCTCTCCTTGCCTCTCACAGGTAGTACTTCTGAGAAAGTGACAGAAGTAGCTACTTGCTTGAGACCCTCCCCAGTTTCCTAAACTCTTCCTGAACTTCCTTTGGCTCCCCATTTGCCAAGTCATTAGTACCTAGGTGGATAATGACATCCAGCTCACCCTCCCGTCTTGCCTTCCCAGTGATCCCCAGTATCTTCCTTCCATCCCTCCATGCCGTGGCACCTGGTAGGCACCTCACCTCCCTGTCCTCCCCCTCCTGTGTTCCTAGCTGGATCCCTCTTACGATGGAGTCCCCCACCAGGATTCGCTTCCTCCTCCTCCTCTGGGGTCCACTGCTTTCCCCACTGAGGTCACCTCCTTGCCTAACCTCCACATCCTTTCCTTCCACTTCCCTGGGTACCTCTATTTGGTTGTCCTCATTTGCCAGTGTGGCATATGAGTTCTTGAGAGGAATAGGATCTGGGATGTGCCTCTGCCTGACTGCTCTAACCCTCCCTGAGCCCACTGTCATCCAAGTGCTCCTCGTTCTCGGCATCCTTTGAGGCAGCTGCATTGGACTGGGTGGTCCCTGAATAGGGTGATGGTACTCCTGACCCAGTTTGCTTCGCTCTGAGTCTGGCTACCTCATCCGCAGTCCAGAGATGCATGCAGATGGGGCAGCACCTCAGTGTCCAGAAGGTCTGCCTGAATATGGCTGCCCACAGCCACTGCACTGCACCACTCCCCACATTATACTGCAATTCCACTACTTCTCTGCTACTGAAGCTCTCTTAGTTCTCTTTTTATTTATTTACAGTACTAAAAATCCTGTAACTGATCCTCAGATATATATTTTTTTTAAGGAAAAAGAAACCAATAAATAAATAAATGAGTCAAAACACTTGTCGTGCTGAGGGTGGTCTTCTTCCCCTTATGCCCCTCCTACTTCACACCTCTTACTATACCCTGTGTTTAGCTCCTGTCAATCAGATTTATCAGGGCATATAATTAAGAGTTGGGGGAAGGGGTGGGAGGGGGAAAATTTGCAGCAATTAAAGACAGCACAGAATTACACCACTACTATGTTTTAAATTTTCAACAGCCCAAAAACAATTATAAGTAAAGACAACACAGAAAGAAAGTATAGTGTCACTACAAGCCTACAATCTAAGTTTAAAAGAAAAATACCAATTACCAGTTACTCTGAAGCACTGAATTGAATATGTTTCCTTCCTTCACCTTCTGGCTTCTTCTCAATATGTTTCCTTCCTTCACCTTCTGGCTTATGATAGTTGTCTGGAAGGGGGAGGGTAAGGAATGTGAATAGACGAGAGCTTGGGTAGCAGTTGCATTTCTCTGAGAAGAGACTTATGCAAAGCTGTTTAAAGGATGCTAGAGGTATAAGATTGATCAGCTTCAGGGACTTCTGTAAAGTATTCCATGCCATAGCTAGAGAATAGCTGATTGCAGACCTCCCTTGCCGGGTGTTGACTTTAGGCACCTTGAGCATGATGAAGTTGTTGCTTCTTAGGGCATAGGAGCTAGCTGTGGCCTGTGTGAAGCAGTCTAAAATATAATTTGGAAGCTTCTTAGACAACGCTCTGTAAATCCATAGTGCAGCATTTCTGTTCCTTTTGAGGTGTAGGGATGCCCAACCGACTCGCAGCATAGAGAGCAGTGATGAGTGTTAAATGGAAGATCTGTTATGAACCTTAGTGCTCTGTGGTACAGTGTATCCAATTTGCTTAGATAGGAGATGGGGCAGTGACTGTAAGGAAATCTGCATAGTCAATAACTGAAAGAAAAGTGGCCTGGACCAACCTCATCTTAGAGTCTCTGGTTAGGAAGTGTTTTATTCTGAAGAATAGACCAAGCCTCTGGCGAAGTTTTTTCAGAAGTTCTTCAATGTGATGTGTGTAATCAAGCCTGCTATCTATCCACACACCCAAATATTTGAATTTTTCTACATAGTCCAGGCTTTCTCCAAGGATAGTGGATAGCTGGGGGAGATTGTTTAGTGAGGAGATATTTGTATAGCTTTGGTTGGAGAAAAACATTGCTTTTGTTTTCTTTGCATTTAAAAGAAGCTTTTTTTCCAGTAGTTGATGTTGTAATAAGGAGAATTCTGCTTGTAGAATTTCACAAGCTATTGCAGGCGATGGGTTGCTGACATACAAAACTGTGTCATCTGCAAACAGGTGAACAGTGGCTTTGGTGAGGTTTGAGTCAATATTATTAATGTAAATGGCAAAAAGAATAGGGCCCAGGATAGATCCTTGCGGAACTCCTCTTAGAAGTGGTTTTAGTGGAGATAGATCACCTTCAGCTTTCACTTGCTGTGACCTATCCATAAGGTAACACCTGAACCACTTAAGGGAGGGTGGGTCCAAGCCTATGGAATGCAAGGAAGAGAGTAGCAGCTCATGGTCCACTGTGTCGAATGCCTTGCTGAGACCTAGAAATACAACACAGACACTGTTCTTTTATCCAATCCGTTTGCCAGTCATTTGTAACTTTGGCCAGTGCAGAGATAGTACTGTGCCCAGCTCTAAACCAGATTGAGCTGGATTTAGAGAGACATCTTCAAGGTATTCTCTTAGCTGGATGCTCACTAATTTCTCTAGCAGCTTGGATAGCACTGGAAGAATGGATATAGGCCTGTAATTGTTGAGGTCCATGGGGTCCCCTGATTTTAGTAGGGGAAACACTTGGGCTGTTTTCCACATTGTAGGAATAGAACCAGAGAAAAATGACAGATTAAAAAGATGTGTTAAGGGAACTGCAAGTACATATATTGCAATCTTTAGAAAGTAGGGGTCAAGGGAGTCTGCCCCTGTGCTTTTTTTGATATCCATTTGCAACATTAGAGCCTCTACTTGCTTCTACAGGCTCGGTTTGAAGGAGAAGGAAGAATCAGTTCTCTGAGCTCCAGTGTGCTGGGAGCTTAGTTGTGCACATAGCAGATTAGCTGGAGAGGTGTCAAAAGCAAGGCCAGCAGTTGTGAAGTGATTATTGAAAGCATCAAGTACTTCCATTCTGTCTGAGATTGTACCCTTATTGTGCAATTGAGTTGGTAGTGAGGTGCTAGAGTCCTGTCCTAAAATACCCTTAATGGTGCTCCAGAACCTAGCAGGATTGTGGTAGGAGGAGTCAAGTTCAGCCCTATAAAAGATAGCCTTTGTATCCCGTACTTTCCTGGTATAGCTATTTCTGGCTTTCTTAAACATCGCCCTGTCATTTGGGTTCTTGGTCGTCCTTGCCAGTTTCCATAGCTTGTCTCTCTCCAGCAGTGCAGATTTAAGGTCAGCTGAAAACCAGCGGCAAGATTTGTTTTTTATTCGAACACTAGTGATTGGTGCATGAGTGTTAAGGGCACCTAGTATTGTGCTGTTTAACACCTGATGTGTTTTTTCCACAGAGTGTGCTAGGTAAAACTCTTGCCATCTTGAAGAATGAGTTAGATCATGGAGATATCCCTCAATATTGAAGTTTTTCTTGGACCTCCTCCGTAGGAATTTTGCTGGGGTTGCTGATTTGCCGGATGATCTTACTCCTGCAATGAGGCAGTGGTCACTTATGTCACTGAAAAGCACTCCAGTGTGCGTGAATAGGTGGGGTTTATTCACCAGAATGATGTCAAGTAATGTGCTGTTGCTTCTATTCTTAAGTTGATTCTTGTTGGCTCATTTATCGGTTATGAGAACCCGTGTGTATCACAGAATGAAACTAATGGTGCTGCTGCCTTGGAAAGCCAATTTAGATTTAGATCACCTAGGATTATGATTTCTTCAGTGCCCGGTTTGATCAGATTCCCCAGGTGGGTTAGAAGCTTGTGATCAGCAGAGGAGGGCCTATAGCAGCCAACTAGCTGAAAAGCTGCCGTATTGGAGAGAGTTACTTTGAGGGATATACATTCGAATTCTTTGGGCATAGATGTTGCATTAAGGCAGGATACAGATATACTGGATTTTACATATATAGCTACTCCACCACCCCTTTTCTGGCGATCCGCTCTGAATATTTGATAGTTGGTAAGTTTACATCCCTATCTGCTGTGATGGTTTGAGCTATGTCTCAGATACCACAAGAAAGTCTGGCACGGCATGGGCAACCCAGGCTTGTATCAATGTGAGCTTTTTAGGAGGCTGCATGCATTGATATGTAGAAAACTTAGGCCTTTGGTTGAGGCTAGGTCTGCCGTGAGGTGATACACTCAGGAGGGCCTGGGTTGATTTCACATTTCCAATACAGATCAGCAAAAGAATAGGAGTTTCATAAGGGCTTCAAGAGATAGGAAGAGGGATTGTCTTTGGCCCTCCTTTTCTTATTCAATGACCACTGTTTTGGTATTCCAATCGGGGTTATGGCTTCGTGCCGAGTCACTAAGTAGTAGTTTGGAGGTCAGGCGAAGGGTTATACCCAATAATGGAGCATCGGCGGAATATACATGACAGTTTACGTCCCTTTATGGAGGTTACCCACTGATTGTGATGTGGCATCGGTAGGGCATATGTGAGGATCTGGTCATATTCCAATAAAGGCAAATCAGACAGGCTAGGAAGGTGGGTCGCATTTTTTAGCGTGGTATTGACCGGGGGGATATCGTTCTCATTGAACATCACAAATGATAGAGAAAGAAATAGCCAAAGGAATCTCCCCATTGTGAAAGCGGTATTGGTGACTAACAAGATGAAAATCGATAGTGTAGCTACAGGGAGAACAGTAAGGAAGGGCTGCTGATTTGGTGGCACAGCAGGGGCAATGAGACAAATTATTGGTTAGCGTGGCTCTGGGGCCGGGAGATGAGATTCGGCGGGAAGATGCCTATAAATGTAACACACAAGGAGGGGGAAGGGCAGGTTGGCAAAAATTTTGCGGCTTTCCCGTACCTTCCCTCGTTGTCCCTCCCGGCTTTGTGGTCCCTGGAGGTGGCTTAGCGGTTGCCGACCACCCGCTGGCAGAGTGTAGCCCCGGCGCTCAACTGAGTGCTTTGGGCAGAGAGCTTCGACTGGGAAGAGACAGAGGAAGGCACAGCAATTAGTAAAATAACAGAAACAAGTGTTTCTGCTGGGCAGAGTGATAAAAAATTTACACAACAAAAGGCTGTGGGGGGCTGAGGCGCCGTAGCGTCTGGCCCACTTTAAAACACACTAAAGGCTGTAATCACATTAAACACAGTTCCTTTAACATTTGCCCCTTAGATTTTCCACTTTGCAAGCAAAACAGCTCTTTTTTGCACAATTTAGCAATATTTTCAAACCCCAAAAACAGCTTTTGGCAGTGCAATTTTTAGTCAATGCAATTCAATGGAGCAGGGGGACCAATCGGCTGTGAGGCCTTGAGAGCGCTCGCCTTCCAATTGGCCGCGGCTTTCCCGTACCTTCCCTCTCTGTCCCTCCCGGCTTCGTGGTTCCTGGAGGCGGCCTAGCGGTTGCCGACCGCCCGCTGGCGGAGCATAGCCCCGGCGCTCAACTGAGTGCTTATTATAAGTATCAGAATGCAATCATTCAAAAAAAAAGGCAGCTTTTATGTCTAGAATGATTGCAGCTGGGAAGAATCGACTGTCTCAGCTCTTTCGGGTTGTAGACAGGATATTACATCCAGCCTGTCTGGAACCTATTAGAGTTTTTTCAGCTCAAAATTGTGAGGAATTTGCTTGGTTCTTCTCAGACAGAGTGTCCTCCATTAAGGCTGGGATTATTCCAAGCGGAATACCATCATCCAGCAGTGGTTGGCTTTGGGTGGTTGGGCACGTTCAGTCCCCCTGTGGAAAGTTCCAGCCGGTAACAACGGTGGAGGTCTGTGGGGTGATCTTGGGACTTAAACCAACGTTCTGCGACCTTGACCCAGGTCCAATGCGATTACTTGTTAGTTGAGTCGAGGTCCTGAGTCCATTTTTTTCCGAGATTGTCAGGTATTCCCTTGCAGCAGGGGTCTTCCCAGAGCCATTTTATTTTGTATTTAGTCAGCTTTATTAGTTTAAAGTTGCACAGTCCAACAGACAATGTAATACATGAGAAAGAGAATATGTCCAAAAATGTGACTGTACAAAGATTATAAACGCAAATCTCCATCCCCCCTCCCCATCTCCTCCCAAAACCCACAGCATCCCTCTCCCCCCCCCCAGATACCAATGGTAAGGGAAGGTAAGTAAACTTGAACTACATGGGTCCTGATGTCTCTATATAGGACCTAGACAACCTTAATTGAAGTAGACAATACCATTATAGATCGGGCATCTTATCCTACCATCTTTAAGGTGCTACATCCACCAGTAAGAGAGTCTCTAGTTTACTCCATTTTTTGTTGTATGTTTGGGGATAGTTCCTGAGACTAGCTATAGTTTTTCAACTCTCAAACTGTATAGAATCTCATTGAACCATTCTGTTTAAGAGATTTCGTCTTGGTCAAGCCAGTGACGCAGGACCAAACGCTTAACCATCAAGGAGATTAAGGAAATATGAAACCTTTCCTTAACAGGAATTGTTGAGCGGGTTCCCACTATACAGATCTCAGGGAAGAAATATTCAGCTAGTCCAAGTAAAGGATCTAATGTAGTCTTTATTTTCTCCCATAACCAGGCCACTTTAGTGCATTCCCACAAGATATGTAGCAATGAGCCTTCTGCGGCCTTGCACCTTGTGCATGTTGCTGTGGGAAGTTTCTTCATTCTGTGTAAGTGTACTGGGGTGAAGTATATGTTGTGAAGAATATAAAACTTGGTAGGGTGCAGCCTCTCATTAGTTAGATATTGGTGAAGGTCAAGCCAAGTGCGGTCCCACTCTCTGGGTAATGTGGGCAGTACCCTCTCCCAGTAATGGGAGTTTCTCATTACGTTAGGATATATTAGGGGAAATAGGAATACTACTATCTGTAATACAGAATGAGCTGACCAAGCAAGGGATTGAATAAGAGAAAGAGATTTGCCTCAGTTGATATCCCATTCTGCTGCTCCAAACCATTTTATCAGCATGTGATGGATCTGATACATCCTGAAGATTTGTGTTTACGGGAGTCCAAGACTGCTCAACAGGGTTGGGCTGTCATGTAGCCATGCCTCTGAAATGAGGTCGGAGACACGCTTCCCAGTCAGTTCCAGAAAACGGAGGATGACCCCCTGCAGCTTAAAAATAAAGTTTCCACATATTGGTTGAGAAATATCATGTGTGTTTCTGTACTTCATAGCTCTGCAGAATTGGGTATGCACTTTAACAGCAGTACCTATTACTGTATTTTTCAATTGCAGTGGTACCTATTCGAGGGAACAAAATAAAGAGATTCCAGGGAAATCCCTACTGACGCTATCAGATTTCTCTCAATCTGCAGCCAAATGGACACATATGTCGAGGAATCTGGTTGTGTCGGGCTCGAAGGCCAGCGGGCGTATTTTGATATGTAGCTAGCCAGGTAATATATATAAAAATTAGGCACTTTAATGCCCCCCAAGACATTTTGGGGCACTGAGCTTTGTGTAAGATCTGTAGGAACATTTCTTTTTCCAAAGGAAATGGGAAACTAATGCGTGAATTCTTTTCAACCATACGGATGGGAGATAAAGGTTAAGCATATGAGGGGGTATAAAATGCGGGGAAGGATATTCATTTTAATGATACTGATTCAGGCTTGTAAGGATATAGGGAGTGAGATCCATCTGTTCAAGTCCTGTGATATAGTCTCTACAATGCTATCTAGATTAAACTACCTGCATATGGATTCTTTTTGTGAGAGAGTAACCCCAAGTATGTGAGCTTAGAGGTCCAGCCTAAACCTAATGGGACATAATCTGAGGGGAGAGTATACCGGTTTAAGGGCATAAGGGTTGTCTTGTCCAGGTTTAACCTGTAATTAGAATACCTACCAAAGTGGGAAATAATATTGAAAACTGTCGGTATTGAAGTGGCAGGGTGTGATAAATGCTCAAGAGATCGTCCACATAAGCTGAAATTTTTAATTTGAGGGGACCCATTGTGATACCTTGAACATGTGAGGAGGTATTCAGGAGTCTGATTAGTGGTTCTAAGTAAATGTTGAACATAAAAGGGGAGAGGGGCATCCCTGACAGGTACCTGAGTGAAGAGAAAAACCTTTTGAGAGTACATATTGCAATATACTTTGGCATTAGGCTCGGTATATAATATTTGTATCCTCTTGATGAACCTTTCCGGGAATCCACACCTCTCCAACATCAAAAATAGAAATTCCCAATGTGCCCTGTCAAATTCATTCTCTGCATCCAGAGACACAAGGATCATAGAGTCAGAGGAATCTCTGGACATGGAGAAGACATTCTCCAGTTTGCTCAAGTGGTCTATAGATGACCAACCTCTCATAAATCCCACTTCTTCAGGCCCTATTAGGCCATCTCAGACTTGCATAATCCTGGAGGATAATATTTTGGCAAAGATTTTCATGTCACAGTTCATAAGTGATATGGAATGATAACTTGGCACATCATCTGGAGGTTTATTGGGCTTAGGTAGAAAAATAATATTGGCCATCAACAGGATAAAGTCAGAGATACCTTTTTCACACAGGTAGGAAAAAAATTGGGCTAGCATAGGAATCAGCTCTTTGGCCAGGGATTTATAAAAATTTGAGGGAAATCCATCTGGGCATGGGGATTTGCCTGATGTTAAAGATTGAATGGCTGTTAATATTTCTTGATTGGTTATTGGGCAAGCTAAAAGGTGCTGCTGTTCAGGGGAAAGCTGCCAGAGAGGGATGGACTTCAGATAATCCTGGATTTCCAGCTTTGAGGGGGTGTTTAGAGGAAGGCTGTACAGCTGTGAGTAAAACCTGTCAAACTCCTGGGCTATCTCCTCTGGTGATGTTTTAAGAGTGCCATCTGACTTGGAGGAGATAACACACACCAGGCATGAGGCCTCCTGCTGCCTAAGCTGCAAATTAACAAGTGGCGCGCTTTGTCCCCCCCGATCTACATACATGGAGTTTGTCTTTAGGAGTGCATATTCAGATTTCTCCCGTAGCAGATCCGCATATTGGTATCTAAGTTTAGTTAGCTCCATCTGTTCCTGTGCTGAGATCTCTAAAGTTGGGCAGTGTTCTAGTGCTTCAATCCATGCTAGAAGGGTATGAAGAGAGGCTTCCCTCCTTTTTTCCTGGTAGATGCAATTCGTATACACCCTCTCCTAATTACTCATTTGAGGGCTTCCCATACTTTATCCACCTCTGTGACTGAACCTAGATTAGACTGTCAAAAACACTTAATTAGTGAATGTAACTTATCAATGACCCAAGGATCTTTGAGCAATTGGGTGTTTAGCTTCCAAATTTTTCTTGCCTGATATTTGGACAGGGGTTGTGTGTGAGCCAGACCGGAGAATGGTCAGAGAGCACTCTTGGTGCAATCCCGGTATTGGATATAGCTGATAGTGCTTCAATACTAACTAGAAAATAATCAATCCATGAGAACGGCTTGTGAACTGGGGAATAAAACATATATTTATGGTCCATCAGGTGTAGTGTTCTTTATGGATCACAGAGGCAACCCAAGGTTATAAGATCTTATAGGGCTTGCTGCGTGGGGGAGGGTCTAGTGATACGGCCATTGGATCTGTCCAAATTAGAGTCAGTAGTAATATTCTAGTCTTTGGAAATAATCAAGGGGAAGTGCACAAAATGGGAAAGCACATTAACTAAGCCAGAGAAGAACTCTGGAGTAGGGATATTTGGACCATAAACACACCCTAGAAGTAACTCCATATGATCCAAAATGCCATGTAGGAGGAGGAGGTACCTGCCTTCCAGATCCTCAAGGACCATGAGAATTTTAAAGTTTGCTCACCGGAAGAGAAGAATAGCCACCCCTCTTCAAGTAGTGAAGTTCCTGGCTGTAAAACTGTGGCCTACCCATTGGCATTGGAGAAGATTCTTGGACACCAAGAGGTGAATCTCTTGGAGGAAAGCTATTTGACATTGCAGTAGTTGTAGGTGTCTTAATATCTGGTGATACTTACTTCTAGATCATGCCCCTTTAGTATTCCAAGATATGTATTTCATATTGCATCCATGTTATACTGATGGTCCCAATGTATCGTGGTCTTATATATACCCATGCAGTCCATTTGTGCAGTATTATACCCCTCCTTCCTACCCCCCTCAAAAAGCAACCCTCTGTCCCCTAAAACAGTACACAGTTCCACATTTTAATCCACACAGCCACTCCCTATATTGAGTTGGGCTACAATGATGTTATTCTCTCTCAAACAGCAACAAGACCCACCCCCCCCGCTGCACTCCCAATCAGATCTAGAACCATGCAACTTGAAAACATACTGTCTAAATCCATGAATCTAATGTATGACACTAATTGAAAACATATGCTGTAGTCTACAGACCATTTAGTTATCTGGTGTGTCCACCAGGGGTATGATCAGATTCAGGGTAACGTTTATGGCCACAGAGTTTCCCAGAGGAAAGGAGTGGCAAAATAGGTACCTACGAGAACAAGTGTAACAAGACCCCGCCTGGGACCTAACTAGGAAAAAAAATCTGAAAAGAGAACTTAAATGAGTGATTAAATTTATGCAGTGCTTAACATCCATGTTGGGGGCTTTAAACTGAAAGGAGGGCCTCACAATGGAGATAGTGTCTGAAAGTATAATTCTCCACAATGCCCTTAGTGGAGCAAATATAATAGTGAGTCCTGTACATTAAGCCATGTAACGGGCATAGCCAAATAAAGCAGATCCCCCTGATAATGAAATTCCAGTCAGACTTGAATTAAAAGTGGGCCACTTTACAGTTAAAACAAAATGCTATCAAGTCATTAATCCATCTGAGTTTCTGGGTTACAAAATGCCAATCTACTCTCCCTGATGTGCTGTTCTCCCATTCAGCACCTTGTGAGGACAGTTGCCTGGGGCATATATTGTATAGAAGGTCCTGAAATGTAAAGTGCAGAGACTGCTGCCACTGTAATCCCTCGAAATGTCAGCATGAATGGGACCTCTTGGGTAATATTCAGGTATATAGCTTCCCTTTGAGACAGTCCTGGAGCTGCTTCAAGTGTTACTAGTTTCTGCATCTAAGAACTGGCACTGCAGTTCCAATAGGTGATCCCATAATACATGGTGCACCCCGGGCTTTAAATGTGAGCCAAAAGAAAAGGGGGGGCAGGACATTGGTGTTAGACTAGGTAACTATAGGATGTAGAAATGAGTAAACAATTTGTCAAAAGTCACAGTGCATAAAATGACTGTATGCCATCATTCAAATAGGGAGCCAGATCAGGGCACGGCACGCTGCATTTACAGCAGCTCAGTACAAGGGTGGTGTGATTAAGCATCTGACCTGCTCCCTGCTGTCCTTTTATTTAAAGAGATCAGGATGTAGGTTTTTCAGTCCAACAGCAGCTTGTTCATCGGATTCAAAGTTATGCCATTCATCACAGTGGGATACCTGGAGTGTTGTAGGGTATTTCATGCTGAAGCGGATCCCCGCAGCAATGAGCTTTGTTACCATGGGGTGAAGCTCAGTCCTTCTCTGCCGTACAGACCTGGGTAGATCCTGAGGGAGATGAATCATCCAGCCCTCCCACAGCAATTCACTTAGATCCTGGGTTTTGTTTAAAATATGTTTGCTTGTCCCAGAAATTTAGTAGGCAGAAAATAATAGTCCGCAGAGGAGCTCCAGCTGGGGGTACAGACTGCAGTGATCGGTGGGCCCACTCGATTATATATTTGGGTCCATTAGGGGAAGGGTTGCAAGCTTGCTGCATAGCTTTTGGAAGAATAAGATGGCGATGACCCTTCCTCGCCTTCTGGGAGGCCCAAGATTATTAGGTTGTTCCTTCTTGACCTCCTCTCTAGGTCTTCCATTTTGGCCTTCATAGCTTTAATTCGATGTCGGAGCTGGGTCAGTTCAGGGTTCATCCTTGCCCTCCAATCATCAAGAGACAAGATACGAGTTTCATTGTACAATGTGCACTGTGTCAGTAATGCCAACAAGGAAGTAACAGTTTGGACAGAGCTTGCCAATGTGTCCAAGATTGCTTTCAAGGAGGATATCCCCGCCAGGAATTTTTCCTCAGTAAGAGCGGCCTGGGAGTTTGCATCAGCCGGCACCCCTTCAGGAGTTGCTTTTGAGCACTTTGCAAATTTGTCCCAAGTCGGAGTGGATGGCAGAATGTGGCGAGGTAAGTTCTCTCGCATTTCTGCCTCCATGGTGGTGGATTTCTGACTCTGCAATGTTCTAGGCAGTGTTTTAAAGATAGGGTATCCCAGTTTGCAGTAGAAAAGTGCCAAAAAGTGGTCAAAAAACTAAATTTATTAGGAGTGGAGTGGGAGCAGGTTGAGAAATGTCTGTTGAGGTGGCCATCATGTGCCTCTCTCTTTTCACAGAGCCTTCTCTGGACCCCGACATCTTGGCAAATTACTAGCCTGTCTCAAACCTTCCATTTTTAGGGATGGTTCTTGAGAAGGTAGTCGTAAAACAGCTTGAGGGTTGCCTTACGGACTTCCAGATTCATGAACTATTCCAGTCTGGATTTAGGGCAATGCACAACATAGAGACAGCGTTGGTTAAGGTGTTGAATGACCTGGTCAGGGTGAGGGATAGAGGAGAGCAGTCAATTCTCGTTCTCCTCAATCTCTCTTCAGCATTTGACACTGCAGACTATGGGGTGTTGTTGGATTCACTGGCAAGTTTATTTGCTGGTTTGAGTCCTTTCTCTGGGGCAGGACCCAGAAGGTGGTACTGGGGAATTATTCCTCAGACCCCATGGCCCTGCCCTGTGGAGTGCTCAAAGGCTCTGTCTTCTCACCCATGTTGTTCGCAGTGTACATGTTCCCTTGGGCGAGGTCATAAGGTAGTGTGATCTGAGTTTTCATTGCTATGCCAATGATACTCAACTCTACCTATCCTTCACACCCAGAAGATCTGATTGCTAAACAATTCCTTGTCCGAGATCTGGGCCTGGACGTCATCGAACTGGTTGGGGCTCAACCCGGGGAAGATCAAAATACTAGTGGTTGAGCCAGGTCAAAGGGGGGGAGTGGGGGCCTCTGGGGATAGGTTGGGGCTCTTTATTGACCCGACCAAACTGGAGGCCTCCAATAACATGAAGAATTTGGGTGTTGTTCTGGACGATGAGCTGACACTTGAGGCTCAGGTGTCGGCTGTTGTCCATACTGGTTTTTGATCATCCCCAGAACATCACCTGGATTAAATCCCTTATTCCTCCTGATGACTTGACAACACTGGTACATGCATTCATCACCTTGAGACTTGACTACTGTAACGCACTCTATATCAGGGTCAGAGGAGGTGCGATGTGGCACCTGCAGCTTCTGCAGAATGCGGCAGCTTGGCTGTTGACTGGACACTCAAGGTTCAGTCATATTACTCCGGTGCTTTGTGAACTGCACTGGCTGCCAGTGTGCTGGTGCATCACCTTTAAAATAGGTCTTCTGACCTACAAGGCCCTACGCAGGTTGGGTCCAGGTTACCTGAAGGAGCTCCTGCACCCTGACACCCTGAGTCACTCTCCAGTTTAGCAGTGGAGGCCCTCCTGGAGGTCCCCAGAGCTAGATTAAAATCTTCCAGGGACTGAGCATTTGAAGTAGCTGCCCCGGTCCTCTGGAATTCATTGCCAGGGTACCTCCAGGAGGTGCCTTCCCTCGAAGTATTCAAAAAGCATTTAAAAATATTCTTCTTTCAACAAGCCTTTGGGGTGTGAGGACTATATTTACCCGGCTCAACAATGTAGGAATTGATTTATATGAATTTTAATGATTGTATTTAATTGTTTTATATTTATTGGATTTCATTTTACAGTTGCATGGTTTTAATGAGTTGGTGTTTGATATTTTGTAAGGACGCCCTGAGCCTACGAAGAGGGGCCCCACATGGCAGCATGAAGATCATTTTAACTTCTCTAAAAATGTCTCCTAATTAGCTATTTTCTAATTAATTTTACTTGATTTATTCTAATTAATTTTATTTTCTAATTGAAGATTTCTTTTTCAGTATGCTATCTATAATAACACTTAATCTTTGATTATGGCCTATCTTCATGGAGCATTTTTGCTGTGCCAAAATGCTCCACAAAGATGGACACCCAGGCATTTGCCCACTCTGTTCCTAACTATTGGAATACCTTACCCAATCACCTCTATATCACCAAATCTTACATTACCTTCAAAAAATAATTATTCCGCTACCTAAGTTCATTGGATACTTGCTCATGTTTCTAATTTCTCGTTTAAGTCTAACTTATCCTTCCTTACATTTCTCTCCTCTTTCTCCTTATTTGTTCCCAATGCCCATCCTCCTATCAACAATGTGCAGTTGTTTCTCCTTACACATTGAACACTGCATATACCCTACTTGGACTGAAGACTCAGCACTTCATTTAATATATCCTGTTGTTACCTGCTATATACCCACCCCACCCTACGCTTTTGCCTGTGGACTTCATCTTGTACTACACTGTTGCTATGCTGTACTGCTGCATGTTATCTGTGCCTGACATTTTGTTTATCCTGTGCTTTTCTCATTAGTCTCTGTAATCACTGACTGCTCAATATACCAGAGCTTTCATGTAATATCTGCCCGTAATAGTGAATCCTGTGTTAATCTCCTTAGAGTCTTTGATTGCTCTGAATACCTGTAGCTCTTGTACATTATTTGTATTGTATTGTTACCTGTGCTACTAACTGTTCATGTACTGTCCCAGGTTGTGCCTGAAAATAGGCAGGTTTTCTGCCTAGCATACTTACCTGGTAAACAAAAGCTAAATAAATAATTGTCTACGGTGCTGCACCTAAGCCCACCTTAGCCAGACTGAACCCCCTCTTCAAATCCTTCTGTCTTTTTGCCTTGTCCTGCCTTCCTCATACTCACCACTGTTTTCTATACCCCCCCCGGTAGATTGTTGCTCAATCCACTGTGCCACCTTCATTTCTAAATTTTGGCTGGCTTCACTCCCCTCCTATCTCAGTTCACTTCTCTCCCTTATACCTCTTTCTGCTTACTCTCTCTGTAACTCAGGTTATTGCTCCCTATTGCTCCCCTCTCATAAATCCCTTGTTGGTCAGAATGCCTTCTCTTTCTGCTTTCCTAATATCTGGAACTCTCTTCCTCTAACAATTCGCTCTGTCTCCTCCAAATGCTCTCTTTCCTTGATACTCAAATCCCACATCGCTCCCTCCTGCAAATGCCCATTGCCTAGCATCCTATCTCCAATCTTTTTTTCCCCTATCCACAACCTGTCCCCAAGCTCTTACACCTTTCTGCACCTCTCATTTCCCACACCAAGCTACCTGCAAGATCTCCTGCACCCCTACTGCCCTCTTCTGCCACTACACTTGACCAATAAGGGATTCCTGGAGATTCCTAAGGTATGGCTAAAAACATCTAGAGCTAGGGCATCTTCTTTTGTGGCCCCTACCCTGTAGAATTCTCTGCCTCGTTGGGTACATAAGTGCCTGACAGTGGAGAGATTTAAGACTGCCCTCAAAACTTATTTATTTCATCAAGCTTTTGGTGCTGTATTGTATTGATTACTCTAAGGTTTTATGGCTTATTAAGTCATTGTATTCTAGGATTTTATTGTTGTAATAGTTATTGTACTGTGAAGCGCTCTGATGCTTCATTGACGAGCACTATACAAATAAAGTTTACTTACTTACCAAAGTATTCTAACCTCTACACTCATCCTCTCCCCATCACAACCCCTCCTTTCCTCTCGACACTCCTCCCCTCCATCCCTCCCTCCCTCCAGCCTTCTCCCTCTCTATCTCTACCCCCTCCTCACTCCCCTCACCTACTACCTTAACACCATTCTCACTCTTCCCGCATCCACTTCCTCCTCCTCTCTCTTCTCCCTCCACTTATCCTATGTCCATCTCTTTGTCCCTCCCGCTCACCCATAAACTTGCTATTTCCAACCCTTATCCATCTCACCCTTCTCTTCCATGCTTCCTGTCTTTCTCTCCTTTCTTTCCTTCCCCCTTTCCTATCTCTCTACCCTCCTTTTTTTTCCTCTCATACAGTATTCTGCTCCAGTTGCTCCTTCCTGTTGCCCTCTGGAATTATGACCACTTCCTTCCTCTCCTGTTCCTAACAATACAGCCTGCGATTGCCTGTCACCCCACACTCCTGATGTAATCAGTTTGTATTATAACTAATTATGTCAGTACAATGCTATGTATTCTGTACATTGCTGTGCCTTATTTCTGTATAATATTACTGCCCTTTTTACTTGTGTTATGTACTTATCGACTTCCCCTTCCCCCAGGGCACATCCAGAAATGAGCTTTATGGCTCAGTATGTATTTTCTGGTAAATTTCTTTTACATAAATAAATAAAATAACCTTAGGAGTGGGGGTTAAATTCAGTAATAGCCGTATCTGGGACATTACAAACTCTTCGGTCTGTGGCCCCCAAGTTTATGCATTTGCAGATTCTGTCATTATCTTTTAAACACCCAACATGATACTATTATCGCTGTGACAAAAATACTTTAACAGCAGTTGTTTCTCAGTACAAAAAATGGCTTGTCATTAGGATAAACCTGTAAAGAGGAAAAGATATACATGCAAATATTAACAAGAGCAGGGTTATAATAAAAGAAAGAGCACTAAATCAAAGTACCTATTAAGGTCTGGTCAGTCCCCACCCCCTCCCCACTCGATACCTGGATGTACCTTTTCCAATCCCACAAACACAAAGCTATGTTCTGAGGTGTCCCAGTACTCCATGAAATGTAAGACAGTTACATATTGCCTATCTTGCTTTTTAAGAGCAGGTACATGCTTGCCTACTTGAATTTTGAACGTGTGTTTTGTCTTTCCAACATAAAAGGCTCCACAGTTACAGTTGACTAAATGCACTATCTACACAGTACTACAACTGATGAACTGCCCAGTCTGTATCACTTTTCCTGTTCCTGGATATGTAGAATTCTTTGGGGCTTGAGTGACACTAGACTATTTGCTGTGACCACACTTAAAAAAAGCCAGATGGTGGAGCATGCAACCAATTATCTGTGTTGCAGGTTGTACACTACAGACAAGCTCATCATTAAGATTTGTTTTGTTCGGACTGCAGCACATGTTTGCACAGCATATTTATTTCATTCCTGTTTATAAACCGGGAGAGGGAGACATTTATTTATTTGATGCTTCAGATTACAATACCTTTGACCTAGTAGCTCTTTTACAAACGTTCACGTTGGGTATAAGATATATACATGAACATAACATGTACAGTGGTTACTAACAGAGAAATTACAACTTAAAGCAATCTTATAGGTAGCAGCTAATAGCCTTGTCTAGAGGTAACAGCTTCTGACACAGCAAGGTCATATCAGGCATTTAGGCAAAGACAAGGGATAAGTGGGATATATGAGTGGGAAAGTAGAGTAGAAGAGTGGGTCAAAAAGAGGCCATAGAAAGGGTTTGGAGGAAGGAGAGGGAGAGGTAAAGGATAGGTAAGGAGAGGGTCATAGAATGGGGTAGGATAGGCAAGGAATATGTCATATAATGGGGAAGGGGAAGGAGTAATGGAGGAGGAGAAAAGGCAGCACAGCTTATTCAGATGGACTTATTCACATATGTGAGGAACCTAGAGCTCTTGTCAACCTTAAATTGCTTAGCCACATCAATTGTTTAGGGGAAATAGCTGCAGTGTGTTAACATTTAAAAGTTTAAAGTGTGGTTCTTCTTTATAACAGGTGCCCATGAGAATGGCTGGTCCATGACATGTCCTGCGGAGGTGACTGGTGTGGTTGGGAAGCCTCTTGTTTTGCCCTGCACATTTACCCATCCCTACAAGCAGTTTAATGGCAGCATCACAGTCTTATGGAAAATAGAGAAATATGAGGGGCCAGTTATTTTTAAATGTACTGATCACAATGGAACTGATGGCTGCAAACCTACAACCAGCCATGGGGATAAATACAAACTTACTGGGAATGTAAGGCATAATGACCTCTCGCTGATGATCACCAATCTGACAGTAAATGATATTAACAACTACTTCTGCCGTGTGGAGCTTTCTGCAGAACCTCATGCCAAGTATGAATCCCAAACTGGAACATGTCTACATATACCAGGTAAAAAATGAAAAGAACAGAATAAAAATAATGTGAGAATTCAACTCACAATGAGCACCAAAGCAACACAGATGTTTTTAGGAGAGTAGTGGTGGAAATGGGCAGGAACCCATAAGGGCACAGTTCTGGGAATAACTGAAAGTCTCAGTTCCCAGAAAAAAGATGAAGGATTGTTTCTATGTAAAATGAACCCAAAATTCAACAAACAGCACCAAATAAAGTGTAAAACTATGATATACAACAGGGAAATGTGTCTCTAAAATCCAGCTATTGTTTTTCTTCCTATGCCAATCGTGAAGAGATCCCTGAGTTATTCTTGGGGTCCCCCAGTAATTTATTATCCATTTTCTTCACTTGGAAGGAAGTTGGTTGGGTGTTAGCCACTCTGCACATCATTAGAGAGCTGACTGGAACTTCAGTCATCAGAGCAGGAGTTGCATCATATCACTCCATTTCCATGGGAGCAGCCAGTCAGTTTTTCCAAGAAAAATCTTGCCACAAGGATTCTTTCTTGTTAAGTGCCTACACTACAATTCACAAGACACTGTCACACCAATGATTGTTTCAGAAATTGTCAATGAGTTGCGTAAGTGTTGCTGGTTCCAGCACAAAACCTTACAAAGCCCATTTTCTAAAAGATGCAACTCAGTTTTGCATTGCACTGTGAAAGAACTGCAGATGCAGTTCTGTTTAGTTAAGCACTTTATAAAAGATGCTCTTGAGCTGCTTAATTGTTGAAAACCACATTTTCAGTTAGTCATGTATTGGCAACTTACAATAAGCATTTGTCAATGTAAAAAGGTTCACCGCTTGCATTGTTGCACTGGGTCTTACTTGTACACATTTTGGGGTAGAGCTTTGTCTGAGGTTCAATGTGGAGGAATAACTCCTCAACCAAATCAAAAAAAATCCAGCCTCTCCCAGCAGACCACGCTTAGCATGTTTCAAACCCCTGAGCTGCTGCATTGTCTCTGGTGCTGTGATCTGCATTCCTCTAATTGCCTTTTTGTTTTGTCCTGTGTTACTCTTTTGCCTCCCTGTTCTTTCCTTCTCTACTGATTCTGCTTGCTTTGACTGTTCATCAGAAGTCTTCACCACCACCCTTGCCCTGTTGCATTCTCCTGCCTTCTATCTCTGTTTTTCTCCTTGTTGCCTGCCCTTTCCGCCTTACCTCTCCTTGCCATCTCTGTTGCTTTGGTGCCCCTGTGATGTTCTCAGTTGGCAGTTCTCCCACTGCTCTCCCTGTATTGTTCCTTCCTCCTCTCGTCTTGCCCATGTTCTCTCCTCTGGGTCTGTGCTTCTCCTTGATGCTGGCCATCAGGTTCTTCTTTTGGGGAGTTCTCTCCTTAGTTTGTCTCTGTTCTTGGAACCACCTCCATTTTTCTTCTTTCTTTGTGACGCGGATGACATCACCACCCGGCTTAAAGCTACTGGCCATTTCCATCTTGGTTTCTGTTGCTGCTCCATATAGATGTCATTCTCTCCTGCTGTGCTGCTTCTCACTAATTCTGCTCAGTACCTTCTGCTTCTGCTTACTAGCACCTAATCGTTATGGGACTATTTTCCTCTGTATTATGTAATTAAGTGATGGCTTTTGCAGTGTATTCTGTCTCACCCCATCCTTCTATTTCTAATACTGTTTAACCTTTTTAATGATGTGTAACTGATAATGGCTTCTAGCTACTTCTGTTTTTCTCCACTGTCCATGTACTTGATGTTCCCCCACCCGCTGTTCAATAAGGATCCTTTGTAAATGAGCTTTTAGCTCAAAGGTTGTAATTCCAATTTTACAATAAATTAAAAAATAAGTAAATAAGCTGACCATCTCACTCCTCCATACTCCTCCTCCTCCTCCTCCTCTGTCTTATTTTAAATATATAAAGCAGACAGTCTGCTGCCTCTCCTGTCCTTAAACACCCCTCACCAGCAGCCCTACTAGACTCTGTCTCCTTAACTAATATCTTAGGAGGTCTATGAACATAGGTAGGGTCTGACTTCATCTGTCTGAACTGGGAGTATGCAACGTTCAATCTATCAGCAACATATTAAACTCACATCCTTGTTGCAGCAGTTCTTCATCTGTTACGTGTATTAGGGCTCGACTTCATCTGCCAGAGGTATGAGTCTGCAACCTGCAAAGCTGTGAAGCGAATGCAGTCCCACTGGACCTGTTTCATCCATGACAGTGCCCAGTAACTGACTCTGGCTTCCTGGGGTTCATTCTCCTTCTTGACATCACCAGTGGTAACACTTCAACATGAATCTTGTGAGAGAGTACCATGTTCTCTATTCTTCCAAGGATTGTTTGTTTTTTGTTTTGTTTTGGTTTTTTCATTTTTTAACCAGAAGGTGGACTGGGCACAGCCCTTTTTCAGCCATGCCTTACATATAAACATTTAGAACATAGCGGCATGGTGGCACTGAGGGTTGAGGCGCTGGATGCCACACCTCGCGTCACATTGGTGACCCGGGTTCGGGAGCAGACCTGGATCGTCGGGGGTCAGCAGGGGTGGAGAGGGATTGAGCATCCATAGGACTGCTCTCCTTCTCTGGGGACGAGGGTGTGCAGCCATTGGAGCATTGGCGGCTCCTTGCGGAGGCAGGGGGTGATGCAGTGTTTCCTGGCAATACTGGGGGATGTGGTGGGGCAGACGCCGGGAAGGAATGCATGTGGAAGCATGCATGCTCCTGTCCCTTGGCATCATTACACGCCTCACACATCTGGGGTAACTTGAACAGGAGAAAACTGGGCACTGGTCATGGCGTGGCATGATGGCCTCTCTATGGGGAAGCTTCGGCTCCGAGAGGAGCACAGCAACATTGGATCCAGTCCTGGTGGACAAGCAGAGGGGAGCTCACCACCTCCCTACCATGGGGGGTAAGCCATGGGGATGAAGCTGCAGGACCCAAATAGGAGCCGAGGAAGGTCCTCAGGATGGTGGCTGGAAACCACGGAGGATGCCAAGATGTGGAAGGTAAGGCTGACTGGCTGCCCAGGGGGAGAAAAGTGATTAAGAAAAAAAAAACATTTAGAACATAGACATTGCAGTACCAGTAATTGTCATAAATAAGACAATACATTATTTACAATCACAGTCATTAACAGCATACAACAAATCAAATTTAAGAGTCTCAAGTTCTGCCACTGGGGTTCTTTCCTCTGAAGTACAATATGAAGTGGCATACTGGCACTATGACCTCTACCACTCCTACTGGCACTCCATCCCCAGATCCCAAAGAAGGTCCATCAGTGTCTCCTCAGACTTTTTCAGACACACCACCGTCTCACAAAAGACCTTCATAATCAAAATTCCCCATAAAGGACTGGACTGTCCCCTGCCTTATCTATGAATTGAAAAAACTAGGTATTTCACATTCAGCTTCTGTTTGGAAGCAGAAACTGTATAAATTATTTATAGCTGCTAAATCTCGGCCTGCCAGGGATCCTGCACCTAGCCAGCTCATACCTCAGTGAGTTCCTGATGCTTTATCTGAAATTCAGTAATTTATGGCCCAGCTTGCAACATTCATATCAGAGCTACAGTCTTGTATAGCTTCCCTCGAAGTTCAACTTCCCTCACAACCTACTCCAGCCTCAAGCTTGCCAACACCTGCTGTCCTGATGTCCACCAGCGATATCCAAAATAATGCTGCTTCTACTAGAGCTATGCCAACCGTAGGTACTCCATTCACTTCTGAACTGTCCACTCGACAGAATTCAGGTACTACTTCCTCCTCAGCTACTCCATTCATCTGTCCTATTCACCTTATCCTAGGTCACCTCTGCAAGGATATCATAGATGAGAAGGACATAAACTTGATACCCCTTCTCATCTCTTCCCATGATACCACAGAAAACAGAATAGTATCTTGCAGAGATGTTTCTGTTATATTGAAGTGGAAAGATCAAAGATTTGTGAAGAAACTGACTATTCCCAAATGTGTTCTCATTTTCAGCTTATATCATGATGTGCTTTACTCTGCATTTCCTTCTAGATGTGAGAAACTGGACTCATACTTAAATTTCTTCATCGATCTAGGCATTCAATATGGAATGACCCATTTCTATGATTATCAACAGTCCTCTGCAAAAGTTGCAGTTGGATTGGCTCATTTTAATACAAACCTGAACTGTGCCGTCCTGGATAATGAGCTGTTATGTCATCACTTTGCTGGGCAGCAAGCATAGTCCTGACCATGTGCATCTCCTTTGACCAGTTTGCTTCCGTATGTCCTTTGACAGTGTCCAATGTCTCCCCATCTACCATCCCAGCTAGAAGTGATAGATTAGTTGCATCAACTCCTGCTTCCTTTTCCTATTTGAGGCTGACACACACGATTGCTAATCCTAGCACTTCCTTCCACCCCAATTTGAACAAACGAGGCAGACACACTAAATATGCAGGAGGCAAACCAAAGTGTAATAACTTTGATGAAGGCTGCCTATCTCTGGTTGTCCATTTCTTCACATCTGCAGTTTTTGTGTTGATACTCATGCTTAATTAATTTGTCTGAAAGTGTCCCATTTCAAACAATGACGATCACTTCATCCCTCCACTCCAAACAATTTACAAGCCTTATTTCAAGTGCTAGCTTCTCATCCTTCTCATTCTTTTGTGGAATGCCTCCTTTCTGGCTCCTATAAAGGTTTCTATACCAGCATTGCAGTGCTTCCCTCCGATGCCTTCATATGTCACAATTTGTGGTCCACTGTAAAGGAACCTGAGGTACTTCAGCGTCTTTTTCAGAAAGAACTGCAAAAAAGATTTACCCTTGGTCCTTTTCTGCATCCTCTGCTTCACACCTATCAAAGCAGTCTTGGCGGGAGCTGCCACTAGAACATTTTCTGGCAAGAAACACCTACTCATCAGTTTACAGTATCTGCACCTTGGTTGATGTCCATTTCTAGCAGCAATTCATTGATTCCATCTGATGATTACTTTCTCTAGCTAGCATTGATGATGCCATTAAAATCATTAAATGCTTTGGCTCCGGCTTTTGGTTCTCAAAAGAGGACATTACGGATGCATTTAAGTTGCTGCCAAATCACCAGTCTTTGTGGCATCTCAATGGCATTAAATGGGAAGATCACTACTATCTCACTATTTGGTTGACCTTTGGCTATAAAAACAGCCTGAAATTGACATGTTTTCTGAGATGCTTTGTTGGTTATTACTCAGTGTTTGTGACTGTTCAGCCATCACCCATCTTCTAGATGACTTCCTTCTTATCAGTCCTCTGAAGTCACCTCCTGCCACTGGAATGACTGCACTCATCTATCTATTCCTCGAATTAGCAGTTCCTCTGTCCAAGGAGAAAACGTTAGGACCATCTACGTCCATTGAATTTCTTGGCACTGAATCAGACATGAAACACATGGAAGACAGATTACACCCAACAAACTAAACTAGATTCAAGTTCTTGAGGAATCTTTTTCTGTTGGCTCCTCCTTAATCAAACACAAACTTCTCTCACTCCTGGGCTATATCAATTTCACAGTGTGAATAATCCCACAAAGTCTTTCATTTATTTCCTACCTTCTGACCTGTTGGCATCTACTGTCTCTGAACTGCAACATTACATCAACATCACTGCTGCAGCCAAATCTGATCTAGTCATGTGGTCCCATTTTCTTGCCTAGTGGAACAGATGTTCTATCTTTTACAGATATCCCTCTCATGACTTATATCCCAGGATATAGGTTTCATAGGTTTATTCAGAGCACAGAAGACTAATACTGTCCATACAGCTCCCCTCTAAATAACTTACTGATAACTCACAATGTTATTTCCAATTTGGAATCTATCCAGATTAGCTTTAAAAGCCTGCATGCTACTACTGGTTACCACCTCCAGTGGCAGCCTGTTCCAGATTGGCACAACTCTTACACTAAACTAGTGCTTTCTCCTAGTGGTACTATAGCTCTCCCTTATTAACTGTAATGGATGTGCTCTGGTCTGATAAAGTTGATCTCATAGCCTTAAGCCCAGCTTCTCCCTTAGGTTTATATCTGTGAGGGCCCTATAGACCATGCACATGTCTCCCCACAGTCTTCAATGTTCCAATGTGTACATCCCCAATTTGGTCAGCCTATCCTGGTAGTCCATACCTTGTACCTCATCGATCATCTGGGTAGCCCTTCTCTGAACCCTCTCCAGTGACATAATCTCTGTTTTGTAACCCGGGGATCAAAACTGTGCACAGTGCTCCATATGTGGCTATACCAGCAACTCATACAAGGGCAACAAGACCTCTCTCTTCCTACTCTTTATGTGTCTGTTTCTGCAGCTCAATATGTCACATGCTAGTTTGACCACCTGGCTACCATGCTGATTAAATTTAAGATAATTTGAGACCCTAATTCCCTGGTCCCTTTCATCAGTAACTTCCCTTAGTAGATGTCCATTTAGATTGTAAGTAGCCCCTGCATTGTTTCTGCCAAAATGCATGACCGTGAACTTATCCACATTAAAAGTCAGCCTCGAGTCCTATGCCTAGCCCTGCAATTTAATTAGGGTTTCCTGCAGTCTGTCAATTTCCAGGTCGTTATTAACCGTGGAGCCAATTCTAGTGTCGTCCACAAACTTAGCTTCCCACACACCCCCTCTGGCAGTCATTGAATGTATATATACATTAAAAAGGCAGGGACCGAATACAGACCCCTGTGGGACCCCACTCATCACCCTGACCATCCAGCGTTACATCCTCTGATTGTCACTCTCTGCTTTCTATCATGCAACCAGGAGCTAATCCAATGTGTTATGTTCCCCTGGATGCCGTGTTCTATCAGGGCGTCCACTAGTTCACCATGTGGTACCTTATCAAAGGCCTTGAAAAAGTCCATACAAATAACATCCACTGGACTACCTACATCCAACGCCTTTCTAACATTCTCATAGAATCCCAGGAAGTTTGTTTGACATGATCTACCATGTTTAAAATCATGTTGTGCATCGTCAATATCCCCTCTTTGCTGCATATCCGATTCTATATGGTCCTTAACAACCTATTCTAATACCCTGCCAAGAGTTGAAGTCAGGCTTATTGGTCAATAATTGCTAACATTCTGTCTGGAGCCTTCTTGAAGATGGGGATTACATTTGCCTCTTTCTATGCATCCACTGCTTCTCCCTGATCCAAGGAAGCCTGGAATGGGTAGGTTAGAGGTTCAGCCAAAACTTCAGCCAGTTCGATAACTACTTTAGGATGGATTCCTTCTGGTCCCAGGGATTTAACAGGATTCAAGCTGAGCAATCTATTTTTGATATCTTCCTTTTTTAATGCAATGATACAATTTTTTTCATGATGTTGTTTATTGCCCTCAGTCTTGATATTATATACAGATAAGAAATAGTTATTACACCTTTCATCCATGAGTGCATTACCTTGTATCAAACTACCATCTGTATCTTTGAGTGGGCCTATCCCTTGTGGTCCCCCTTTTATACAACTAATATAGCTGTAGAAAGCTTTATAGTTGCCCTTGCTTTTGTCGACCAGTTTTAGTTCATATTCCCTCTTGACTTTTAAGATACATTTTTTGGTCTTTTTAAGTAGATATCTATAATTACCACTGTCTTTCTCATGGCCACTTTCCTTGGCCTTGGCATAAGCTCTGTTTTTTTGTTTATCAGTTTTTTAATTCTGCCAGTCATCCAAACAGGAATCTTTCCTGATCTATTGTATTTCCTTTTGACAGGAATGTGCTTACCAACTATCCGATTTATCTTCATTGCCAGAGCATCCCACATTAAGGAAACAGATTTGTGTTGAAAGTCGTCCTTCCACTTCCATCTGCTGAACTCCTCCCTTATCTTATTGTAGTCAGCTCTGCAGTAGTTTCTGACTAATGTTTCACCTGAAGCCTTGGCAGTTTGATCCCTTATGATGAATTCTGCCCTGGCATGGTCACTGGAGCTGAGTGGGATAGTAACTCTGTATTGCCGTATGTTATCCTTCATATTACTTAGAACAAGGTCTAATATTTTAGGCTGTATTGTTGTTCCATGTACGTATCGTTCCATGCTGATAAGGCTGAACACATCCAGATATCTTGACTCCATCATAGTCCTAGCCGTATGGTTTTCCCAGTTAATGCTGGGAAGTTGAAGTCTCCCAGTATTATTAGGTTATCAGGAATGTCCCTGTTTTCAAAACTTTCTGTTAACTAGATATCAATTACCCGGGGGGAGAGGGGGTCTATATATCACTACAATGGTGATTTTGGCACTGACATGTCACCAACTCATGGCTATCCTGCTATCTTAGAGCATTCCTGGATCACCATTCCCTGGCCTCCTGACATATCCACCCTTTGAGACTTTTCAATGATATCTCCTCTCTTTGAAATCTACCCCATTGTAGCCACTGCATTTATATTAAGACATCTCTGGTCCTTGCAGTATGTCTCAATCTTTTCAGACAATCAACCAACAGGGGACATCATCAAAGGCAGGTCTTCATCCTATTTTATCATGTAGTTTATGCAGAGGCTGACTTGGACACCTCTATAATATAATTTTACTCTGAAATGTTTTAATATTCCTAGCTATGCCAATGAAGCAGCTGATTCTTTATCTCAATTTCAGTTCCAGGAATTTTGTCACATCTATCCCTCAGCAGGCATGGTAATTTTTCCTCCTCAATATGCTGATCTCATAATGACTTAGCATATTATCATCAGTAAGATGAAGCCTTCATGTGGTCTGCTTCAACACCTGCTACCCAAGCAACTTATACAATGGCTTGGAAGAAGTATTTCTCATTTTGTGCCTTCCAATCAATCCATAGGAGTTCTTTGTCTATTAGTCATTTACTGGCATTCATAACCTACTGCTATCAAGCCTTCAAATTACCACATGGGACTATAAAGCAATATTTATCTGGAATCCACATCTTCTTATATCAGTCAAATCCATTCCTGTCTTCAATTTTTTCCCATGCCTCAGTTAAACTCCTCCTGCTTCGAATTCAAAGACCATCATCTGCAAAAGCCCCTAAATGACTCCCTATCAATGGATCTATATTCCGACACCTGTTGGACTTACTGTGTACTGTTTCATTTGACCCTACAAGGAACATTATGATCTCATCAGCCATTTATTTAGCTTTTTATGTTTTTTGACAACCTGGGGAGTTTACAATATCACCAGCCTCCTCTGTGAAATTCCTTACAGTCGCTACTTTAAGAAAACAAGCAGATCATTACATCCTGTTACTTGCAGCTTCAACAACCAGCAGCCTGAACAAAGGAGTTCAGATTCCATATTAAATGACTCAGAATAACTGGTGCCCAGTAGTTCTTTTTGATCAATTTGTGCAATAACATGTTGCTCTGATTCCTCTCAACCTCTTGTGACATCTGACATTCATGCAGTGATGACTTCCAAATGGTTCATGGAGCATGTGACAGCTCTGCTACAATGGCTCAGACATAATCCTTATCCATGCTCAGGCAATTCCTTTCAGACTGGAGCAGCATCATCAGCATCCAAAAACAACATTCCTGATCATATCATCAAGAGACTTGGAAGATGGATCTCTTCATGCTTCAAAATATAAATCCCTAATCTGGAAGAAGAAATCAGACAAGTGTTTAGGATTATCACCTCTTAGTTTGCCCAGAATATGGGCAGTTCATTAGCCATGGTTCCTCAGAGGTTTCCTCCAGTTTCTTCCTTCTCCTGCATGCTGCTGTTCATATTCTCCTTGAGCTGGAGGACGTCATCTCACATTTGGGTTTTCTATTTCCCTAATGCTGCCTGGCACCTCTACTGAGGGTGGGAACAGAAAAAAGTCAAAGCTTAAGTATACACAAGCACCATACACTATTCACCAAACATTGAATGGGAGAGTTTTGCCCAATGCTCAATATGGGGGAATAAGTCCTCTCACAAATTAAATAAAATCCAGCCTCTCCCAGCAGCCCACACTTAGTGTGTTTCAAACACCCACTATCCTCCCTGCCTCTTCATACCCTAGCCTCGACATTGAAAAATCTCAATGTACACTTTTAGCGCTGTTGTCTTTTAGTATTTTAACCCCATATTTTCAACATAGCATTCTTATGACCTGACCTCATGATGAAGAGTGGAGAATGTTTTCAAATCCTGCCCTAATGATGATTTCGCACCACAAGTGTGAAAACACATTTTGGCCAGGATTTGAAAACTGACAGCTGTTACATTCATGAGGTGGTGTGAAAAAATGGCTATGTTAAAAATGTAGGGTGAAAATATAGAAAATTACCAAAGTTACAAGCATGTGTTGAGAAATTTCAATGTACGCTCATAACTTTTATTATTTTTAATATTTTTACCCCCAAATTTTCAACATCTCCTTCTTATGACCCCACATAGCATTCTTATGACCCACCTCATGAACAAGGGTGGAGGAAATTTTCAAATCCTGCTTGAAATGTGATTTCACACCACATGTGCGAAAACACATTTTGGCCAGTATATGAAAATGACGACTGTCACATTCATGCGATGGTATGAAAAATGGCTATGTTGAAATCTGGGATCTCAAAATATTGGTATTAAGTTTATAAGTATGCATTGAGAAATGTCAACATACGCTCATAACTTTGTTGTTTTTCAATATTTTCACCCAAAATGTTCAACATAGCTTTAAAATTTTCAAATCCTGCCCAAGAGGTGATTTCACACAGAGACAGATTTGCATAACTTCAGCATCATAGTTCATGAGGTTCATAGGTTCATAGGAAGAATATGTGATCGAAGGATAAGCCCATTTTGATCACGCCATCTATTCTAGGTGGAATTCATATTTTAGTTCATCCATGTACAAGTCAAGCTTCAATTTAAATTGTGTTAAATTATCACTATGCACAACTTTATGTGGGAGGGAGTTCCTTATTGGGATTATTCTCTGAGTAAAGAAATTATTTCTCTTTGAGGTCCTATTTGTATTGGCCTTTAATTTCAGATTATGCGATCTAGTTAAACAAGCTGAAGGATGCCAATCTAGATAAATGGCTTCAAACAAAAATTCATCCTTCATAGCTCTGTAAAGTAAACATAGGTCTCCTCTCAAGGAATGATATTCCATAGGGTACAGATTTAAATTTTTTAATCTTTCATTGTAAAATAGGGGGCACATACCAGTGATGTGCTTAGTAAATCTTCTTTGAACTCTCTCCCTCGATCGTTTGTCTTGAATTGAAATGGGAGCATAGAATGAGGAACAGTAATCAAAATGTTATCTCACAGTACTGGTGTATAATGGAATTAATATAGCTGGCTCCCTACTTTTTATGCTTTCAGTATACAACTAGTTAAATGAGTACACTGCTCTTCATAGTCTCCTTGAGGTGGGGTCCCAGAATGATCATGTTGAAAACATTGGGGGAAAAAATCTTAAAAATGACTAAGTTATGAGGAGAAGTTCAAAACCCATTCTGAGGTGCCATCTTTTGGATGAGATGTTAAACCAAGGTCCCATCTGCCTGGATTGGTGGTAGTTCAGGTGGATGTTAAAGATCCCATGGCACTTATCGAAAAGAGTTGGGGAATTTCCCTGGAGTCCTGGCCAAATTTCCCTCATTCACTAAAAATACCACCAACAGCTTAATCTGGTTCAAGGTCAGTTGATATTCGTCTGAATCCCCCTCCCCCGGGTCGTGCCTGAAAATAGGCAGGATTTGTCTAGTGCACTTACCCGGTCAACAAAAACTAAATAAAATAAAATAAATTGAACCACATACCTGATTTCCTCAGTTCACAGCACAGCATTGAAGAGTGGAGATGTGTCTCTGATCCAGAGAGGATTACAGTGTTGGACCCCCAGTTGGTAAGTAAAGGGTGGGAGGGTGGTTGGTGATAAGTAGGAGGAGGGTAATGGTGGTGGCGGGCTGGCAGAGACAACAGACATCAATAGATGTTTTTCTTTTTTCCAGGATAAAACTAAAAAAATGACAAGGGATGGTTTTCTTTATTTCAGGTACCTGCACTGGGAATTGGGCACCCCAGTGTTGGTGTTATTTTTCATGCCACAGGGGGTGAGATCCCCTGTGTCACACACTGAAAATGGGTGGTGTGGGGGCTACTAGCCTGCACCTGTGTTAGGAAAATTAAAAGGGATGGGGGTGTGGGGTGCTGGGTGCTGAGCGGAAGGGTCAGGTCTGGGGATAAAAATGGCAGTGGTGTGCCGGCTGCTAGCAAAACATTAATGGATTGTTTTCTTTTTTATAGGATCTATAAAAAATTTTAGTAAGGCTATGAGAGACAGTTTTCTTTATTTCAAGTATCATCCCAGCACTGGGGATTGGGCACCCCAGTGTCAGTGTTATGTTTGGCAGCACCAGGAGTACGCTTCCCAGTGTCACACACTGAAAACGGAAGGGGGGGTACTAGCCGGCACTGAAGATTCGGAATCCTTGTGTCAGAAACTTAAGAAGGGACAAGCAATACTTGGCAGAGAGAGGGAGGGATTGTTTTTAAGTTGGGGGGCATATCACTGCAGGTAGATCATGGTGCGATCAGCTTTGCTTGCTCGGCAGTATTATGCAGATCAAAGGAAAGAGCCGTCCTATCATTGGGCCCACTCTTTCCTTCAAACTACATGAAGTTTCCAACCAGCAAGACCAGAACATTATCATGATCAGCCTGGTTGATGATTGGTCTGATATTGACAAGCCTCTTGCATCTTGCCCTGTATTGGACCAGCAGTGACACACCTGCTAAGGCAAACATAAAAAACAAGGCAAAATCAGTTCATTATCACGTAAAGAATGGGGACATAGCACTGCAATATTAGATAAAAGCATTACATATGTTGGCAGAAAAAAGCCCAATGCCCCATTCAGTCTGCCACCCTTCCCAAAGTAATTCTCCTGTGCTGGCGCAAATGACCATCACTCTCTCAGCCCTTCCCCTTGCCCACCCATCCTGCCTTTAGCATGCCCTGTCTCACCCTTGTTTGAATCCACCCATTGTTTTGGCACTCGCCACTTCTTCTGGCAGTCTGTTCCACTTGCCCACCACACTTTCTGTGAGACAATACTTGTAGACATCTTTCCTGAATCTTATTCCAGCCAGCTTTAGTGGATCCCCCTTGTGCTTGTATTCGTACTCAGGGTAAACAGATTTTTGCATATCACACTGATTATCCAATTGATATATTTGTACTGTATATCTAATATGTCCTTCTGTTTTCTTCTAGTCTCCATGATGTACATATTAATGTCCCTCAGTCTTTTCTTACATGTCCTCTCTCCTGACCCCTAGATCATCTTGGTCACCCTTCTTTGTATAGCTTCTACATCATCAATGTCTCTCCATAGCTATGAGTTCCAGAACCTCATTCGGTATTCCTGGTGAGGGTAGACCAGTAATCTATAGAGGGAAAGGCTTATCTTCCTGTTTCTGTTGCTGATCCCTCTTCCTTATACCATATGTGTTACCATACCCAAAATGGAGATGGAAGAAGGCTGTTGCCCTTCATGTCTATCCTCCACTTCTCAGAAGTGGTATCCATGTAATAAGCATTTGAAAATGTATTGATCTGATTTCCTTTGGAAAGTATTTACAATTTCAGGTTTAACTAACACTTCAGAAAGGCTGTTCCAACCCCCTACAACCCATTGTTTAAAATAATTATTTCTGGTTTCCTTATTGAATTGTTATGTTGTTAATTGGAACTTGTGTCTGCAAAAGTTGTGTGTCTGTATTTTTGGGGGGCATCCACATATCCTCCTTTAGTGGCTTATCAGATATTATTTTATATAAGTATAGCAAGCTTCCCTTATCCCAGTTTGTTGAGTCTTTTTTCATAAGTAATAGTTCTTGTCCCAAGCACAGGTTTTGTCACTATGTGTTGAACCTTTTTTCAAAGGTTTCAATATCACATTCATGATAAGGGTTCCAGAATGGAGGACAAAAATCTGTGTGTGGTCTAATATGTGTTCTGTATAAGAGTCTAACCACCTGTTCTGATATATTTACAAATTATTTTTTACAGTTTGTGATTCAATTTGCATTGCTGGCAACATGTTTATAATGCAAAATGCGTGTAAGGTCATTACTCATTATAATGCCTAAATCTCTTACATTATAAACATCCTGGAATTTGATACCATTGAAAAAAGAATTATTTTTAGGTTCCCTGTTCCTAAATGCAGAGCCACACGCTTATTTTCATTAAAGGAGATCCCATTTTTAATGCCCATACTTGTATTTCCTTTAAATCATTTTTGTAATTTTAGATGATCTAATGTGTTTTCCACTTGTCTGCCTAGTTTTGTGTCATCTGAGAATTTCTGCAACCAGTTCTTTACATTCCTTTGCATGCCTGCAACACAACAAGAAAATGGGTTGGAGTCAGGACCAAGCCCTGAGGGACTCCACTGTTCCCCACATGTCATCTGATAATATTCAATTAATTTATACTTGCAGTGATCTCTTTGTTAGCTAGCAGTGTGAACATTGCATTATTGTTAGATTAATACCAGTGTCTCTCATTTTCCTCAAAAGAAGGTCATGTGGAAAGATGTCAAATGCCTTTTTGTAGTTTAGATATATCATTTCCATGGGAATATTGTTGCCTAGACAGGCACTTACACTTTCATAAAATGATGGTAGTTTGGTGAAACATGATCTATTTTTAGTAAAGGTATGTTCTGGTTTGTTTTTGATACCTTTTAAGTCAACTTTATTGTTTAATCTCTCCCTTATTAGATGCTTCATAGGTTTTCCTGAAACAAAAGTAAGAATGAAGGTCTATAAGTCTCTTTATTGTTATTTCCACCTTTTTATGTTGGCGCGCTAGCGCAGCCAACATCTTGCAGTAGTGCAGATTTGGAGGCGCAGTCGCTGTTGGGTGAATGCAGGGCACACTTCAGTAGGTGCGTCCCTCATTCACCAATCAGCCAGCATGCTGGCACCACACCACCCAGGTGAGCTCATCTAATGAAAGGTCCACTGCAATGCGAGCAAAGCTCATCACACACAGCAGACCTCCCAACGTGCTTACTGGGAAACACAAACATGAAGGCACACTGCCCGCCAAACTGCCAACTTTGGGGGAACCTCCCATTGGCTTTCCCTGCCCCAATGTATATGCCGAGGGGGGAGCCCACTCCCTGTCGGCATTAAGAACCCCCCCATTTGTTATATGCCAAGGGGATGCCCAATCCCCCTCGGCTCTTGCCCCCCCACTTTTCTTGTGTGCCGATGGGGGTGCCCAATTCCCATCTGCATAAAGTAACCCCTCCTTTTGTTGTGTGCCAATGGGGGTGCCCAATCCCCCGTCAGCTACAGCTGCCCCCCCAAAAATCAAGGCTTTGTTTGCATGCTGGGAGCCCACCCTAGCATGCCACATGCCCCTGTAAACAGAAAAATGGTCCCGCAATTTTTTTTTTTGTACCTGTGGAAAAAGGAAACGGCCCCTCGGCAGTCTCCCTGCCTCCCTCCCACAACCCACACCCACCCACTGCGCACCTGCCTCCCCCACACCCCTCACCCCATACTTATCTGCAGAGTCTGGCACGATGATCTTTGGTGGACTGGGAACACATCTACACTCTTCAAAGCCGACCGAGAACTGAGGAAATTCCGGTAAGCTGTATAATGGAATAAATAGGGTGTTTGCAAATTTTGATCAATATCTCAGGCATGTTTTGGAATTTTGGCACCAAATTTTCAACATGGGGTTTTTGGGACCCCTCCTCATGAATTATGGCACTGTCATGGTGTTACTAGGTCCCAAGAGGTGATTTCACAGTCACTGCAAGGAATCACCTTTCGGGACTGAGTAATGAAACAACAGTGCCACTGTTCATGAGGGGAGCTCTCAAAAAGCCTATGTTGCAAATTTGGTGACAAAACTCCCAAAAATGGCTGTTTTACAAGTGTGCGTTGTGCTGTTTCTACACACACTCGTAATGACATGAATTTGTAATATTTTCACTCCAGATTTTCAAACTTGCCATTTTCCACACCTCCTGATGAACAGTTCAGTAGTCATTTTACATACCCTGCCCAAAATGTGTTCTCGCACGTCCGGCACAGAATAGCGCAGTCGCTGTGCAAAATCACTTTTTGGCACAGTTTGAGGAAATGATGGTGACACTGTTCATGAGCAGAGGTCCTAAAATGCCTATGTTGAAAATTTGGTGCTGAAAGTCCATAAAATGACTGTGTTGCAAGCGTGTGTTGCGCAGTTTCCACGCACCCTTGTAACTTTACAAATTTGCAATATTTCCATGTCAGATTTTTAACACTGGCATTTTTTCACACCTCCTTGTGAACAGTACAGCTGTTATTTTTCACATTCTACCCAAAATGTGTTTCCACACCTGTGGCACACAATGGCATGGTAGCTGTGGGAAATCAACTTTTGGGACAGATTAACAAAATCACAGCACCACAGTTCATAAGGGGAGGTCCCAAAATGCCTATGTTACAAATGTGGCTACCAAACTCCCAAAAATAATTGGGTTACGGACATGTGTTGCACAGTTTATATGCATGCTCATTGCTTCACCAATAATTCATATTGTCACTCCAGATTTTCAATGTTGCCATTTTTTTGCAGCTGGTGCAGAACGCGGCTGCCAGGCTATTGACTGGTGTTTCAAGAGCCAGTCATATAACTCCTGTGCTCCGCAGTCTGCACTGGCTGCTGATTAAGTGGTGGATCACCTTTAAGGTTGCTTTGTTAACCTATAAGGCCCTACGTGACCAGGGACCGAGTTACCTGAAAGATCTGTTTTGTCCCTACTGTCCCTTCCGTCCTCTCCGATCCACTGATGAGGAATTGCTAGAAGTTCCCAGGGTACGTTTGCAGACATCGGAAGCAAGGGCATTTAGCTTTGTTGCTCCGTCCCTGTGGAACTCTCTATCTTATCAGGTAAGAGATTGCCTAACCATTCAGAGTTTTAATATTACTTTAAAAACTTATCTTTTTAACCTGGCTTTTATTGATTGATATGGTTATTCGTTATGTGGTTTTATATTGTTTTTGTTGGAATTTATATGTTGTTTATAATTATTTTATTTTATGTATTGTATATATTTTATTGTACAGGCACCTTGGTTTTAGAAAGGCACCTTTTTATAAATAAAATTGATTAATTGATTGATTTTTATGCCTCCTCATGAACAATACAGTTGTCATTCTCCACATCATGCCCAAAAATGTGTTTTCATCCCTCTGTCATCAAAGGCACAGTTGCTGTGCAAAACCACCTTTCAGCTAACAAAGTAATTGTGCTGCTTTTCATGAGGTGGCCTGACAAGCAGCCCATGATGAAAATGTGGAGTGAAACTACCACCACATGCCTATGGTGTTTGGTTTCCAACTGTAGCACCCCACCCGGTACAGACTGACAGGCGTCCAGGGTGTGACTTGGGATCATCGGATGTAATGCTCACGCCATTCCACCCCCCCAGCCCCACCCTGCAGCCACTGACAGGCATCATGGTGTGCCTTGCACTGTTCTACCACAAAGTTCACTCCACGCTTCTATACTGCACCCACATCAGCGTATTTCCTTATGGAATGGGATAAGTATAATGCCCAAAGACCCCAAAGCACACCCAATGGCATGAGCGTTATAGCTGATGACCCAAAGGCACATTCCAATGCCTGTCACTCTCTACAGGGTGGGGGTGGGGTTGGCATCACTTCAATACTTCACTGGCATTCCTATTATGCATCTGTAGCTCCAGCACTGCCAATGCCAGCACGACAACATTCGGCATTGACAAATGCTTGTTGTGAGTAGGCACCATGATTGCCTTTTGCCTGTCTTGAGGTACTTAACCAGTTTTAAGGTCCCACTAAAAAAAAAATATATCTTTTCCTTGATTAGTTGTGGGTGCAGTAGGTCAAGTCCAGCTGATTTGTTTATATTGACCTTAGTTTGGTTTTCCCTTACGTGAACGGCAATTGTTTTGGGTGGAGGAGCATTCCAGCATTGATCAATTACTATAAACTACTGGTGTGATCTTGTTTCAGACAGAAGCCCATCTCTTCAAGTGGTGTAACAGGGTGTGCTTTGAAACAACTGAGAAGCTGCATGGGATATACTATACTATATTGGACTAGAAATCTGCAGCAGATCTCTCTCTTATTTACATCTGAGGGAAGTTTTCCTTACTTTACAGTCTTACATTGGTATTGCTTTGTGTTTAATTATTTTCGTTTTTAAATCAGGAAGGGGGTTGTCAAAACTACTTATCTTGCGAGCAACTTCAGAAGGGTTGAAATAACTGCATATTTGATTTTCCTTTGTGGGTAACTGGACTGTCTACTAGTATTCTGTAACAGTTTGCATCAAATTACTTTTAAACAGTTGACAAATCAGTTACTGGAGGTTAGCTGAATTACTATAAAGGGCAGTACTCACCAGGGTGGTGGAACAGTGGTGTATTTGATTGTTTCTAACAGTCACCAGTGGTTGTGAACTACCCACCCACCTTTCCCCACCCCCACCCACCAGGTGAGACGTTTCCTTTATAGCCAAGGTTCTGACATCACTTCCTCAACAGGTCTTGGGGCAGAACTGTCATATTCTTAATAACCGAGCACAGTGCATAAAGGGTAAGTACACACCACAAAAAGGAAGAAAAAAATATGTATATTTATATATATATTATATATTGTATATTATAAGGGAGAGGGACATGTGGGGAGTGGTGCAATGCACTGGCTGTGGGGCAGCAGTTTTCTGAGAGACATTCTGGAAACTGCATTGCTGTCCTATCTGCAGGCAACTGTCAGCTCTGAGGGAGGAGGTTACCCACCTCCAGGCTGAACTGGGAAGGACTAAGGAGGCCTCCCCCACCCAAAGAGCACCACTGCCACAGAGGCTGCCAAGTATGAAGAGCAGTTGGACCACAGTGGGTTCTGGGAGGGTATGAGTGGTGGAACAGAGGCAAAGCCCCCTAGTTGTACCTCTACACAAACCATATGCCAGTCTGGCAGAGCAAGGTTCCTCTATGATGGCACCCTCAGTGGAGACCAAGAAGAATGCTGAGGACACCCACAAAGGAGACCCACAGAAGGGTGGCAAGGGACACCATAGGGGAAGGAAACAGCTTCTGACAGGGGACTCAGTTGTTAGTGGGGTAGACCTGGGAAGGAGAGGAGAGGGAAGAAGGTACCTGCCTGGTGCCATGGCTTGAAGGGACAAGAAGCGAATCCTCAGGATTGCAGAAGCAGCATCACAGAAGAGGAAACTAGATATCATTGTCCACCTTGGGACAAATGACCTAGCTAGGCATGGGATCAGTGCAGTGCAAGATGAAACTGTGGAGTTGGGGAGGGGCCTCAGACAGGTAGCAAGCATGGTTACCTTCTCAGAGGTGCTGCTAGTCCATGGCAGGGGTAAGGCTAGGGTACTACACACCATGCAGTTTAATGAATGGTTGCAAAACTGGTGCAGAGCACAGGGCTTTGGCTTCATTGGGGACTGGGGGTACACCTGGAGAGATGAAGGTTTATACTGGCATGATGGTCTGCATCTGTCCATGAAGGGAACCAAGATCCTAAGTGACAGGTTTAAATGCTTCCTTGGCAAGCTTTTAAACTAGCCATGGGGGGGGGTGCTAATAAGAGGCAGGAAATTTCAAGCCTCCCCCCACAAAACATGATGGGTAGTAAGGTAGACACTAAGGTACAGTGCTCAACAGAGGGCAGGACAGGGGTAAATGGAAAAATAGACAAGGGCAAAAAGAGCAGGCATGGGGGGGAAAAAGGATAAAGCCAACATTAAATGGAGGGCAATGAGTACCAATGCCCGTTGTCTGGGAAACAAGCTTCCTGAGCTAATAGCCTTGATGGAAGATGAACACTTGAAAATTGTGGCAGTCACAGAAACATGGTACACGGAGAACCATGACTGGGATGTCAACATACCGGGGTACACAGTCTACAGAAGGGACAGGGAGGGGAAGAGAGGAGGTGGAGTAGCTCTATACAAAGGGAAGGGATCAAAGCTACAGAACTGAAAAGTAAAGGGGGAGGACAAGAGGCACTCTGGGTCACCTTGGAGACAGGGAATGGCATCACAGTCCGCACAGGGGTTGTATACAGACCCCCATCTCAAGGGGAGGAAATGGACAAGAAAATGATAGAGGACGTTCTCAAAATGGTTGAAAAAGGGGAGATACTGTTGATGGGGGACCTGAATATGCCAGATGTTATCTAGATGACATGTACTGCAGCCACATCCAAGAGCAGAATCATTCTCGATGCCCTGCAGGGGGCAGGCCTTAGACAGCTAGTGTTGGAACCCACTCGGGAGGAAGCAATACTAGACCTGATACTCTCAAATGGAGAGAGGATCACAAATTTAGAAGTCAGTAGACATCTGGGAACAAGCGACCACTGCACAGTGTGCTTCACAATAAGCACAACCGTGGAGACAAGCCATATAAAAATAAGCATACTGGACTTTAGAAGGGCTGACTCTGGCAAAATGGGTGAATACCTGAGGAATACACTAGCAAATGGCCAAAAAGGAGGGGTGGAAGAACAATGGAGAAACATTAATACTGCCATCATAGAGGCAACAAGCCTTTGTGTGAAACAGATAAAGAAAACAAAGTGGAGTAAAAAACCACTATGGTTCTCAAAAGAGGTGGCAGGGAAGGTTAAGGAGAAAAAGGCTGCATTCAAAAAGTATAAGGCATCACAGAAGGAGCACGACAGAGAACTGTATCAATTAAAGCAGAAAGAAGCGGGGAAGGTAGTCAGAACAGCAAAAGCCCAAACTGATGAAAAAATAGCCAAGACAGTTAAGAAGGGGGATAAAACCTTTCATAGGTACATTAGGGAGCATAGAAAGGTTAAGGGAGGAAGAGTGAAGATTAATAAGGGAGCAGGGATGTGGGCAGAGGGAGACAGTGAAAAGGCAGAGATACTGAATGAATAATTTTGCTCAGTATTCACAAAAGAAGATGAGGAGGAGTTACCTAAACCAGACAATAGAAGCACTCTGGGTAGGGGGGTTGACACCAGTCTATTTACAGAAGAAAGAGTCCTGAAAGAACTCCTAAAACTCAAGGTGGACAAAGCAATGGGGCCTGATGGGATTCACCCCAGAATCCTAAAAGAACTAAGGGAGGACCTAGTGACACCACTGACCACACTTTTTAACAAATCATTGGAGGATGGGGTGGTACCTGAGGACTGGAGGAGGGCAGATGTGATTCCCCTTCACAAAAGTGGGAGCAAGGCAGAAGCAGGAAACTACAGACCTGTAAGTTTGACCTCAGTGGTAGGGAAAATGATGGAATCACTTCTAAAAGAAAGAATTGTTGAATACCTAGAAGCCAGCGGGGCACAGGACCCAAAGTAGCATGGATTTACAACAGGAAGGTCATGTCAGATGAATCTAATATATTTCTTTGACTGGGTGACCAAAGTAATAGACCAGGAAGGGGCTGTGGATATGGCCTACCTAGACTTTAGCAAGGCATTTGACACAGTCCCACACAAAAGATTAATAATGAAGTTAGCCAGCCTGGGAGTGGGTCCCAGTGTGGTAGCCTGGGTTGCAAACTAACTGCACAACAGGACACAGAAGGTAATAGTGAGTGGAACACATTCTGAAGAAAGGGGGGTCACTAGTGGAGTACCTCAATGCTCAGTACTGGGTCCAGTCCTCTTTAACATCTTTATAGGTGACATTGCAGAGGGTCTGAAGGGAAAGGTATGCCTCTTTGCAGATGATACAAAGATCTGTAACAGAGTTGATACACAAGGTGTAGAAAGGATGAGAAGGGACTTGGCAAGTTGGAGGAATGGTCAGACATATGGCAACTTAGATTCAATGCAAAGAAGTGCAAAGTAATGCACCTGGGAAACAAAAACCCAGGAGAAGAGTACACAATAGCAGGGGAGGTACTAACAACAACAAAAATGGAACGGGACTTGGGGGTAGTCATATCAGATGATCTAAAGGTGGGTAAGCAATGTGAGAAGTCAGTAATTAGAGCCAGGGGGATACTGGGATGCATAGGAAGGAGCATCACAAGTGGGAAAAGGGAAGTGGTTATCCCTCTGTACAGACAGTTGGTGAGACCCCATCTGGAGTACTGTGTGCAGCTTTGGAGACCTTATCTATGCAAGGACATAGACAGGATGGAAGCAGTCCAGAGGAGGGCAACTAAAATGGTGCAGGGTCTGCATCAGAAATCATATGAAGAGAGACTGAGAGAGCTTAATATGTATACCCTTGATGAAAGGAGGGACGGGGGACATGATAGAAATGTTCAAGTACCTCAAGGAATCAACAAAGTCCAGGAGGGTAGCATCTTTCAGAAAAGAGATTGTAAGAACAAGGGACACAATTTAAAGATAGAGGGGGACGCTCAGGGGTAATGTGAGGAAATCTTTTTCATGGAGAGAGTGGTGGATGCGTGGAACTGCCTTCCTGGGGAGGTTGTTGGGGCTAAAACAGTGGGGGAATTCAAACATGCATTGGACAGACACAAGGCAATTGTAGTGGGGATGGCAGGAAGTAGGCTGTTGGTTAACTAGAATCTGCAGCTTATCCAGTAGGTAGGGAAATGGGCAGACTGGGTGGGCCAAGTGGTCGTTATCTGCCGTCAAAGTCTATGTTTCTATGTGAACAATTTCAAATGGAATAGCCTCAGAATTTAGTTCTTCACCTGAGATACTATAATTGTTCTTGTCTCAACTCTTAAGTGCCCAGTTTTATCAAATACCGAACAGAAAAACCTGTTTAATGAGTTACCATTTCTTTGGGTGCACTTTGCTTTACCCTGTTTATCATATAGGATCTACTGATCTGTTTACCTCTTTGTTGCTGACAGACTATAAAAGCCATTGAAATTGTCCTTAGTGTGGGCAAGCTTAAATTCCATATATCAGTTCTTTAGTATTCTTTATGCTGTTACATAGTTTTTAATATCATCTCTTAGAGATTATCTGAGTCTCATGTATAGATTTTCTTTCTTAGCTATGCTTATCTTCACATTGTGTGTGAACGTAACTGTTTTCTCCTCCATTGTTGGTAACATTGTTCCATGTCTGCATTTTTTTTTTTTATCTTTAGACCAGTAATACTTTTAGGTCATTTTTTACAGTATGAAATTTGCCTTGTAATAGTTACACATTGTAATTATACCTTTCTGTTTGTTGGTGTTTCTGAATGTACTAAGCTATACCATCCTATGGTCATTTTTCACTTACAGTAGGTGTTCTCTAACCTTAATTTCATTAATTTCTTGTGGTATGTTTGTTAATATCAGATCTAGGACATTATTCTCCCTTGTCACCATTTGATGTAATTGGTCAACAAATTGAGACAAATATTTTTGTTGGTGTTAGATGAACATAATATTTGTCAATTAATGCCTGGTGTTTTAAATAATTCATTATTATTGTATCATCCATGTCTACTGCAGATGTTATTTATAATAATAATAATAATCTTTATTTATTATGTGTCTTTCAGATATCAAGGCGCATTACAAAACTTAAAACAATAAAACAGCAGTAATAAATACATAGTAAAATCCCAAAATTAACCTTTCTAGTCACAGTATGTCCTAGTTCATAAATAGATCTTCAGTGCCTGTTTAACCTTACGGTTGCACTCCGAAGCTGACAGGGTAGAGAATTCCAAAGGGCTGGGGCCATGTACATGAATGCACAAGCCCCTGAAGACTTTAAAACAACCATTGGAATCTCTAGCAACCCCTCATCTGCCGAATGGAGCAATTGCTTGGGGCAGTAAGGAGACAGGAGCTCTTTCAGATAGTCAGGGCCAAGTCCACTTAAGGTTTTATAAGTCAATAATCCAACTTTGAAGGTGATCTGCTACTGAACTGGCAGCCACTGCAGTTCGCGTAGCACTGGTGTAATATGGGAAGTCAGAGGAGTCCCCGTCAACAACCAGGCCGCAGCATTCTGCACCAGCTGCAAGTGGCAGATATCAACCCCCATAAGTCCAAAGTAAAGGGAGTTACAATAATCAAGGTGCAAGGTCACAAAGGCGTGGATCAATGTGGGAAGATCATCGGACAGAACAAGGTGCTGGATTCTAGCGATGTTCCTCAGATGACAAAAAAGGATAACTTAATGACAGACGACACCAGAGATCGCAGTGTCAACCCGTTGTCAAGTATCACCCCTAAGCCCCACACCCATTCAGAGGCAAGGAGCTGGGAATCTCCCCAGAAAAGCCGCATGGGTTGACCAGCCCCTGACCTCCCTATCCGGCGACCTGGATCCACAACCATCACCTCAGTCTTCCCTGGGTTCATGCTCAGCCAGTTTGAATTCATCCAGTCCTGAATTTTGGTGAGGCTGTTATTAAATACCAAGAGTGCTCCATCCTGGTCAGGTGCAAAAGACAGGTAGAGCTGGGTATCATCAGCATAGCAGTGAAACCTCAGCCCATACCATCTTACAATGTCTCTAAGGGCAGCATATACACCGTGAACAACATGGGGGACAGTACAGAGCCCTGAGGAACCCCACATGACAGAGAGAGAGGGTCAGAGAAATAAATCCGTGACACCACCCTCTGAGTTCTGTCAGTGAGGAAAGACCTAAACCATCTGAGGACTGAACCAGTCAGGCCACAGATGAACCTCAGGTGCTCGAGCAGCACCACATGATCCACGGTGTCAAAAGCTGATGAGAGATCAAGAAGTACCAAGATGGACCAGTTTTTTCAATCTCTCACCATCAGGAGATCATTGAGCACCTGAACCAGTGCAGTCTCGGTACTGTGCCTCTTTCCAAAACCGGATTGGAGAGGTTCGTAGATGCTATGAATGGTCAGATGGTTCTCCGGCTATACAGCCACTACTTTCTCAATTGCCTTCCTCACAAAGGGGGAGGTTAGAGATATGTTTGTAGTTTGCCAGACAGTCTGGATCCAAAGAAGCTTTCTTCAAGAGGGGTATCACCACTGCCTCCTTCAGGGAGCTAGGATACTCACCCGACTCAAGGGAGCACTAGACTATCTGCGCCAAGACCGGGCCAATAATATCACAACATCCCATAATCAAGGAAGTTGGGGCCAGGTCTAAACTACAGCACATAGGGTGCATACCCTGGACAATCCACATAATATCCATGATCTACAGCTGGTCGAAGGTGCTCCAAGAGAAGTGAGGGGCAGTGGCCAAACACCAATCATCAGCAACTCCCATAGAATATGTTGATCGGATCTCCGCCCTGATGTCGGCCACCTCATCAGCAAAAAAACGAGCAAGATCCTCATACTCCAATTGTGAAAATGCTCTTCAAACCTGTAGGCAAGTTGGGTTGCACAGCCTGTCCACAGTTCGAAAGAGCTGAGCTGGTCAGTTATGAGTGGTAGAAATCTCCCCGGACAGGAACTCTGACTTCTTATGGGAGATTGCTGACTGGTAGAGTTGGTAATGCTCTAGCAGTCTAAGATGGTCAACCTCCAGGGTGGATTTCCACCAACAATACTCTAACCTTCGTCCTAATTGCCACAGCTCCCTCAAGGTCCCGTCAAACCACGGAGACCGAGGGCAGAGAGAGAGAGGATGAACGCAGACAGGAGCAACAGAATCCAGAGCTGTAGTAATGGCCTCGTTATAAGCCAGAACCAAAGCCTCTGGGTCCTTGCTTGCCATAGTAAATTCCGATAGATCAAGCACCACCTCTAGGCCATCAGGGCTCAAATCCCGTAAAGGGAGGTACTTAACCATCTCCACAGGGGTAGGCCTATGAAGAGGGGTGCAAAAATTGAATCTCACAGTGTAGTGATCAGACCAAATGACAGGTTTCATCTAACAATTTTTTATTTTTGTCTTGTCGTCACTTTTTGGTGGCCTGTGACAAACTTCTATCATGTTACTTTCCTTTGATGTTTGTTATTGACGAAAGTGAAGTCTTGCACTGGCATCTCTCACAAGAATGGTCAAGAGGCAAGATGGCGGATGCTAATAGTCAGAGGTTCCTCGTGGCTGCAAGGGAGAGCCAAAGCCAAAATCAGACATGGATTTGGCTGGGGAGTCTCAGCAGAACTGCTACTATGTGCTAAGGCTCCCCTGATGCTGGTAGTGTTTGGAACAGAGTGGCAGACCACTCACATCGAAAAGAGAACCAGGAAGAAGCTCAGTCCTGCAGATAAGGACCTTGGGACGAGAGCAGGCAAAGAACACTGAGTCATAGGCTGTTCCTGCTGAGGTCGCAGTTGAACAAGGTAAACTGCGACCTGCAGGACCAAAAGTGGACCTCAAACAGAACATAGAGTTTCCCTGCTAGAGGCACTGCCACCTCATCTGAATGAAATAAGCTGAAGGGGTGCTCTGAGGATCCGAATTAGGCCTACGGAATTGGTCTCTGTCCCCTTCCTTGGTTGAACAAGGTAAACCAAGGGGGTTCAGCAGTTCTGCACTAAAAACAGAGCATAATTTACCACATAGTAACCAGAACATGGAAAAATGAAAAAAAGAAAACACTGTAATACTTATACTAGCCCTGACGCAGCAATTTAATCTAGGCTAAAACTATAACAGATAACAGACAACAAAGGATTACAGCGCTGGCTGATAGTATAGTGCACTGTAAACCTACAGTAGACAGCTGTGATTTACATTATGTGAAAAGGCTAGCAATTTTAGCACGCAAAAAGGGAATGTAAATCCTTACCTAGCTTAGTTTGGCACAGAACCAAGAACAAACGTGACCAGCCTGGGATGATGCACAAAAAAAATTGAGGATTCTCAGAGCTGCGAGGGAGGAGACAGATACAAGAGAGGAGAAGGATCAAATTTTGAATTTGGGATTCCTTTTGTGCATCAGCCTACGAGAAGAGCACTTGATAACCCATGTGTTGAGACTTGGAGTGCTGTAAAAAGGTGCAATTGATAATGCCCTATTACTTATTTTGTGGTAGAGTGGCTTCTGGATAGGCTCTTATAGAAGAGCCTGAAAAGATGACGGCTGGAATGATCTGGGCTGCTTGAGTTTGAGTTTATACTATTCATTGCAGAGCGGAGTTGGACCTCTGTATGAAGACTTCTTAGTGTGTTTGTAGTAAGTAAAAGGTGCTGCTTTCTATTACCCAAGACATTGGGACTGTTTGTTAGGCTGTGAGAGGGCCGTAGACTGTACCTGATGTCGGGACTTTTGTGGCTGCTTTTAATCTAGCAGCCTATTCCTTTCTTACCCTGGTTGAACTAGCAGAGTCTCTCCAATAAGGGGTTGAGCAAGAAGCCATGAGAGGGCCTGTTGCTCTGGAGAGATCGTGAACTGGCCATTGGTAACAGTTTGAGTGGTGAGAGCTCTTGCTGTTATTCTTGTGTGCCCTGTATTGTTTCTGCGGTGATTGCCTCCTCTGTGTTTTGAGTGTAATGTATACTGTTCCTCTAAACTGGAAGATTCGTTCCTGTCACTGGCACTACATTAGAATCCTTGTCCTTATAAGAACTATGGGAACTGATGACGTTCCTGGACTTTGACCCCCTTCTTTTCTGTATTTGCTTGGGATTTTAGTTTGCTGGAATTGGAAGGGGGTTGTATTTTTAACTGTTTATGCTCAAGTGAGTGATTGTGTGTGTGAGTGTTGTGTGTGTGGAATTTGGATTGTGTGGTGTGTTAGTTTATTTGTTATAGTAGTAGAATTATTTTAAGTTCCGGTAGTAGTAAATTTAGAAATGGGCTTTCAGATACGTGCCCCTGGGCTTTGCTACTCCTCTTCCCTTTTAAAAGGTCTGTGCCCTTTTTGAGACCCACGTCTTTTGACCTTAATCCACCAAAGATGGTGCAGCTGGGTATTGTAAGGAGGAGGAGTGCGGCGGGGGGGGGAATGTGAGGAGGGATGAGGCCTGTGAGGGGCTGATTCAGGTTGTGGGGACCAGGAGACACCCTGAGACAAGAAGGCAGTTGGAACAGGGTACTCCTTGCCTTGTTGCTCTGACCAGGGAGCCCTCTAGACTGAGAGGGCAGGTAGCTGAGGGACCATCTCCAGCCATTCATCCTCTTCAGGCAATACTGTGCAATGCCAGGTCGATGGCCAACAAGACTGCTATAATGGCAGAGCTTGTCAAATTGGTTGACCTGGCATGCATTATGGAGACCTGGCTGGGGGATGCTTCAGGCCCTGTGCTTGAGGCATCTATCCCAGTTGGGTTTTCCGTACTTCACTGCCCAAAGAAGGAATGCAGGGGAGGGATGGAGGGTGGCCATCTGGTTTAAGGTCGAAGCTGGGCCTGGCGGTGCACTCAGTGGGGGACACCAGTTCTTCAGAGTGCATGGTAGTGTGTGGGGGTCCTGGAATGGAGTTCAGGGTTCTTCTGGTCTACTGACCACCTGGGTGGGACCGGACGTTCCTGCAGGAAGTGACAGTCTTTGTCACCGAGACTGTGTTGGAGTCGCCGAGATGGTTAATTCTCTGCGACCTCAACACCTGGGTGGATGATGAGGCTTCATCTGGGGTCAGGGACTTCCTGTCCAGTATGGAGGCCCTTGGCCTTACTCTTGCAACCTCAGCCAGAATCCACCGCTCCAAGCATGCAGTTGACCTGGTGTTCTCCCTGGGACTCAAAACAGCTTCAGTGCCCTCCTGAATGTCCCATTACCTGTGGAAATGGTTCAGTTCCATTCTTTGAAAGGGTCATGACCAGAGGGACTGATGGCAGAGCTGAATATTTTGTCTGTGTTGGAGGATTGTGCAGATGGCCTGGGGAGCGCCGTGACGGCCTATAACAGGGTTGTCATGGGGCCCGGGATTGGCTAGCACCGACCCGTGTATGTCCACTGGTTTCACACCTTGGATCACCTTGGTTCGATGGTGAGCTAAGGACATTGAAAACCAGGAGGCAGAGGTTAGAGAGGCACTGGAGGAAGACAGTCTGGTTCTGATTGCTCATTATGATGAGTATCAGAATGCAATCATTCAAAAAAAGGCAGTTTTTATGTCTAGAATGATTGTAGCTGGGAAGAATCGACCAGCTCAGCTCTTTCAGGTTGTAGACAGCCTATTACATCTGGCCTGTCTGGAATCCATTAGAGCATTTTCAGCTCAAAATTGTGAGGAATTTGCTCGGATTTTGTCAGACAGAGTGCCCGCCATTAAGGCTGGGATTACTCCAAGTGGAATACCATCATCCAACAGTAGTGGGCCTCGGGTGGTTGGGCACGTTCAGTCCTTCTGTAGTAAGTTCCAGCCAGTAATGATGGTGGAGGTCTGTGGGGTGATCTTGGGGCTTAAACCAATGTTCTGTGACCTTCACCCTGGCCCGACGTGATTACTTGTTAGTTGCGTCAAGGTCCTGGGTCCAGTTTTTGTCAAGATTGTTGGGTCTTACCTTGCAGCAGGGGTCTTCCCACAGGCTCTTAAACAGGTTCTGGTGAAGACCCTGCTAAAAAATCCATCTCTGGACCACGATGTCTAGGCAAATTGCCAGCCCATCTCAAACCTTTCCTTTTAAGGGAAGTTTTTGAGAAGGTAGTCGTGAAACAGCTCAAGGGTCACCTCACGGACTTCCAGATTTATGAACCATTCCAGTCTGCATTTAGGGCTATACACAGCATAGAGACCATGCTGGTTAAGGTGTTGAATGACCTGCTAAGGGTGAGGGATAGAGGAGAGTGATCGATTCTCGTTCTCCTGAATCTCTCTTCAGCGTTTGACACTGCAGACCATGGGATGTTGTTGGACATGCTGAGAGAGTACGTAGGACTCTCTGGCAAGCCCATCAGCTGCATTGAGTCCTTTCTCCGGGAGAGGCCCCAAAGGGTGGTACTGGGGAATTATTCCTCAGACCCGATGGCCCTGCCTTGTGGAGTACTCAATGGCTCTGTCCTCTCACCCATGTTGTTTGCAGTGTACATGCTGCCCCTGGTCGAGGTCATAAGGTAGTATGAGCTGAGTTTTCATTGCTATGCCAATGATACTCAACACTACCTGTTCTTCACACCCAGAAGATCTGACATGGTCGATGTGTTGAGCAATTGCTTGCCTGAGATCTGGTCCTGAACGTCATCGAACTGGCTGGGGCTCAACCCAGGGAAGACTGAAATACTGGTGGTTGAGTTAGGTCAAAGGAGGCAGTGGGGACCTCTGGGGATAGGTTGGGGCTCTTTATTGGCCCAACCAAACTGGAGGCCTCCAATAACATGAAGAAATTGGGTGTTGTTCTGGACAATGCGCTGATGCTTGAGGCTCAGGTGTCAGCTGTTGTCCAGATTGCTTTTTGATCATCTCCAGAACATCACAAGGATTAAACCCCTTATTCCTCCCGATGACTTGACAACAGTGGTACATGCGTTCATCACCTTGAGGCTTGACTACTGTAATTCACTCTGCCTCAGGGTCACAGGAGGTGAGATGCGGTGCCTGCAGCATCTGCAGAATGTGGTGCATGGCTGTTGACTGGACACTCAAGGTTCAGTAATATTACACCAGTGCTTCGCGAACTGCACTGGCTGCCAGTGTGCTGGTGCGTCACCTTTGACATAGGTCTTCTGATCTATAAGGCCCTACATGGGTTGGGTCCAGGTTCCCTGAAGTAGCTCCTGCGTCCCAATATCCTGAGCCATGCTCTCAGATCAGCAGGGGAGGCCCTCCTGGAGGTCTCTAGAGCTAGATTAAAATCTGCCTGACACCGGGCATTTAAGGTAACTGCCCCAGTCCTTTGGAATTCATTGCTGGGGTACCTCCAGGAAGTGCCCTCCCTCAAGGTATTCAAAAAGCATTTAAAAACCTTCTTTGAACTAGCCTTTGGGGTGTGAGGACTATATTTACCCGGCTCAACAATGTAAGAATTGATTTATATGAATTTCAGTGATTGTATTTAATTGTTTTATATTTATTGGATTTCATTTTACAGTTGCATGATTTTAACGAGTTGGTGTTTGGTATTTTGTAAGGACGCCCTGAGCCTACAGGGCAGGGCCACAAATGGCAGCATGAAGATCATTTTAACGTCTCTAAAAATGTCTCCTAATTATCCATTTTCTAATTAAAGATTTCTTTTTCAGTATGCTATCTATAATAGCAACAGCCAACATGCTCCACAAACATGGGCGCCCAGGCATTTGCCCACTGTGTTCCTAACTATTGGAATACCTTACCCAATCACCTCCTTATCACCAAATCTTACGTTACCTTCAAAAAAGAATGATTCCACTACCTAAGTTCATTGCATACTTGCTCATAGAAGCATAGAAACATAGACTTTGATGGCAGATAAGGACCGCTTGGCCCACCTAGTCTGCCCATTTCCTTAGCTATAGGATAAACTGCAGATCCTAATTAACCAACAGCTTATTTCTTCCTAACCCCAACAAAAATTGTCTAATGTCTGTCCCATGCATTCTTGAATTCTCCCACAGTTTTAGACCCTCCAGCCTCCTCAGGAAGGCTATTCCATGTGTGCACCACCCTTGCTGTGAAAAAATACTTCCTCACATTGCTCCCGAACTGTCCCCCTCTATCTTCAAATTGTGTCCCTCTGTTCTTGCACATCTCTTTTTCTGAAAGAAACTACCCTCTTGGACTTTGATGAGTCCACTGAGGTACTTAAATGTTTCTATCATGTCCCCCCTCTCCCTTCTTTCATCAAGGGTATACTTATTAAGCTCTATTAGTCTCTCCTCACATGGCTTCTCTTGCAGACCCTGCACCATTTTAGTTGCCCTCCTCTGGACTGCCTCTATCCTGTCTATGTCCTTGTGGAGATGGGGTCTCCAGAACTGGATGCAGTACTCCAGATGGGGTCTCACCAACTGTCTGTACAGAGGGATAACAACTTCCTGTTTTCTGCTGGTGATGCCTCTCTCTATACATCCCAGTATTCCCCCAGCCCTTTCTACTGCCTTCTCACATTGCTTGCTAACCTTAAGGTCATCTGATATGATTACCCCCCAGGTCCCTTTCCATTTCTGTTGTTGTTACTACCTCCCCCCAATTGTGTAATCTTCCCCTGGGTTTTTGTTTTTCAGGTGCATTATTTTGCACTTCTTTGCATTGAATCCAAGCAGCCATATTTCTGACCATTCCTTCAACCTTGCCAAGTCCCTTCTCATCCTTTCCACGCCTCCTTGTGTATCACCCCTGATGCAGATCATTGTGTCATCTGCAGAGGCATACTTTTCCATCCAGTCCCTGTGCAATGTCACTTATAAAGACATTAAAAAGGACTGGACCCAGTACTGAACCCTGCGGTACCCCACTAATAACCCCTCTTTTTTCAGAGTGGACTCCATTTCAATTACCTTCTGTGTCCTATTGTCCAGTCAATGTTTTACCCAGGCTACCACCCTGGGACCCACTCCCAGGCTGGTTAATTTGACTATTAATCTTTTGTGCTCATGTTTCTAATTTCTCGTTTAAGTCTAACTTGTCCTTCCTTACATTTCTCTCCCCTTTCTCCTTATTTTTTCCCAGCGCCCATCCTCCTATCAACAAGGTGCAGTTGTTTCTCTTTACACATTGAACACTTCATATACCCTAATTGGACTGAAGACTCAGCACTTCATTTAATATATCCTGTTGTTACCTGCTATATACTCACCTTAGGCTTTTGCCTGTGCACTTCATCTTGTACTACACTGTTGCTATGTTGTACTACTGCATGTTATCTCTGCCTGACATTTTGTTTATCCTGTGCTTTTCTCATTAGAGTCTCTGTAATCACTGACTGCTCAATATACCAGAGCTTTCATGTAATCACTGCCTGTAACACTGAATCCTGTGTTAATCTCCTCAGAGTCTTTGCTCTAAATACCTGTAGCTCTTGTATATTATATGTATTGTACTGTTACCTGTGCTACTACCTGTTAACATACTCTCCCAGGTTGTGCCTGATAATAGACAGATTTTCTGCCTAGTGCACTTACCTAGTAAACAAAAGCTAAATAAATAATTGTCTACGATGCTGCACCTAAGTCCACCTTGGCCAGACTGGAACCCCTCTTCAACTCCTTCTGCCTTTTTCCCTTGTCCTGCCTTCCTTGAACTCACCACTGTTTTCTATACTATGTTCTCTTTTCCCCCCCACTGGGTAGATTGCTGCTTAATCCACTGTGCCTCCTTCATTTCTAAATTTTGGCTGGCTTCACTCCCCTCTTATCTCAGTTTGATCTTTCCCTTATACCGCTCTCCACTTACTCTGTCTGTAACTCAGGTTATCGCTTCCTACTGCTCCCGTCTCATAAATCCCTTGCTGGACAGAACACCTTCTCTTTCACTTTCCTAATATCTGGAACACTCTTCCCCTAGCAATTCATTCTGCCTCCTCCAAACGCTATCCTTCCTTGCTACTCCAAGCCCACACCGCACCCTCCTGCAAATGCCCATAGCCTAGTATCCTGTCTCCACTCTTTTCTTTTTCTGTATTCACTACCTATCCCCAAGCACTTATACCTCTCTGCACCTCCCATTTCCCACACCTAAAGTATTCCAACCTCTACACTCACCGTCTCCCTCATCACAACCACTCCTTTCCTCTCACCATTCCTTCCCCTCCATCCCTACCTCGCTCCAACCCTCTCCCTCTCTATCTTTACCCCTCCTCACTTCCCTCACCTACTACCTTAACACCATTCTCACTCTTCCTGCATTCCCTTTCTCCTCCTCCACTACCTTTCTCCTCTCTCCTCTCCTCTCCACTTATCCTATGCCCTTCTCTTTGTCCCTCCCACACTGCTATACTTTGCTATTTCCGACCCTCATCCATCTCAGCACCTTCTTCTATCCTTCCCATCTTCCTCTCCTTTTCCTTCCTCTCCTATCTCTCTCGCCACCTAGCTTCTTCTTTTTCCTGTCTCATATTCCACTCCAACTGTTCCTCCCCGTTGCACTCCTGATTTCCTGATTTATGACAACTTCCTTCCTGTCCTGTTCCTAATGTTATAGCACGTGATTGCCTGTTACCCAACACTCCTGATGTAATCAATTTGTATTGTAACTAATTATGCCAGTACAATGCTATGTATTCTGTATGTTGCTGTGTCTTATAGCTGTAAAATATTACAGCACTTTTTATTTACATTTTGTACTTATCAACTTCCCCTTCCCCCAGGACACATCTGGACATGAGCTTTATGACTCAGTATATATTTCCCGGTAAATCTATTTTAAATAAATAAATGAAATAGCCTTAGGAGTGGGGGTTAAACTCAGTAATAGTCGCATCTGGGACATCATAAACTCTTCAGCCTGCGGCCCCCAAGTTTATACATTTGCAGATTCTGTTATTATCTTGTAAACACCCAACACGATACTATTATCGCTGTGGCAAAAAAACTTATATCAGTTGTTTCTAGGTACAAAAAAATGACTTGTCATTAGGATAAACCTGTAAAGAGGAAAAGATATACATGAAAATATTAACAAGAGCAGGGTTATAATAAAAGAAAGAGCACTAAATCAAAGTACCTATTAGGGTCTGACCACAGTTTGCCCCCCCCCCCCACGCGATGCCTGGGCGTACCTTTTCCAATCCCACAAATACAAAGCTACTGTATGTTCTGAGGTGCCATCAAATTTAGGACAGTTACATATTGCTTATCTTGCTTTTTAAGAGCAGGTACATGCTTGCCCACTCAAATTTTGAACATGTGTTTAGTCTTTTCAACATAAAAGGCTCCACAGTTACAGTTGACTAAATGCAGTACTACAACTGATGAACTGCCCAGTCCATATCACTTTCCCTGTTCCTGGACTTGTAGAACTCTCTGGGGCTTGAATTACACTGCACCATTTGTTGTGCCCACACATAAAACAGCCAGCCTTGTCACTGGCTCCCAATGCCTAACCCATACCTGTGACCTCTTTTCTCTAACCGGATGGCTGATTCTAGCTAATCACATAAAACACCAAACTTGCACCACCACTAAGAAAATTATGCTTGGCCTTGCCCCACCAGGAGTCTGCGCTCTCCTACAACTGAGAAACCACAACCGCCTTACCAGGAGATCAAAACAACAGCTCCTGCAAATCCCCCATTGCTGCACAACCCAAGACCAAAGATCTTTTGCCTACCGAGCCCCCCCTCCGGTACAACAGTCTACCCTGCCACACCTTATCCATGCCATCTCTCAGCACTTTTAAGTCCCAGGTCCACCTATCACTCATCGGCTCCAACCCATGCAACTGTTGTAGCTAAGCACGTTGATTGGTACAGTAGCTGAAGGTACAGTCTTGAATCTTCATCCTCCCCCTGCTACCTGCCAGCGCCTCCCCTAATCTGCACTTTCGCCCACCTACCTATGACAATGCCACATGTTGGCTTGACCTCTCTTCCTTCCCCCTTCCACCTCTTCCACCCCTACCTTCCCCACTACTCTCACCCTCACACCCCTATCCTTCCCTCTACCTCCCCTCCCTTAAGTTCCCCTGTCGACCTCTGCTCCTTCTTCCCTTTCTTAATTTCAGGTCAAACAATTTCTGTTGTTCATATCTATATATATATATTTTTTTTTTTGCATTCATTAGATGATGTTAACTTTGCTCATGTTTGTCAATTTTCTTTTTCTCTATGATGTGGAACCTTTGTAAAAGAGCCTTGGCTCTAAAGTATTGTAATCCTAGATTCTAATAAATAAATAAATAGATGGTGGAGCACGCAATCAATTATTTGTGCTGCAGTTTGTATACTAAGGACAAGCTCATCGTTAAGATTTGTTTTGTTCTGACTACAATACATGTTTGCACAGCATATTTATTTAATTCCTGCTTATAAAGCGGGGGAGGGGGACATTTATTTACTTGATGCTTTGGATTACAATGCCTTTGACCTAGTAGCTCTTTTACAAAGGTTCCATGTCGGGTATAAGATATATACATGAACATAACATATACAGTGGTCACTAATAGAGAAATTACAACTTAAAGCAATCTTATAGGTAGGAGCTAACAGCCTTCTCTAGAGGTAACAGCTTCCGATACAACAAGGTCATATCAGGCATTTAGGCAAAGTCAGGGAATAAGTAAGATATATGAGAGGGAAATCAGAGTAGAAGAGTAGGTCTTAGACAGGACATAGAAAAGGTTTGGGGAAAGGAGATGGAGAGGTAAAAGATAGGTAAGGAGAGGGTCATAGAATAGGGAAGGATAGGCAAGGAATATGACATACAATGGGACAGGAGAAGGAGTAATGGAGGGGGAGAAAAAGCAGCAAGGTGTTTCTCTGAGTGGGCTTATTCGGATGGGCATATTCACATATGTGAGGAACCTAGAGCTCTCGTCAACCTTAAATCAATTAGTCACATCATTTGTTTAGGGGAAATAGCTGGAATTTTTTAACATTTAAAAGTTTAAAGTGCTGTTCCTCTTTATAACAGGTGCCCATGAGAATGACTGGTCTATGACATGTCCTGCGGAGGTGACTGGTGTGGTTGGGAAGCCTCTTGTTTTGCCCTGCACATTTACCCATCCCTACAAGCAGTTTAATGGCAGCATCACAGTCATATGGAAAACAGAAAAATATGAGGGGCCAGTCATTTTTAAATGTACTGATCACAATGGAACTGATGGCTGCAAACCTACAATCAGCCATGGGGATAAATACAAACTTACTGGGAATGTAAGGCATAATGACCTCTCGCTGATGATCACCAATCTGACAGTAAATGATATTAACATCTACTTCTGCCGTGTGGAGCTTTCTGCAGAACCTCATGCCAAGTATGAATCCAAAACTGGAATACGTCTACATATACCAGGTAAAAAAATGAAAAGAACAGAATAAAAATGATGTGAGAATTCAACTCACAATGAGCACCAAAGCAACACAGATGTTTTTAGGAGAGTAGTGGTGGAAATGGGCAGGAACCCACAAGGGCACAGTTCTGGGAATAACTGAAAGTCTCAGTTCTCAGAAAAAAGATGAAGGATTGTTTCTTTATAAAATGAACCCCAAAATTCAACAAAGACCACCAAATAAAGTCTAAAACTATGATATACAACAGGGAAATGTGTCTCTAAAATCCAGCTATTGTTTTTCTTCCTGTGCCAATGGTGATGAGTTCCCTCAGTTATTTTTGTGGTCCCCCAGTAATTTATTATCCATTTTCTTCACCTGTTGGAAGGAAATTGGTTGGGTGTTAGCCATCCTGCACATCATTATGAAGAGCTGACTAGAACTTCAGTCATCAGAGCAGGAGTTGCATCATATCACTCCATTTCCATGGGAGCAGCCAGTCTGTTTTTCCAAGAAAAATCTTGCCACAAGGATTCATCCTTGTTAAGTGCCTACACTACAATTCACAAGACACAGTCACAGCGATGATTGTTTCAGAAATTGTCAATGAGCTGCATAGTGTTGCTGGTTCCAGCACAAAACCTTACAAAGCCCATTTTCTAAAAGATGCAACTCAGTTTTGCATTGCACTGTGAAAGAACTGCAGATGCAGTACAGTTTAGTTAAACATTTTATAAAAGATGCTCTTGAGCTGCTTAACTGTTGAAAAACACAATTTCAGTTAACCATGCATTGGCAACTTACAATAAGCATTTGCCAAAGCTGAATGTTCGCCGCTTGCATTGCTGTTGTACTGGTTCTTACTTGTACACATTTTGGGGTAGAGCTTTGCCTGAGATTCAGTGTGGAGGAATAACTCCTCACACAAATCAAATAAAATCCAATCTCTCCCAGCAACCCACACTTAGCATGTTTCAAACCCCTGAGCTGCTGTGTTGTCTGTGGGGCTGTGATCTGCATTCCTCTATTTGCTCTTTTGTTTTGTCTTGTGTTACTCTTTTGCCTCCCTGTTCTTTCCTGCTCTGCTGCTTCTGCTTTCTTTGGCTGTTCTTCAGCAGTCTTCACCACCACCCTTGCCCTGTTGCATTCCATTGCCTTTCTTCTCTCTCGGTGTGTTTCCCCTTGTTGCCTGCCCTTTCTCCCTTTCCTCTCCTTGCCATCCCTGTTGTTTTGGTGCCCCTGTGATGTTCTCAGTTGGTGGTTCCCCCACTGCTCTCCCTGTACTGCTCCTTCCTCCTCTGGCCTTGCCCATGTTCTCTCCTCTGGGTCTGTGCTTCTCCTTGGTGCTGGCCATCAGGTTCTTTTCTTGGGGTTCTCGCCTCAGTTTGTCTCTGTTCTTGGACTCACCTCCATTTTTCTTCTGGGTTTATGACGTGGACTACGTCACCGCCCAGCTTAAAGCTACTGCCCAATTTCCATCTTGGTTTCTGTTACTGCTCCATATAGAAGTCATTCTGTCATGCTACTCTGCTCCTCACTAACTCTGCTTAATACATTCTGCTTCTCTTTACTAGCTTAGCATCTCACTCCACCATACTCCTCCTCTGCCTCATTTTAACTACATGAAGCAGCCAATCTGCTGCCTCTCCTGTCCTTAAACACCCCTCACCAGCAGCCCTACTGGACTCTGTCTCCTTAACTCATACCTTAGGAGGTCTATGTACATAGGTAGGGTTTGACTTCATCTGCCTGAACTGGGAGTCTGCAATTTTCAATCTATCAGCAACATATCAAACTCACATCTCACATACTTGTTGCAGCAGTTCTTCAACTGTTATGTGTATCAGGGCTTGACTTCATCTGCCAGAGGTATGAGTCTGCAACCTGTAAAGCTGTGAAGTGAATGCAGTCCTTTTGGACCTGTCTCATCCATGACAGTGCCCAGTAACTGACCCTGGCTGCCTGGGGTTCATTCTCCTGTTTGACACCACCAGTTGTAACACTTCCACATAAATCTTGTGAGAGAGTACCTTGTCCCCCTATTCTTCCAAGGATAGTTTGTTTTTGGTTTTTTATTTTTAACCAGAAGGTGGACTGGGCACAGCCCTTTTTCAGCCACACCTTACATAAAAACATTTATAAACATAGACATCAACAGTAATTGTCATAAATAAGAAAATACATTACTTACAATCACAATTATTAACAGCATATAACAAATCAAATTTAAAAGGCTCAAGTTCCTCCACCAGGGTTCTTTCTTCTAAAGTACAATACAACGTGGCATACTGGCACAATGGCCTCTATCACTCCTACTGGCACTCCAACCCCAGATTCCGAAAGAAGGTCCATCAGGGTCTCCTCAGACTTCTTTAGACACACAACCATCTCACAAAAGACCTTCAAAATCAAAATTCTCCATAAAGGACTGAACTGTCCCCTGCCTTATCTATGAATTGAAAAAACTAGGTATTTCACATTCAGCTTCTGTCTGGAAGCAGAAACTGTATAAATTATTTATAGCTGCTAAATCTTGGCCTGCCAGGGATCCTGCACCTAGCCAGCTTATATCCCAGCCAGTTCCTGCTGCTATATCTGAAATTCAAGAATTTATGACTCAGCTCATGACATTCATATCAGAGCTACAGTCTTGTATTGCTTCCCTCAAAGCTCACCTTCCCTTGCAACCTACACCAGCCTCAAGCTTAGCAACACCTGGTGTCAGCGGTGCAAGTGGCAGACAAGAAATACAGGATAACAGGCATTGGCAAATATAAAATGCAGAATGAAGATCCTAAAATCTGAAGGATAGCTGTGTCAAGACACTCCTATCTGTTTAGACACTAGTAGATTCAGTTAGAGATACTGAAGTATTTCTAGGAAAATAAAATTGCTGTACAAATCAAGTGTTGTTATGGAAACCCTGATTTAGGTCACAGGCCCAGAGACCCTGATTTTAGGTCACAGGCCCAGAAACTGACATTATGTTGCTGGTTTAAAAATTGTATTCCAGTGTCAGTGGGAAGAAGTAGAGGAACTCTGTTCCTGCTGCAAAAAAGGTACATGAACTGAGTTCCTGTGCATTCCTGTTCATTTTTCTCACTGCCTGCAGTCCTTATGTCCACCAGCAATACCCAGAAGAATGCTACTTCTATTAGTGCTATGCCAACCGTAAGCACCACATCCACTTTGGAACTGTCCATTTGACAGAATTCAGGTACTACTTCCTCCTCAGTTACTCCATTCATCTGTCCTATTCACCTTATCCTAAGTCACCTCTGCAAGGATATCATAAATTGGAAGGACATAAACCTGATACCCCTTCTCATCTCATCACATGATACCAGAGAAAAAAGAATAGTATCTTGTAGAGATGTTTCTGTTATATTGAAGTGGAAAGATCCCAGATTTGTGAAGAAACTGACTATACCCAAATGTGTTCTCATTTTCAGCTTATATCATGATGTGCTTTACTCTGCATTTCCTTCCAGATTTGAGGAACTGGACTCACACTTAAATCTCTTCATCGATCTAGGCATTCGATATATAAGGACCCATTTCTATGATTATCAACAGTCCTTCTCTGCAAAAGTTGCAGTTGGATTGGCACATTTTAATACAAACCTGAAGTGGGTCATCCTGGATAATGAGATGTTTTGTCATCGCTTTGCTGGGCAGCAAGCATAGTTCTGCCCAAAGTGCATCTCCTTTGCCCATTTTGCTTCCATATGTCCTTTAATAGTGTCCAATGTCTCCCCATCAACCATCCCAGCCAGGAGTGATAGATCAGTTGCATCAACTCCTGCTTCCTTTTCCTCTTTGAGGCTGACCCGCACGATTGCTAATCCTAACACCTCCTTCCACCACAATTTGGCCAACCGAGACAGACACATTAAATATGCAGGAGGCAAACCAATTTGTAATAACTTTAATGATGAAGGCTGCCCAGCTCTGGCTGTCCATTTCTTCTCATCTGCAGTTTTTGTCGTGATACTCATGCTCAATTAATTAGTCTGAAAGTGTCCCATTTTAAACAATGACAATCACTTCATCCCTCTACTCCAATTAATTTAAAAGCCTTATCTCAAGTGTTAGCTTCTCATCCTTCTTGCTGGTTTGTGAAAGTACTCCTTTCTGGCATCTCTAAAGGTTTCCATTCCAGCATTGCAGTGATTCAATTTGATGCCTTCATATTTCACAATTTGCAGTCCACTGTAAAGGAACCCGAGGTAGTTCAGCGGCTTTTTCAGAAAGAACTGCAAAAAGGATATCCCCTAGGTCCTTTTCTGCATCCTCTGCTTCACACCTATCAGAGCAGTCTTATTAGGTGTTACCACAAAAGGATTTTCTGGCAAGAAGCACCTAATCATCAAATTACAGTATCTGCACCTCAGTTGATGTCCATTTCTAGCATGAGTTCATTGATTCCATCTGATGATTTCTCTCTCTCTTCTATGCTAGCATTGACGATGCCATTACAATCATTAAATGCTTTGGACCCAGCTTTTGGTTCTCAAAAGAGGACATTACAGATTAATTAACAGGTCGCTCCTGTAAAAAAGCTTTCAGCTAAGTGTGCTACTCCTGGTTAAACAAATAAATTAAAAAAAAATTTAAGCTGCTGCCCATTCACCATTCTCTGTGGCATCCGGATGGCATTAAAAGGGAAGATTACTGCTATCTCACCATTTGGTTGACCTTTGGCTGTAAAAGCAGCCTGAAATTGACATGTTTTCTGAGATGCTTTATTGGTTATTACTCAGTGTCTGTAATTGTTCAGCCATCATCCATCTTCTGGATGACTTCCTTCTTATCAGTCCTCTGAAGTCGCCTCCTGCCGCTGGAATTACTGCACTCATCTATCTGTTCCTCAAATTAGCAGTTCCTCTGTCCAAGGAGAAAATGTTAGGACCATCTACATCCATTGAATTTCTTGGCATTGAATCAGATATGAAACACATGGAAGACAGATTACCTCCTGACAAACTACTCAGGATTCAAGTTCTTGTGGAATATTTTTTGTTCACTCCTCCTTTACCAAACATGAACTTCTCTCACTTCTGGGCTATATCAATTTCACAATATGAATAATCCCACAAGATCTTTCATTTATTTCCTACCTTCTGACATTTTGGCATCTTCTGTCTCTGAACTGCACCGTTAGATCAACATCACTGATGCAGCCAAATCTGATCTAGTCATGTGGTCCCATTTTCTTGCCCTCTGGAACAGATGTTCTATCTTTGACAGAGATCCCTCTTATGACTTACATCCTAGGACATACATTGACATGTCACCAACTCATGGCTATCCTGCTGTCTTAGAGCATTCCTGGATCACTGCTCCCTGGCCTCCTGACATATCCACCCTTTGAGACTTTTCAATGATATCTGCTCTCTTTGAAATCTACCCTATTGTAGCCATTACATTTATACTGAGACATCTCTGGTCTTTGCAAACTGTCTCAATCTTTTCAGACAATCAAGCAACAGGGGGACATTATCAAGGACAGGTCTTCATCCTTTTGCATCATGTTGTTTATGTGGAGGTTGACTTGGTTACCTCTATATCATAATTTTACTCTGAAATGTTTTCTTACTCCTGGCTATGCTAATTATTCTTTATCTCAATTTTGGTTCCAGGAATTTTGTCACATCTATCCCTCAGCAGTCTTGGTCATGACTTTTCCTCCTCAATTTGCTGATCTCATTATGACTTAGCATATTATCATTAGTAAGCTGAAGCCTTCATGTGGTCTGCTTAAGCACCTGCTACCCAGGCAACTTATACAATTGCTTGGAAGAAGTATTCCTCATTTTGTGCCATCCAATCAATCCATAGTGGATCTCTGTCTATCAATCATTTACCTACATTCATAAACTACTGCCATCAAGCCTTCAAATTATCACATGGGACCACAAAGCAATATTTATCTGGAGTCCAATTCTTCTTATCTCAGTCAAATCTATCCCTGTCTTCAATTTTTTTCCCATGCCTCAGTTAAACTCCTCCTGCTTGGAATTCATAGAACATCATCTGAAAATGCTAATAAACGACTCCCTATCGATGGATCTATATTCTGACACCTGTGGGATTTACTGTGTTCTGTTCCATTTGACCTTACAAGGAACATTATGGTCTCATGAGCAATTTGTTTAGCTCTCTATGGTTTTCAGCAACCTGGGGAGTTTACAATATCACCAGCCTCCATTGCAAAATTCCTCACAGTCACTAATTTAGGAAAACAAGCAGATCATTACATCCAGCTTCAAAGAACAGCAGCCTCCACAAAGGAGTTCAGATTCCATATTACCTGACTCAGAATAACTGGTGCCCAGCGGTTCTTTTTGATCAATTCATGTAATAACATGTTGCTCTAATTCCTCTCAGCCTCTTGTGACATCTGACATTCATGCAGTAATGACTTCCAAAGGCTTCATGGAGCATGTGACAGCTCTCTTAAAATGTCTCGGACATAATCCTTATGCATTCTCAGGTGATTCCTTTCAGATTGCAGCAGCATCATCAGCATCCAAAAACAACATCCCTGCTCATATCAAGAGACTTGGAAGATTGACCTCTTCATGCTTCAAAACATAACATCCCTAATCTGGAAGAAGAAATCAGACAAGTGTTTAGGATTATCACCTCTTAGTTTGCCCAGAATATGGGCAGTTCATTAGCCATGGTTCCTTAGAGGTTTCCTCCAGTTTTCTTTTCCTCTCCTGCATGCTACTGTTCACATTCTCCTTGAGTTGGAGGAAGTCATCTCACTTTTGGGTTTTCTATTTCCCTAACACTGCCTGGCACCTCTACTAAGGGTGGGAACAGAGAAAAGTAAAAGCTTAAGTATACACAAGCACCATACACTATTCACCAAACATTGACTTGGAGAGCTTTTCTCAAAGTTCAAAATGGGGGAATAAGTCCTCTCACAAATAAAATCCAACCTCTCCCAGCAGCCCACGCTTAGTGTGTTTCAAACACCCGCTATCCTCCCTTCCTCCTCATACCCTAGCCTTGGCATTGAAAAATCTTAATGCATGCTTATAGCACCATTGCTTTTTAGTATTTTAACCCCAGATATTCAGCACATCATTCTTATGACCCCCACCTCATGATGAAGAGTGGAGAAAGTTTTCAAATCCTGCCCAAATGGTGATTTCGCACCACAAGTGTGAAAACACATTTTGGCCAGGATTTGAAAACTGACAGCTGTCACATTCATGAGGTGGTGTGAAAAAAATGGCTATGTTAAAAATGTAGGGTAAACATATTGAAAATTACCAAACTTACAAGCATATATTGAGAAATTTCAATGTATGCTCATAACTTTTTTTTTAATATTTTTACCCCAGATGTTCAACATATCCTTTTTATGACTCCACATATCATTCTTATGACCCCACCTCATGAACAAGGGTGGGGAACATTTTCAAATCCTGCTTTAAATGTGATTTCACACCACAAGTGCAAAAATGCATTTTGGCCAGTATATGAAAAATAACAGCTGTCAAATTCAAGACATGGTGTGAAAAATGGCTATGTTGAAAATTTGGGATCAAAATATTAGTAATTAACAAAGTTATGAGTGTGCATTGAGAAATGTCAACATATGCTCATAACTTTGTTGTTTTTCAATATTTTTACCCAAAATGTTCAACCTAGCTTTAAAATGTTCAAATCCTGCCCAAAAGGTGATTTCACACAGAGATCACAAAAATCACCTTTTGGGACAGATTTGCTTCATTTTAGAATCATAGTCCATGAGGTGTGGTCCCAAAATGATCATATTGAAAACTTTGGGGAAAAAAGTCTTAAAAATGACCAAGTTATGAGGACAAGTTCAAACCCCATTGAAATACATTGAACCACATACCTGATTTCCTCAGTTCACAGTCCATCATTGAAGAGTGGAGATGTGTCTCTGATCCAGAGAGGATTACAGCGTTGGACCACCAGTAGGTAAGTTAGGGATGGGAGAGTGTTGGGTGACGAGTGGGAGGGTTAGGTGAGGGAAGGGTGAAGGCGGTGGTGGGCTAGCAGAGACAACAGACATCAATGGATGATTATCTTTTTTCCAGGATAAAACTAAAAAATGACAAGAAGGGATGGTTTTCTTTATTTCAGGTAGCTGTACTGGGAATTGGGCACCCCAGTGCTGGTGTTATTTTTGGTGGCACCAGGGGTGGGGTCCCCAGTATCACACATTGAAAATGGGTGTGGTGGGGGCTACTAACCGACACCTAAGTTAGGAAAATTAAAAGGAATGGGGGTGTGGGGTGGTGGGTGATGAGTGGAAGGGTCAGGTGCGGGGAGAAAAATGGCAGTGGTGTGCCGGTGGCTGGCAACAAATATCAATGGATGGTTTTCATTTTTATAGGATCTAAAAAATGTTTTAAAAAGGCTACAAGGGACAGTTTTATTTTAGGTACCATCCTAGCACTGGGGATTGAGCACTCCAGTGTCAATGTTATGTTTGGCAGTACCAGGAATAGGCTCCCCGGTGTCACACACTGAAAACAGGGGGAGTGGTGCATACTAGCCAGTACTGAAGATTGGGAATCCTTGTGTCAGAAACTTAAGAAGGGACAAAGGAATGGGAGGGGGGAGTAATACTTGGCAGAGAGTGGGAGGGAGTGTTTTTAGGTTGGGGCGTATCACATCAGGCAGATCATGATGCAGTCAGCTCTGCTTGCTGGGCAGTATTTTGCAGATCAAAGTAAAGAGCTGTCCTCTGATTGGGCCCGCTCTTTCCTTCAAACTACATGTAGTTTCCACCCAGCAAGACCAGAACATTATCATGATCAGCCTGGTTGATGATTGGTCTGATGTTGACAAGCCCCTTGCAGACTGCTCTGTATTTGACCAGCAGTGACACACCTGCAAAGGAGAACATAAAAAAACAAGGCAAAATCAGTTCAATGGCAAGGTAAAGACTAGGATATAGCTCTACAATATTAGATAAAAGCATTACATATGTTGACAGAAAAAGGCCCAATGGCCCATCCAGTCTGCCACCCTCCCCAAAGTAATTCTCCTGTGATAGCGCTAATGACCATCACTCTCTCAGCCCCTCCTCTTGCCCACCCATCCAGCCTTTAACATGCACTGTCTCACCGTTGTTTGAATCCATCCATTGTTTTGGCACTCATCACTTCTTCTGGCAGTCTGTTCCACTTGTCCGCCACACTTTCTGTGAAACAATACTTGCAGATATCTTTCCTGAATCTTCCTCCAGCCAGCTTTAGTGGATCCCCCTTGTGCTTGTATTCGTACACAGGGTAAACAGATTTTTGCATATTACACTGATGATGCCATTGATATATTTGTACTGTATATCTAATATGTCCTCCTCCTTTCTTCTAGTCTCCATGGTGTACATATTAAGGTCCCTCAATTTTTCCTCACACGTCTTCTCTCCTGACCCCTGGATCATCTTGGTCCCCTTCTTTGTACAGCCTCTACGTCATTAATGTCTCTCCATAGGTATGAGTTCCAGAACCTCACTCGGTATTCCTGGTGAGGGTAGACCAGTAATCTATAAAGGGAAGGCTCATCTTCCTGTTTCTGTTGCTGATCCCCCTTCCTCATACTATATATGTTACTATACCCAGAATGGAGATGGAAGAAGGCTGTTACCCTTCAAGCTCATCCCCCCACTTCTCAGAAGTGGTATCCACGTAGTAAGCATTTAGAAATGTAGTCATCTGATTTCCTTTGGAAACTATTTACAATTTCAGGTTTAACTAACTCATCAGGAAGGCTGTTCCAACCCCCATAACCCTTTGTTTAAAATAATTATTTCCAGTTTCCTTATTGAATTGTTATGTTGTTAATTGGAATTTGTGTCTGCACAAGTTGTATGTCTGTATTTTTGGGGCATCCACAAATCCTTCTTTAGTGGCTTAACAGATATTATTTTATGTAAGTATAGCAAACTTCCCTGATCCCAATTTGTTGAGTCTTTTCTTATAATTAATACTTCTTGTCCCAGGCACAAGTTTTGTCACTGTGTGTTGAACTTTTTTTCAAAGGTTTTGATATCATGTTTATTATAAGGGTTCCAGAATGGAGGGCAAGAATCTGCGTATGGTCTAATATGGGTTCTGTATAAGGGTATAACTACCTGTTCTGATATATTTACAAATGCTTTTTTATACCATTTGTAATTCAGTTTGCATTACTGGCAACATGTTGGTAATGCAAAATGCTTTTAAGGTCATTACTGATTATAATGCCTAAATCTCTTACACTATCAATATCCAGGAGTTTGATACCATTGAAAAAATAATTCTTTTTTGGTTCCCTGTTCCTAAATGCAGAGCCAAACACTTATTTTCATTAAAGGAGATCCCATTTTTAATGCCCATACAGTACTTGTATTTCCTTTAAATCATTTTTGTAATTTTAGATGATCTGATGTGTTTTCCACTTGTCTACCTAGTTTTGTGTCATCAGAGAATTTCTACAACCAGTCTTTTACATTCCTTTTCATGCCCGTAACACAAAAAGAAAATGGGTTGGAGTCAGGAACAAGCCCTGAGGAACTCCACTGTTCCACCACACTTCATCAGATTATATTCCATTAATTTATACTTGCAATGATCTGTTTGACAGCTAGCAGTGTGCACGTTGCTTCTTAGATTAATACCAGTGCCTCTCATTTTCCTCAAAAGAAGGTCACTTGGAAAGATGTCAAATGCCTTTTTGTAGTCTAGATATATCATTTCCATGGGAATATTGTTGTCTAGACTGGCACTTACACTTTCATAAGATGATGGTAGTTTGGTGAAACATGATCTGTTTTCATGTTTACTTGCGTGCATGGTCAAGAAACATATTATGACCATACAACTTTTTGGAGGTGTGTGACCTTCCTGTCCAATGCAGTACTCCATTTAGCAGGCACGACCGTACCGTACCAATGGATGCATGAGCTGTCTATGACAGCAGTTTGGCTGCAGTGGTCTTTAGTTCAAAGAAAACCACTGCTGCAATCAGCAGTGGTAACATGTGTGTATTAGCATATTGACGTCATGCAATTTCTCCCACCCTCCTGCATGTCACTGCCAATGAAATCCCTCCTGCTTCCCCACTCTGCTGCTGTCCTCCCCACTCCCTCATTCCTGGGATCACCCTCTGACTGCAAAGAAATCCCTCCTGCTTCCTCTCTCTGGTACTGTCCTCCAGGCTACCTCGTTCCTCTACTCACCCTCAAGCTACAAAAGAAATCCCTCTAGCTTCCTTCCTCTGCTGCTTTCCTCTCCGCTCCCTCATTCCTTGGCTCACTCTCTGACTGGTCAAGGTTTCTTTTCTGTCAACAGGGTGCCCAATCCCCATCGGCTCCAGTCCGTCCCCAAAATAAAACACCCAGGTGGCATGCAGAGAGCCCATCCCAGCATGATAAATGTCTCTGTAATTAAGAAAACATTTCCGTGATGTGTTTTTAATTTTTTTTTACCTGTAAAAGAGAAAAATGATCCCTCGTTGTCTGCAGTGGTCCCCTCCCCAACCTGCACCCACTCTGCATACCCCACCTCCCCACACACACACTCACCACATACCTACCTCTGGAACCCAGAGTGATGATCTTCAGTGGAGCAGGAACACGTCTCCACTCTTCAAAGCTGACCGTGAACTGAAGAAATGTCGGTAAGCTGTATAATGCCATAAATGTTTTTTTTTTTTCAACTTAGGTGGATATCTCAGCCCTTTTTGTGACTTTAAGCACCAAATTTTCAACATGGGGTTCTTGGGATCCCACCTCATGAATTCAGTCACTGTCATGTTGTTATTCATTCCCAAAAGGTGATTTCCACAGTCACTGAGCAGAATGGCCTTTCAGGACGATTAATGGAGACCAACAGTTTGTGTTCATGGTGGGCTCCCAAAGCCTATGTTGCAAATTTGGTGGAACAATTCAAAAAAATGACTGTGTTACGAGCGTGCATTGCACAGTTTCCACACACGCTCGTAACTTCGAGAATTTTTAATATTTTCACTCCAGATTTTCAACATTGCCATTTTTCACACCTTCTTATAAACATTACAGCTGTCATTTTTCACATCTTGCCCAAAATGTGTTTTCGCACATCCGGCGCACAATGGTGCGGTCGCAGTGGGAAATCAATGTTTGGGACAGATTAAGAAAATCACAGTGGCACTGTTCATGAGCGGAGGTTCCAAAATGCCTATGTTGAAAATTTGGTGACAAAATTCCACTAAATGACTATGTTATGAGTGTGCATTGCGCAGTTTCCATGCACACTCGTAACTTCAAGAATTTTTTATATTTTCAATCCAGATTTTCAACATTGCCATTTTTGCACACATCCTTATGAGCAGTAAAGCTGTCATTTTTCACATCCTGCCCAAAATGTGGTTTTGCACATCTGGCACACAGTGGGCACAGTCGCTGTGTGAAATCAACGTCCGGGACAGGTTAAGAAAACTACAGTGCCACTGTTCATGAGCAGAGGTCCCAGAATGCCTATCTTGAAAATCTGGTGTAAAAAATTCCCAAAATAATTGCATTCTGGGTGTGTGTCGCGCAGTTTATATGCAAGCTCATGACTTCACCAATTTTTTTTATATTTTCACTCCATTTTTACATCTCCTCATGAACAATACAGCTGTCATTTTTACATCCTGTTCAAAATGTGTTTTCACACCTGTGGCACCAAATAGCACAGTCGCTGTGCAAAATCACCCTTTGGTTAATGAACTGATAGTGTCAATGTTCATGCGGTGGGATCACAAAAAGCCCAGGTTGAAAGCTTGGAGTGAAAATACCAAGAAATGTCCAGGGAGTTAGGGTTTCCAACCATAACACCCTGCCCTGTAGGGACTGACTAGTGTCAGGGGTGTGACTTGCGATTGTCGACAGTAATGCTCACATCATTTCACCCCCACCCTGTAGCCAGTGACAGGCATGGAGGTGTGTCTTCGACTCTTCGGCCCCAAAGTTCACCCCATTCTCTTATACTGCACCTATTTCAGTGTATTTCCTTATGGAATGGGGTGACTGTAAAGCCGAACACTCCAAGGCACACCTCAACACTTGTTGGTGTCTACAGGGTAGGGTGTGCTGAAATGGCGTGATCGTTATGGGCGATGACCCAAAGGCACATCCCAGTGACTGTCCATCTCTGCAGGGTGGGGGTGGGTTTGGCATCACTTCAATACTTCACTGCCATTCCTATTCTGCATGTAACCCCCTTACCCCTGCCTTTTTGCAAATGACAGGTGGTATGCTGTTGAAACTGACAGCAGTACCAGGTGGGGACTGGGTTCGGGGGGACTAGGTTACTGGACACAAGGGCTTAGGTTTGCCTACTCTGCACAGGGGCACCCAAGTAAATCCGAACACAGAAAGCAATAACAGTAATGTCCAGTACCAGGAATGGGATTCTAAAGTGTGGCTTTTATTCACATCCAAACTGAACAAACAAAGTATAGACGGACCCCCACGGGGCTACATTCCTGGTAATGCAGATAAGAGTAACAGAATACCTCTTCAACACTTCAGCCCTCAGGCTCTGAACCCACCAAGCACACAGCCCAGACTTGCACACTGCTTTGGGTACACAACAACCTGACTTGTATACTATTTGGGTTTTTCCTGGCCCGGGTCCCCTGCCGGCCACTCGAACCCTGTCCATATGGCAGTGGACACATCTTCCTGGTGGCTCCCTAAGCCACCATAGAGCCTTCAACTCCATAAGGGAAATTTTCTTTCAAAACCATGTCTGGGTACTTCCCTCAGCACTAGCCAAGTGTCTGAGGCAAAGTGAAAGGACCACAGAGCAAATCCGTAGAGGTGAACCTGGTTACTAAAGATGGGGGGTCTCCAACCTCCAGCTTTCACAATCCATACCCGGCCATTTCTCTGGACATTAAACAACTCTTTTTGAAAGCTTGACAATGTAGATTAAAGGGTAAATGTATAGCACATTACCTCTACATGTCTTGACTTTCCCCTTGTACTAGACTCGAACATAACTAAACATCTCTTCCTGAAAAGCTTGGCAGTGTAGATTAAAGGGTAAATGTATAGAACATCTCCTCAACATGTCTTGGCTTTCCCTTTGTGCTGGACTTGAACATACTTTTACTTTGGCTTAGCCTATTCCTCTAGGCCTCCCACTGATTCAGCAGTCCAATCACCACTTTAACAACAGTTCAGGTGAAACATAGGCCCCATGATAAGAGCAGAACTCACCCTTTGGTTGCAGGTGCCCCACAGGCGAATCTTGACAACTTCTGGTGCCACAACACAACTTAGAAAATAAGGCAGCTTCTTCCCTAGCTGGAACAAGGAGGTTGCCCCTGGAATAACAGGCAAACCTTTTACCACCCCATCCCCTCAGGGATGGGGCACAGAGAACAGTATCAGCGGTCTCCACCATTTCAAGAACAGCTTACTGTGTTCCTCTTTAGTCGGAAACACACACCTTTCCCTAAAAGTAGCTCTATATCAGAGCTTTAGGTTCCAAGAGCCTGTGCACAGACTGCTGTGCTCCTGTCTTCAAGACTGCTCACACACAACTGCTGCTCACTGTTCAAAAACTCCCAACATTCTAACCTAACTCCCATCTGCAGATTCCAATGTGGCTCAAGCAGCTACGATAGTTCTATGGTGATGTCATCCCTCAGTGACAGTTGAGACTGAGAACAGAGTGAGACAGTGTGAAATCCATTTAACTGGAGTTTCACAAGCTGCCTTCCCTGCCTACCACTAGGTCTTACTGGGATTCTAGTAACCCTGGGTAACAGGGCGGTTACATGCATCTGTCTAATTTCTGCACTTCCAATACTAATACCAGCATGCAAACATTCAGCATTGGCAAATGCTTGTTAGCAATGTCATGTTCTGTTTTGTTTTCAATACCTTTTAAATCAACTTTATTGTTTAATCTCTCCCTTATTAGATGCTTCATAGGTTTTCCTGAAACAAAAGTAGGAATGAAGGTCTGTAAGTCTCTTTATTGTTGTTTTCACCTTTTTGTGACTAGGCAACATGACTGCCTTTTGCCTGTCTTGAGGTACTTTACTAGTTTTAAGGTCACACTAAAAAAAAATATTTTCCTTGATTAGTTGTGGTTGTAGTAGGTCAAGTCCAGCTGATCTGTTTATATTGACCTTAGCTTGCTTTTCCCTTATGTGAACAGTTTCAAATGGAATAGCCTCTGAATTTAGTGCTTCAACTGGGATACTGTAGATGTTCTTGTCTCGACTCTTAAGTGCCCAGTTTTATCAAATACATAGATATATAGAAAGTGTCAGCAGATAAGGCCCTATGGCCCACCCACACTGCCCATTTGTGCTTGTAAGTTCAGTTTATCTTTTCCCAGAAGTCTGCTGCTCCTTACCCCTGACCTCCAGAATTCCTTTATGTCTATCCCATGCATTCTTAAATCCTGTGATTGTTTCAGCCCCCACCACTTCCTCTGGCAGGGTGTTCCACTTGTCCACCACCCGTTCTGTGAAGAAATTCCTCCTCACGTTTCCTCTGAATCATCCTCCCTCCAACTTCATCCCATGCCCTCTAGTCCTGGAACATCTTTTTCACTTAAAAATAGTGTATTCTTGCACCCTGTTCCTCCCTGTAAGATACTTGTATGTCTCTATCATATCCCCTCTCTCTCCCTCCTCTCCTCCAGGGAGTACATATTCAGTTCCTTCAACCTGTCCTCATAGGACTTGTGATGCAATCCATGTACCATCTTTGTTGCCCTCCTCTGAACTTTCTCCACCCTGTCTATGTCCTTACGTAGGTAAAGTCTCCAGAACTATACACTGTACTCCAGGTGGGGCCTCACTAGTGTCTTGTATAGTGGAATTATGACCTCCCTTTTCCTCCTGGTGATGCCCCTGCCTATGCATCCCAGCATCCTATTTACTTTATCTGCTGCCTAGTCACCCAGTCAAAAAATTCAACAAGGTTGGTCTGACATGACCTCCTCCTGGTGAAACCATGCTGCCTTGGGTCCTGTAGTCCATTGACAACCAGATGTTCCACCAACCTCTCCTTCAGTAGTGCTTCCATGATCTTCCCCACTACTGAGGTGAGGCTGACTGATCTGTAGTTCCCCACTTCTTCTTGGTTCCCACTTTTGTATAAGGGTACTACATCTGCTGTCCTCCAATCTTTGGGTACCTCCCCTGTTTCCAGTGATCGGCTAAACAGGATAGCCAGAGGTTCAGCCACCGCATCTCTTAGTTCTTTAAGGACCTGGGGTGCACCCCATCTGGCCCCATTGCTTTATCAACTCTTATTGCTTCCATTTCCTTCAGGACCCTTTCTCGTGTAGAGACTTGTGTCCATTTCTGCACCATTCTCACCCCTTGTACTCCCTTCAGACCCATTACCCCCCTCTTCCTCAGTAAAGACTGAGCAGAAATACCTGTTCAATATGTCAACTTTAATGTTGTCATCCTCCACGTGGCCCCCATCCTCCCCCTTCAGTCTCACTATCCCTCCATTTGCCTTTCTTTTTTCACTAATGTAGCTGTAAAGGGTTTTGTCCCCTCTACCCACTGATTTTGCAATGTGTTCTTCTGTCTGAGCTTTGGCTTCCCTCACTGACCTCCCTGTCTCCCTTTGCTTCTCCTGGTACTTCTCCTATCCCTTCTGCCTGTGTCTTTTTGTATTGCCTGAATGCAATCTTTTTGGCTTTCACTTTCTTTGCTACCTCTTTGGAAAACCATAATGGTCTCCTCTTCCTTTTCCTCTTGCTAACCTGCTTTATGCATAATTCTGATGCTCTTGTAACCCCTTTTTAAATACTGCCCACTGTTCTTCAACCCCTGATTATGCCCCATTCCCCTTAATGCCTCTTTCAAGTATCTCCCCCTTTTCCCAAAGTCTGCCCCCCTAAAATCCAGGATACATGTTTTTGTGTGGTTTGGTTCAGCTCTTTCTCTGATTTCAAACCACAATGACTGGTGATCACTATTCCCCAGATGCTTCCCCACTGTTACCCCCATCACACTGTCCCTGTTTGTGAGCACAAGGTCCAGTATTGCCTTCTGCCAAGTTGGTTCCATGACCAGTTGCTTGAGGAAGGCACCCTGAAGGGAGTCCAGGATAAATCTGCTCCTAGTTGATGCTGCTGCTGGGATGCTCCAGTCCACGCCTGCAATATTGAAGTCTCCAACCAGTACTACTCATTCTTTGTCTGCTATCCTTGGATGGCTAGCATCAGCTCCTATCTGTTTCTTCCTCCTGGGCTGGTGGTCTATAGACCACACCTGTGCAGATGTCTGGCCCATTTTCCTTTCCAGCTCAACCCACAGTATCTCTCCCATTTTGTTCCTCCTGGATCTCTGTGGCCCTTATGTCATTTTCACATACAGTACCACCCTTCTCCTTCCTACCTACCCTGTCTCTTCTGAATATGTTGTAGCCAGGTATGGCCATCTCAGTCGTGGTTATCATTACACCAGGTTTCAGTGATGGCCACAATGTCCAGGTCTGACTGCACCATGACAGCCTCCAGATCTTCCATTTTGTTGCTAAGGCTCCTGGCATTGGCACACATGGCTTTCCATGATTTGAACTCCCTAGACTGTTTCGCTGTTCTACTCCAGCCTCTTCCTTGGTTGTCCTTTATCCCTGGTTCTCCTTGCTGTCTGCTCTTCTGCTGAATGTTGCCCGTTTTCTGCCTATCCACCTCTAGGGTGCTAATCTCCATCTTTTGCACACTGCTTTGTAGAGATAGCCATTCCTCCGGTTCACTGGTTCCACTGCTAGCTGTGGGGGGTGAGCAAGTAGGTATCCTCCTTGCTGGCCTGCCACCCCCCTTTGCTAGTTTAATTGCTTGTCAATTTAGCATTTAAACTTATCATTGAGTGCTTGGATTCCCCTCCAGGATGGATGCAGGCCATCAGGCTTGAACAAACCTCCATCCCTCCAGGTGGGTCCCCAGTTGTCAATTAATCCAAATCCTTCCTCACAGCACCAGTTCTTCAACCATGAGTTAAAGTTCCAAGTGCATGCACCCCTATGCTGTCCCTTACCTCTCGCAGGTAGTACTTCTGAGAAAGTGACAGAAGTAGCTACTTGCTTGAGACCCCTCCCCAATTTCCTAAACCCTTCCTGAACTTCCTTTGGCTCCCCATTTGCCAGGAACCCAGGTAGATAATGACTTCCAGCTCACTCTCCCATCTTGCCTTCCCAGTGATCCCCAGGATCTTTCTTCCATCCCTCCATGCCGTGACACCTGGTAGGCACCTCACCACCCTGTCCTACCCCTCCTGTGTTCCTAGCTGAATCCCTCTTATGATGGAGTCCCCCACCAGGATTCACTTCCTCCTCCTCTAGGGTCCACTGCTCTCCCCGCTGAGGTCACCTCCTTGGCTAACCTCCACATCGTTTCCTTCCACTTCTCTGGGTACCTCTATTTGGTTGCCCCATTTGCCAGTGTGGCATATGAGTTCTTGAGTAGAATAGGATCTGGGATGTGCCTCTACCTGACCGCTCTAACCCTCCCTGAACCCACTGTCATCCAAGTGCTCCTCATTCTCGGCATCCTTTGAGGCAGTTGCATTGGACTGGGTGGTCTCTGGATAGGGGTGATGGTACTCCTGACCCAGTTTAATTCTGCTCTGAGTCTGGCTACCTCATCCTACAGTCCAGAGAGATGCATGCAGATAGGGCAGCACCTCAGTGTCCAGAAGGACTGCCTGAATATGGCTGCCACACAGCCACTGCATTGCACCACTCCCCACATTATACTACAATTATACTGCTATTCCACTACTTGTCTGTTACTGAAGCTCTCCTAGTTCCCTTTTTATTAATTAACTGTCCTAAAAATCCTGCCACTGATCCTCAGATACTTTTCTTTTTAAAAAAAGAAAATAAACCAAAAAATAAATAAATGGGTCAAAACACTTGTCGTGCTGAGGGTGGGCTTCTTCCCCCTTATGCCCCTCCTACTCCATACCCCTTACTATCCCCTGTGTTTAGCTCCTGTCAATCAGATTTAACAGGTCATATAATTAAGAGTTAGGGGAAGGGGGGGAATTTGCAACAATTAAAGACAGCAAAGAAATACATCACCACTATGTTTTAAATTTTCAGCAGCCCAAAAACAATTCTAAGCAAAGACGGCAAAGAAATTACAGTGTCACTAAAAGCCCACAATCTAAGTTAAAAGAAAAATAGCAATTACCAGTTACTGTAAAGCACTGAATAGAATATGTTTCCTTCCCCTTCTGGCTTCATCTGAGAAAACAAAACTCACTTGCTGCCTCAACTCTGACTAAGCCCCACCTCCAGTTAAAATGTAGCTGAGGTCAGAGGCCAGACAGTTAACACCCCTCACCCAAACTACAGGGCAAGACAGACAAGCCAAGACTAAATTTGCAACAATTAGAGACAGCAAAGAAATACACCACCACTATATTTTAAATTGTCAACAGCCCAAAAACAATTCTAAGTAAAAACAGCAAAGAAATTACAGTGTCACTAAAAGCCCACAATCTAAGCTTAAAAGAAAATTAGCAATTACCAGTTACTGTAAAGCACTGAATAGAATATGTTTCCTTCCCCTTCTGGCTTCTTCTGAGAAAACAAAACTCACTTGCTACCTCAACTCTGACTAAGCCCCATCTCCAGTTATCATGTAGCTGAGGTCAGAGGCCAATTAACACCCCTCACCCAAACTACAGGGCAAGCCAAACAAGCCAAGACTAAATTTGCAACAATTAAAGACAGCAAAGAAGTACACCACCACTATGTTTTAAATTTTCAATAGTCCCAAAACAATTCTAAGTAAAGACAGCAAAGAAATTAGTGTCACTAAAAGCCCACAATCTAAGCTTAAAAGAAAAATTGCAATTACCAGTTACTGTAAAGCATTGAATTGAATATGTTTCCTTCCCCTTCTGGCTTCTTCTGAGAAAACAAAACTCACTTGCTACCTCAACTCTGACTAAGCCCCACCTCCAGTTATCATGTAGCTGAGGTCAGAGGCCAGACAATTAACACCCCTCACCCAAACTACAGGGCAAGCCAGACAAGCCAAGACTAAATTTGCAACAATTAAAGACAGCAAAGAAGTACACCACCACTATGTTTTAAATTTTCAATAGTCCCAAAACAATTCTAAGTAAAGACAGCAAAGAAATTAGTGTCACTAAAAGCCCACAATCTAAGCTTAAAAGAAAAATTGCAATTACCAGTTACTGTAAAGCATTGAATATGTTTCCTTCCCCTTCTGGCTTCTTCTGAGAAAACAAAACTCACTTGCTACCTCAACTCTGACTAAGCCCCACCTCCAGTTATCATGTAGCTGAAGTCAGAGGCCAGACAATTAACACCCCTCACCCAAACTACAGGGCAAGCCAAGACTAAATTTGCAACAATTAAAGACAGCAAAGAAATACACCCCATCACAACCACTCCTTTCCTCTCACCATTCCTTCACCTCCATCCCTACCTCCCTCCAACCCTCTCCCTCTCTATCTTTACCCCTTCCTCATGTCCCTCACCTACTACCTTAACACCATTCTCACTCTTTCTGCATCCACTTTCTCCTCCTCCACTATCTTCTCCTCTCTCCTCTCTCCTCTCCCTCTACTTATCCTATGCCCTTCTCTTTGTCCCTCCCCACACCACTATACTTGCTATTTCCGACCCTTATCCACCTCACCCCTTCTCTTCTATCCTTCCTGTCTTCCTCTCCTTTCTTTCCTTCCCCTCTTCTACTTCTCGCCACCTAGCTTCTTCTTTTTCCTCTCTCATATTCTGTTCCAATTGTTCCTCCCTGTTGCCCTCCTGATTTATGACCACTTCCTTCCTGTCCTGGTCATAACATTACAGCAGGTGATTGCCTGTTATTCAACACTCCTGATGTATTTAATTTGTATTGTAACTAATTATGCCAGTACAATGCTATGTATTCTGTACGTTGCTGTATCTTATAGCTGTATAATATTACTGCACTTTTTATTTACATTATGTACTTATCAACTTCCCCCTCCCCCAGGACACATCTGGACATGAGCTTTATGGCTCAGTATGTATTTCCTGGTAAATCTATTTAAAATAAATAAATGAAATAGCCTTAGGAGTGGGGGTTAAACTCAGTAATAGCCACATCTGGGATATCATAAACTCTTCAGCCTGTGTCCCCCAAGTTTATGCATTTGCAGATTCTGTTATTATCTTGTAAACATCCAACACGATACTATTATCGCTGTGGCAAAAAAACTTATATCAGTTGTTTCTAGGTACAAAAAAATGACTTGTCATTAGGATAAACCTGTAAAGAGGAAAAGATATACATGAAAATATTAACAAGAGCAGGGTTATAATAAAAGAAAGAGCACTAAATCAAAGTACCTATTAGGGTCTGACCACAGTTTGCCCCCCCCCCGGCAATGCCTGGATGTACCTTTTCCAATCCCACAAATACAAAGCTACTGTATGTTCTGAGGCGCCATCAAATGTAGGACAGTTACATATTGCTTATCTTGCTTTTAAGAGCAGGTACATACTTGCCCACTCAAATTTTGAACATGTGTTTAGTCTTTTCAACATAAAAGGCTCCACAGTTACAGTTGACTAAATGCAGTACTACAACTGATGAACTGCCCAGTCCATATCACTTTCCCTGTTCCTGGATTTGTAGAACTCTCTGGGGCTTGAATTACACTGCACCATTTGTTGTGCCCACACTTAAAACAGCCAGCTTTGTCACTGGCTCCCAATGCCTAACCCATACCTGTGACCTCTGTTCTCTAACCCGATGGCTGAATCTTGCTAATCACATAAAACACCAAACTTGCACCACCACTAAGAAAATTATGCTTGGCCTTGCCCCACCAGGAGTCTGTGCTCTCCTACAACTGAGAAACCACAACTGCCTTACCAGGAGATCAAAACAACAGCTCCTGCAAATCCCCCATTGCTGCACAACCCAAGGCCAAAGATCTTTTGCCTACCGAGCCCCCCCCAGTACAACGGTCTACCCAGCAACACCTTATCCATACCATCTCTCAACACTTTTAAGTCCAGCTCCACCTATCACTCATCGGCTCCAACCCATGCAACTGTTGTGGCTGAGCATGTTGATTGGTACAGTAGCTGAAGGTACAGTCTTGAATCTTCATCCCCCCCGCTATCTGCCAGCGCCTCCCCTAATCTGCACTTTCACCCACCTACCTATGACAATGCCACATGTTGGCTTGACCTCTCTTCCTTCCCCCTTCCACCTCTTCCACCCTCTACCTTCCCCCACTACTCTCGCCCTCACACCCCTATCCTTCCCTCTACCTCTCCTCCCTTAAGTTCCCCGGTCTACCTCTGCTCCTTCTTCCCCTTTCTTAATTCCAGGTCAAACAACTGCTGTTGTTCATATCTATGTATCTATATATATATATATATATATATATATATAGAGAACAAAAACTCTGTTTAATGCATTAGTTAGGGTTGTTCCACAGCGACAAAAGTGAGGAATTCGCTATTGGGTTGAAAACCCCCTTGAACCCGCCCACCCCCAACCGGCATTGGAGGTGCGCTTGGGATCATCAGCTAACTCTCACCCCATGACATGTGTAAAGCAGCAGTATAGGAGAATGGGTGAGAGTTAGGACCCACGATCCCAATGTGCACCCCAATGCCGGTTGAAGGGGTGGGCAGGGGGATCCAAGGGGGGTTTTCAACCCTAACAGCGAATTTCCTCACTTTTGTCACTGTGGAACAACCCTAACTAATGCATTAAATGGAGTTTTTTGCCTCTAATTTCCCTTCTTTTTGAGAATGATAACGAGAATAGTGAAGGGCCCCGCTCCGCCTACATGATGTGTTGTGGCATACTAACAGGGACAACAACGCTAAACAGAAATGCTAACAGTGGCACATGGTAACACAAGCATGAATGAGAACAGAAAGGGTAACGCACATGGTGGCGTAGACGGGAATGGTCTGCCACGTGATGTGTTGTCACATAGTAACATGGTGCCTGCAAACAGAAATGTCAATGGGCATGGTGATGTAAAGTGAAACAGTAAGATAAACAGTACTGTAGACAGAAATGGCAAAAAATAACAGAAACACAAGCGCAAATGAAAACGCAAAGGATAACGCACATGGTGGTGCAGACGTCAATGGTAAGTGAAACGGGTACGGATCCGCAAGCGGAAAGGGCAACAGTAACAGTAATGTAAGCGCACAGGCTGGTTTTCCCCAAAACCTGCATTGAGAAAGACAGTGAGTACAAATAATGTATGCAAAATAATGAGTATCAACGCAGAAAATGAGATCTTGGAATACTAAATACATTATATCTCAGGAACCGTACGACGTAGAAAAAAAATTTAAAAGTCATATTATTTACAACTGTCCTGGCTAATTTGAATCTTAACCCCATTAGGGGGCTAAGAAATTTTCTGATGAAAAGTCCGTATCTCGCACCGTTTCCGAGATACGGGCCCTGAAAGGCGCGTCACACGTAATGTTATCCTATGGGAAAAAAAGAAAAGTTCAGAGCACCATAACTTTGCCTCCCTGTAATGTTTTTTCACCAAACTACTGAAAGACACATCTGTGGGCTGTTGGCTGCCTTCCCTCTAAATTTCAGGAAAAAAGACCAAACCGTTATTTTGCAGCAGGGCTCCAAATGATTTCTGTTAAGTGTCGGGCGCCGTAATGTTATCCTATGGGAAAACCCGTCAATTTTGGAGTGCCGTAACTTTGCCGCCATGTGATATTTTTTCACCAAACTACTGAAAGGCACATCTGTGTACTGTTGGCTGTCTTCCCTCCAAATTTCAGGAAAAAAGACCAAACCGTTATTTTGCAGCAGGGTGCCAAAGGATTCCTGTAATGTCAGGCACCATAATGTTATCCTATGGGAAAACTGTCAACTTTGGAGTGCCATAACTTTGCCGCCGTGAATATTTTTCAACACAACACTGAAAGGCACATTTGTGAGATGTCGGCTGCGTTCCTCCAAATTTCAGCCCAAAACTCCCAACGGTTATTTTGCAGTAGAAAAAAAGAATTGCTGTCATTTTCCCACAGACTAGAAAAATTACTGTCGCACTTGCTAAAGCTTTCAGTAAAAATTTGCAACACTTTCGTGAGCATGAAAGTAATTTATGAAAGTACTTTTCCAGAAATTTGAAAACATATTTCTGGGTTGTTTACCACAAAATAAAGACATGGCAAGCATCCTCAGGGCCCGACTAGGTGAATACAAAAAATTAGGTTGCTAGAGGGTCCCAAATTTAAATGCCAACCATTTTTCTGATCACCAACTGAAAACAAAATGGCCGATTTGCGAAAGTAACAGGCCCATTTGCGAAAGTAAAAATGCATTTGCGAAAGTGTTGAACTTTTTGTTAACTTTTCCCATTGACTTATAATGGGAAACTGTTTTTTGAATAACTTTTGAACCGTTTAATATTTTTTCACGAAATCTTCAAAAGGCACATCGGGGACCCTGGCTACATATTCCCTGAAGATTTTGGGCCTGTCACATAAACCGTACGACCTGTAGGCACGACCACAGAATTCCAGAAAAGTGTAAACGCGTGCACAGATCACACTTAATAACTCCACAGCCGTATATCCAACCAGTACAAAACTTGACAGATCCCAAGGCCTATGGTTCTTAATCATGAATTCCAAATTTCAGGCAAATCCATCTAACGGTTGCAAAGTTATTAAGGTGCAAAGTTTTGGGGTTTAACATAGAAATGGCTCCTCAACCCTAACTATGGTAGCACTACCGTGCTACCATAATATATATATATATATATATATATATATATACATATATATATATATATATTGCATTCATTAGATGATGTTAACTTTGCTTATGTTTTCTCTATGATGTGGAATCTTTGTAAAAAAGCCTTGGCTCTAAAGTATTGTAATCCTAGATTCTAATGAATAAATAAATAAATAGATGGCAGAGCATGCAATCAATTATTTGTGTTGCAATTTGTACACTACAGACAAGCTCATCATTAAGATTTATTTTGTTCTGACTACAATACATGTTTGCACAGCATATTTATTTAATTCCTGCTTATAAAGTGGGGGACGGGGACATTTATTTATTTTACACTTTGGATTACAATGCCCTTGACCTAGTAGCTCGTTTACAAAGGTTCCATGTCAGGTGTAAGATATATACATGAACATAACATATACAGTGGTTACTAATAGAGAAATTACAACTTAAAGCAATCTTATGGGTAGGAGCTAACAGCCTTGTCTAGAGGTAACAGCTCCGATACAAAAAGGTCATATCAGGCATTTAGGCAAAGTCAGGGAATAAGTAGGATATATGAGAGGGAAAGTAGAGTAGAAGAGTAGGTCATAGACAGGACATAAAAAGGGTTTGGGGGAAGGAGAGGGAGAGGTAAAAGATATGTAAGGAGAGGGTCATAGAATGGGGTAGGATAGGCAAGGAATATGTCATACAATGGGACAGGAGAAGGAGTAATGGAGGGGGAGAAAAAGCAGCAAGGTGTTTCTCTGAGTGGGCTTATTCGGATGGGCTTATTCACATACGTGAGGAACCTAGGGCTCTTGTCAACCTTAAATCAATAAGTCACATCATTTGTTTAGGGGAAATAGCTGGAATTTTTTAACATTTAAAAGTTTAAAGTGCTGTTCCTCTTTATAACAGGTGCCCATGAGAATGGCTGGTCTATGACATGTCCTGCGGAGGTGACTGGTGTGGTTGGGAAGCCTCTTGTTTTGCCTTGCACATTTACCCATCCCTACAAGCAGTTTAATGGTAGTATCACAGTCATATGGAAAACAGAAAAATATGAGGGGCCAGTCATTTTTAAATGTACTGATCACAATGGAACTGATGGCTGCAAACCTACAACCAGCCATGGGGATAAATACAAACTTATTGGGAATGTAAGGCATAATGACCTCTCGCTGATGATCACCAATCTGACAGTAAATTGTATTAACATCTACTTCTGCCGTGTGGAGCTTTCTGCAGAACCTCATGCCAAGTATGAATCCAAAACTGGAATACGCCTACATATACCAGGTAAAAAAATGAAAAGAACAGAATAAAAATAATGTGAGAATTCAACTCACAATGAGCACCAAAGCAACACAGATGTTTTTAGGAGAGTAGTGGTGGAAATGGGCAGGAACCCACAAGGGCACAGTTCTGGGAATAACTGAAAGTCTCAGTTCTCAGAAAAAAGATGAAGGATTGTTTCTATATAAAATGAACCCCAAAATTCAACAAAGACCACCGAATAAAGTCTAAAACTATGATATACAATAGGGAAATGTGTCTTTAAAATCCAGCTATTGTTTTTCTTCCTATGCCAATGGTGATGAGTTCCCTCAGTTATTTTTGTGGCCCCCAGTAATTTATTATCGATTTTCTTCACCTGTTCGAAGGAAATTGGTTGGGTTTTAGCTACCCTGCACATCATTATGAAGAGCTGACTGGAACTTCAGTCATCAGAGCAGGAGTTGCATCATATCACTCCATTTCCATGGGAGCAGCCAGTCTGTTTTTCCAAGAAAAATCTTGCCACAAAGATTCATCCATGTTAAGTGCCTACACTACAATTCACAAGACACTGTCACACCAATGATTGTTTCAGAAATTGTCAATGAGTTGCATAAGTGTTGCTGGTTCCAGCACAAAACCTTACAAAGCCCATTTTCTAAAAGATGCAACTCAGTTTTGCATTGCACTGTGAAAGAACTGCAGATGCAGTTCAGTTTAGTTAAACATTTTATAAAAGATGCTCTTGAGCTGCTTAACTGTTTAAAAACACATTTTCAGTTAGCCATGCATTGGCAACTTACAATAAGCATTTGTCAATGCCGAATGTTCACCGCTTGCATTGCTGTTGTACTGGTTCTTACTTGTACACATTTTGGGGTAGAGCTTTGCCTGAGGTTCAATGTGGAGGAATAACTCCTCACACAAATCATATAAAATCCAATCTCTCCCAGTAACCCACACTTAGCATGTTTCAAACCCCTGAGCTGCTGTGTTGTCCGTGGGGCTATGATCTGCATTCCTATAATTGCTCTTTTGCTTTGTCTTGTGTTACTTTTTTGCCTCCCTGTTCTTTCCAGCTCTGCTGCTTCTGCTTGCTTTGGCTGTTCATCAGCATTCTTCACTACCACCCTTGCCCTGTTGCATTCTCCTGCCTTCCTTCTCTCTCGGTGTGTTTCCCCTTGTTGCCTGCCCTTTCTCCCTTTCTTCTCCTTGCCATCCCTGTTGTTTTGGTGTCCCTGTGATGTTCTTAGTTGGTGGCTCCCCCACTGCTCTCCCTGTACTGCTCCTTCCTCCTCTGGGCTTGCCCATGTTCTCTCCTCTGGGTCTGTGCTTCTCCTTGGTGTTGGCCATCAGGTTCTTCTCTTGGGATTCTCACCTCAGTTTGTCTCCGTTCTTGGAGCCACCTCCATTTTTCTTCTGGGTTTATGACGTGGATGACGTCACCACCCGGCTTAAAGCTACTGCCCGATTTCCATCTTGGTTTCTGTTACTGCTCCATATGAAATTCATTCTGTCATGCTACTCTGCTCCTCACTAACTCTGCTTAGTACATTCTGCTTCCCCTAACTAGCTTAGCATCTCACTCCTCCATACTCCTCCTCTGCCTCATTTTAACTACATGAAGCAGCCAATCTGCTGCCTCTCCTGTCCTTAAACAACTCTCACCAGCAGCCCTACTGGACTCTGTCTCCTTAACTCATACCTTAGGAGGTCTATGTATATAGGCAGGGTTTGACTTCATCTGCCTGAACTGGGAGTCTGCAACTTTCAATCTATCAGCTACATATCAAACTCACATCTCACATACTTGTTGCAGCAGTTCTTCAACTGTTATGTGTATTAGGGCTTGACTTCATCTGCCAGAGTTACGAATCTGCAACCTGCAAAGCTGTGAAGCAAATGCAGTCCTTTTGGACCTGTCTCATCCATGACAGTGCCCAGTAACTGACCCTGGCTGCCTGGGGTTCATTCTCCTGCTTGACACCATCAGTTGTAACACTTAAACATAAATCTTGTGAGAGAGTACCTTGTCCCCCTATTCTTCCAAGGATAGTTTGTTTTTGGTTTTGTTTTTAATTTTTAACCAGAAGGTGGACTGGGCACAGCCCTTTTTCAGCCACACCTTACATAAAAACATTTAGAACATAGACATCAACAGTAATTGTCATAAATAAGAAAATACATTACTTACAATCACAATTATTAACAGCATGTAACAAATCAAATTTAAAAGGCTCAAGTTCCTCCACCAGGGTTCTTTCTTCTAAAGTACAATACAACGTGGCATACTGGCACAATGGCCTCTATCACTCCTACTGGCACTCCAACCCCAGATTCCCAAAGAAGGTCCATCAGCATCTCCTCTGACTTCCTTAGACACACAACCATCTCACAAAAGACCTTCAAAATCAAAATTCTCCATAAAGGACTGAACTGTCCCCTGCCTTATCTATGAATTGAAAAAACTAGATATTTCACATTCAGCTTCTGTCTGAAAGCAGGAACTGTATAAATTATTTATAGCTGCTAAATCTCAGCCTGAAAGGGATCCTGCACCTAGCCAGCTTATATCCCAGCCAGTTCCTGCTGCTATATCTGAAATTCAAGAATCTATGGCTCAGCTCATGACATTCATATCAGAGCTACAGTCTAGTATTGCTTCCCTCAAAGCTCACCTTCACTTGCAACCTACACCAGCCTCAAGCTTAGCAACAACTGGTGTCAGCGGTGCAAGTGGTAGACAAGAAATACAGGATAACAGGCATTGGCAAATATGAAATGCAGAATGAAGATCCTAAAATCTGAAGGATAGCTGTGTCAAGACATTTCTAACTGTTTTGGCCCTAGTAGATTCAGTTAGAGATACTGAAGTATTTCTAGGAAATTAAAATTGCTGTACAAATCAAGTGTTGTTATGGAAACCCTGATTTAAGGTTACAGGCCCAGAGACCCTGATTTTAGGTCACAGGCCCAGAAACTGACATTATGTTGCTGGTTTAAAAATTGTATTCTGGTGTCAGTGGGAAGAAGTAGAAGAACTCTGTTCCTGCTACAAAAAAGGTACATGAACTGAGTTCCTGTGCGTTCCTGTTCACTTTCCTCACTGCCTGCTGTCCTTATGTCCACCAGCAATACCCAGAAGAATGCTACTTCTATTAGTGCTATGCCAACCATAAGCACTCCATCCACTTTGGAACTATCCATTTGGCAGAATTCAGGTACTACTTGCTCCTCAGTTACTCCATTCATCTGTCCTATTCACCTTATCCTAGGTCACCTCTGCAAGGATATCATAAATGGGAAGGACATGAACCTGATACCCCTTCTCATCTCATCACATGATACCAGAGAAAAAAGAATAGTATCTTGTAGAGATGTTTCTGTTATATTGAAGTGGAAAGATCCCAGATTTGTGAAGAAACTGACTATACCCAAATGTGTTCTCATTTTCAGCTTATATCATGATGTGCTTTACTCTGCATTTCCTTCGAGATTTGAGGAACTGGACTCATACTTAAATCTCTTCATCTATCTAGGCATCCAATATAGAAGGACCTATTTCTATGATTATCAACAGTCCTTCTCTGCAAAAGTTGCAGTTGGATTGGCTCATTTTAATTCAAACCTGAACTGGGTTAACCTGGATAATGAGATGTTTTGTCATCACTTTGCTGGGCAGCAAGCATAGTTTTGCCCAATGTGCATCTCCTTTGCCCATTTTGCTTCCATATGTCCTTTAACAGTGTTCAATGTCTCCCCATCTACCATCCCAGCCAGGAGTGATACATTAATTGCATCAATTCCCGCTTCCTTTTCCTCTTTGAGGCTGACCCGCACGATTGCTAATCCTAACACCTCCTTCCACCACAATTTGGCCAACCGAGGCAGACACATTAAATATGCAGGAGGCAAACCAATTTGTAATAACTTTAATGATGAAGGCTGCCCAGCTCTGGCTGTCCATTTCTTCTCATCTGCAGTTTTTGTCATGTTACTCATGCTCAATTAATTTTTCTGAAAGTGTCCCATTTTAAACAATGACAATCACTTCATCCCTCTACTCCAATGAATTTACAAGCCTTATCTCAAGTGCTAGCTTCTCATCCTTCTCTCTGGTTTGTGAAAGTACTCCTTTCTGGCTTCTCTAAAGATTTGCATTCCAACATTGCAGTGATTCTATTTGACACCTTCATATTTCACAATTTGCAGTGCACTGTAAAAGAACCTGAGGTAGTTCAGTGGCTTTTTCAGAAAACACTGCAAAAAGGATTTCCCCTTGGCCCTTTTCTGCATCCTCTGTTTCACACCTATCATAGCAGTCTTATTGGGTGTTGCCATGAAAGAATTTTCTGGCAAGAAGCACCTAATCATCAAATTACAGTATCTGCACCTCAGTTGATGTCAATTTCTAGCATGAGTTCATTGATTCCATCTGATGATTTCTCTCTCTTCTATGCTAGCATTGTCGATGCCATTACAATCATTAAAGGCTTTGGACCCAGCTTTTGGTTCTCAAAAGAGGACATTACAGATTCATTTACAGGTCGCTCCTGTAAAAAAGCTTTCAGCTAAGTGTGCTACTCCTAGTTAAACAAATAAAAAAAAAATTAAGTTGCTGCCCATTCACCAGTCTCTGTGGCATCTGGATGGCATTAAAATGGAAGATTACTGCTATCTCACCATTTGGTTGACCTTTGGCTGTAAAAGCAGCCAGAAACTGACATGTTTTCTGAGATGCTTTGTTGGTTATTACTCAGTGTCTGTAATTGTTCAACCATCATCCATCTTCTGGATGACTTCCTTCTTATCAGTCCTCTGAAGTCGCCTCCTACTGCTGGAATTACTGCACTCATCTATCTGTTCCTCGAATTAACAGTTCCTCTGTCCAAGGAGAAAATGTTAGGACCATCTACATCCATTGACTTTCTTGGCATTGAATCAGACATGAAACACATGGAAGACAGATTACCTCCTGACAAACTACTCAGGATTCAAGTTCTTGCGGAATATTTTTCTGTTCGCTCCTCCTTTACCAAACATGAACTTCTCTCACTTCTGGGCTATATCAATTTTACAATATGAATAATCCCACAAGACCTTTCATTTATTTCCTACTTTCTGACATTTTGGCGTCTTCTGTCTCTGAACTGCACCATTAGATCAACATCACTGATGCAGCCAAATCTGATCTAGTCATGTGGTCCCATTTTCTTGCCAACTAGAACAGATGTTCTATCTTTGACAGAGATCCCTCCTATGACTTACATCCCAGGACATACATTGACATGTCACCAACTCATGGCTATCCTGCTGTCTTAGAGCATTCCTGGATCCCTGCTCCCTGGCATCCTGACATATCCACACTTTGAGACTTTTCAACGATATCTGCTCTCATTGAAATCTACCCTATTGTAGCCACTGCATTTATAATGAGACATCTATGATCTTGGCAAACTGTCTCAATCTTCTCAGACAATCAACTAACAGGGGATATTATCAAGGGCAGGTCTTCATCCTATTGCATCATGTTGTTTATGTGGAGGCTGACTTGGTTACCTCTGTATCATAATTTTACTCCGAAATGTTTTCTTACTCCTGGCTATGCTAATGAAGCAGCTGATTCTTTATCTCAATTTTGGTTCCAGGAATTTTGTCACATCTATCCATCAGCAGACTTGGTCATGACTTTTCCTCCTCAATTTGCTAATCTCATCATGACTTAGCATATTATCATTAGTAAGCTGAAGCCTTCATGTGGTCTGCTTAAGCACCTGCTACCCTGGCAACTTATACAATGGCTTGGAAGAAGTATTCCTCATTTTGTGCCTTCCAATCAATCCATAGGGGATCTTTGTCTATCAATCATTTACCTACATTCATAAACTACTGCCATCAGGCCTTCAAATTATCACATGGGACCACAAAGCAATATTTATCTGGAGTCCAAGTCTTCTTATCTCAGTCAAATCCATCCCTGTCTTCAATTTTTTCCCATGCCTCAATTAAACTCCTCCTGCTTGGAATTCATAGAACATCATCTGCAAATTCTCCTAAACGACTCCCTATCGATAGATCTATATTCCAATACCTGTGGAACTTACTGTGTACTCTTCCATTTGACCCTACAAGGAATATTATGGTCTCATGAGCAATTTGTTTAGCTTTCTATGGTTTTCAGCAACCTGGGGCGTTTGCAATATCACCAGCCACCATTGTGAAATTCCTCACAGTCACTAATTTAGGAAAACTAGCAGATCATTACATCTAGCTTCAAAGAACAGCAGCCTGCACAAAGGTGTTCAGATTCCATATTACCTGACTCAGAATAACTGGTGCCCAGTAGTTCTTTTTGATCACTTCATGTAATAACATGTTGCTCTGATTCCTCTCAGCCTCTTGTGATATCTGACATTCATGCAGTAATGACTTCCAAAGGCTTCATGGAGCATGTGACAGCTCTCTTAAAATGTCTCGGACATAATCCTTATGCATTCTCAGGTGATTCCTTTCAGATTGCAGCAGCATCATCAGCATCCAAAAACAACATCCCTGCTCATATCAAGAGACTTGGAAGATTGACCTCTTCATGCTTCAAAACACAACATCCCTAATCTAGAAGAAGAAATCAGACAAGTGTTTAGGATTATTGCCTCTTAGTTTGCCCAGAATATGAGCAGTTCATTAGCCATGGTTCCTTAGAGGTTTCCTCCAGTTTTCTTTTACTCTCCTGCATGGTACTGTTCACATTCTCCTTGAGTTGGAGGAAGTCATCTCACTTTTGGTTTTTCTATTTCTCTGATGCTGCCTGGCACCTCTACTAAGGGTGGGAACAGAAAAAAGTAAAAGCTGAAGTATACACAAGCACCATACGCTATTCACCAAACATTGACTTGGAGGGCTTTTCCCAAAGTTCAAAATGGGGGAATAAGTCCTCTCACAAATAAAATCCAACCTCTCCCAGCAGCCCACTCTTAGTGTGTTTCAGACACCCACTATCCTCCCTGCCTCCTCATACCCTAGCCTTGGCATTGTAAAATCTTAGTGCATGCTTATAGCACCATTGCTTTTTAGTATTTTAACCCCAGATATTCAGCACAGCATTCTTATGACCCCCACCTCATGATGTAGAGAAAGTTTTCAAATCCTGCCCAAATGGTGATTTCGCACCACAAGTGTGAAAACACATTTTGGCCAGGATTTGAAAACTGACAGCTGTCACATTCATGAGGTGGTGTGAAAAAATTGCTATGTTAAAAATGTAGGTTGAAAATATTGAAAATGACCAAACTTATAAGCATATATTGAGAAATTTTAATGAACGCTCATAACTTTGTGTTTTTTTTAAATATTTTTACCCCAAATGTTCAACATATCCTTCTTATGACCCCACATTGCATTCTTGTGACCCCACCTCATGAACAAGGGTGGGGAACATTTTCAAATCCTGCTTTAAATGTGATTTCATACCACAAGTGCAAAAACACATTTTGGCCAGTATATGAAAAATGACAGCTGTCAAATTCAAGACATGGTGTGAAAAATGGCTATGTTGAAAATTTGGGATCAAAATATTGGTAATTAACAAAGTTATGAGTGTGCATTGAGAAATGTCTACATATGCTTATAACTTTGTTGTTTTTCAATATTTTTACCCAAAATGTTCAAACTAGCTTTAAAATGTTCATATCCTGCCCAAAAGGTGATTTCACACCAAGATCACAAAAATCACTTTTTCAGACAGATTTGCTTCCTTTTAGAATCATAGTCCATGAGGTGTGGTCCCAAAATGATCATGCTGAAAACTTTTGGGGAAAAAAGTATTAAAATTTACCAAGTTTTGAGGACAAGTTAAAACCCCATTGAAATACATTGAACCACATACCTGATTTCCTCAGTTCACAGCCCATCATTGAAGAGTGGAGATGTGTCTCTGATCCAGACAGGATTACAGTGTTGGACCACTAGTAGGTAAGTTAGGGATGGGAGGGTGGTGGGTGATGAGTGGGAGGGTAAAGGTGGTGGTGGGCTAGCAGAGACAACAGACATCAATGGATGATTTTCTTTTTTCCAGGATAAAACTAAAAAATGACAAGAAGGGATGGTTTTCTTTATTTCAGGTAGCTGCACTAGGAATTGGGCACCTCAGTGCTGGTGTTATGTTTGGTGGCACCAGGGTTGGGGTCCCCAGCATCACACACTGAAAATGGGTGTGGTGGGGGCTACTAGCCAACACCTATATTAGGAAAATTAAAAGGGATGGGGGTGTGGGGTGGTGGGTGCTGAGTGGAGGGGTCAGGTGGGTGGAGGAAAATGGCAGTGGTGTGCCGGTGGCTGGCAACAAATATCAATGGATGGTTTCCTTTTTTATAGGATCTAAAAAATGTTTTTAAAAGGCTACAAGGGACAGTTTTATTTTGGGTACCATCCTAGCACTGGGGATTGAGCACCCCAATGTCAATGTTATGTTTGGCAGCACCAGGAGTAGGCTCCCCAGTGTCAAACACTGAAAACAGGGGGAGTGGGGCATACTAGCCAGCACTGAAACTTGGGAGTCCTTGAGTCCGAAATTTAAGAAGGGACAAAGCAATGGGAGTGGGGAGTAATACTTGGCAGAGAGTGGGAGGAAGTGTTTTTAGGTTGGGGCGTATCACATCAGGTGGATCGTGATGTGGTCAGCTCTGCTTGCTGGGCAGTATTTTGCAGATCAAAGGAAAGAGCTGTCTGATTGGGCCCGCTCTTTCCTTCAAACTACATGAAGTTTCCACCCAGCAAGACCAGAACATTATCATTATCAGTCTGGTTGATGATTGGTCTGATACTGACAAGCCCCTTGCAGAGTGCTCTGTGTTTGACCAGCAGTGACACACCTGCAAAGGAGAACATAAAAACAAGGCAAAATAAGTTCATTGGCAAGGTAAAGACTAGGATATAGCTCTACAATATTAGATAAAAGCATTACATATGTTGACAGAAAAAGGCCCAGTGGCCCATCCAGTCTGCCACCCTCCCCAAAGTAATTCTCCCGTGATAGCGCTAATAGAAACATAGAAACATAGAATTTGATGGCAGATAAGGACCGCTTGGCCCAGCCAGTCTGCCCATTTCTCTACCTAATGGATAAGCTGCAGATCCAAGTTAACCAGCAGCCTACTTCTTCCTACCCCAACCCCCTAGAATTGCCTTATGACTGTCCCATGCATGCTTGAATTCCACCACTGTTTTTGACTCCACAACCTCCTCCAGAAGGCAGTTCCATGCATCTACAACCCTCTCTGAGAAAAAATACTTCCTTAAATTACCTCCTGAGCCACCCCATCTTCAAATTGTGCCCCTTGTTCTTGCACACCTCTTTTTGAAAGATGCTACCCTCTTGGACTTTGTTGATTCCTTGAGGTACTTGAAAGTTTCTATCATGTCCCCTCTCCTCCTTTCCTCAAGGCTATACATATTAAGCTCCTAAGTCCTCTTCTCATATAAGTCTTCCGGTGCAGACCCTGCACCATTATAGTTGCTCTCTCCTCTGGACAGCTTCCATCCTGTCTATGTCTTATGGAGAATGGGTCTCCAGAACTGCACGCAGTACCTAGGTGGGTCTCACCAACTGTCGGTACAGAGGATAATAACTTATGTTTTCTGCTGGTGATGCCTCTCCATGCATCCCAGTATCCCCCCAGCCCCTTGCTACCCTCTCACATTGCTTGCCCACCTTTAGGTCATCTGATATGACTACCCCAGCTCCCTTTCCATTTTGTTGTTGTTGTTAGTATCTCCCCCATTGTGTACTCTTCCCCTGGGTTTTTGTTTCCCAGATGCATTACCTTGCACTTCTTAGCATTGAATCTAAGCTGCCATACATTTGACCATTCCTCTAACCTTGCCAAGTCCCTTTTCATCCTTTCCACCCCACACTTGTGCATCAACTCTGTTGCAGATCTTTGTGTCATCTGCAAGAGACATACTTTCCTTCCAGTCCCTCTGCAATGTAAGCTATAAAGACAGCTGAAGAGGACTGGTCCTATCTGAAACATAGGTACCTCACTAGTAACCCCCTTTCTTCTGAGTGGACTCATTTACTTTACTCTCTGTGTCCTATTCTCCAGCCAATTCTTTACCCAGGCTGTCATCTTGGGAACCACTCCCAGGTTGGCTAACTTGTATATTAATCTTTTGTGTGGGACTCTGTCAAATGCCTTGTTAAAGTCTAGGTAGGCCATGTCCACAGCCCTCCCTGATCTACTACTTTGGTCACCCAGTCAAAGAAATCTATCAGATTTGTCCGCATGACCTTCCCGCTGTGAATCCATGCTGCCTTGGGTCATGTGCCCCTCTGGCCTCTAGATACTCGACAATTCTTTCCTTCAGAAGTGATTCCATCATTTTCCCTATTGCTGAGGTTAAACTAACAGGTCTGTAGTTTCCTGCTTCTGCCTTGCTCCCACTTTTGTGAAGGGAATGACATCTGCCTCCTCCAGTCCTCGGGTACCACCCCATCCTCCCATGATTTGTTAAACAGGGTAGTCAGTGGTGTCACTAGTTCTACCCTTAGTTCTTTTAGAATTCTGGGATGAATCTCATCAGGCCCCATTGCTTTCTCCACTTTCAGTTTTAAGAGTTCTTCAGAACCCTTTCTTCTGTAAATGGCTGGTATCAACTTCTGTATCCCGAGTGTTTCTACTGTTTGTTTTAGGTACCCCCTTCATTTGTAAATACTGAGCAAAAATATTTGTTTAGTATCTCTGCCTTTTCACAGTCACCTCTGCCCACCCTCCTCCCTTTATTAAGCGTCACTATCCCTCCCTTGGTCTTCCTTTGTTCTGATGTACCTATAAGGTTTTATCCCTTCTTAACTGAGTTGGCTATCTTTTCCTCGGTTTTGGCCTTTTGCTGTTCTGACGGCCTTCCCAGCTCTCTTTGCTTTAACTGATACAGTTCTCTGCCCTGCTCCTTCTGTGATTCCTTGTACTTCCTGAAAGCTTTTTTCTTTTGAACCTTCACTGCCACTTCCTTGAGAACCATACTGGTTTCTTACATCATTTCATTTTGTTTATTTGCTTCACACAAATTCTTGTTACCTCTGTGATGGCAGTTTTTATTATTCCCATTGTTCTTCCACCTCTCCTTCCTGCCCATTTGCTAGTGTATTCCTTAGGCACTCACCCATTTTAAGCAAAGTCAGCCTCCTAAAGTCCAGTACTTTTGCTTTTGTATGGTTTGGACTCTATTGCTGTGTTTATTGTGAACTATACTGTTCGATGGTCGCTAGTTCCCAGATGGCTACCTACTTCTACATCTGTGATCTCTCTTCATCTCCATTTGAGAGAACCAGGTCTAAGATTGCTCCTCTGAGTGGGCTCCAATACTAGTTGTCTAAGGCATGCCCCTGTAGGGCATCTAGAATAACCCCACTCTTCGAAGTGGCTGCTGCAACTGCACTCCAGTTAACATCTGGCATATTCAGATCACCCATCAGCAATATCTCCCCTTTTTCTGCCATTCTAAGTATACTTTCTATCATTTTCTTGTCCATTTCCTCCCCCTGAGAAGGGTGTCTGTATACAACCACTGTGCAGATTGTGGTGCCATTGCCAGTCTCCAAATTTACTCACAGTGCTTCTTCTCCTCCCTGTTTACCCTTTTGTTCTGTTGCTTTGATTTCTTCCCTTATGTAAAGAGCTACTCCTCCTCCTCCTCTTTTACCCTCCCTGTCCCTCCTGTAGAAAGTGTATCCTAGTATGTTTACGTCCCAGTCATTGTTTTGTGTGTACCATGTTTCTGTGACTGCCACAATTTCCAGATGTTCCTCTCCATCAAGGCCACTAATTCAGGAAGCTTGTTACTCAGACTACGGGCATTGGTACTCATTGCTGTCCATTTTTTGATGGCTTTACCTTCTGTTGCAGCATCCCCCACTGACCTTTCAACCTCGGTCTTTTTCTCATTTAGTACCCTGTTTTGTAGGGAGAAGCTGGGATTTTCCTGCTGCTTATCAGTGCCTCCCCCCTTGACTAGTTTAAAAGCTTACCAATGAAGCATTTAAACTGATTGCTCAAAAGACTTGTTCCCTTCCTGGACAGATGAAGACCATCCTGCCAGCGTAGGCTGGTGTCCCTCCAGGTGGAACCCCAGTCCCCAATGAAGCCAAACCTCTGTGCTCCACACCATTTTTTCAAACATTCATTAAAACTGCATGGTGCAAAGTACCCTCACCTCACCCATGCCATTGACAGGCAGCACCTCTGAGAAGGATACTGTGTGTGCTACTTGTCTTAGACCCCTCCCCAATTCTACAAAGTCCTTCTGCACTGCTCTAATCTCATGATGAGCCAAGTCATTTGTCCCTAGGTGGACAATGACGTCCAGCTCAGACTCCCATGCAGCTGTTCTCGTGATCCTGAGGATGTGCTTCCTGTCCCTCCAAGCCATGGCACCAGGCAGGCACCTTACTTCAGTTTTCCCTGCTCCCCCCAGTTCTATCCCCCTAATAATTGAGTTCCCCACCAGGAGCTGCTTCCTTTCCCTGGGGTGTCCTCTGCCTCATTCCTGTGGGCCTCACTTGTGACAGTTGTCCCCAGCCTCCTTAGTCTCCTCTGCAGGTGCATCCATAGGGGAGCTATGCTCCCCCAGAATGGTGTATGGATTGTGGAGTGGAACAACTGACTGGGTGTGCCTCTGTTCCACCATCCTCACCCTCCTGAGCCCACTGTGGTCCAACTGCTGTGCTTTCTTCACAACCTCTGAGGTGTGGTGGTGGTGGCTCTGGTGCTCCCTGGATGGGGAGGTTCCTTTCCTACCATCCAGTGTGGCCTGGGGGAAGGTTCCCTTACTACTGTCCAGTGTGGCCTGAAGATGGGCAACTTCCTCCCTCGGGGCAGAGAGTTGTCTGCAAATAGGGCAGCATCTCAGCCTCCAGAAAGACTCCCAGAAGACTGCTGCCCCATAGCCATTACGTTGCACTACTCCCCACATGTTTATCTACTTTTGTGTGTGTGTGTGTGTGATTGGTTTGTTATATAAAAATATATATATTATACAATGTGTATGCTTATATTGTCAGTGCAGTGTGCTAGAGAGGATATGACAGTGATATGCACCTTGCACTCTTGAGGAAATGATGTCAGAACCCCAGGTATAAAGGAACTATTTCCAGGGTGGGTGGGGTGAGGGTGGGAAGGGTTGAGCCTAAACTGTGCCTTCATGAAACAATCAGCTAAAACTCTGACCCACCGCTGTGATGAGTGCCTTCCTGTCAGCAAAATGCCCTACACAACAATTTGACAGAGAAAATAGCCTGCTAATCAAACAGAGAAAAATCCAGACATCCAAGTCAGACACAGGTAAACCTCCCCAGCCCCAAAACAGCCTGGTGGTTTGTGCTCTGAAAGCAGTCAGCCCCAGAATAAGTCAGCTGTGCTTTAAACTCATCCTGCACTAAAAATCTTAAGAATTGTAACAAAAGTAAAGCTAGATCCATCTCCCTCTGTTGCTTGAAAGACTGTCTTTTCCTGAAAAGTTCCTTATTTCACCTTTCAGTTATAAGTAGCCTCCATCTGCAGAATATCTGCTACAAACCAAACCAAAGACAATTGTAAGGTTCACCTCCCTCTGTTGTGAGCACAACTCGCTTTCTAGCAAATCCTATGTTCGGTATTGCAGCTTCCAGCCAGAGGTAGCTTCACCTGAAGAATATTAGCTGTTCTGATGAGTTTGCTATAAAACACTTGCTTATAATACTATTGTTTTCAGGTCTGTTACCAAAGCTATTGGCTGATAAGAAGCTATGATGTTAGCACTTCCTGACACAGTCTGGTCTGGCCTTTTAAGGCACACACAGATAAACACAAAAAACAGTTTCCACTCCCTAGGGCACTGTCTGGGTCAAATACACAGCCTGTACCTGTACTTATTTCAGGACTTATGACAAATTCTTATCCCAGGGTTTAAACTCTTCCTGCATTGAAAATCTTAAGAATTGGAACAAAAGTAAAGCTAGATCCACCTTCCTCTGTTGCTTGAAAGACTGTCTTTTCCTGATAATTCTAAGTTCCTTATTTCACCTATCAGTTAGAAGTAGCCTCCACCTGCAGAATATCTGCTACAAACCATAGACAATTGTAAGGTTCACGTCCCTCTGTTGTGAGCACAACTCGCTTTCTTGCAAATCCTATGTTCAGTATTGCAGCTTCAAGCTGGAGGTAGCTTCACCTGAAGAATATTAGCTGTTCGACCATCACCCTCTCAGCCCTTCCCCTTGCCCACTCATCCAGCCCTTAACATGCCCTGTCTCACCCTTGTTTGAATCTAGCCATTATTTTGGCACACACCACTTCTTCTGCAGTCTGTTCCACTTGTCCGCCACACTTTCTGTGAAACAATACTTGCAGATGTCTTTCTTGAATCTTCCTCCAGCCAGCTTTAGTGGATCCCCCTTGTGCTTGTATTCGTAGTCAGAGTAAACAGATTTTTGCATATCGCACTGATGATGCCATTGATATATTTGTACTGTACATCTAATATGTCCTCCTCCTTTCTTCTAGTCTCCATGGTGTATATAGTAAGGGCCCTCAATTTTTCCTCACACATCTTCTCTCCTGACCCCTGGATCATCTTGGTCCCCTTCTTTGTATAGCCTCTACATTATTAATGTCTCTCCATAGGTATGAGTTCCAGAACCTCACTCGGTATTCCTGGTGAGGGTAGACCAGTAATCTATAGAGGGGAAGGCTTATCTTCCTGTTTCTGTTGCTGATCCCCCTTCCTTATGCTATACATGTTACTATACCCAGAATGGAGATGGAAGAAGGCTGTTACCCTTCAAGCTCATCCCACACTTCTCAGAAGTGGTATCCACGTACTAAGCATTTAGAAATGTAGTCATCTGATTTCCTTTGGAAGCTATTTACAATTTGAGGTTTAACTAACTCATCAGGAAGGCTGTTCCAACCCCCTACAACCCTTTGTTTAAAATAATTATTTCCAGTTTCCTTATTGAATTGTTATGTTGTTAATTGGAATTTGTGTCTGCACAAGTTGTGTGTCTACATTTTTGGGGCATCCACAAATCCTCCTTTAGTGGCTTAACAGATATTATTTTATGTAAGTATAGCAAGCTTCCCTTATCCCAATTTGTTGAGTCTTTTCTTATAAGTAATATTTCTTGTCCCAGGCACAAGTTTTGTCACTGTGTGTTGAACTTTTTTTCAAAGGTTTTGATATCATGTTTATTATAAGGGTTCCAGAATGGAGGGCAAGAATCTGTGTATGGTCTAATGTGGGTTCTGTATAAGGGTATAACCACCTGTTCTGATATATTTACAAATGCTTTTTATACCATTTGTAATTCAGTTTCACATTACTGGCAACATGTTGGTAATGCAAAATGCTTTTAAGGTCATTACTGATTATAATGCCTAAATCTCTTACACTATCAATATCCAGGAGTTTGATACCATTGAAAAAATAATTCTTTTTTGGTTCCCTGTTCCTAAATGCAGAGCCAAACACTTATTTTCATTAAAGGAGATCCCATTTTTAATGCCCATACAGTACTTGTATTTCCTTTAAATCATTTGTGTAATTTTAGATGCTCTGATGTGTTTTCCACTTGTCTACCTAGTTTTGTGTCATCGGAGAATTTCTACAACCTGTTCTTTACATTCCTTTTCATGCCTGTAACACAAAAAGGAAATAGGTTGGAGTCAGGAACAAGCCCTGAGGAACTCCACTGTTCCACCACACTTCATCTGATTATATTCCATTAATTTATACTTGCAGTGATCTGTTTGATAGCTAGCAGTGTGCATGTTGCATTATTTTTAGATTAATACCAGTGTCTCTCATTTTCCTCAAAAGAAGGTCACATGGAAAGATGTCAAATGCCTTTTGGCAGTCTAGATATATCATTTCCATGGGAATATTGTTGTCTAGACTGGTACTTACACTTTCATAAAATGATGGTAGTTTGGTGAAACATGATCTGTCTTTATGTTTACTTGCGTGCATGGTCAAGAAACATATTATGACCGTACGACTTTTTGGAGGTGTGTGACCTTCCTGTCCAATGCAGTACTCCATTTAGCAGGCACGACCGTACCGTACCAATGGATGCATGAGCTGTCTATGACAGTAGTTCGGCTGCAGTGGTCTTCAGTTCAAAGAAAACCACTGCTGCAATCAGCGGTGGTAACATGTGTGTATTTACTGTAGCATATTGACGTCATGCAATTTCTCCCACACTCCTGCATGTCGCTGCCAATGAAATCCCTCCTGCTTCCCCACTCTGCTGCTGTCCTCCCCACTCCCTCATTCCTCGGATCACCCTCTGACTGCAAAGAAGTCCCTCCTGCTTCTTCCCTCTGGTGCTGTCCTCCATGCTACCTCATTTCTCTACTCACCCTCAAGCTACAAAAGAAATCCCTCCAGCTTCCTCCCTCTGCTGCTGTCCTCTCCACTCCCTCATTCCTTGGCTCATTCTCTGGCTGGTCAAGGTTTCTTTTCTGCCAACAGGGTGCCCAATCCTCATCGTCTCCAGTCCCTCCCCAAAATAAAACACCCAGGAGGCATGCAGAGAGCCCATCCCAGCATGCCAAATGTCTCTGTAATTAAGAAAACCTTTCCGCGATGTGTTTTTTAATTTTTTTTTACCTGTAAAAGAAAAAAATGATCCTCATTGTCTGCAGTGGTCCCTTCCCCAACCTGCACCCACTCTGCATACCCCACCTCCCCACACACACACTCACCACATACCTACCTCTGGAACCCAGAGTGATGATCTTCAGTGGAGCAGGAACACGCTCCACTTTCAAAGCTGACCGTGAACTGAAGAAATGTTGTAAGCTGTATAATGCCATAAATGTTTTTTTTTTTCAACTTAGGTGGATATCTCAGCCCTTTTGTGACTTTTGGCACCACATTTTCAACATGAGGTTCTTGGGATCCCACCTCATGAATTCAGTCACTGTCATGTTGTTATTCTGTTCCCAAAAGGTGATTTCACAGTCACTGAGCAGAATCGCCTTTCAGGACCGATTAATGGAATGACAGTTTATTGTTCATGAGGTGGGCTCCCAAAAAGCCTATGTTGCAAATTTGGTGGAACAATCCAAAAAAATGACTGTGTTATGAGCGTGCATTGCACAGCTTCCACACACGCTCGTAACTTTGAGAATTTTTGATATTTTCACTCCAGATTTTCAACGTTGCCATTTTTCACACCTCCTTACGAACAGTACAGCTGTCATTTTTCACATCTTGCCCAAAATTTGTTTTCGCACATCCGGCACACAATGGTGCGGTCGCAGTGGGAAATCAATGCTTGGGACAGATTAAGAAAATCACAGTAGCACTGTTCATGAGCAGAGGTTGCAAAATGCCTATGTTGAAAATTCGGTGACAAAATTCCACTAAATGATTATGTTACGAGCGTGCGTTGCGCAGTTTCCATGCACACTCGTAACTTCAATAATTTTTTATATTTTCAATCCATATTTTCAACATTGTCATTTTTGCACATCTCCTTATGAGCAGGACAGCTGTAATTTTTCACATCCTGCCCAAAATGTGGTTGTGCACATCTGGCTGTGCGAGATTAACGTTCGGGACAGGTTAAGAAAACTTCAGTGCCACTGTTCATGAGCAGAGGTCCCAGAATGCCTATCTTGAAAATCTGGTGTAAAATATCCCCACAATAATTTCATTCTGTGTGTCTGTCGCACAGTTTATATGCAAGCTCATGACTTCACCAATTTTTTTATATTTTCACTCCATTTTCATACTGCCTCATGAACAATACAGATGTCATTTTACATCCTGTTAAAATGTGTTTTCACACCTGTGGCAAATAGCACAGTCGCTGTGCAAAATCACCTTTGGTTAATCAACTGATAGTGTCAATGTTCACATGATGCGGTCTAAAGCCCATGTTGAAAGCTTGGAGTGAAAATACCAAGAAATGTCCAGGGAGTTAGGGTTTCCAACTGTAACACCCTGCCCTGTAGGGACTGACAAGTGTCAGGGGTGTGACTTGGGATTGTCGACAGTAATGCTCACATCATTTCAACCCCACCCAGTAGCCAGTGACAGGCATGGAGGTGTGTCTTGGACTCTTCGGGTCCAAAGTTCACACCATTCTCCTATACTGCACCTATTTCAGTGTATTTCCTTATGGAATAGGGTGACTGTAAAGCTGAACACCCCAAGGCACACCTCAACACTTTCTAGTGTCTACAGGGTAGGGTGAGGTGAAATGGCATGAGCGTTATGGGCGATGACCCAAAGGCACATTCCAGTGACTGTCCATCTCTGCAGGGTGGGGGTGGGGTTGGCGTCACTTCAATACTTCACTGCCATTCCTATTCTGCATGTAACCCCTTTACCTCTGCCATTTTGCAAATGACAGGTGGTATGCTGTTGAAACTGACAGCAGTACCAGGTAGGGACTGGGTTTGGGGAGGACTAGGTTACTCGGCACAAGGGCTTAGGTTTGGCTACTCTGCACAGGGGCACCCAAGTAAATCTGAACACAGGAAGCAATAACTGTAATGTCCAATACCAGGAATGGGATTCTAAAGTGTGGCTTTATTCACATCCAAACTGAACAAACCAAGCATGCACTGACCCCCCACGGAGACTACATTCCTAGTAATGCAGATAAAGGTAACAGAACACCTCTTCAACACTTCAGCCCTCAGGCTCTGAACCCACCAAGCACACAGCCCGGACTTGCATGCTGTTTTGGGTACACAGCCCGACTTGTACACTATTTGGGTTTTTCTTGGCCCGGCTCTCCAGCCGGCCACTCGAACCCTGTCCATATGGCAGTGGACACATCTTTCTGGTGGCTCCCTAAACCACCATTGAGCCTTTGACTCCATAAGGGAAATTTCCTTTCAATCCCACGTCTGGGTACTTCCCTCAGCACTGGCCAAGTGCCTGAGGCAAAGTAAAAGGGCCACAGAGCAAATCCGTAGAGGTGAACCTGGTTACTAAAGATGGGGGGGGTCTAACACCTCCAGCTTCCACAATCCATACCCGGCCATTTCTCTGGACATTAAACAACTCTTTTTGAAAGCTTGACAATTTAGATTAAAGGGTAAACGTATAGCACATTTACCTCTACATGTCTTGACTTCCCCCTTGTACTAGACTCAAACATACCGAAAAATCTCTTCCTCAAAAGCTTGGCAGTGAAGATTAAAGGGAAAATGTATAGCACATCTCCTCTACATGTCTTGGCTTTCCCCTTGTGCTGGACTTGAACATACTTTCACTTTGTCTTAGCCTATTCCTCTAGGCCTCCCACTGATCAGCAGTCCAGTCCCCACTTTAACAACAGTTCAGGTGAAACATAGGCCCCATGACAAGAGCAGAACTCACCCTTTGGTTGCAGGTGCCCCACAGGCAAGTCTTGACAGCTTCTGGTGCCACAACACAACTTAGAAAATAAGGCAGCTTCTTCCCTAGCCGGAACCAGGAAGTTGCCCCTGGAATAACAGACAAACCTTTTACCCCTCATCCCCTATGGGATGGGGCACAGAGAACAGTATCAGTGGTCTCCACCACTTCAAGAACAGCTTACTGTGTTCCTCTTTCGGTGGAAACACACACCTTTCCCTAAAAGTAGCTCAGTATCAGAGTTTTAGGCTCCAAGAGCCTGTGCACAGACTGCTGTCCCTCCTGTCTTCAAGACTGCTCACACACAACTACTGCTCACTGTTCAAAAACTCCCAACATTCTAACCAAACTCCCATCTGCAGATTCCAATGTGGCTCATGCAGCTGTAATAGTTCTATGGTGATGTCATCCCTCAGTCTCAGCTGAGACTGAGAACAGAGTGAGACAGTGTGAAATCCATTTAATTGGAGTTTCACAAGCTGCCTTCCCTGCCTACCACTAGGTCTTACTGGGATTCTAGTAACCCCGGGTAACAGGGGGGTTACATGCATCTGTCTAATTTCTACACTTCCAGTACTAATATCAGCACGCAAACATTCGGCATTGACAAATGCTTGTTAACAAAATCATGTTCTGTTCTGTTTTCAATACCTTTTAAATCAACTTTATTGTTTAATCGCTCCCTTATTAGATGGTTCATGGGTTTTCCTGAGACAAAAGTAAGAATGAAGGTCTGTAAGTCTCTTTATTGTTGTTTTCATTTTTTTGTGACTAGCCAACATGACTGTCTTTTGCCTGTCTTGAGGTACTTTACTAGTTTTAAGGTCACACTAAAAAAAAATATTTTCCTTGATTAGTTGTGGTTGCAGTAGGTCAAGTCCAGCTGATCTGTTTATATTGACCTTAGTTTGTTTTTCTCTTATGTAAACAATTTCAAATGGAATTGCCTCAGAATTTAGTTCTTCACCTGGGGTACTGTAGATGTTCTTGTCTCGACTCTTAAGTGCCCAGTTTTACCAAATACATAGATACATAGAAAGTGTCAGCAGATAGGGGCCTTTGGCCCACCCAGTCTGTCCATTTGAGCTTGTAAGTTCAGTTTATGTTTTCCTAGAAGTCTGTTGCCCCTTACCCCTGACCTCCAGAATTCCTTTATGTCTATCCCATGCATTCTTAAATCCCGTGATTGTTTCAGCCCCCACCACTTCCTCTGGCAAGGTGTCCCACTTGTCCGCCACCCGTTCTGTGAAGAAATTCCTCCTCACGTTTCCTCTGAATCATCCTCCCTCCAACTTCATCCCATGCCCTCTAGTCCTGGAACATCTTTTTCACTTAAAAATAGTGTATTCCTGCACCCTGTTCCTCCCTGTAAGATACTTGTATGTCTCTATCATAGCCCCTCTCTCCCTCCTCTCCTCCAGGGAGTACATATTCAGTTCCTTTAACCTGTCCTCATTGGACTTGTGATGCAATCCATGTACCATCTTTGTTGCTCTCCTCTGAACCTTCACTACCCTGTCTATGTCCTTACGTAGGTAAGGTCTCCAGAACTGTACACTGTACTCCAGGTGGGGCCTCATTTGTGTCTTGTGTAGTGGAATTATGACCTCCCTTTTCCTGCTGGTGATGCCCCTGCCTATGCATCCCAGCATCCTATTTGCTTTACCTGCTGTCTTGTCACACTGTTTCCCTACCTTGAGGTCATCAGAAATGATAACCCCAAGATCCCTTTCCTGCTTGGTGCAAGCTATATCCTCACCCCCCAACTGATATATTGTGCCTGGGTTTTGTGCCCCATATGCATTATCTTGCACTTCTTTGCATTGAATTTCAACTGCCAAACCCTGACCATTCTTCAAGTTTCTGCAGGTCCCTTCTCATTCTGTCTACACCCTCTGGTGTGTCTACTCTGTTACAGAGCTTTGTGTCATCAGCGAATAGTGAAATTCTCCCTTCTAGGTCCTGCGCAATGTCACTAATGAAGATGTTGAATAGGACTGGTCCCAGCACTGGTCCCTGTGGTACCCCAATGATCACTGTTCCCTCTGTGGAGTGACAGCCATTTACCACCATCCTCTGTGTCCTGCCATCCAGCCAGTTACCTACCTACCACACTACTGTCCTGCCCACACCATATTCCCTAGTTTGTGTAATAGTCTTCTATGTGGCACAGTGTCAAAGGCCTTGCTGAAGTCCAGATAGGCCATGTCCACTGCCCTCTCCTGATCCACCTCCCTAGTCACCTAGTCAAAAAATTCAACAAGGTTGGTCTGACATGACCTCTCCCTGGTGAAACCATGCTGCCTTGGGTCCTGTAGTCCATTGACAACCAGATGTTCCACCAACCTCTCCTTCAGTAGTGCTTCCATGATCTTCCCCACTACCGAGGTGAGGCTGACTGGTCTGTAGTTCCCTGCTTCCTCTTTGTTCCCACTTTTGTATAAGGGGACTACATCTGCTGTCCTCCAGTCTTTGGGTACCTCCCCTGTTTCCAGTGATCGGCTAAACAGGATAGCCAGAGGTTCAGCCACCACCTCTCTGAGTTCTTTAAGGGCCCTGGGGTGCACCCCATCTGGCCCCATTCCTTTATCAACTCTTATTGCTTCCAGTTCCTTCAGGACCCTTTCTCGTGTAAAGAGACTTGTGTCCATTTCTGCACCATTCTCACCCCTTGTACTCCCTTCAGACCCATTACCCTCCTCTTCCTCAGTAAATACTGAGCAGAAATACCTGTTCAATATGTCAGCTTTACTGTTGTCATCCTCCATGCGGCCCCCATCCTCCCCTTCAGTCTCACTATCCCTCCTTTGCATTTCTTTTTCACTTATGTACCTGTAAAGATTTTGTCCCCTCTACCCACTGATTTTGCAATGTGTTCTTCTGTCTGAGCTTTGGCTTCCCTTACTGACCTCCCTGCCTCCCTTTGCTTCTCCTGGTACTTCTCCTTGTCCCCTTCTGCCTGTGTCTTTTTGTATTGCCTGAATGCAATCTTTTTGGCTTTCACTTTCCTTGCTACCCCTTTGGAAAACCATAATGGTCTCCAATTTTAAATACTGCCCACTGTTCCTCAACCCCTGATTCCTGCCCCATTTCCCTTCATGCCTCTTTCAAGTATCTCCCCATTTTTCCAAAGTCTGCCCCCCTAAAATCCAGGATACGTGTTTTTGTGTGGTTTGGTTCTGCTCTTTCTGTGATTTCAAACTTCAATGACTGGTGGTCACTGTTCCCCAGGTGCTCCCCCACTGTTACCCCATCACACTGTCCCTGATTGTGAGCACAAGGTCCAGTATTGCCTTCTGCCGTGTTGGTTCCATGACCAGTTGCTTGAGGAAGGCACCTTGAAGGGAGTCCAGGATAAATCTGCTCCTAGTTGATGCTGCTGCTGGGATTCTCCAGTCCACGTCTGGAATATTGAAGTCTCCAACCAGTACTACCTCACCCTTGTCTGCCATCCTTTGGATGGCTAGCATCAGCTCCCTATCTGTTTCTTCCTCCTGGGCTGGTGGTCTATTGACCACACCTGTGCGGATGGCTGGCCCCATTTTCCTTTCCAACTTAACCCACAGTATCTCTCCCTATTTTGTTCCTCCTGGATCTCTGTGGCCCTTATGTCATTTTTCACATACAGTGCCACTCCTCCTCCCTTCCTACCTGCCCTGTCTCTTCTGAATATGTCGTAGCCAGGTATGGCCATCTCCCAGTCGTGGTTATCATTACACCAGGTTTCAGTGATGGCCACAATGTCCAGGTCTGACTGCACCATGACAGCCTCCAGATCTTCCATTTTGTTGCTAAGGCTCCTGGCATTGGCACACATGACTTTCCATGATTTGACCTCCCTAGACTGTTTCGCTGTTCTACTCCAGCCCCTTCCTTGGTTGTCCTTTATCCCTGGTTCTCCTTGCTGTCTGCCATTCTGCTGAATTTTGTGCCTTTTCTGCCTATCCACCTCCTGGGTGCTAATCTCCATCTTTTGCACACTGCTTTGTAGAGATAGCCACTCCTCCATTCACTGGTTCCACTGCTAGCTGTGGGGGGTGAGCAAGTAGGTATCCTCCTTGCTGGCCTGCCACCCCCCTGTGCTAGTTTAAATGCTTGTCAATGTAGCATTTAAACTTACCATTGCGTGCTTGGATTCCCCTCCAGGATGGATGCATGCCATCAGGCTTGAACAAACCTCCATCCCTCCAGGTGGGTCCCCAGGCACCAATGAATCCAAACCCTTCCTCACAGCACCAATTCTTCAACCATGAGTTAATGTTCCTGGTGCATGCACCCCTATGCTTTCCCTTGCCTCTCACAGGTAATACTTCTGAGAAAGTGACAGAAGTAGCTACTTGCTTGAGACCCCTCCCCAATTTCTAAACTCTTTCTGAACTTCCTTTGGCTCCCATTTGCGGTCATTAGTACCAGGTGGATAATGACATCCAGCTCACCCTCCCGTCTTGCCTTTCCAGTGATCCCCATTATCTTCCTTCCATCCCGCCATGCTGTGGCACCTGGTAGGCACCTCACCTCCCTGTCCTCCCCCTCCTGTGTTCCTAGCTGGATCCCTCTTATGATGGAGTCCCCCACCAGGATTTGCTTCCTCCTCCTCTGGGGTCCACTGCTCTTCCTGCTGAGGTCACCTCCTTGGCTAACCTCCGCATCCTTTCCTTCCACTTCTCTGGGTACCTCTATTTGGTTGTCCCCATTTGCCAGTGTGGCATATGAGTTCTTGAGTGGAATAGGATCTGGGATGTGCCTCTACCTGACCGCTCTAACCCTCCCTGAGCCTACTGTCATCCAAGTGCTCCTCGTTCTCGGCATCCTTTGAGACAGTTGCATTGGATTGGGTGGTCTCTGGATAGGGGTGATGGTACTCCTGACCTAATTTACTTCCACTCTGAGTCTGGCTACCTCATCCTGCAGTCCAGAGAGATGCATGCAGATAGGGCAGCACCTCAGTGTCCAGAAGGTCTGCCTGAATATGGCTGTCCCACAGCCACTGCATTGCACCACTCCCCACAGTATACTGCAATTATACTACTATTCCACTACTTGTCTGTTACTGAAGCTCTCCTAGTTCCCTTTTTATTAATTAACTGTCCTAAAACTTCTGCCACTGATCCTCAGATACTTTTCTTTTTAAAAAAGAAAATAAACCAATAAATAAATAAATGAGTCAAAACACTTGTCGTGCTGAGGGTGGGCTTCTTCCCCTATGCCCTCTTACTCCATACCCCTTACTATCCCCTGTGTTTAGCTCCTGTCAATCAGATTTAACAGGGCATATAATTAGGAGTTGGGGGAAGGGGAGGAAGGGGGCAGTAAAAATTTGCAGCAATTAAAGACAGCAAAGAAATACACCAGCACTGTGTTTTAAATTTTCAACAGCCCAAAAACAATTCTAAGTAAAGACAGCAAATAAATTACAGTGCCACTAAAAGCCCACAATCTAAGTTTAAAAGAAAAATAGCAATTACCAGTTACTGTAAAGCACTAAATTGAATATGTTTCCTTCCCCTTCTGGCTTCTTCTGAGAAAACAAAACTCACTTGCTACCTCAACTCTGACTAAGCCCCACCTCCAGTTATCATGTAGCTGAGGTCAGAGGCCAGACAATTAGCACCCCTCACCCAAACTACAGGGCAAGTCAGACAAGCCAAGACTAAATTTGCTGCAATTAAAGACAGCAAAGAAATACACCACCACTATGTTTTAAATTTTCAACAGCCCAAAAACAGTTCTAAGTAAAGACAGCAAAGAAATTGCAGTGTCACTAAAAGCCCACAATCTAAGTTTAAAAGAAAAATAGCAATTACCAGTTACTGTAAAGCACTGAATTGAATATGTTACCTTCTCCTTCTGGCTTCTGGCTACTGAACAGAAAAATCTGTTTAATGAGTTACCATTTCTTTGGGTGCACTTTGCTTTACCCTGTTTATCATATAGGATCTATTGATCTGTTTACCTCTTTGTTGCTGACAGACTATAAAAAGCTTTGAAATTGTCCTTAGTGTGGGCAAGCTTAAATTCCATATATCAGTTCTTTAGTATTCTTTAATGCTGTTACATAATTTTTAATATCATCTCTTAGAGATTCTCTGAGTCTCATATATAGGTTTTCTTTCTTAGCTATGCTTCTCTTCGCATTGTGTGTGAACTTAACTGTTTTCTCCTCTGTTGTTGGCTGTATTGTTCCATTTCTGTATTTTTTTATCTTTAGACCAGTAATACTTTTAGGTAATTATTTAACATATGAAATTTGCCTTTTAATAGTGATGTGTTGTGATTATACATTTCTGTTTGTTGTTGTGTCTGAATGTACTAAGCTATACCATCCTATGGTCATTTTTCACGTACAGCAGTTGTTCTCTAACATTAACTTCTTGTGGTATGCTTGTTAATATCAGATCTAGGACATTATTTTCCCTTGTCACCATTTGATGTAATTAATCATATTGAGACAGATATTTTTGTTGGTGTTTGATGAATATGATATTTGCCAGTTAATGTATGGTGATTTAAATAATTCATTACTATTGTATCATCCATGTCTATTGCAGATGTTATCTCATCTAACAATTTTTGTATAGCCATCACTTTTTGGTGTCCTGGGACAAACTCATATTATCAGTTACTTTCATTTGATGATTGTTATTCATACCTACAAACTTTCAACATCTAGATTGTGTATTTTTATTCTGGTTTGTTCAGAACATTCAGTGTCAGATTTGACATAAAGTGCTACTCCTCCACCTTTTTATGTTTGCTTACGCATGTACAAGAAGCATTTTGTTAGGATGCATTGCTTTTCAGAGGTGTGTCAGTGTCGTGTCCAATGCAGGTCAAGCTGCATTGTTCTCGAGCCTGACAGACCAATGACCACACAAGCTGACTGTGACAGTGGTGAGAGTTTCATGGGTGGAAACTTCATGTAGTTGAAAGGACTGAAACACTCCAATAAGAGACATCTTTAGCCCTTTCATTTGCATAAAGCCAACCAGCAGTCAGCTGAGCAGCTTTGTGACATTTTGTTTTTACCTGTACCCTGCATGAACTCCTGAATGACTTGATTCTGACAACTAAATCCTGAACTAAATGTGTTACTTTTAACTCAAAACAGTGAAATTATGAGTACCTGTGTGGCTTATTTTTCCTCCTGAAGGTACCATGGCTTTTGTGGGACAGAGATGTCTTTCTCTTGTTTTCTTCATGCAGTGCTGAGACCATGTCAACCCCCCAACACACACACATATGTTACCACTTCCTGATTTCCACCTGAACACAAAAAGTTCCTTACTAGTTCTGTGCCTGCTGTTATCAGTGGCCAGCTTTTCTGCAGTCCACTCTGACCTAACTCATTTGGGACTAACTATGCACACTCTGCCACTGTTGCTATTATAGGGAGGCAGTATAGCACAGTGGTTTAAGGCTCTGAGATGCAAATCTGGTGACATCCAGCAGACCAGACTGGGGTTTGAATCCCACAGCTTCCACTTGCATACTGTGTGACCCTAAGCAAGTCACTTAACTTCCCTGTGCTCCCAGATCTCTCCTGTAAAAAAGCTTTCAGCTTAGTGTGCTACTCTTGGTTAAACAACTAAATAAAATAGCCATGCAGAGCACAGACAGAGAGTGAACCTTTCTCTGTTTTTAGGTAAATGGACTGACTGGGATATCCCTGGCTGTCTCATTGATCATATTATTGGTGCAAGCAAGAAAGAGAAACTTTCCCTGTCCAGGGGAGTGCAGTTCTCCCCAGCTCTTTCTCAGCCACTTGACAGTCTGCAGACAGCATTTCTGCAGTGCTAAAATAACACAAAAAGTTGCCTGCTGCCCTGAAGCTGCCTCATACCTCCCCAAAGCACCTTACTACCCATTATGAGCAACACAACAAGACTGCAAGCCCCCAGCTTCATTCCACTATAATTGGGTATCCTTGTTAAAAATCAGTCTCCCAGTGGTGCAGAAGGTTGAGGTGCAGGATGCCACACCTCGCACCATGCCGGCAACCTGGGTTTGGGAACAGACTTGGGTACTGTGGGCTGGCAGGGGAAGGAGAGGACTGGTGTCCAGAGGACTGCTCTCCTCTCCTGGGGTAGGTTAGGGATAGCCCCACTATGTAGCGGCTCTTGGTGGAGATCAGGGGCACTGCAAAAAAGTGGCACAGGAGGGACTCAGGAGGAAAATGGGAAAAGCAGCTTCAAAGTACATCAGATGATGGCTTCCATCCTCCATGCCACCAGAATCTCCGGGAGTCTCCTCCCCTACAGCATCGCCCTGGGCCATGAAAATAATAGTGTTCTGGGTTTCCCTCTCTCTGGTGCCTTCCCCCTTGAAGGAGGGGAACCCGCCCGGCAATGGGATATGCTGGGACAGAGCTCAGGGGCCAGCTGCAATATGTGGAGGGAGAACTCCTGAAGAGGATCGCCGGAGGTTAGTAGGAGAACTAGGAGACCCAAAGGAGAGGCGGTCCCCAGAGTGTCGGGTTAAAAAGACAATACAAAAAAAAATAAGTCTGCTCGCAACACATCTCTAGCACTCTGACATCTCATTCACCCCCCAATGCAAGACACTCACCACCCGCACCAGACTGAGCCAAACCACCCAAAGAGTCACACTCAGTGTGGGTCCATCTGTCTATGCAATCTATTTGTATCAAGTTCTTAATATACAAAACAAGTTTTTTAATTAGAATTCAGAATCTTCACTGGCTTACACAAGTAACAGTCATATTTCATTCAGTTACGGTAGGTAGTGATGCAAATTATGTCCCACAGTGAATGAGGCAGTTGTGTGTCGTACAGTCACATTGTTCATATGATAATATTTTACTGTAGGATATTGTTCCATTTTCTCTTTGGACTAACATTGTAGTGTTTTAGGGTGCTAACACAATGGTAGACAAGAAGTTGTATGAGCTGTAGTATCCTTTGGTGTCAACAAGCAGCATCACAAACTGTAAGAAAGTCAAAACTCTGGGGAATCAAAGTAATGACAAAGACTTAACTCTCCCCCCACCCACCACCACCAAATATTCTACTACAAAGATCATCTGCAACATATAAAGGAAGCCAGATGAAAAAAAAGACATCTCCACCTTCAATACAGATGTGCAGCCCTAACACCTCTTTACTTGGCGGTTTTCAGATAAGAACTGCTCTCAGCATGTAAATAACTGTTCTGAGTTGCTAATCATTCTCCTTTCACATTTCCTCTTGATCCCTTCCAATCATTCCCCTCACCCCTCTATGGCTTTCCCCATCCCCTTCCCCCCTGTTATAGCTCCTGAGCTCCCTTGCTTACTTTAAAATGCTTTGTCCCATACCTTCTCACCTCTGACAAGGCCCCTGGGCTGATGCCATCCCTTACCTTGTTGATTATTAGATATTAGGCTGAGTCTGTTCTCATTTTCCTGTAAAGGGTCATTTCATAAGTCCCCACCCCCTCTAATATGACCCTTTGAATTCCAGGTTTTAATCAAATACGCACCTTGGCATACATTGTACAATGCCACATCTATTAGAACTTCTCTAGTTACATAGTGTTGTAATGTTTTTTATAATTCCTTGTTTTGTTTATTCTCCGTCTCATACTTTTCCAATATGTATTGTTTGTCTGATGTGGAACCTATGAAATTATCTTGTTCTCAAAGATGTTATCTGAAATTTCAATAAATAAATAAATAAGGGTCAAAAACCAGAAACAGGTGATACTGAGAAACACAAGTAAACTGACATTGAGAGTGAGTGCTGTGGTGCATTTTTGGATCATAGCTTGGCCTCACTGCTAGGATCGAAGCATCAATTCATGAATGGAGGGGCTGTGGCTATACCACAATAAATGCAGGTTTACTGAAAGTCCTACAGCTTCATAGAGGAGCACTCTTGTAGCATGCCCTTTAAGAAATGGCAGCACACTTAAGTCTACAGCTCTCAGTAGTACTACTGTACTGATTATCACCAAATCACTATGTTTTCAAGAGAATCCTATATGGCAAATGACTAATTAGTGGACTGAGCCTACCTGTAGTCTTAAGTGACATAACTGAAAATGCTATTGACAAACATGTTGATGCTTGTTGTATTGGTCAATAATTGTACATAAATAAAATAAATATATAGTTGAATGGTATGGAGGTATAGGAAACTGAGGTCATTGGGACAACACATTATTGCAGAGTTCCCAGTGAAGGACAGCTTTTTATTTGTGAAGACAGGGATAATAGGACAACCAGAAACTGAACTCTTAATTCATGAGGCTATTGTATTGCAAACTGAAGATCCCATAGAATAAAGTGTTAATAAAGAGAGCTATTACAAACACCAGTATATGAATCATATTTTTAGGAAATAATTCAATTTCCTTATGCCACAGTATAAAACTGAGCCCCCCTTACACACACACACACACACACGAACAGTAACAATTTACATCATTTTGCCAATGTAATTCTATCTACCTCTGTTGTTTCCTACTTCAATTTCAATTTTATTTCACCAGGATAACACCATTGAGACAGCTCATTTGCAAGGAGGTCCTAGGAGACACAAATACAAAATACAGATAGGACTATAAGACATACACAAGTGCAATTACAATGAATATATGTACATATACAGGTGACACAAAATGCATGAACAAAATGCTATTTCATCAAATACAGCAACATTCAGTAAAAGACGGAACACTCAACAACCGCAAACTGTATAGTATGTGCAAAATACTTTTTCAGCAAATACATCAAATTCAGCAATATTCAGCACACTCCTCAAAGAAGAAACTGTATAGCTGAGGACTGGCAATGTCAGTAGAATGGAGATTAGTTGGTTAATGGAATAAAAGGAGAGTGAAGGGTGATGTAACGATATGGCTGCTAATAAACAGCCAAGGGGCAAGGTTCAGAGATACAGTGTGTGGAATCATGCATAGCACTTACAATCATCCTTCAGCATGAGTCTAAGCATGGACTTAAAGTGCTTAGGCCAATGATATGCTTGTGTTTGAGTGATTTTTGTAAAGTGTTCCACAGGGTGGGTAAAGCATGGCTAATGGATGATGAGCCAAAACGTGTCCTAATCCTGGGAATGTCAAACATTATATAAAAAAGTTTTCTAAGTGTATACACACATGGAGCCCATTTAAACAGGGAGCAGATACAGGGAGGGAGGGAGGTGCATAGTTAAAGCTCTATACACCCAGAGGGATGCATTTCAACACCTCCTAGTGCTAAGGGAAGGCCAGCCAACCTGCAGGTAGAGGGAACAATGACAAGTGTTAAAAGGGGCATTTGTAATGAATCTTAAAGCCCTGTGATAGAGCATATCCAGAGCTGATAGGGCTGATCTGGAACTATGACTGTAGAGAAAGTCTGCAAAGTCAAGTAGTGGTAAGAAGGTCATTTGAACTAGTCTGAGTTTGGCTTTGTAAGTAAATGCTTTATTCGATAAAATAGACCAAGCCTTTGATGCAGTTTTTGGCAGTTTCCTTGATGTGCATAACAAAAGATAATTTACAATCTAACCAGAAGCTGAGGTATTTAAATTTCTCAACCAGCTCAAGAGTCTCACCAAGGAGGGCCTTAATGTGGAAATTTGCATCCACAGAATTAATGGGCACTTCTTTATTATTGGGAGAAGGGAACATCATTTATTTTTTTTATTTTTTAGCATTAAGAAGTAGCTTTAGACAGAGTAAATTTTGTGGAAGAAGGTCAAATTCACATTGTAACTCATAACAAGGGAGTTGCAGAGGTGGCCTGGCAATGTGTAACACAGTATCATCTGCAAACAGATGAACACTTGCTGTGCTAATACTGTCATCGATATTATTGATGTAGATAGTGAATAACAAGGGTCCCAATATCAACCCCTGTGGGACACCTCTCATAACTGGTTTTAAGGGAGAGAGAGAGAGAGAGAGAGAGAGAGCCATTGGCTTTCACCTGTTGCTGCCTACCAGTAAGGTAGCAAGAAAACCATTTAAGCAAGCTGGAATCTAGTCCAAGGTTGGTTAACATGTTAATTAAAGCTGATGATCGACAGTGTCAAATGCCTTACTTAGGTCTAAAAAGAGTGCACAGGACTTCTGGTGACGTCATCAAGATGATCAGACACTAACTCAGGGAGCTCCGTAACCACCCTTGTTAAAATAAAATAAATCTTTGTCATTAGCATTTTAAAGTTTGATTTCGATGGGTCCCTCAATCACCTACTATGGCAGGGAATGCATCAAGAACAAGAAACTCTAAATTTACAGACTATGCAAGGTAAACTAAAGCAGCTGAACATCGGAGAAGTGTTGAGGCCTGCACTGACCTGCCATCACGTCAGCACCAACCCTCCTAATCATCCTTAGATATGGAATTTAATGAGATGGAGATACAAGGTGATACTGCACAGACACTAAAACAAATACTGAGTTCAGTTACCAAAATAGACTCAACCCTCAATAATTTGAAGCAGGATGTCCGAACCCTAGACCATAAGGTCTCAGTCAATGCCACGAGGGTGTCAGAGCTAACGGAGGCCCAAGATGTAATCAACAGGCTGCTATTATTCCTCCTACAGTGGGACTGGGAGACTCAAAACAAGCTGGAAGACCTGGAGAATAGGTCGCGACGGAATAATTTCCGAATTCATGGCATACCGGAGGGGGTCAGAGGAGGGGTATGCCACAATGGTCGACTTCATGCAGCACCTGCTCCAGACCATTCTATCAGTACCTACAGACCTAAACATGGACATAGACATAGCCCACAGGTCCTTGATCTCCAAACCCTCAGACCCAGCTGCCAGAATGCGCTCGTTCATAATCCATATGGTGCACTACCAAACCAGGGAGTGGATCTTACATGAAGCATGGAGACAAAATGAGTTGAAATATCATGATGGTCCCATCTTCTTTGACCAGGATTTATCCACGATGTTATAGGCTGAGAGGCAAAGGTTGAGAGGAATCATCAGGGAGGTTACACTTAAGAAGGACATCCAAGTACAATTGCTGTTTCCCGCACACTTAAGACTTCATCTGGACTCAGGGACAAAAACCTTTTCCTCGCTTGTAGAGGCAACACCCACCTTGAAGGAGTTAGGCATTACACTACCGGATCTAGAAGCCAAATTTCTGGAAAAGAAATTAAGACTAGGAGCCTGGAAGATTGCAGCAAGAAACTCAATGAAAAGAAAAGACCCACCAGGAAGCCAGCTGCATACAGCAACATCAGACATAGCCAGACTGCTGCGGTGTGCAGACCAGAGAGCAACAGATCGAAATCAGGGCTCCCCACATTCAAAGTTACCAATGAGGTGAACTGGAACTAGAATAAAAGGTACTGCCTACATTTGAGCACCTTAGAGAGATAAATCAGTCCCATTGTTTCATTCGCGTTATAGCCCATGTATATTGAGTGTACCCTTCGTGAAGATGCAGGGCTGGGAACAGTCGTGGATCTTCCCTTCTTTGTACAGGGTGCTAAGTGCTTCAAAGTTAAATACAATCCAAACAAATTTTCATTTCAAATGAAAGTGTTAGATTTATACTGGGCAGTGGTGCTGGAATGGATTGAAAAGTGGTAGGGCCAAGGACGTAAGTGGTAAATTTTCCCCTATTAAATGTATTACCATGATAGCAAAAAGTGATAGGGCCACTTATGAAAGTGGTAGGGCCATGGTCCTAGTGGGCCCCCCCGTTCCGGCACCTATGATACTGGGGGTATATAAAAATAAAGTCAAGAGAGGGTTGAGTAGGCTTGCAAAACCAGACTGTGAGATTGTTTAAATAAAAAGGTCCAGTGACTATATGGAATGGGGGCACATGTCACCTTTTCATGTCTGCACTACACAGGCAAAGTGAATATCAAGTCAGCCTATTCTAATTCCTGAAACCTTCATAAACACCGAGGGGCATGGTGATATAGAGAAGGAAGACATGAAAGAAATATATGTATTGTGGATTGCAAAAGGAGCACATGAATCTTTGGTGCAAGGTGAAGCAAAGGGGAAGAGGAGTATTAAAAGAGGCATAATTAATGACAAAGATTGTACTGATTATTAAGAGGGGACGGGGTGGGGAGGACACCAGCATGGTGGCAATTAATCGTTGATGTCTTTCACTCTCGTAGGCACACACTCATGGAGCATGTAACCAACCATGAGCACCCCACATTGAAGACCATACATGGGGTGTATACCATTACCAGTTTACCAAGTTCTGTGGCAAAACATGCATAGGAAGCAAAGTAATACTATTTGTGAATTATGGGTGTTTTTTTTTTTTAGTGCTACCTATAATGCTATACAATACTAAGAGTCATATGTTAGTGACAATGTTTACCTACTATTGTAGTGTTGGTTTTCTTTTTAATGTACACTGTTTCGGAGTCTTTCAGATAATTGTAAACCAAAATAAGCAAATTGGTATAAGATGTGGTAAGCAGGGCCAGAATTACGGTAATTGCCAAATACATTGGGACGGGAAGTTAAGGACACATGAGGGACCCTATAGACAGGTGTAATGACACACTTGAACATCATATCCTATAATGTCAAGGGAGTTCATTCACCAATTAAGCAAACCAGACTCCTGTCAGAACTGAAACGCTTGAGCTGCGATGTCGCTTTCCTCCAAGAAACCCACCTCTCCCACCATGAGCACATGAAACTCAGATGCATGTGGGTGGGACAGGTGGAGGCGGCGTTGCATAACTTGGCCAAAAAAGCAGGAGTTGCCATACTTAAAAAAAAACAGTCCTTTCCAGATACAGGAGGTGGATGGAGCTTTGCAGGGTAGATTTCTCAAGTAACAGGGAAAATTCAAGGAGAAGTAATCGTGCACCTAGTGAATATATATGCACCTAATAGAGGAGCACAAAAGTTCTTCCAAGAAGTGTTTCTTAAGATGGCAGATTTGGGGGAAGGTCGACTTATTTTTGGAGGTGACTTTAATACAGTTATGTGTCCGGCATTAGACCGTTCATTGGAGCAAGCCTCAACCAATAAAGCAGCAACTAAGAAGTTGAGGGCGCTCATGCAAGAGTGGGGCCTAGTGGATATATGGAGAGACTTTAACAAAAAGAAAAAGATTATACCTACTATTCCTCTGCACAACAGTCGTAGTCATGTACAGATATGTTTTTTATTCATAAGACAAGCATAAGTATCTGTACAATTCCCCACATCCATCCATCCACACTATCAGATCATGCACCCATATCTGTCAGATTATTCTGGGGTCATGAGAAAAGAAGGACAATGTGGACACTGAATGTCTTCCTGTTGAATGATAGGAACTTTATTCAGTAAGTTTCCCAAGCCTTCCAAAACCTTACAACAGACTCCCCCATGACTGAAAGTCCCCCCTTAACATGGTAGGACACAATGAAAGCAGTAATTAGGGGACAAATTATTAGTTTTGCAGTGAGGAAAAAAAGGGTGCAAAATAAAAAGGTACTAGAGCTAAAAACTAAAATTGTGGAATCAGAAAGCCAGCACAAAGCAGCTCTGGGGAATAAAAGGCTGTTGAAGGAACTATCCAAAACCAGAGAGGAGTTGCAAAGGTTAGAGAACAGAATGGCAGAGGGAACCCTGCATTTTTCCAAGCAGAAGTACTTTAAGGGTGTTCCCAAAGCCACAAAGTTACTAACTCTGAGGCTTAAAAAGGCACAAGCCAGCAGATATGTACAGTGCATTAAAAATAAGTATAAACCTAGTGAGGTTTGGAGGAAGCCCCAGGAAATAGTATTGAAATTTATGCAGTATTATAAAGAACTTTACTCGGAAGACAAATCCCCTCAAAAGGTAGAAGAGAGAACAACGCTGTTCCTAAAAGGGTTGGGTCTGCCTAAACTGTCATTGGAAGCACGACAGGCACTCTCTGCCCCAATAACGGAACAAGAAACAAAATCCACAATAACTCAGCTACCTGCAGGTAAATCTCCTGGCCCGGATGGATTTTTAGCAGAATTTTATAAACAATTCAAGAAAATCTTGGTCCCCACACTGGTCAGGGTAATGAATTCAACACTGGAGGAAAATAAGCTCCCTCAGTCCTGGACCAGTGCCTTGATCACTGTGATCCCCAAACCAGGAAAGCCTGAATCAATATGCGAGTCATATAGACCTATATCTTTGTTAAATAAAGATTTCAAATTGCTCACAAAGGTGCTGGCCAGAAGACTGCAACTTATATAGAAAGCCTAATACATTCAGACCAGATGGGATTTATTCCGCATAGACATCTCTCCAATAACATTAGAAGATTTTTGAATGTTATTACAAATCAACAAAACACAGACACCTCCCATCTTGACCTATTTTCAGATGCCAAAAAGGCATTTGATCGTCTTAATTGGGCATATATGAGAGAAACTCTCTTACAGATGGGGATTAACAGAAATTTCTTGAAATGGGTCCTAATTTCCTACCAGAACCCTACGGTAACAGTCCGAGTTAATGGGACCCTGTTGGAGTCCTTTATGATACAGAGAGGCACCCGTCAGGGATGTCCTTTGTCTCCACTGTTGTTTGTGCTTAGTATCGAGCCCCTAATGCAGGCCATTAGAAAAGAAGCCGCAATAGAAGGTTTACAAATAGGAGAGGCCATTAATAAAGTCTCAATGTATGCAGACAACACCCTGATTTACTTGAACAACCCAGAAGGTTCACTCCCCACACTTTTGGAATTGTTGGACTCGTTTGGTAATATCTCTGGGTTTAAAGTAAACCAGGACAAATCAGAAATGCTGTACATAAAAGGTAAAAGACAGCCAATGGGCTGCCTTAACATACCCTTTACCTGGGCCAAAAACAAAATTAGGTATTTGGGCATCCAAATTACAACCAAGATCTCAAAATTGAATGACCTTAATTATGGGGTACTTAAAAGACAAGTCTTTGTAGATATCAATCAGTGGAATCTCTTACCCCTGTCTTTTACAAACAGGTCCATCAAAATGAATATTCTGCCTCACTATATATTCCTGTTCACTAATCTACCTATCCCCTTCCCGAAGATAGATTGGAGGGCACTTAAGCACAAGCTCACAAATTTCATATGGGCAGGTAGACAGCCAAGGAAACGGTGGGCCCTATTAACAGAATCTAAGGACAGAGGGGGTATGGGAGTACAAAATATTTACAACTACTACCTAGCTGCACAGACCCTACCAGTAGTGAAGATGTTCAATAGAGGGTATAAAGGAAGTTGGAATCTTATAGAAAGAAATGCTCATCCTCACACCCCACTTAACATCCTCCCCTGGGTGGCGATGACAATGGATCTTAAAGGGATTATCAACCTCTGGACCAAGCATTCTATAGCAGTGTGGATCCAGATAAGACAAACTTGGGAACTACGTAGGCCAGTTTGGGCACATATACCCATCAGGTACCTCCCCAACTTCCCCACAGCTAGAGAGGACCACTGTTTTAAAAGATGGGAAGACAAGTGACTTAGATACCTGTCACAGTTTAGGCAGGACAGTATTATTAAAAGTGTTGGGGGTATGCAGCAGGAATTTAACCTTCCTAAAAGTGAATTTTTTTAAATATCTTCAATGTAGACACTGTATCTACAGTGAAGTAGGAGTGACATGTTTAGCTAGGCCGGTACTTCAACCCCTAAACATGATATATCAGAAAAGCCAAATGCGAGACTCAAGAAGACCTATCTCCTTGGCATACAAGGCTATACAAGAGGAAGGGGAATTCCTAGTGACCCAAAACATTAGGCAGAAGTGACAAGATGAACTAAATAATTCCTTATCAGAGAAGGACTGGAGTAAAATCTGGATGGGAGTATGCAAAACCACAAGCTCCCCAGTGTAGAGAGAACATAGGTGGAAGCTTATATCTAGATTTTTCATTACAACTGTAATTTCAGTACACCATTTAACATCCTCCACTATTAAGTGTTGGAGAAATTGTGGGGGAAAGGGTACATACGCACACATATTCTGGCAGTGTCCATACATTATGGACTTCTGGAGGGAGATTTCATAGGCAGTAAAGGAAATTTTTTTCATACAATGCTCTCTCACAGGAGCCAACCTATTGCTTGGTCTCCCCCCGGAGGAAATATATACCAGTAGCCAAAGATATCTCTATTTACTTTTAGCAGCAGCTGCCTTGAAAGTGATCACTCAGCACTGGCTCACTTCTCAACTTAACCTAAACCTCTAGAGGCGTAACACAGAACATATAAAAGAGAGAGAAGGAGCAACTGCCCGTCTATGGCTAGCCACTAAAAAGTTTAATTCACATTGTTTACCTTTTTTGACTATATTGAAAACAAGAAGGGAATATCTGTACTAGAACAACTACTACTTTCTTAGTGACATGTGAAGACAAGTCCCCACCAGAAAAAGTGATGAGGTTAGAATTCCAATATGTGAGACATACCCAATATCTAAGATTAGGCAGCTACAAATAATGAATTACCTATTTGCTGACCTAGTATGATAGGGGACAAAAACAGATATAAGAAATAATACACTATACTCCAATTAGTTTATTGTTCATTATTCTTTTTTTAAAATTCTTTCCTTTTCTATTGGTATATTATTATTGTAACCAAAGACTGTGATGGAATTGATTACCAACTAAACTAATATACAAATTTGTGTAGGAGTTACGATGAACTTTTTCTTTCATTGGTGTTTCCCTCCTGGACTGGAAATAGTGGGAAGCATATTGGCCAGGTTAAAATGCCTTTATTTATCTGCAATAGTTTTTTTCTACCTGTGGATCAAGAAACAACAACTGGTAACATGTATTATATGTGCAAGTAATTATAGAGAATGGTTACATTTTCTGTACTGTTATATGATTGTTGATTGTAAACTGGCCAATAAAATATTCTAAGTTCAAAGAGAGTGCACATATGTGGTTTGTGGCATCTGAGAAGGCTAGCTAGTCATCAGTGACGTTTGCCAGGGCTAATACAGTGCTGTGTTTGGGCCTAAACCCAGATTGAAGAGGGTTCAGCAAATTTTCAGCTTCAAGATACTGTAGTCTCTAAGTTGGAGGTTAACTATTTTTTCAAGTAACTTGGATAGTATTGGCAAAAGTGAGATTGGCCAGTAGTTATTAAGATCGCTTTGGTTGCCAGACTTATTCAAAGTAATGATGTGAGCTATTTTCCAAATTGAAAGCAGGGTGTCTTGGAGAAGTGACAGGTTGAACAGGTGGGTGATAAGCGGGAACAAGAAGTAGTAGCCTAGCTTTAGACAGTATGGTTCCAATAAATCGGCATCAGCACGTTTTTAGGGTTCAGAGAAATAAGGAGATCCTTAGCCTGTTTGAGGGAGACAGGACTAAAGTTGAACTGCACAGAGTGGGGATGAGTTTTTGAGGGATAGAAAAGAGGGGCTCCAATAGGAGGATGAAAGGGTACTGTAGCTTACTAGCAGGAGATGAGTCAAATGCTAGACCAGCGGTAGCAAAATGGTTATTTAATTGATCTAGTATATCGTCACTACTCGTATAGGTATGGGCCCCAGAGGCTAACTTAGTTGGGTGGGAGGAGTGTGAATTATGCCCTTCAATTTCTCTGATAATTTGCCAAAATGTGGCTGCATTGCTTTTAGAAGACTTCAATGCTGCCTGGTAGTATTTGGCTTTTTCTGCCCAGATAAGTCTTATACACTGGTTCCTTGCTGCTCTAAAGAAAACAGTCCCCCAATGTCTTTTTTTTTAAACCTGAAAAAAAGAAAATGGTCCCTCTTCGTCCCTGCCATCCCTTCCCCCATTCCGACCCTCCCACTGACCACCCACCATCCCACACACCCCCTTGCCCTATACTTACCACCAGAGGTCATAGGCTGTAATCTTCTGTGGACTGGGACACATCTGCACTCTTCAAAGCCTACCCGTGAACTGAGGAATTGAGGTAAGTGCCACATAATGTATTACAACAGCATTTTGAACTTATGTTCATAACTTTACCATTTTTAAGTATTGCTTCACCAAATTTTCAACATGGCCTTTTTGGGACCCCGCCTCATGAACACTGTCACTGTCATTTTGTTAATCGGGCCCAGAATGTGATTTCATGGTTGCTACATGAAATCACCTTTTGGGCCTGATTAACAAAATGACAGTGTCAGTGTTCATGTGGTAGTGTCCCAGAAAGGCCATGTTGAAAATTTGGTGGATAAACTCCTAAAAATGGCTGAGTTATGAGCGTTCATTAAAATTTTTCTATGTACGTGCATAACTTTGGTAACTTTCATTATTTTGACTCCAAATTTTCAACGTAGACATTTTTTCACAGTACCTCATGAACAGTACAGCTATCATTTTTCATATCCTGTTCAAAATGTGTTTTCACACCCGTGGCATGAAATGGCATTTTGGCATGGATTTGAACATTTTCACCTCTGGGGTTTATGAGTTGAGGTCATAAGAAGACTATGTTGAAAATCTGGAGTCAAAATATGAAAACATGCCAAGGTTATGACCATTTGTTGTAATTTCGCTACACCCACTCGTAACTTTGGAAATTTTCAATATTTTGACACCAGATTTTCAACAAAGCCATCTTATTACCCCACCTCATGTATGTCACAGCTTTCATTTTTGTAAATCCTGGCCAAAATGTATTTTCATACCTTTGGCATGGAATGGCATTGCAGTTGCACAGAATTACATTTTGGTGGGGATCTGAACATTTTATGTACTGGGTACATGAGGTGGGGTACCAATATGGCTATGCTGACAATTCGGTCACTGTTGTCTTATAAATGGAGGACCCAGTGCTTCCACAGCTACATACATATACACATCTATGGAGGCATGGGAATGCAGTGCCCAGAGGGCCCCACAGGCAAATAAGTATACGATTATACTATCTCAAAAAATAAGGAAATAAATTGCAAAAAACTGGGTTAATGCTCTAGTTAGGGCTAAAGTCACAAAAGTAGGGAAATGTGGCATTAGAGATTTCAAAGCTAATACCCCAGATCACCCTGCACACACCAACAGGCATCTAGGTTGTGCCTTAGGGTCATCAGCCCTAAAGCTCACCCCATTCCATACGAAAATAAGCTGAGATGGGTACAGTATAGGAGAATGGGGTGAGCATTAGAGCCGACAACCCCAAGGCACCCCTCCGGAGTGTATTGGTGTGTGCAGGGTGGGTGTGCGGTGTTAGCTTTGAAAACCCTAATGCCACATTTCCCAACTTTTGTGACTTGATCCCTAACCAGAGCATTAGCACAGTTGTTTGTAATATATATATATATATATATATATATATATATATATCTTGAGCTGCAATGGGCTCAGTGGTACAGAACAATGACCAGCCAATCTCATCATGACACTATTCACTGGTTGCTGCTGCTTGCTGGGCACACACACATACTTGGGTGTGTGCACAGAGACAGATACACACCCCTCCCCAAACTCCCCAAACTTGCTGGATAGCAATTGCTTTGTTCTGTTTCTTGCCTTCTCTATAAAACCATTCCTTAGCTTTTTACTTTTATCAACAATCTTCCCACTACTTGTATGCTATCATTTGAAATAAATTGCACATCTGGCAATGCATCCCTTAAACATATGCCATGCAAGCAAGCATTTGCCATTGACAAATGCTTGTCTGATATTGTGATCCTGTTTAAAGAGTCTATTCAGCTAATTTGGTTTGACCATTCATTGCTAGGCCCCCACCATGTTTCTGTCACACCTACTAAATTGAGTTGCTCCTTTTTCATTGTATGATCCATCTCAGATTTTTTAATACATTTAGTTTACATACATTTACATGTAACATTAAATTGTTTCCTGTTTTAACCAAGCTGTATTTTATTGTCCTTATTTTTTTTTTTTTTTTGCCCAGGGATTTATACACTGAATAGTTATTTTTTCTGTTATAAAGTTCCTGAGCCCATGACTGTTTAATTTAAAATATCATCTGCTGATGAAGCTAATCATTTATCCAGCACCCTGCTTCCTTTGTAGTTGAGATGTAGGCCATCCCTTGATATACAGTATAGCTCTGGTCATGCAGTAAATGTATTGCAATGCCTTAGAAATGTATACCTTTTTGACTGAGTCTGATTTTATAACTAGGATATTTTAAAAGCCATGTATTAAACATGATTAGCCCTGGGTTCTGGCAGTGCCTAAAAAAATTGCAATCTTGTGCCCTCATCCTTCAAGTTTGTTTCTGAGTTTTATAAAATCCTTCTGTATCTCCTTGTCTGGTTTCTTTCAAATACCATTCAATACAGAATGCATTGTTTCTACACCCTCCCCCCCCCACACACTCACACACTGTTCTTAGTATGTTATCCACCATGTTGTCAACATTCATTGATTTGCACCTAGGAAATAATGTACTGTTCTAGTCTCCATGCATCCCAGCATCTTGTTTGTCTTTTCCACTGCCCTGTTGCACTGTGCTGTTGATCTCAGGCTATCTGATATTATCACCCCCAGATCCTTTCCCTCAGCTGTACAATCACAACTGCCCACTCAGCTATTGTGTCTACAGATTTTTGAACCAAATGTACATTACTTTGCACTTTATGGAATTAAAACTCAGTTGCCAAATCCTGGAGCACCTTAAAAGTTTTGTCAATTTCTTTCTCATCACCCTGCTACCATCCTCATTGTCCACTGAAAACACTATATTACATAATGAAAAGCAGTAATGCTATCACCAATAGTTAAACAAGCAAAATAATACATGCTGCTTACTACATCATAAGCGCATACAGTTCCCAGCTAATTAACAGTTCAACAGTTAACAGGGCTTGTAGTACTGAAAATAATTTATACCCAACCTTTATTCAAAATTCAAGTTTCCTTTTCTTCAGATGGCTCAGGCTGTTAATTTTCAGATGATGCAAAATCTTATTTAATCCTGTCAAGCCTTTTGCTTACTTCCCCCAGGGTCTAAATTAGTAGTAAACGTTGATGGCATATGCTATATATAGAATAATACATGGATGGGTGGATGTAACCAGAATTTTACACACACGCTAGGTGTGGGATGCTACATAAACCCCAAGAGTGAAGCTCAAGTGGTTTATAAAGCATCATACACTGAGTGTGTGTGTGTGTAAAATTCTGGTTTTACACACACCCACCCATGTTTTATTTTATTTAATTACCAGTCATCATTTTTCATAACATTGGTTTAATTGAGTTGGTGATATTGGGAACAGTTTGGCTAGCTCACGCTTACTGTAGCGCAAGCTAGTTTGACAGTCCCTGGTTATAACCCCCCACACACACACACACACACACACACACAAGTTGGAATGCAAAATACAAATGGGCAGTTGTAATGCAGGGTAAAACTATAGTTATCCCTGTTAAAAAATGATGACCGGTAGTTAATTTCAAATTTTGCTTCAGTTTCAGGAAATAATTAAAATGGCATTCCTATCCCTCATAGCTTGCAATTGCCTCAGTATTCTTTTAAGAATGGTGGTGTCCACATGGCCATTGTCTGTGGGGGTTGATTTGTGCCCACTTCTGTGGATAGTCAATTGTGTAGCTCCAAAGGTAAGATTGCCATGAATTATATTATAGCATTTTATTTGCCAATCTTCTATATCTTTTACATAATGCTCCACACATATAATAAGGAGTAAAATGCCATTTTATAGGTCCTTGAGCTATACTTTAAGTCTTGCCTGGACAATTGTTTGCAAGTTACAAGTTTAAAGTGTTTTATGTAACCGTCAGTTTCTTGTGTTAGTTAAAAAGGGATTTTCTTTTTCTGCTCCATAACAATATGTTAACAATTGGAGTTGTAAGAAAACTTAATCCTTGCAAACTGTGTTACCACTTTTGGTGGATTATATTTTACTGAGAATCTAATCACCTGGTAATAGCTAAAAAAGTATGATTAATGCAACAGGAGCACACTTACCCTGCAAAACATATAATAATTATTATGGACATTGTAGGTTCATGGGTTTACTACATACTACTTATTGATATTATATGTAAAGTACAATATTGTTGGACCAATTTTTGATATTTACCCATGGTCATGTTGCAATTAAACCAACATTAGGATTTTTATACAGGTGGAGTATATTGCTCCATGGACTTTTTTCATAATGCCTCTCAAAGTTATCAACTGCTAAAGAGACAAGTTATACTAATATAAAGATGCTGTTAGCTAGCAGGATTCTAGACCTGTTGGCAAAATATGACACAGAAGCCTAGGATATCACAGAGCTACAGTAGTTTGTTCCAAAACATGTAGAAAAACAGTCTACCTGCTGGGCACTCAGAAACCCTCCAAACACCACCATGCCATCATGACATACAGAATTAGATTAGTTGCCATATTGGTCCTTGTAAGAACAGGTCTAGAAGCAAATGGTTTAATACCTTTTATTGGACCAACATAGATGTTACAGAAAGAAAACAATATCTAAGCTTTTGGACCAACCAAGTCCTTCCTCGGAGACTCGTGACAGTTGTTCAGACAGTTACATTCTATTAACACCCAGATCATACATTAAAAAAAATGGAAAAACGTCTTATTGGTTTAAAGTACCTATTTCAAAAAAAATCACAAATTTGAATGGAATGAATAGCATCCCATTAGTTTGTTGCTACTGAGAATATTTTCTAGGTCAAATGACATCCAAATTAGATAAGCTAAACATCCAAGCAGACAAAACCTCTAAATCAAATTATTTATGAATGAGTCTGTTATGAAAATATATTCAAAATTAAAAGCAAGACCTTTAGATTTAATACCACAAATGTCCAAGTTAAAACTTGATAGTATTGTATGATAAAAAACTGTACAACAGAAATGTATGTATGGAAATAAGAGGGGAATAAGAAAAATGTACTTTGTATGAGCATTCAACTGTTTAAAACATTCATACAGAATTGAACTTATATGGAGATATTTTCTAAACTAAACTGTCAACCATTTAACGCACTTCATAAACATTATAGCCTACAGTGCTGTAACATTTTTTTTACAAGATAATATCAATTGTTAGTTTTATTGCCAATTTAAAAAAATAAATCAGTTTCTCAAGGACCACCTAGAAAATGAGTTTATGCATCTTAACATGTTCAAAATTCAATAATTAGTCAGTATATAATTAATTAACTATATGAACAGGAACAGTTTTAAGAAAACCCCAATGGAATTAAACTCTGCCTCCCCACTCCCCCCCCCCGGAAAAAGATAACTAGAAAAGAAGTGTATATTCACTATGCATGTGAGCCAAGAGTCCTAACACCCTGTAGCATAAGTATGACAGGTACCTGTATATACGTCTACCTAAATATGTAAGCACAACCCCAACCCTCCCCCCACACACACACAAAAATCATCCTCCAATCCCCCAAAACACACACAAAATGATCCACACACACTAAATTCCCTCCATATACACACTCACCCAAGACAACCCACCCCCCCACACACACACGTATGTATATTTGGTGAGAAACCAACATGCTGATTACCAGTTAAAAAGGACTCTATGAAAATAAACACATCTGGGTTGATCACATGGTCCACTACTATCTTTTAAACCACCACCTAATTTAGCCAACCTGATAGTTAGGAGTAAACTTGCACCAGAACAGGGTACTACGATATTAAATCATACACGACCCTGTAATCAACCCAGATGTAGGACTTGTGAGTAGTGGTGGGTGAAGTGGACTCAATCCGCTCTGCGAAGTGATTCGCAGACAAAGCGAGTCGCAGTGCTCCACAATGGCCGGAGTACTTCACGTTATAATGAGGAACGCGGAGTGTATTGAAACAGCTACTGCATTACTCCGCCTCCACTGGTCACTTCTCTTTCAATTTTTAAGGCGAAGTACATTGGTGGCAGTTCACTTTGCCTCACTTCACCTTGTTTTTGGGCTCTGAAGGAGGATTTTGCAGTGATTCATGGGAGTTCAGGTCACATGGGCTCTATATTGATCTGCACAGCCTCAGTTTGAGGTAGTATAAGTGGGAAGGAGCAGGAGACAGTGTGCTCTGATTGCTGTCTGTAGGAATCTTTTAAAAGCTGTTCAAAAAGCATTTTTGCTTTTTTTGTGGGGATCCAACTGTAGTTCATCGATTGTAAGAAACCCTCCTGCGCTCACATCATCGAGCGTTTTTGTTTGTGTGTGGATTTTGAATGTAAATTTACAACAGTGTGTGTGGTGAAAGACAGTGAAGTGTGCTGTGTAGGGAAGGGGCATATCTGTGTGTAGGTAGATTTAAGTTGGAGAACTAGTGATTTTTTGTGTTTTGGCAATATTTTTGTTTTATAACTGACTGTGTTACTGTACACATGATAAAATTGTCAGTGATAGTACAAATTTTCTTGCTGCTTGTTGTGTGAATGTGGTGCAGCATTTCATGAGGTCAGGTTGTTTAAATTACAAATTTACATTATGTGGCACTGAGTGAACTGAACTTCTGCATTTGCATCGTATTCCTCGTTCAGCATTGTACACAAAGTGTTCTGTGTTGTGTGTGCAGTGTTGCGTGCATCAAATATAATACACCTTTTAAAATTTGTGACACAGATCAGTGTAAGTGCAACTGAGTGCAGCAGTGTGAACCTGCTATCCACTGCAGCTGCCTGATTTTGTACTGCGATCGTGTTCTCAGTTCTTAGTGTTGCTGCTTGTAGTGCCGTAAAAATCAGCACTGTCTGTATTCAGTGCCCCCCCCCACATTGAAGAGATATTTTTTACCAGACTGGATTGTTTTTGTGACCCCATCAGTACCACTGGTTACTGAAGTTGTTTTAATTCCGTGACAGTGTCACAACACAGTAGTCCCCTTATCTGTTGCTGAAGCAGCAGTTTTTTTTTTTGCTTCACATCCAGCTAGCGAGTAGCGACCCTCCAGTCAGAAAGTGAATGTATCAAAATCTGAATCTGGTAATAATATTGTGGTTGATCCCCCAAAATGCCTGCAAAGAGACGTGCAAGTAAAGCTGTTTCTGGCCATGGCAATGTTGGCAGTAAGAGGATCTGTGGGCGTGGTAGTAGTACGCGGATGGAGAAGTGCATTGGTGATGTGAGGAAAGGTATTTCTCCTGCAATGTTTTTCACAGCCCAATCAGTAGCTTCAGTGATAGCTGGAGGAAATGATGTTTTCCCAGCCAGTGGTGTTAGTGTTACTGGTGTTAGTGGTGGTGGAGGTAGTATTAGCATTGTTACATCAAGTTCTAATTCCAACCAGTGTACTGTATCCAAACATATTGAGTGTGAAGCAGTGCAAGTGAGTGACAGCATAGATGATGTCACACTTCCCAGTAACATCCCATTAACTGAACCTGATTCTGATGATCATGTCAACGATAGCATACAATGTGATATTCCATCTACCGTGGCACTTAACGTCACTCATTTTCCAGGCAACAGTGATTCACAGTGTGGTGAAACAATATTACATGATGGTGGTGTAGATGCCGATGATGAATGTGATGATGATGATGTTGCTGTTGTTGCAACATGCAGTCCACATGTTAGCATCCAAGCAGAAGATGTGGATGTGTGTGACAGTGACGTTGATGAATATGATGATGATTTAATTGACCCCAGTTGGGAACCAGAGAAAAATAAATGAAAAGTAGCTGTGTCTGAAATTTCTGAATCTGTTTGCAGGAATCCACCCCGTAAAAATGTGTGATGTACCGGTTTTAGTGGATGATGATGACGACCCAGTACTCAATATGATAGGTAGTCATGGTGGTCAGTTGCAGTCCAGGTGTGTAGTGCCAGAAATATCACGTGCCCTTCCCCACTTCAATGCTTAAAATAACAGACTTAAATAAGCCACATCATCATGGACATGTTAAAAGCAGAGCATCACAGTCCCTTGTTTGGGATTTTTTTGTTCAAGATGCAAATGATGATTCAGTTGCAATCTGCCAGGTTTGCCATGTGTGTGTGAGTCGAGGTAAAAAGGGGAGCCATCTTAGGACAGGAGGACAGCATATACATCTTAAGAACAGGCACTTGGCTCTGTGGACCCAGCACAAGCTGGCAGCTAATACCAGACTTGGGTGTTCACCTGTATCACCGGCAGCAACCATAGCCAGCATGTTATCCCCTTCCATGACTGTTAAGCCCAGTAGGAAATTAAACGTGTGCAGTAGTGCGGCAATAAGAGCAGAGGATTACTACAGGCATGATGATGATGAGGTGGAGGACCATAATGACTTTAAAATGTTGTCCAGTGCTGGTGAGAGTAGCAGTTTTTGTGGTGGTGGTGAATGCAGTATGTCTAGTGCAAGTGGTACATCAACCCCGGTTGGCAAATCCGGAAAAATAATATCATTTCTGGGTTTGTCATCATCACCTGTGCAACTGTCTTCATCAAATGTCCACACCCCACCCCCTACCAATGCCATTCATCACAGAGCACAACCATTTGTGACCAACACACACCCTGTAAAACGTTTAAGTCAGCCCACATTACAGAGTGTTTTTGCGCATAAGCTGAAGTACCCCCGCAATCATACAGTGTCACGTGAACTTAATGCTGCTGTAGTGGAAATGCTGGCAATCAATCTTTTGCCCTTTTCCTTTGTGGAGAGTTCTGGGTTCCAGCGGTTTGCTGCCCATGTCTGTCCAAAATGGGAAGTCTCATCCAGGACATACTTTTCTACCCGTGCTGTTCCTGAGTTGTTCCGCACTGTCTCAGACTCAGTAAGACATGCCCTTCAACATTCCTCCTCTCCATTCGTCCATTTAAGTATGGATATGTGGACAAGTGGAAAAACAGTGGGGAGTTCATATCTGTGTATAACTGCACACTGGGTGCAGGTGCCGGGGGGTGTTTGTGATGCTGGTAGTGTGAATAATCAGTGCAGGAATTTGGATTGTCACAGTAGCAATCTTCCTGGAATTCACCAGCATGCAACAATTGCTATGCGCAGTGTGACCTGTTCACACACTGGTGAGAGCATGTTGGACGTGGTACTGACTGAAATTGACAGATGGCTAAACCCTCTGTCCCTGAGAGCTGGGTTCATAGCAAGTGGCAATGGGTCAAATGTGGTGAAATGCATCACAAATGGTGGTTTTATTCATGTTCCATGCATGGCCCACTGTTTAAATCTTGTGGTTCAGGAGTTTCTGCAGCACCCTGACATAAAGGAAATTCTGACCATTGCACGACCTATCTGATCTCACTTTTCAAGATCTGGAAAGGCCCGTGACCGACTGCGGCAGTTGCAGATACAAAACAGCCTGCCTCAGCATCGCTTGAAGCTGGAAGTTGTCACCCGATGGAACTTCACGTTATACATGGCAGAGAGGTTGTATGAACAATACAAAGCCATCACAGAATATCTTGTTATGCACACTAGCCGTGACAGTTCTGGGGCCTCCATGTCCATGACGACTGAACAGTGGCGCCTCATGGACTCTGTAAAAACAATTTTTTGAACATGCCACACAGGCAGTGAGTGGCAAGTCTGCCTCCATTAGCCAATCAATTCCACTGCTGCGGGTGTTGAGGCAGACATTGGTGAATGTACAGCATAGCCTTGATGTTGCTGGAGACGGTGGTAGCAGTATGTTGCTGCAACACATGCTGACAGTATTCGACCAGAATCATCACATTGTGAGCATTCAGCGTAGTGACAACTTTGCCATGGCAACAATGCTGGACCCACAATACAAACTTGGAATTGCATCAGTACTGGAGGGAGGGCCTGAACAGGTAAAAAATATCAGTGGTCAACTGATTCGCTTGGTTCATGGGGCACATAAGTCACGTGCCAAGGTTTGCAAACCTCAGCAGCATAATCCAGCTGAAGGTGTAGCTGGAGGACCAGTAAGCATATCATGCAAGGGTAAGGGGACTGTAGTTCCTGGTGGTCTGGCATCCAAAGTGGTTGGCGTCAACCCGCTTTGGGAGGCTTTGTCCCAAGTGGGTATTTGTGACATCAATGATTCCGGGGAACAGGCTGATGCATCAACAATCAGACTTAGTGCAGCACAGAGAATGGTTGAGTCATATTTGTCTGAAAACAGGCATCTAACGATAAGTGAAGATCCTCTTTTGTACTGGAGTGGAAAGGTCAGGGATCGTCAGACAAACCTGTCTCCTGCAAATGTTAGTTTGCTAACATTCGTTAAAATGAATGAGAGGCACATACCAGCACAGACTGCAACCTCGGTATTCATACCCCGGCCTAGTCATGGTGGCCTTGCTGATGTGAAAATGGAGCATCCTGGTGGCACTGACAGTGGCTGCCTGAAACGGCCCACCACTGATGTAGATGATGACACAATGGAGAAAGAATTTCCCAGTGGTCAGACTTCAGACATCAATGAATGTGAAGGCAGTTTTCTTTATGAGGATGATGATGTGGTTAATGTTGGCAGGTTTTAACTGCAGTATTTAAAAGGCGGTGTGCCCCCCCACCCCAGACCACCACCACCGGGACTGATGTTATCTAAGTCTGCTGCCACCATGAGTCTCTACCCCCCATGGACCACCACCACCACCGGGACCGATGTTATCCAAGTCTGCTGCCACCATGAGTCTGTCTGCCCACCCCGGACCACCACCACCGGGACTGATCCAAAAATGTTCATCAACATGATCAGGCACACCCCTCCCAGACCCGAGCTTGGGCACACATGCAACACGCTGAAGTTCTTTCATTCCATGACCATGACCATGATTAAGAACCGGACTCCAGAAGAATGCTGATGAAATCTGTGAAGAAATAAAAAAAATAACAAACCATTACAGACAAAACTGAAAATATGATCCCCCCCCAAAAAAAAGAAATACTTACCTTCATGTGCTTGAGAATTATCCAGTTCCATTGAAGTGCAAAACATTCTCATTGAGCACTGGATGGTGCACAGCAACAGTTCGGAGACGGAGTCACCTGTGTGTGATGCAGAACAATAGCATGAATACATGTCCATGTCAAGTTCAATCCCCCTCATCATCACCTACAAAATACACAACTATATATATATATATATATATATACTGTATATCTACTCACCAAGGCTACTATTACCATACATCCAAAGGGCACCTTTCAATCCAGTTGAGATGATCACTTTTCACTTCTCTGCACACATGGAGGATACATTCTGGGCCTGCAGAAAAAATCTGGGGACTCTGTGCCACTGTTGTGCGCATGACTGAGTGCGCCATAAATTCTGGGGGACTTTGTATGTGCTGAAACAGTCTCATTTCACTGTGTTACCACTTGTCAATTTTCTGGACACATGAAGGATGCATTCAGGGCCTGCAGAAAAAATCTGGGGACTCTGTGCCACTGTTGTGCGCATGACTGAGTGCGCCATAAATTCTGGGGGACTTTGTATGTGCTGAAACAGTCTCATTTCACTGTGTTACCGCTTGTCAATTTTCTGAACACATGGAGGATGCATTCTGGGCCTGCAGAAAAAATCTGGGGACTCTGTGCCACTGTTGTGTGCAAGACTGAGTGCGCCATAAATTCTGGGGGACTTTGTATGTGCTAAAACAGTCTCATTTCACTGTGTTACCACTTGTCAATTTTCTGGACACAAGACAGATGCCTTTTGCGGATGTAGAAAAATGAGGCACCAAAACAGAGCACATATACACAAAACACACAGACACTTAACAGAAGGAAGGGGTCCCAGAATACAAAGTGTAACACATACTGAAGACAACAAAAAAAGGGCATAATTACATACAAGGGTCAGGGATGGTGGAGGAATACATTGTATGACACAGCAAGGAAGGTGGGAGGGGACATGGAGTGAGGAAACAAAACTAATGTGGGATCCTATGGTGATCCAGCAGCAGTTCCAGCATGGACATAATTTGAAGCTGATGTCCATCTATGTTATCCAGCTGCTGCTCCCACAGTACTCATCCTCTTACTGTTCTCCTCAACAGCACTCCAGAGAATTGCCAAGTCAGACAGTGTTACACACACACTTCTCTGGCATCCACTCCTTCGACAGGCTGACCTGCTGGTGGTGGTGGGAGGGGTGGGGGTGCCGGTGGAGCAACAGGTGCTGCTGTGGCCCTCCTCTTTCTAGGGATGCTGCGCCTGCTATGCACAGTGGCACCCTCTGCCACAGAATGGCCAGCAAGTGCAGACATGGTCCATTCTGTGGCAGCCTGCCACTCCAACTTGTGGTGATTAAGCATATGGGTGCGCTGGCCCCCAGTCCCCAGGTGACTCCCCCAGGGGCCAAGGCGCACCTCCACCGCACATAGGTGACACTTAACCACACTGCTGTCCTCCCGACACAGTCAAAAAACTGCCAAACAACGGAGGTGCGGGGAGGACCAGGCACAGGCAGGGGAGGGCTAGATGAACTGGCAGTAGGCTGCTCACACTGCTCAACAGTTCTGATGGTGGGATCCACACCTGGGCCTGGGGGAACAGGCACATTCTGTTCCAAAGGACCTTGTGGTGGACTTGGTGGTGGTGGTGGTGGTGGTGGTAGTGGTTGAACTGCCTCAGAGTCAGGAGGTGGTGCTGGTCCTTCTTCCGGGGGTTGGACACTCAGAAGTTTAGAGCGGTCCAACACAAATGGGTGCCCATGCCCCCCACTCTTGCGCACAGTACGACAATGTGTACTACTATGCTCTCCCAGAGCTGCCCCCACCCCAGACATTCCCTCACCCTGCTCCATCTCATGACACAAGCACAACACACACACAGTCACACACACACAGACAAACAACTAAGTAGGTAAGAAAAATAAAATTTACAGAAAGAACAAATTAAGTAAAAAAAAGTACAGAAAAGACAAAAAAATGTAGCTTTTAAAAAAGCTGTTGGTTTAAGTATTAAATGTTAGCTCTCTCTGTAATCAAAAAAACACTCCTCTCTCTAGTACACACACACTCCTCTCTCTCTCAGTCTGCACAGGAGAAAGTGAAACTGCCTGTGTGACTCACTTCCTTCCTGCCTGGCTAGAGAGCATGTGACCTACAGTACTGTAAGCCATGTGATCTGTGGGGGGGCTGCCAAGTCTGAAACACCAAGTGGATCACTTAGAATCATAATGAGGAACGCGAAGTCCATTAAAAACAATGACTTCGCCTTATTCCGCGTTCTCATTATGCCAGCGTGAAGTGGTAATGACAAGGCAGTAGAGCACTTTGCATTGCCTACCCTGTGTAGTGGAGTGGCAAAGCGAAGTGCCCACTTCTCGTGCACTTTGTCAGCGAATTTTAAATTTGCTGCATCTTTACTTGTGAGCTCATTTCCACTTCAGATTGTGTGGTTCTATTACAAAACAGACTATGCAAGATACAGGGGAATTGTACCTGTACATCACGTAATGTTGTTTATTTCATTCAATGCAAGAGATGTCCACAAACAGGGTATGTTGGAGAAACAAGCCAAGCTCTATGCACTTTAATGAATGCACACAGATATACCATTAATATGAAGATGACTGACAAACCAGTGGGGTGATAATTCTTTCAGAATGACCACTCAATCTCAGATATGTCAGTAATGGTCTTAAAAGGACATTTAGAAAATACACAACAGGGACGGACATTTGAGATTAAGCTTATTTTACTTTCAATATGGTAGTAGATGGCATGAATTTTGATTTGGGTTTTATGACACATTACTCCACTTAAACTTACACAGACTTTTACTTCATAGGATGGACATTTACCAGGACTTCAGTGTGTTGTTTTTGTTTTATTTTTATTTTCATAGAGTCCTTTTTAACTGGTTATCAACATGTTGGTTTCTCACTAAATATCGTGTGGGGGTTGGGTTGTCTTGGGTGAGTGTGTAGGGGAATTTAGTGTGGGGGAATTTTATGTATGTTGTTGGGGGTTGGAGGATGTTTTTGTGTGGTGAGGGGGCTGTGTGTGTGTGTGAGGGGAAGGGGTTGGGGTTGTGCTTACATATTTAAGTAGGCATATGTTCAGATACATGTCATAATTATGCTACAGGGTGTTAGGACTCTTGGCTGATGTACATAGTGCATACAAACTTCTTTTGTAGTTATCTTTCCCTGGTGAGGGGGGAGTTTAATTTCATTGGGGTTTTATACAGATTCTTACGACTGTTTCTGTTCATATAGTTAACTGATTATATGCAAAACAAAATGGTTATATTAAATGCACCCTGAAAATAGAAAATAGAGTTAAAAATCTATGTTTTGACCTTAGGTCATCTTCAGGAAATATCTAAAAGAGAAAAAAAACAAAGTTAGTGTAGAGGGGAGGTAAAATGAGGGATACATATATATATATGTGGGGAAAGAAAAATTGGGAGGCTACCAACTTCTACATCTGTAGAAGTGGGAAGTATGTATTCACTATGTAGGTCAGCCAAGAGACCTAACACCCTTGTAGCGTAATTATGACCCTGTAGCGTAATTATGACATGTATCTGAATATACGCCTACTTAAATATGTAAGCACAATGATAGAAAGTATACTTAGAATGACAGAAAAAGGGGAGATATTGCTGATGGGTGATCTGAATATGCCAGATGTTAACTGGAGTGCAGTTGCAGCAGCCACTTCGAAGAGTGGGGTTATTCTAGATGCCCTACAGGGGGCATGCCTTAGACAACTACTATTGGAGCCCACTCGAGAGGGAGCAATCTTAGACCTGGTTTTCTCAAATGGAGATGGAGAGAGGATCACAGATGTAGAAGTGGGTAGCCATCTGGGAACTAGTGACCATCAACAGTATGGTTCACAATAAATACAGCAATAGAGTCAAGCCATACAAAGGCAAAAGTACTGGACTTTAGGAGGGCTGACTTTGCCAAAATGGGTGAGTGCCTAAGGAGTGCACTAACAACTGGGCAGGAAGGAGGGGTGGAAGAACAATGGGGAATAATAAAAACTGCCATCACAGAGGTAACGTGCCTTTGTGTGAAGCAAATAAACAAACCAAAACGATGTAAGAAACCACTATGGTTCTCAAAAGAAGTGACAGTGAAGGTTCAAGAGAAAAAGAAAGCATTCAGGAAGTAAAAGGAATCGCAGAAGGAGCAGGACAGAGAACTGTATCAGTTAAAGCAAAAGGAGGCTGGGAAGGCAGTCAGAACAGCAAAGGCCCAAACCAAGGAAAAGATAGCCAACTCAGTTAAGAAGGGGATAAAACCTTTATAGGTACATCAGGGAGCGAAGGAAGACCAAGGGAGGGATAGTGAGGCTTAATAAAGGGAGGGAGGGTGGGCAGAGGGAGACTGTGAAAGGCAGACATACTAAACAAATATTTATGCTCAGTATTTACAAATGAAGAGGGGGAGGTACCTAAAACAAACAATAGAAACACTCTGGATTCAGAAGTTGACACCAGCCCATTTACAGAAGAAAGGGTTATGAAAGAACTCTTAAAACTGAAGGTGGAGAAAGCAATGGGGCCTGATGGGATTCATCCCAGAATTCTAAAAGGACTAAGGGTAGAACTAGTGACACCACTGACTACCCTCTTTAACAAATCATGGGAGGATGGGGTGGTACCCGAGGACTGGAGGAGGGCAGATGTCATTCCACTTCACAAAAGTGGGAGCAAGGCAGAAGCAGTTAGTTTAACCTCAGTGATAGGGAAAATGATGGAATCACTTCTGAAGGAAAGAATTGTCGAGTATCTAGAGGTCAGAGGGGCACAGGACCCTAGGCAGCATGGATGCACAGCGGGAAGGTCATGCCAGACAAATCTGATAGATTTCTTTGACTGGGTGACCAAAGTAGTAGATCAGGGAGGGGCTGTGGACATGGCCTACCTAGACTTTAGCAAGGCATTTGACACAGTCCCACACAAAAGATTAATATACAAGTTAGCCAGCTTGGGAGTGGGTCCCAAGATGACAGCCTGGGTAAAGAACTGGCTGGAGAATAGGACACAGAGAGTAATAGTAAATGGAGTCCACTCAGAAGAAAGGGAGGTTATTAGTGGGCAAACTGCAGGGTTCGGCATAGACTGATCCCTTCAATGTCTCTTATGTTTACACTGCAGAGGGACCAGAAGGAAAGTATGTCCTTTGCAGATGACACAAAGATCTGCAACAGAGTTGATGCACAGGGTGGGGTGGAAAGGATGAGAAGGGACTTGGCAAGGTTAGAGGAATGGTCAAATGTGGCAGCTAGATTCAATGCTAAGAAGTGAAGGTAATGCACCTGGGAAACAAAACCCAGGGGAAGAGTACACAATGGGGTGAGATACAAACAACAACAAAATGGAACGGGACCTGGGGTAGTCATATCAGATGACCTAAAGGTGGGCAAGCAATGTGAGAGGGCAGCAAGGAGGGCTGGGGGGATACTGGGATGCATAGGGAGAGGCATCACCAGTAGAAAACAGGAGGTTATTATCCCTCTGTACAGATAGCTGGTGAGACCCCATCTGGAGTACTGCATGCAGTTCTGTAGACCCAATCTCCACAAAGACATAGACAGGATGGAAGCTGTCCAGAGGAGGGCAACTAAAATGGTGCAGGGTCTGCACCGGAAGACATATGAAGAGATACTAAAGGAGCTTAATATGTATAGCCTCAAGGAAAGAAGGGAGAGGGGGGGCATGATAGAAACATTCAAGTACCTCAAGGGAATCAACAAAGTCCAAGAGGGTAGCATCTTCAAAAAGAGGTGTGCAAGAACAAGGGGCACAATTTGAAGATAGAGGGGCGGCTCAGAGGTAATTTAAGGAAGTATTTTTTCACAGAGAGGGTTGTGGATGAATGGAACAGCCTTCCGGAGGAGGTTGTGGAGTCAAAAACAGTGGTGGAATTCAAGCATGCATGGGACAGTCATAAGGCAATTCTAGGGGGTGGGGGTAGGAAGAAGTAGGCTGCTGGTTAACTAGGATCTGCAGCTTATCCAGTAGGTAGGGAGATGGGCAGACTGGGTGGGCCAAGCGGTCCTTATCTGCCATCAAATTCTATGTTTTTATGTTTCTATGTAGAAGCAGTGATAGATGGCAAGATTAAGAGAGAATCTTTCTCTATGCACCTGAGAAACAAAAACCCAGGGGAAGATTACACAATGGGGGGGGTAACAACAACAAAAGTGGAAAGGGACCTGGGAGTAATCATATCAGATGACCTTAAGGTTAGCAAGCAATGTGAGAAGGCAGTAGGGAGGGCTGGGGAGATACTGGCATGTATAGGGAGAGGCATCACCAGCAGAAAACAGGAAGTTGCTATACCTCTGTACAGACAGTTAGTAAGACCCCATCTGGAGTACTGCGTCTAGTTCTGGAGACCCCATCTCCACAAGGATATAGACAAGATAGAGGCAGTCCAGAGGAGGGCAATTAAAATGGTGCAGGGTCTGCAAGAGAAGCCATGTGAGGAAAGACTAATAGAGCTTAATATGTATACCCTTGAGGAAAGGAGGAAGAGGGGGACACGATAGAAACATTTAAGTACCTCAGTGGAATCAACAAAGTCCAAGAGGTTAGCATCTTTCAGAAAAAGAGATGTGCAAGAACAAGGGAACACCATTTAAAGATAGAGGGGGGCAGTTCAGGGGCAATGTGAGGAAGTATTTTTTCACAGAGAGGGTGGTGGACGCTTGGAACAGCCTTCCTGAGGAGGTTGTGGGGTCTAAAACTGTGGGAGAATTCAAGAATACATGGGACAGACATAAGGCAATTCTTGTGGGGGGTAAGAAGAAATAGGCTGTTGGTTAACTAGGATCTGCAGCTTATCCTGTAGGTAGGGAAATGGTCAGACTAGGTGAGCCAAGCAGTCCTTATCTGCTGTCAAAGTCTATGTTTCTATGTAATCTGTGAAACAAAAAGGGTGATGATGGGAAAGATAAAGCATAATAGGAGTGAAAGAGCTAGGGAAGTTCCCAGGTGGGGACTAATTAACAGGGCCTAGTAAGAAGGCTGAAAAGTGACAAATGTGTGGGAAGGAGACAGAGATGGAGACTATGGTGAAAATGAAAAAGAAATTAAATGAGTACAAATACAAATAGACTTTAGGGAAAAAAGGGGTGGCAGAAAGATGTTAGTGGAAAATAAGTCTAGCATTTAAACCAGAGGGCTGCTGGGAACCAAGGCAGATGATCAGCTTGGCTTCCATGCTTTTTCTATGTCAGAATCTCAGAAACCCTGCTGAAGGACACAAACAGAAAGGTCATTGACACTGTGGTCCCTGGAGATAAAGTGGGATTCAATGGGTTTAGCAGTGTCACCATTCCTAACTGCTCTGCAATGTTCCCTGAAACGGTCAGCAAGGCACCTAACAGTTTCTCCGATGTAAATAGCTGTACACTTCCTGCAAAGAATACAATATACCACATTAGTGGAGGTGCATGAGAACTCCTTGGTGATGTGAAAAACACCTGTAGGCCCCCGAATTTCAGTCACACTGGGAATAAATTTGCAGATGTAGCAGCAAGTCCTATTGCAAGGTTTGGTACCTGGGAGGGAGGAACTGTTAGGAGTAGGTAGGCTGCTTTTAACCAAGAGATTCCACAGGTTAGGTGGCTGGCAGTAGGAGGCAATAGGTGGTTCTGTAAAGGAAGCACCAATGTTAGGGTCAGTTTGCAAAATGGGAAAGTTACTGGTGATGATCCTGTGAAGAGAAGGTGTTGCTCTGATGGAAGGGAAGCACTAGCGGATTTCGTCATTGTTCTTGTGTGATAGTATCCTTCCTGCGGGGGTCAAGGTTACAGGGCATGTTACTGACCCGGGAGGGTGCTCTGTCCACTGTGCTTTTAGGGTATCCCATGTTGATAAAAAAAATATGCATTATTTGGGTCTGCTCAGCAAAATCATCCTCTTCACTGCATAACCTGCGAAGTCTAAGAAACTGTGAGTAAGGCAGGCCATTCTTGACATGTTTGGATGGAAGGAGCTGTGGAGGAGGAAACTGTGAGAGTCAGTGGGTTTGTAATAAACTGATGTCTTCAGACCAGTGTTCCGTACTGACAGCTGGATATCCAGAAAAGGCAGTGTAGAGGAGGATACTTCAACAGTGTATTGAAGGGATGGATGGACCATGGTAAACTTGTCAAGGAAGACTTGGAGGGTCTCCCTGGAGCAGGAGGTGGCCCCAACACAGTCATCAATGTAGCATTTGTAGAGTTCAGGCACAGTCCCTGTGAATGAAAGAAAAAAATGTTCCTCCACCCAACCCACAAACAGATTAGCAAAGCTGGGACCCATCTTGGTACCCATGACAACTCCACTGACCTGCTGAAAAAAACTGTTATTAAAAGAAAAAGCATTCAGTGTAAGAACCAGTTCTGCCAGATGAGTTACTGTGTGTGTGGGTCACTGCTGGACTTCCTGCTTATTCAAGAAATGCTGCAAAGCTGTCAGACCATCATCATGGGGGATCACTGTGTAAAGAGATTTGATGTTCATGGCGAAGATGAGCTGATGAGAGTCATTGAATCTGAATCTGTCAAATAACTGGAGAGCATGGTTAGTGTTTTTAACATAGGAGGGCAGGGACTCAACAAGGGGTCTCATAAGGCTATCCAAAAATGCGGAGATGTGGGATGTGGGGCAGGAGCAGGCAGACACTATAGGAAGACCTGGGTTACCTGTTTTGTGGATTTTGGGAAGGAGATAAAACCCAGATGTCTGGGGATGCTGAACTATGAGTCTCTTAGCAGAAGCAGGGAGCTCTTTGTTTTCAATAGCAGAGGCGGTGGTGGTGGTGGTGACCTCAGTCTGATAGTCAGCAGTGGGGTCCTGTGGAAGAGAAGAATAACACCTGGTGTCAGAGAGTTGCTGTGTAGCTTCAGTGATGTACAACTCCTTTTGCCATACCACAACAGCATAATTGATTATATACTGACTCATTATTGGACTTTGAACATTTTAAGATGCATGTACTCATTTTCTAGGTAGTCCTTGAGAGATTTTTTTTTTTATTTGGCAATAATACTGACAATTGATATTATCTTGTAAAAATATTGTTACGGGCACTGTAGGTTTTAACGTTTATGGAGTGTGTTAACTGGTTGAGAGTATAGTTTAGAAAATATCTCCAGATAAGTTTAATTTTGTATGAATGTTTTAAGCAGTTGTTCATACAAGGTACATTTTTCTTATTCCCCCTCTTATTTCCATACATACATTTCTGTTGTACATTTTTATCAAACAATACTATTAAGTTTTAACTTGGAAGTTTTTGGTATTAAATCTAAAGGTCTTGCTTTTAATTTTGAGTATATTTTCATAACACCCTCATTCATTAATAATTTCAGTTAGATGTTTTGTCTGCTTGAGTGTTCAGCTTATCTAATTTGGATGTCATTTGACCTTGAAAAGATTCTCTGTAGCAGCAAGCTAATGGGATCCATTCCATTTAAATTTGTGAGTTTTTGAAATAGGTACTTAAAACCAATGAGATTTTTTTCTGTTTATGTATGATCTGGGTGTTAATAGAATGTGACTCTGAACAACTGTCATAAGTCTCCGAGGAAGGATTTGATTGGTCCAAAAGCTTAGACATTGTTTTCTTTTTGTAACATCTATGTTGGTCCAATAAAAGGTATCAAACCATTTGCTTCTGGATGTCACCATGAGAACTCAGTGAACAATAATCTTACACAGAGTCTTATATTAGAGATAAAGTATTGTGTGTTACTAAGCAATAAACCCTGCTAAAAAGGCAGAAGAACAAATACAGCAATTACATTGGTGAGTTTGGTGGGCAACTCTGACCCAAGACAGCTAGATCATCCTTAGTTTCGCACATACACACTGATAAGAGTATAAGCTGACTAAAGCTACTTTGGGTAACAATACAGTGATTCATAAAATATTCTGATTATTGCATCATGGCAAATAGCTGTACGTGGTGCAAAAGCATTATTAAAATAATCATGCTGGACAATGGTCCCTAAGCATATCATAGCAAATATGAGTGAATACAATGTACCTTATGATGCAGCGTGTATGCAGCAGCCTGCATGAAAGTCTGTAGGGCATGCAGGTCTACAATGTTGTATATAAAATCTGCTCCATGTGTGCTTTGATGCCTGGAAAAGTTATGTCTCTTCATGATAAAATTTGAATAAGCATAAAGTTAAAAAAATGCTCACTGCCCACCTTCCAGCAGATATCAGTATTGTCAGTGAAGAGGCAGATCTTTCCCTTGACATCAACCCCTTTGTCACAATTGAATATGTTAAAGAGGATTGGTCCCAGAACAACGCCCTGTGGTACCCCTCTCATTATGTCTTTAACATTAGAGAATTCCCTAGTCGCCACCACCCTCGGTGTCCACCCCCATAGCCAGTGTTCCACCCATGTTACTATAATTTCCTCCATCCTAGCTCCATCAGTTTCTTGACTAGTCTCCTGAGGGTGTTTGAATTAGCAGCCTTACTGAAGCCCAGGTACAGTAAGTCAATAGCCTGACCTTTGTTGTCCATTCCAGAAACCCAGTAAAAAAACTCCATCAGGTTCATGTGGCATGACCTCCCGTGTGTGAACCCATATCTACTATCCTATAGACTGTGTACTTCAAGAAAGTCTACCAGGTTTTCTTTTAGGATAGCCTACAGCAATTTCATAACTATAGATGTCATGTGGGCAGGTCTACAGTTACCTGATTTGCCCTTCCTCTTTTTATGTGGAGGAACCACATCAGAAGTCCTCCAACCCCTGGGGACCACCTCAGTGTTTAGCAAGCATTTGAAAATATCAGCTAGTGGTGCTGCAAGCACCTGTGCCATTTCCTGTAGTACTCTTGGGTGCACCTCATCCATCCCAAATAATTTGTTGACTCTTAATGCCCTTAGGCCCTCCAGCACCCTTTCCTTTATGATGTGAGTGGTATAGTCTGAAGGGGCTTTTTCAGAGCCAGTGGCAGTGGTATCCTTTGTGGCCCATTGTCTGCAACCCTCTAGCAGGATATTTCAGTACTTGCTGCCCCAGTTCTTCTCCCATGGCCTGTAACCTCCTACAATACAGGCAGTGGCCAAATTTCCAGAACACTCATTTGGCTACCACTGTCCCACACACCCTGCAATCCTCTCATATGCTCCTCCAGTGTCCCTTCTGCATGCTAGTGTAGTTGTGAACACTTTACAGGCTCAGTACAGATACTTACATATTTATACATGCCTTTACTTAATTCAAGGTACCCTCACTGACACTTTTATGGCAGTACCTTAGTTAGGGCTTTACCACAATCTTGAAAATTTGGCTTCTTCTCCTACGCTGGTGCATATACTTTTCAGTCTCTGTATAGTCATTTACCCTATTGCATCCACCTATACGTAGTTACATATGCCTTCCCTAATACCTTTGTGGTCGTACCCCAGTTAGGATTGTCTTACAGTTCCCAATATTGCTCCTTCTCTCATGCAGTCTAGTACCCACATTCTAGATGACATACCTTAGTGCTGCCCATGCTCCCTACTGGTGACTGCTTCTCACCTTCCTCACACCACTCCTTCACTCCTCTCATGAGCAGAGTTACCTGTGGACCTGTGGATGTCCGTACAGATACTACAATCTTGCTCCATAACAGTCACAGTCTGGGACACTCTTGCATATGGCCACCTGAGGTGTAGAGCCTTTTAAACTTCTCTCAAGCTCCTATTGCCTTTTGACTAGATGCCCTGTATCTTCTGCTCCTCTGACCATGCACAGTCTCTCTCCTACTGCCCCAAGAATGGCTCCTTGATTCCATCCTGTGAAAACTATAAAACTACACAAAAGGTTACTTTGGTATCATCAAATTTCCCAAAAGCACACTGCTCCTGTCACAATTTCCCTTATCTGGCCACCAAATGTTCACCACTTCTGGCCACTCGGTGAATGCCAAACATACAAAGACTGTGCCTTTTAAACATCTTGCAGTTCTTACTGCTTTCCAAGTGGTCCTCCTGCATCACATGCCCACCATGCAGTGCACAGACACTTTGCTGCCACCCCAGTGATGGTTCCTTGCCTTTGTCCTGAGCAAACAACAAAACTGCACACAAGGTTACTTTTGCATCCCCAAATTCCCCAACAGCATATTGTTTGCCACCTGATTCCCCTTATCAGGCCCCGATCATCTGTTCACTGCTCCTGGCTACTCAGTGCACACCAAGTGCACAAAGACTGGCCCTGTTAAACCTCTTTAACTTCCTAGTGCCTTCCAAATTGTTGCCCTGCATCACATGCCCCTCCTACCATGCATAGATGATCTCCAGTCACACTAAAGATAACTCCTTGACCATGTCCTGTGAAAACAACAAAACTGCACACAGTTCCCCACCCAGACCCCCTTATCTGGACCATAGAAACACAGAAACATAGAACAAATGATGGCAGAAGAGATTGTAGGTCCATGGAGTCTGCCCAAGAGTTCTCAAGACCTGACAGGGGTCCCGGGATCTAGTCCCCCTTTTGCTTTTTACCCTTACCCATTCCCTCAGATCCCCCTTGAGTCCTTGTTCTATTCCACCCTTTTTTTGGTCACTAATTTCTCTCCTGGCCCCCTAGTCGGCTGTACATCCTGACCATCCTCTCAACCTATACCCGGACATCAGGCCAGCTTTCTCCATTATCCTCCACAGGTTCCCATCTTTGGCAGGATGGTGAGTAGCCCCCAACTCAACTCACCTGAAATGGCTCCAGACTTCAGGGGAAGTGCCATATGAGGTCAGTGCCATGGAGGATGGAAGCTTATGCTACCCAACCCAGAGATCCTTTTCCTGTGTTCCTGTGCTTGATCCCCAGAGGTGGAGCATGCAGGGATGCCAGTGACAGTGCCACACATACTCCCATGTGTGCACCCCATCAGGCATCTGCTCACCTCTACTCAATCGTTGCAGCATCGGTGTGCCAGCCCCAGCCACTGCTAGGGGCCAGGCATGCACTGACATCTGGTCAACCCCTTCCCCGGAAAAAGAGAACTGTCCCTGGGATGCTCAGTCCTTCTGTACTACTAATATTATAAGTCATGGAGCAATAAAACTCCTTTTTTGCACCATAACTCTGCCTGCTGTCCATATTTAGACCTGAAGTGCTTCTAATATTAGCGGTACAGTATGACAATACAGGGAGTAGCCCTCCCAATTTCAGAGCACCCTGGAATTAAACTGTGATGCACCTGCTTTCTACTTTTGATGCTCAATCCTTCTCCTCCCCTGCTGACCCCCAGTGGCCCACGCTCACTCCCAAATGTGAGTCACTGGCATGGCGCAAGGTGTGGCATCCAGCGCCTCAACCCTTAGCACCACTGGGTCAGCTATCCCATCCCTTTTTGGAAGCTGCTACAGTCTTACCACTTACCACTTCTGCCGGTAAGCCATTCCAGGGCTCCACCATTCTGTGGAAAAAATGCTTTCTCATGTGCTTTCTGAAGCTCCCACCCCTTAGCTTCCATGTGTACCCCCTAGTGGTTGAGCTGGTGACCCTTTGGAATAGTTCTAAGTATGGCACCTTGTTAATGCTTCTAAAGAATCTGAAGCTCTCAATCACATCTGCTCTTCCCCTTCTTGTTTCCAGTGAGAACAAGTTAAGCTCCATCAGGTGTTCCTCACACAAGAGATCATGTAGGCCCTGTATCGTCCTGGTCACTTTTCTCTGCACAGCCTCCAGCCTATCCCTGTCCTTTTTAAGGAGTGGATTCCAAAACTGGATGCAATACTCCAGGTGGGGTCTCACCAGGGTCCTGTAGAGTGGAAGGATCACCTCCCTGCTCCTGCTGTTGAATCTCCTTCCAATGCACCCCAGCATTTTGTTTGCCTTGTTGTAGGCTTTGTTGCATTGACTTGATTGTTTAAGAGTGTTGCATATGATGACCCCCAGATCCCTTTCTTTCTGAGACATGCTGAGTTTGATCCCACTGAGTCAGTAATCTGTCCTGGAGTTCCCATTCCCCAGGTGTAACACTTTGCACTTTTTTGCACTGATCTTCAGCTGCTAGATGTTAGATCATCTTTCTAGCTTTTGTAAGTCTTTCTGAAGTTCCCTAATCACTTCCATGATGTCGACTCTACCACCCAGTTTAGTATCATTTGCAAAGAGCACGAGCTTGCCTCGAATGTCTATGCCTATGTCGCAGATAAACATATTAAACAGGACCAGGCCTAAGACCAATCTCTGGGGCACTCCACTGGTGACTCCACCCACCCTTAATCTTACCCTTTTGAAAACTACCTTTTGGCTTCTGTCCTTAAGCCAATTTCCCACCCACCTGATTAAGATCTTAGGAATGCTTAGGTCTTCCAACTTTTTAAGCAGGCGCTTGTACGGTACCAAATTGAAGGCCTTGCTAAAATCGATAGTGGAGCAGGTCCACTGAGTGCCCCTCATCCACTTCCTCAGTTATCCAGTCAAAATCACCCCATCACTCCAGAACTCCTACAACAGTTCAAAATGCATGACAACCTCTGGCATCGTGCCACTGCCTCCAGTTTGCTAAGCGATAGGCAGGCCTATAATGCTGCCCGCAATAAGTGTACAGAGCACTACAGCTGCCCTAGCCACCTCCTGGGGTAGCACAAGAAAGTTCTGGGATAACAGCAAGGAACTTAATGGTAAATCCTACTCTCCTCCCCCCTACAACTTAGTGTTAACAGTACTACCACTACAGACACACTTCACATAGCTAACTGCCTCAACTCCACCTTCTCACACCTCAGCTCAGTCCTCCCTAGCAACTTTTTCGATCCAATTCAGCCTACTCCACTGCCTGAGCTCCTCCACCCCCCTTCAAACTCAGAGTCATTACCCCTACAGAAGCGAAAGCCTACCTGTCCAAAGCCCTCCAGAGCTCCAATTACTGCAAAGATACCTTTGATATGCATATCCTATACCTTGCGCTAGACTCAGTTATCTCCCCAATCACAGACCTTCTAAATCTGTCCCTGCCCTGAGCCAGTTCCCAACCTCATGGAAAATGGCAGTGATAACACCAATATTGAAATGTGGCAACAGCTCCCTTCCAAACAACTACTGGCCCATCTCCCCACTCTCTAAAGCCCTTGAAAAGATCATGGCCAATCAGCTCACTGACTACGTCCTCACACACAACCTCCTATGTAGGGAGCAGTATGGTTTCAGAGCTTGTCATAGCACTATGACTGCCTTCACAGAATTCACTAACTCCCTGCACTCCGCACTTGACAAGGGGCACCTTGCAGGAGCCGTCTTTATAGACCTCTCAAAGGCCTTCAACACAGTTTCTCACCTCCTCCTTCTTAACATATTACAACAAATTGGGGTCTCATTGTCCACTCTCATGGTTCTCCAGCTATCTTTCATTTAGAACCCAATGTGTTAAAATTAATAATACCATATCTACTATGCTGCCTGTGAGCACAGGAGTTCCCCAGGGATCTATCCTGGGTCCCCTGCTATTCAGCATCTACCTCAATGCCCTGCCTAAGTCCTGCCCTGGCAACCTTCTCCTCTATGCAGACAATGCTGTTCTTTACGCCGCACATCCTGATCTTCTCTCTCTCTCTCCAGCATACCTTACAAAACTCCTTCTCTCAGATTGAACACTGGTTTGCTGAACACAGATTGGTGGTCAACATTTAAAACACTAAGACAATGCTCTATGCCCACCGCCAAAACAGATCAAAGGATTTCCCCCTGGAAATACTCTCCGCCACTGGAACAGGCCCAAAAGTATAAGTATCTAGCTATTACATTTGACTCTTCCCTCTCGTTCCATGAACGTATAAAAATTCTCACCTCCGCCACCAACACCCACACTGGTGTTCTGTACAGACATAAAGACTGCCTGTCACTTGAAGCACTTCATCTAGTCATTACCTCCTCAGTCTTATCGCTGGCGGACTGTGGCCTCACAATCTATACTGCTGCTGACCCTACGGCACTTCATCAAATACAAGTAGTCATCAATAAGGCCTGCTGGCTTCTCTCTGGTGCCAACAGAAATACACATTCCTGCACCCTATATGCACTCACCAATGTCCTCTCCCTTAAGGAAAGACTATTATACCAGACCTGTCTCTTCACCAAAAAAATCTTCCTGAGTTTAACCCCAGTAGGTGTCATGGCTTCTCTTCAGGCAGCCACCATCTCAGTGTCCACATGGGCCACCCCAAAAACTATCTGGAAGATGCCTAAGGTCAGGACCACCCTAGCCCAGTGATCCATCCCCCTTAGAGCTCCATCCTGGTACAATGCCCTCCCGTCGGCCATCACATCAATCACCAATCTAGGTCCTTTTAAAGCTGCCTTAAGTGCCCATATCCTCTTCTCATGTCAATGCCAGTGTAACCAGTAATCTGTCTATCCTGCACCATGCTGCTAGGCCATGCACCCGCCCTTGGCCTGGCAGTGGAGAGCCCTCACTGTTTCTAGCCTACAGGCTCCTCACCTCCCTCGGTTACCATATAGTTGCACTGGACTATGAATGCATTGTATTATGTATAAGACAAGGCGTTCCTGAGGCAGCTTACTACCAACTCATATCATGCATTGCTTTAGCTACCAATTGTATAGGTCTTAACCACTCATTAGGTAAATATGGCAATAGCTCTGCCCTGTTTTAGCTACCAAATGAATAGACATTAACCAGTGCTCATTGTACTTATATGACGTATGATTGCTCATCCACATTTATTCTATGTATGTACTGTATGAATGCCTATGTTTTATTCTGACATGGAGCCCTTGGAAATCAGTCTGTGACTCAAAGGTTGTAATTCCAATTTCCTAAATAAATAAATAAATAAAAAACATAATGAGGTTTGCCAGGCATGACCTGCCTACCACAAAATCATGTTGTCTGTTATCCTGTATATTGTTTGTCTCCAGATATTCCACTATATCTTGTTTATCTGACTAAAGAGGGAGTCAGTGCATTGGGGCAGAAGTTTGACGTCTTTGCAGAATATTTAAACTAGCAAATGGGGAGAGGGGTGCAGCACCCCATACGTTGAATGGGAAGAACACCCCTCCCCCCTCAGCTAGTGGTCAAACTGGAATTCAGTGTGTTTGCCATTCATTTGCATCACCAGGTAAGAAAAAAGGTTTGTCTCCCCATACGATGCACAGGGTAATGCCAAACCCTCACCCAACAACTAACAACACAAAATCTGGGCCAATGGAAAATCATGTACACAATGCTCACAGCCTGGGAAATAAGATCCTGACCTGCAGGCACAATGTCAGAGGCTAAACTGACACATAGTAGTAATTAGTGAGACGTGGTTTCACTAGCAACCACACTTGGGAGACTCTCAGTACCTGGCTATGTATTGTTCAGAAGAGACCGAGGTGCAAAAAGGGGGAGGAGTGGCCCTGTATGTGTTAATGAAAATATCAAAGCTACAGAAATTCAGAATACACATAAGGAGCCAGAAGAACTGTGGGTCACCCTGGAAACAGGAAATGGACAGCCATAAGAATGGGGTTGTCTACAGGCCCCCAGACCAGAGGGAGGACATAAGACATTACTGTTAGAAGATATACAAAACATGACAGCTAAAGGGAGGTTCTGATAATGGGAGACTTCAACATGCAGATACAGATTGGTCAATAATTAAACAGGGGAACATCTGCCAGAACTAGACTCATAGTGGATTCCAGGAGGGCCCAAACAACTGATACAGCAACCCACAAGAGACAGGGCTATCCTAGATCTAGTACTGACTAACAAAGAAGGAATCACAGATCTCCAGGTGAGAAGGTCACCTGGGGGCCAGTGACCATCACATGGTCGAGGTTCAATTTGGCTACTACATCTAAATCATCCCATTCCAAGGCAAAATATGGGACTCAGAGGAGCTGGACTTTGATAAGACACAACAGAGTTAAGCCAGCTCCTGGCAAAAAGAAACACAGGTGAGGAGGTATAGCAAAGGGCAAGATTAAGGATACAATACTTGAAGCAACATCCCATTGTGTTAGACAGAAAAGGAAGTGCAAAAAAGAAGGAAACCACTTTGTTCTCAAACACAGTAGCAGAAAAGGTCAGAGCCAAAAGGCTGGCCTTCAGAAAATATATATATAAGGAACACAGCGGATGAAGATAGGGGCATAACAACCTGCCCAAGGGAAGCAGGTAGGCAGTAAGGCAGGCAAAGTCCCAAACTGAGGAAACACTAGCACAAACAGTAAAAGAAGGTGACAAGACTTTCTATGATACATTAGTGAAAGGAGAAAGTCCAGAGGGGGTATGCAATGCTTAATGGAGAAAAGGGAGCATGTGAGGAGGAGGACCTGTAAAGGCATCTATCCTAAATAGATACTTTGCTCAGTATTCACTGAAGAGAAGGTAGGGCAGGCCCACAGCTCAGCATCATGGACACAGGGGGAGGGAGGTGAGCACTACTCCCTTCACAAAAGAAGGTCCTACAAGGCTTCTAAGCTCAGGGTGGATAAGGCAATGGGACCTGATGGCATACATCCCAGGGGTACCAAGGAGCCAAAGGAGGAACTAGCAGAGCCATTAGCAGAATTGTTTAGTGAGTCTCTGAGCACAGGAGAGGTCCCAGAAGACTGGAGAAGGCTCATGTGATCCCTCCACAAGAGTGGTAGCAGGAGGAGGCGGGAACTACAGACCGGTCAGTCTTACCTCAGTAGTGGGCAAGATTATGGAAGCACTCCCTTAAGGAAAGGATAGTGCAACACCTGGAATCCATAGGGCACAGGATCCAGACAGCATGGGTTTACAAAAGGAAGGTCCTGTCAAACTAATCTCATAGATTTCTTTGACTGGGTAACAGAGTAGTGGACCAAGGGGAGCAGTTGATGTCGCCTACCTTGACTTCAGCAAAGCTTTTGACACTGTTCCACATAGAAGATTGATAAATAAGCTAGGTAGGCTCAGGGTGGGTCTGAGTTGGTCACAACTGGGTGGCAAACTGGTTGACTGGCAGAAAACAGAGAGTGGTGGTAAATGGTATACAGTCAGAAGAGATGCAAGTCACAAGGGGTACTCAAGGATCAGTCCTGAGGCCAGTCCTATTCAACATCTTCATTAGTGACCTAGCAGATGGACTAGAGGTAAGGCTTGGTCTGTTTGCAGATGACACCAAGATCTGCAACAGAGTAGATGATCCAGATGGGGTGGGCAGAATGAGAAGAGATCTGGATAAACTAGCAGAATGGTCAGAAGAGTGGCAAATCTGGATTTAATGCAAAAGAAGTGCAAAATCATGCACATAGGGAAGAGAAAACCTGGAAGCCACTTATAGGCTGGGAGGGTTGCTAGCAGTCACAAAGGAAGAAAGAGACTTGGGCATCATCATCACCTGATGCCTGAAATCATCCAAGCAGACCTCTAAAGCAGTAGGTAAGGCTAGGGGTGTTAGGGTGTATTAGTAGAGGTATCACAAGTCGTAAGAGGAGGTAATAATCCTCTGTACAAGACACTGGTTAGAGCCCATCTGGACCAAAAGTGCAGTATTGGAGGCCACACCTTCACAAGGACATTAACTCAAATTGAGGCAGTCCAGAGAAGGGCAACCAAATGGTGGAGGGACTGCATCAGAAGACATAAAGAGGACAGATTAACGGAGCTCAATATGTATACCCTTGAGCAAAGGAGGAGAGGTGATATGATCGAGACATTTAAACACCTTAAGGGCATAAACAAGGTGAAAGAGTCTAACATGTTTAAATATAAGAAAAATAGCAGGACAAGAGGACACAGCATGAGATTAGAGGGAGGCCGATTAAGGGGAGATGTGAGGAAATTCTTTTTCACAGAAAGGGTGGTAGATGCATGGAATGGCTTACCACAAGAAGTAGTGGCTATGAATACAGTGCAGGGCTTCAAACAGGCATGGGATAGGCATAAGGAGAATACAAATGACTATGAATAGATAGGTCACTGACATCGCAAAGGCCGATGGCACATTTATAAGGTAGAAAAAGAAATGGGCAGACTGGATGGGCCTTGCGGTCCTTATCTGCCGTCAACTTCTATGTTTCTATGTTTCTATGTTTCTATGTTCTATGTTTCTATGTTTCTATGTTTCTATGTTTCTATGTTTAATGAGGGTTTCCATTAGTTTTCCCATGATAGGTGTGAGGCTGACTGTCCTGTAGTTGTCAGCGTCTTCCCTACTTCTCCCCTTATGGAGAGGTACTACCTTCTCCAGTTCTCTTGTACCACCCCATCAACAATGAGCGGTTAAATAAATGAGTCAATGGGTCTGCTAGTTTTTTAGCACCATTGGGTACAGACCATCAAGCCCTGGTGCTTCATCAATCCTTAGGTGCATTAACATTTCTTTAACCCTGTTGGTGGTGATTTTTGGAGACTCCATCCATGCAATTTCTCTATTGGATGCCCTAATGCTTCTTTCAGACAGTGGTCTATCGTGTTCTTTGGTGAACACCAAGCAGAAGAAGTTAAGGACAGTGGCCTTTTGCCTGCCATCCTCTATGGTTCTGTCCCCCTCAAGGAGTTTAACTATCCCACCCCCTTTCTCCCAGATGTATCGGAAGAATTATTTGTTGTGTGATTTGATATCTCAAGCAATCCAGAGTTTGGTCGATGCCTTAGCTATCCTTACAACCTTCTTGGCCTCCTTGCATTTTTGATTGTAGACATCCCGATCTTTGTCATCTTGGTGCAATTACTAGAAATGCCCATGATCAGCTCCCAGATACTGAGTATGTTGGTAGATATGGAGATTAATTAATTTGGGCCTGGAATGTGCAATTACTAGAAATGCCCTTAGAAAAAGAGTGTATAATCATTTATCATATCTTAAGATTGTTTTGGATTCAGCCAATTACTATTACTTTGTAACCTATGGCCTAGAGAGACCAGTATTTGGGATTGCCGTCATTCTGTATTTCATCCACAGGTACCATGCCTCATCTCTAGCAGACCTCCAACTGCTGGCTGTTATGTACACACACACACACACACACAGACTGGGAGCTCCCAAAGAGACTTTTGGAACTGGTGCACTAGTGGGGGAAATGCTGTGGTATTTAGACCTAGACTGAACTGAGGTGTACACTTTGTCTGAGGTATACACACTATGTGCTCCACAACTGAACCATATAAAAACCTTACAAATACTGTGCACTCAACTACAACTTTACAGACTTGTACTTCTACTGATATATATATATATATATATATATATGTGTTATTGACACCTTATGCACTTTACATTTTGCAATATATACCTACACTAAACTAGAAACACACACTTCACGTGCACCTCACAAATGCCTCAACCACATCTTGACTCCTGCCTTTTGTTACTAAGTGGAAAGCTGGAGTCCCTGGGTAGTTTGATACCTTCTAGTGAACCAACATATATCTACAAAGATGGTATAGTACACAAGCTTTTGGGGCCCAACAGGTTCCTTCATCAGATCTTCTGTCTTTGGCAGAATGGTAGAGTGTCTAAGGAATGCACTAGCAAATAGGCAGGAAGGAGGGGTAAAGGGAACTCTGGGGGAAAATCAAAACTGCCATCACAGAGGCAATAAGCCTTTGTGTGAAACAAAGAAACAAAACAAAACGAAGGAAAAAAACACTATGGTTCTCAAAAGAGGTGACAGGGAAGGTTAGGAAGAAAAAGATAGCATTCAGGAAGTATAAGGAATCACAGAAGGAGCAGAACAGAGAACTGTATCAGTTAAAGCAGAAGGAAGCAGGAAAGGCAGTCAGAATAGCAAAGGCCCAAACTGAGGAAAAGTTAGCCAACTCGGTTAAGAAGGGGGATAAAACCTTTTATAGGTGTATTAGGGAGCAAAGAAAGACCAAGAGGGGAATAGTAAGGCTTAATAAAGGGGAGAGAGCCGGCCTGGTGGTGCTGAGGATAGAGGTTCTGGATGCCACACCTCGCGCCATGCCGTCGATCCGGGTTCAGGAACAAGCCCTAGTTGTCGGAGGTTGGAGGGGCAAAGGGAGAGGATGTGAGCAGCTGCCAGCTGGCAGCACTCCACCTCGGGAGGAGTATAAGGTCTCCTCAGAGCTTGGCCACCCCCTGGTGGAGGCCAGAGTGGCTGCGTCACTTCTGAGGAGTGCTGGCGTTAGGCCGAGGGAGGGTGGAAGAGGCTGGTACTGGGGCTGTGGTGCACATGTGTGCCTCCACGCGCATGTGTCGCCGGTCCTGGGGCCTCAGGTAGGACCACACACACAGGGGTGAAAAGGAGGAAAAATCGGGGCCACCCATGATGAAGCCTCTGGACCGGCTCAGGGGATCCACTGGGGTGTGCATGGCGCCATGAGATCCCGAAGACCCCGAGTCCAGTAGGTTGGCAGATGAAGTCGGTGACCTGCCAAAGGAGGATAAATAGAATTGTAAAAAAAAAATAAAAAGGGAGGGAGGGGTGGGCGGCAGAGGTGACAGTGAAAAGGCAGAGATACTGAATGAATACTTTGTTCAGTATTCACGAAAGAAGAGGAGGGGGACGTACCTAAACCAAACAATAGAAACACTCTGGATAGGGGGGTTGATACCAGTCCATTCACTGAAGAAACAGTCCTGAAAGAACTCCTAAAACTCAAGGTGAACAAGGCAAAGGGGCCTGATGGGATTCACCCCAGAATTCTAAAAGAACTAAGGGCACAACTAGCGACACCACAGACTACCCTTTTTAACAAATCATGGGAAGGTGGTGTGGTACCTGAGGACTGGAGGAAGGAAGATGTGATACCCCTTCACAAAAGTGGGTGCAAGGCAGAGGCAGAAAACTACAGACCTGTTAGTTTGACCTCATTGGTAGGGAAAATGATGGAATCACTTCTGAAAGAAAGAACTGTTGAGTACCTAGATGCCAGCGAAGCACAGGACCCAGGGTAGAATGGATTCACAGTGGGAAGGTCATGTCAGACAAATCTAATAGATTTCTTTGACTGGGTGACCAAAGTAGTAGAACAGGGAGGGGCTGTGTGCATGGCCTACCTAGACTTTAGCAAGGCATTTGACCCAGTCCAACACAAAAGAGTAATAAACAAGCTAGCCACCCTGGGAGTGGGTCCCAGTGTGGTAGCCTGGGTAAAAAATTGGCTGGACAACAGGACACACAGGGTAATAGTAAATGAAGTCCACTCCGAATAAATGGGGATTACTAATGGTGTACCGCAGGGTTAAGTACTGGGGCAGGTCCTCTTTAATGTCTTTATAAGTTACATTGCAGAGGGACTGGAAGGAAAAGTATGCCTCTTTGCAGATGACAGAAAGATCTACAGCAGGGTTATTACACAAAGGTGTGCAGAAAGGATGAGAAGGGACTTGGCAAGATTGGAGGAATGACCAAAAGTATGGCAGCTTAGATTCAATGTCAAGAAGTGCAAAGTAATGCACTTGGGAAACAAAAACCCAGGAGAAGAGTACACAATGGGGGGGCAGGAGGAGGTACTAACAACAAAAATGGAAAGGGATCTGGGGTAGTCATATCAGATAACCTAAAGGTAGGCAGGCAATGTGAGAAGGCAGTAAGGAGGGCTGGGGGGATACTGGGATGCATAGGGAGAGGCATCACCAGTAGAAAACAGGAAGTTGTCATTCCCTCTGTACAGACAGTTAGTGAGACCCCATCTGGAGTATTGCGTGCAGTTCTGGAGACCCCATCTCTGCAAGGACATAGACAGGATAGAGGCAGTCCAGAGGAGGGCTACTAAAATGGTGTAGGGTCTGCACCAGATACCATACAAAGAGAGACTAAAGAAGCTTAACATGTATACACTCAAGAGGGGAAGGGGGGACATGATAGAAACTTTCAAGTATCTCAAGGGAATCAACGAAGTCTAAGAAGGTAGCATCTTTCAGAAAAAGAGATGTGCAAGAACAAGGAGACACAATTTGAAGATAGAGGGGGGACGGTTCAGAGGCAATGCAAGGAAGTAAATGAGCTGTGCTGTGCTCAAAGGTATTGTCAATCCAAGAATGAATAAATAAATAAATAAATAAATGTTTCTTCATGGAGAGGGTGGTGGACGCATCAGCCTTTCTGAGGAGGTTGTGAGGTCAATAACAGTTGGGGAGTTCAAGAATTCATGAGACAGACATAAGTCAATTATAGTGGGGGGTAGAAGGAAGTACAGTGGCGTGAAAAAGTATTTGCCCCCTTCCTGATTTTCTCTATTATTGCATATTTGTCACACTGGATGTTTTCAGGTCTTTAGAGAAAATGTAATACTAGACAAAGGGAACCTGAGTGAACAAATAACACTTGTTTTTTTTTTTTAATTTCACTTATTTAATGAAAAAAAGTTAACCAACACCAACTGGCACTGTGTAAAAAGTAATTGCCCCTTACACTTAATAACTGGTTATGCCACATTTAGCTGCAATGACTGCAAACCAAACACTTCCTATAATTCAATATCAGTCTTTCACACGCCGTGGAGGAATTTTAACCCACTCTTCCCTCGCAGAACTGCTTTAATTCAGTAACATTTGGTAGGTTTTCGAGCATGAACTGCTCATTTCAGGTCCTGCCACAGCATCTCTATTGGGTTTAAGTCTGGACTTTGACTAGGCCACTCCAAAACTTTAATTTTACTTCTTTTTTAGCCATTCTGATGTGGACTTGCTTTTGTGTTTTGGATCATTGTCTTGCTGCATGACCCAACTACGCTTCAGCTTCAGCTGACGGAAGGATGACTGGACATTCTCCTTAAGAATTTTCTGGTACAGAGCAGAATTCATGGTTCCTTTAATTATGGCAAGTCATCCAGGTCCTTAGGCAGCAAAGCATCCCCACACCATCACACTACCACCACCATGTTTGACTGTTGGTATGGTGTTCTTACTGTGGAATGCTGTGTTTGCTTTTACGCGAGACATTATGGGATCCATGTTGTCCAAAAGTTCCACTTTGGACTCATCTGTCCATAGAACATTTTCCCAAAAGGCTTGTGGATCATCCAGGTGCTTCTTGGCAAATGAGAGACGAGCATTATGTTCTTCTTGGTTAGCAGTGGTTTCCGCCTTGCTCCTCACATGAAGCCCATTTTGCCCAGTCTCTTTCTGATTGTGGAGTCATGAACACTGACCTTAGCTGAGGCAAGAGAAGCCTGCAGTTCTTTATATGTTGTTTTAGGATCCTTTGAGACTTCTTGGATGATTTTACAGCCCTTGGAGTAATTTTGGCAGGCACGCACCTCCTGGGAAGGTTCACTACTGTTCCAAGTGTTCTCCATTTGGAGATTATGGCTCTCACTGTGGTTCAATGGAGTCCCAGAGCCTTAGAAATAGCTTTGTAACCCTTTCCAGACTGATAGAGGGCAACAAATTTTTTCTGATCTTTTCAGGAACTTCCTTTGATCATGGCATAATGTGCTCGTTGAATCTTTGTGCTGCAACGTGACTCTGATGGTAAGGGCCAAAATAAGTGAGGTTTATATTGAGCAGGGCTGGCTGTAATCAAGCCTGGCTGTGTTCAATCAGCTGACTCTAATTATCCCTTTAATTGGGTTGATTTAACTAGGGGCAATTACTTTTTCACAAAGATGCCAGTTGGTGTTGGTTAACTTTTTCATTAAATAAATGAAATAAGTAAAAAAAAAAGTGTTATTTGTTCACTTAGGTTCCCTTTATCTAATATTATATTTTGTCTAAAGACCTGAAAACATCCAGTGTGACAAATATGCAATAATAGAGAAAATCAGGAAGGGGCCAAATACTTTTTCACGCCACTGTAGGCTGTTGGTTAACTAGGCTCTGCAGCTTATCCAATAGGTAAGGAAATGGGCAGACTGGGTGGGCCAAGCTGTCCTTATCTGCCATCAAAGTTTATGTTTCTATGTAGATCTAATCCAGAAAATCTTCCCTTTAAAATAACATTTCTGAGCCGGCCCAGTGGCGCTGAGGGTTGAGGCACTGGATGACACACCTCACACTATGCTGTCGACCCGGGTTCGGGAACAAGTTCAGGTCATCGGGCTCTCCACCTTGGGAGGGACAGTTGGGACTTTCAGTGCTTGGCTGCCCCAGAGTGGAGACTGAGTGGCAGTGTGGCTTCCGAGAGCCCGGGCGCAAGGCCAGGGGAGGGTGGAAGGAGCTGTCAACTGGAGCTGCGGTGCCCGTGTGGGCCTCCACCTGCACATAGTCACTGCTTCCGGGGCTCTGGGGCTAGGAAGGGAGAAAACCAGAGGAAATTGCGGAGGTCTCCGCTTGATGAAGCCTCTGGGCCAGCTCGGGAGTTCCGTCGGGATGCGCATAGTGCAGGCAAGCTCCCGAACAACCCCAAGTCTGGTAGGGTGGCCGAGAATTGCAGAGACCTGCCGAGGAGGATAAATAAAGTTAAAAGAAAAAAAAAATTTCTAAACTCTCCTGCACCCTTCAGGAAAACAACCACAGTCTACTGCAAAGATTCAATTATGAACTTCAAACACATTATCAAGAAGCACTCAAATGAGGGGGCCACTGTGGAGCCCAAGCTGAGAAGCCGTGATACACTTCGACTCCTCAGATACAGAATTTTCTACTTTAAAATTATATCACTTTCAGGCACCTAACTTTGAAAAGCTTTATCACATTTGACAGAGGAAGGACTGGAGATTACAATGATGAAGACACACAGAAACCAGCTACTGGGAGACAGAAAAAAAGATGTCGGAAAGGTCCACCTGCAGGACTGAGCATCTGGTCCATGCACAGTGGTGCTGCTGATGGTGAAGATGTAAAAGAGACTCTACAGTCACCTGGTCAGAAAATGCAACAGCTCCTGGCATCTTTGGCATCCACAAATAATAAGTTGGATATCCTAACGGGCAGAATCGCTACTGTAGAGAAAGCTGTGGACACATTAAAGGGAGATTTAAACAATGCGAAACATCACTCTACAGTGTGTCAAAGCACTATGCTGCAGAGAGTCAATGAACAACAGCATACAAATAACAGATTGGAGATACTAGAAAATCAAATTCGCAGTCAGAACCTGAGGTTAGTGGGACTCCAGGAGGGGTTGGAAGGAGATTCGGCCCACCTGTTTGTTAAAGAGTTGCTCCTTGATCAGGTTCAATCACATGTTACTAGTGAGAACTTTTCAATTTAAAAGCTTATCGTCTGCCACACCATACCAAACCACCAGCAGAGCTTCCAAGAGTACTCATGGTGATACTAGACAGCATGGGTACCAGAGGTAGGCTCTGAATCTAGAAAAGTGATATGGGCCACTCAGCCTGGAAAGCACTACTATCCATATGTTCCCTGACATTTCCTATGTGACCCAACTCACCGCAAAAAATTTGGTGGAGTACGTGCAACACTTAGAGAACTGAACATACCACATATAATTTCATTTCCCGTGAAGTTGAAGGTTATCCAGGACAGTAAAATATATGTATTCACAGATCCATCAGATGCAGGTAAATGGGCATCGAAGATGGAGGCCACTAGGAAAGCCAAGAGGGGCTATGCGACTGAAGATGGGAAATATTTCACTTTAGCAATTTTTTTCTCTCCCTGTCAACTTCCCACTCAATGCATATTCTATGCATCGAGCCTCCAGTATACTGTTCATTGTATTTTCTCAGCCTTGACAATACTTAAAATGTTTAACCTGTTTAAAGTTTACAGTTGAAAATATACTTTAACTGTGTCAAAGGGGTAAGTACTGTACTTTATCTCTTAGGCTGAACGAGTATTATCCAAGGGCTTAACTCTCTGTCCTCACAGAAATTTGATAAAGTTATATTCTGTGAAAAGATGGAGGAATACAGTACATTAAATGACTTCCACTAAAAAAATACTTTTTTCATGACAGCAACACACAAACAATCAAACAATGCAGGTTATTGCACCTGAAGAAGAGACCTGTTGGACCCCAAAAGCTGGTGTACTATACCACTTTGTACAAGACATATGTTGGTCAACAAAAGGTATCGAACTATTAAATGACTCAATTTTTCCAATGACCAATACAGCTAAAATTTGTTTTTACTTGGTGGAAAGCTATAATTTTTTGACCCCATAGGGACACCTTGGCAGTTCTGGAATCTGAAATCCCTTTCAGCACTTCCTGGTTACTTGCAGTTTGATCTCAGGCAGCAGACGGTGCTCTGTGTGTTTACAGTAGCTGGGTAGTGCTTGTAATATAACCAATTCTTTTCAGAGTAAAACAATTCTGTTTTTCATGTTGCAGAAAGTAGCAACATCTTACTAAGGTGTGTGAGTTTCTATGTGTATGTTTCTTCTGTATATTTGGGAAGAATGGGGCCTCCATAGTGCTTTTCCTGTGATTTTCATAAGGTTGCTTTTCCAGTGCCAAATGAACAAAACATATCTTTTGAAACTAGGTCCTATAGACACCGCTCTGGAATTTCTAGAGGTGTTTTCTGTGTGTGATTCTGTAATCATGCTGAGGGGCTGAAGGGGTAAGGAAAATGGAACTCCACCCTTGTTAATACTTTGTAAAGTGCAGCTTAAAATTAGATAACCAAGCATGATGAACCCTGTGTACGTTGGTATCCTACCTCTATGTACCCCGACAGGCATCTGTGGATGCAGGATTGGCACACACCAGCTCCACACCCCTGCCCAGAACCGTGCACTGGGAACCTGCCCAACTATGTGAGCACTCAGGGCAGAGGGCAAGGAGTGGGTGTGCCCACAGAAGGCTGGTGGAGCACAGCCTTCAAGATGCTGTTTGTGCTCAGCTGGGTTGATGTTGGGGAACTTACATAGAAACATAGAAGTTGACAGTAGGTAAGGGCCACATGGCCCATCCAGTCTGCCCTTTTTTGTTGCAATGGTTACACTGTAGACTCCTCCAGGTCTACGGCACCTTCTCTGCCACCCCCTTATCTATCCCTTATGACTCCCTTGTCCTTATCCCAGGCTTGTTTGAATCCCACCACTGTTCCCCCCCCCCACAACCTCCTTTGGAAAACTGTTCCAGGCATCCACCACCCTTTTTGTGAAGAAGTATTTCTTCACTTCTCTCCTAAACCTACCCCCCTCCAGCTTCATATCATGGCCACTTTTCTGGAGCACCCTTTCCTCTGAAAAATACCTCTGACTTGTACCTTATTCACCCCCCAATGTAGTTAAAGGTCTCGATCATATCCCCCCCCCTCTCCTCCAGGGTGTACATGTTTAATTCCTTTAGCTTCTCCTCATGGGACATTTGATGTAGACCCTGCACCATCTTGGTAAACCTCCTTTGGATGGCCACCACCCTGTCTATGTCCTTCCTGAGATGCAGCCTCCAATCCTGGACACATTACTCCATGTGCAGTCTTACTAAAGATCTATGTAGTGGCAACACCACTTCCCTCTTCTGCTGGTAATACCCCTACCTATACATCCTAGCATCCCACTAGCTCTCCCAATCACTTTGTCGCATTGTGTGGCCACCTTCATGTCATCCATTATGAAATTCCATTATGCCAGCCAGAGGGCTGTCATAATGGCAGCACACTCCCTGACTTGCTGACACAGGGATCAATGGCACTCCATAGTCACTGAACCCAGCCCCCCCTCCAATGCCACAGAGTACTAGAAATACTTGCAGGCAGTGGGGTACCAACTTAAAATATGGTACAGTTTCTTTTCAGCAGTTCTGGACATGGCAGCCCATATGCAGGCTGCCATGTCCCATGATTTCCTGCTCCCACAGAGCAGGGATCCACTGTGGGGCCCCATTGAGGCTTCTGATTGGAAACCCCAAGTCTGGATCACATCCCTTCCCCCAGCCATCCCTTCCCCTGGTGCAAAGCTATGTGGCCAAATTCAGGATGCCCAGAGGATCATACATATTGTACCAACCCCGTGCATCCCTCAGAGGCCGGCTACATGACACACAATTTCACAGCCTGATACAAGTCCCTACCAGTGTGCTCCAGGTATCTTCACGCATAGGGCCAATAGTTGTCACCTTTTTGGGGTACAAGTTTTCTACCCTATATTTAGAGATTACATTTTACAGCTACACTGGCCATATTGATGTGTGCACCTCAACTACACCTCATCGCTACACCTCTGTTCGAGGTGTACACCTCAACAAAGTGTACCTAATTAGCATTTTTGAGTTGCACGTTAACTAAATGTCCTGACTACACCTCAGAACGAAGTATACAGTACCCCTAGCTGAGGTGGTGCTAGACCCTTGGCCAACACCGTTCATGGTGTCTGTCAAGACCTCGGTGCCAGTGTTGGTGTCGATGTCAGTGCCAGCCTGGAGTCTGTCTGAAACCTTGGTGTCACCAGTGACACTGAGTATGGGAAGCATACCAGGCTTGACATTAATGCTGGTGCTGGCACTAAAGTTGAAAATGGGCCTGGTACTGGTCTTAGTGCCAATAGAGATGATGGCCTGCAGCATGTTCCTAACCCTGGTGCCTCCCATGATACAATGGAAAAGAATGGCACCAGGCTTGATGTTGGTGCTGCATCTGGTGTCAAGGATGACAACAGAGTCAACTCTAAGGAGTGACTCAGTGTCAAGTCTGCTGACAGTTCTGATTTTGGTGCCAGTGGCAGCACAGACTCAGAGCAGGATGATTGGCCTGATGCTGACTTCTCCCTGAGGCCGTCTTTTGACATCAATCTGGGTGACAGACGAGGCCTCCCACAGAGGTCTACTCTGTGGCAGGAGTCCCCCACTATCCCAGGAGTTCATCCCCATAGCCACCACTCTGCCAATCACCATGGATAGGAAGTGCCAACAGTAGGAGCCTCTGCACAATCTTCCCCTAGAGTGAGGGTGTCACCAGAGACTCGTGGCCCAGACCGAGGTTTTGAAGGCTAGAAGCCTCATCTACTGTCTCCCTTACAGGGTCTTTAGCTTATATGAGAGGCTGCCCACATTCTTTAACCCTCCAAGACCTTCAGTGTGGGACCAGTGCCAGTTGTGGGCCAGTGCCAAGGAGCCTGTGCTGGAGGAGTTACATGATGAGCTGTCAAGAATATACATTCTTTGGATCATTCTCATTCTCTCATTCCAAATTAATTAATTTTTGCCAGCTATTTTTTCTTATTTTAAGATTTGCCTAATTTTGCTGCTCACCTGAGGAGTGTTGTGTACTAGGTAGCTGGCAATTTTGGTCCCGATGGAGTTACAGATGAAAGCTGCACAACCCTCATCACACTCCACCTGTCACTCCAGAGAAGGACAAAGGATTGAAGCACTCTTAAGCACAGGCTGCAGCTCTGAGTCGTGCTGGCTCTACTTTGGGAGCACTGACAGAAGAATGCTTTTTTGCAAGAATTGACTCTACTCAAGGATGTCCTACAAGTTCTCAAGGCAGAATTGAAAGCCCTAAGGATGACTACCAACACACTTTCACAACGGGTGAGCAATGCTGAAGTCTGTATCATTTCACTTAGTGACTGGCATGGGCGGCTCAATCCTGAGGTGGTTACTCTTCCCAAAAAAACTGCACAGCTGGAAGCTTGTATTGAAGACTTAGATGGTAGAACCTGACAAATTATATTGTTATACTTGGTCTTCCGGAGCAAGCAGAAGGTCCTGAAGTTCTAAAATTTGTACAGAAGCTCTGTGAAAAAGTGACTGGTGCCTAACGAAATGGCCCATCATATGTAATTGAACATGTTCCTCGGGTGCTCCAATTGATGCCCCCAGAGGGTTCGCCCCCTCTGCCCCTTGATCTTTAAGTTTCTGAATTATTTGGACCAGCAACATCTCCTCATGAAGGTTCAAGAACTTAAGGAAGTCTCCTGGGAGGATATCCCACTCCATGTTGTCCAGGATTTGCCATTGTTTGTATGGCAAAAGTGGGCAACTTTTCTTCCCATGGTGTCCAAGTTGTTGGCTGCTAATATTAGACTTAGGATGCTCTATCCTGCTAGATTTCAAGTCGTATCCAATGGTACTCAGAAAATATTTGACTCAATGGAGCAGGCAGGCCATGTTGCTTCCCGATCTTTTTAAATCACCTTAATGCAATCTCTGTGTTGTGCTTGGCATATGTACTACCACACTTAGAGGAATTTAAAAACATCCTGTTGGCAAACAGCTAGTTATTATATGAGTGCTGTTCTTTTCATGGTACCTGGTCATTAGCAGATTCTGAATTCATTAACACTTTTTTTTTTTTGGTCCGGACCCCCGACCTTATTCTCAGGCCCACCCTCACCATTACCCCCATGCCCAGGCTTCCCACTGGCTACTATTTGCAAGCTCTGGCTTATCTCCAGGTTGGGGCCATGGAAGTGGGCCCCCCCCGGTGGACATCGGAGGCAGTGGGCGGCTGGGTGGAGCAGATCTTCATGCTGGGGGCCAGCTTTTTTGTGATTGCTTGCTTCCCTGGGGGCGGGGATGTGCAATGACATCCAGCATCTGCCCCGACCCCCTAACATTACAGGGCCTGTCATGGCGGTACCCCCAAGCCTCTGCCAGGGGTCTATAAAGTGCCCAACACTTTTCCTCACCCTCCTTCTGGAGAAGGAGAGCAGTCCCTGGGACACTTAATCCATTCTCCCCCGGCCAGCCCTCTGACTGCTGGGTCTGTTCCCAAGCCTGGGTTGTCATCGTCGCAAGTGGAAATCCAACTGCTGTGCCGGCGGGCTGGCTCTTTCACACTCCTAAGCAACCTCCTTTCTCTTTTTTCATTAGAATCTTGGTGTGGATGATTGAGCTGCTTCTTTCCCCCATAGAATTGTTCAACATGATTGGCCCAGCTTGTATTCAGAGGTACTACTCATTTTTCAAGTTCTTGGAAATGAGCTGTGGTCCAGTTAGTGCTCCTGTGGGGACTATTACACTTTTCTTCTGAGACTTCATTCCTAGTGTTTGGGAGTTTTGGGGACTTTATTGTACCACAGAAGCACGAACTCTAAATAATCAAATAGATTAATAGTGCTTCTGGACTAAGTGTAGTTGAACAATATGTTCCCAATACCAAAACTGTATAGGTTTAGCTGGGGGTGGGATTCCCTTTTCCTCCATTCTGGCAACCATCCTTGTTTGTTATACCTCAGTGAGGTATCTATTTTGCTTCCTGTTTTCCTCTAATATAGTGTCCCACCCCTCCTTTTCTCTTTTCTTTTTTTTTAAACAGAAGGAATTTCCAGGTTATTTCCTCATTTGGGAATTAATGTATGACCCATTTTTGTTTTTACTTCTTCTCCATGTGTATAATTTGAGTGGTAGGGCTGGGGGGGGGGCCTGTGTGGGCAGCTTATGTTTGCACCATGGGCCATGTTTTTTTTCGTGGGATGGTCATTGGGGTCGGGGGAAATATGGAGTTATTTAAGGTTAGTATGTTGGGGGTTTTATTCATTGTATTGTGTAACTGTAAGGGACTTGTTTGGGTTATTGCCATTTAGTTGTTATGGGATAATTCCCCGAAAGTTGGTGGGACTATATTCTATTGTTAGTTGTGACAGAGAGTGTGGGACCCGGAGCACGCGTACCTTAATTGGTTTGATATTTACCATATCTTATTGATTTGGCTTTTCTACTTTAGTTCTTTGTTAAGCAATAGGAAGTTCATATAATTTCGTAATGTGGAATAATAAGAGAGCTCAAGAAAACCAAAAACATCATATGGTATTGCGTTATCTTAAGAAGTTGCAAGTGGGGATTACTTTCTTGCAAGAAACCCATTTGCGGCATGAAGATGTTCACTCTTTTAAAGAGATCCACCAAGATAAATGGATCAGCCACCACACCCAACATTTACACGCCTTATCATCACAATAATCCATCAATGTGCAAAAATCCAAATATTGTGCAATATTAAAAAAATTATTCACTCCATAAACTTTGTAAAACCGGGTCCCACTGACTTCCCGTTTATGAGTGCCACCCCTGCTTTGCCCCTCGGCTCACTTATCGTGTGAGATGCCAGTGAGGCCTTGAGGCCTGCCTCAATATAAGCAATGGGTGGCAGTTTTTTGTAAGTTTAATGTTATCATGGGCACTTGGTCATAAAGCGTGGGCATGGGTGCGACTGGAAGGGCTTGCAGTGGGCGGTGCCTACTATGACAGTCTCCTGTGTGATTTCAAGCAAAACTCCACCATTGCTTACCAGTGTCAGTGGCTCAGCAGATAGCACCGCCTCTAGGCTGGGAGATCAGAAGGCTGTGGGTTCTATCCCTACACCAGGCACTTGGGTTAATATCCCAATACTGACACTGTAGTGCAGCATGAGGGGGGGTGCTGCACTCCTGAGGTGCTGTCTTTTGGATGAGACGTTAAACCGAGGTCCCATCTGCCTGTCCTGGTGGTAGTTCAGGTGGATGTTAAAGATCCCATGGCACTTCTCGAAAAGAGTAGGGGAAGTTTCCCTGGTGTCCTGGCCAAATTTCCCTCATTCACTAAAAATACCACCAACAGCTTAATCTGGTTCAAGGTCAGTTGACATTCATCTGTATCCCCCTCGGTCGGGTCGTGCCTGAAAATAGGCAGAATCTGCCTTGTGCACTTACCCGGTCAACAAAAACTAAATAAATAATGGAGTTGCACTCACACTCACTGGCATCTCGCCATCATGTAAGTGAGAGTGGGGTTGGAGCAGAGGCGGCACTCATAACCGGGAAGTCCGTTGGACCCTTTTTTATAAAGTTTACGGAGCAAATTATTTTTTAATATTGCACAACATTTGAATTTTTGCACATTGATGGACTTTTGTGACAGTAAGGCATGTAAATGTTGAGTGTAGTGTCTTATCTTGGTAGATCTCTTTACAGGAGAACTGCACTGAATCTGTAAGTCATTTATCCCTGTAGAAGTTGAGTTTTAAGTACTAGCTCAACATTTGCTACTGTTCTATCTTTACAAGCTTTTTAGTTATCCTATTGGGTGTTTTTGATTTACACACAGATAGTAAGTGTCATTTTAGAACTGTATGATGTAGTTTATGTTCCTTGCTCAGCTCTTCCATAGTTGAAACAATGCATTCATGTTCTACTACAGAACTCTGTGGTTGGAGAGGGACATAAACTACATCATACAATTCTAAAATGGCACTCAGCACTGGGCTGTCAATCAGAAACAACTACCAAGGTCACTAACAGGCAAGTATAGATGGGACAATAACAGAATTTGAACTAGTTGCTAAAAAATGCTTCTACTAGGAACAATTACATTCAGTTTCAGCACAGTTCTCCTGTAAGAAAGAATGGGTAGGCCATGTATATGGTGCAGGCAATAGTAATAAGAAAGGTGGAGTGGCCATCTTGATAGCTCATAGGTTCGCCTTTCAGTTAAATCAGGAATTTAGGGATCCTGAGGAGCGGTATATTTTTCTAAATGGTCTGTGACATAACAGTTGTTTTATGTGGTGCAGTTTACGGCCCTAATGTAGATTCCTTGACTTTTCGGTAGATTTGGCTGCTCAACTCGCCCCATTTACTTACTTACCTGTAATTCTGGGTGGAGACTGAAACCTTGTGTACCAACTGGATTTGGATCAATCTGGTTCTCCCCAAAAAGGTTTATATCCTGGGCAGCGGAGTCTACCGGAGCTGCTGAATTCTCTGGGCCTGATAGATCCCTGGCATGTCCTTCAACCCACAGACTGACAATACACTTTTTACTCTCCCCCTCCCCCCATGGTTCATTTTCCCAGGTTGATTATTTTCTTATTAGCCAAGAATTGCTACCTGGCCTATCTTCCTGTGAAATTCAACCCATGGTTATCTCGGACCATGCTGTGATCATCATGGTGCATTCTGTCTGTGGGCTAGAGGAACAGGACAAGGTATGACCCCACCACAGTGCAAATCATATAGGACTATCTCTAGGCCTTTTTCATGACTAATGAGTCCTCAGTGTCAGCCTCAGATGTTCTCTTAGGAGCTGCTAAGTGTGCGGTGCATGGAGAATGTAGCTTCTAAGAGGAATCAAGCCCGTAATACAAATGTAGATCAAGTGCTTCAGGATATTCGGCAATTGGAGCATTGATTATCTCCTGCCACACTGACTTCTGGCTGGCTCCAACTCAATTCTCTTAGGGCATAGGATGCCAATCTCCTAGCATTATTACATACTAAGATTCTTTATTTGGAATACAAGGAAAGAGCTAAGAAGCTGCTAGCTTTCCATCTCAGACAACTTTAGTCTTCGAAGGCCATTCCCTGTATTCAGTCCAGTCCTGGGAACACTGAAGTTACACAACCATGCACCATTGCAGACATTTTTTGGACTTATTATAATTCTTTATATCAGATCAACCCCACTGATATTGCTTCCCCAGACCAAATTAAATCTTATCTTAATTCTCTTCCTCTCCCTGCATTGACTCCACAGCATCAGGATCTTTTAAGAAGTTCCATTATGGTGCATGAGGTTTGCTAAGCGATCCAGCAGCTCTCACTGGACAAGGCTCTCAGCTCTGATGGCTTTTCTAATAATTTTTATAAGGTTTATTTGGCCAATCTGGGCCCCTTTTAAACTTGTTTATTTAACCATCTGTATTCAGCGAGCCTTACTGACCTCATATTCATCCAGGCATGGATTACACTTATTAAAAACTCAGGGAAAGATGATTTGTTACCGAGCTGTTATCATCTGATTTTGTTGCTTAATTCTGACATCAAAATTTTAGCTAAAGTGCTTGCTAATCAGCTGTACTCAGACTGGGATGGTCTGATTGGCCGGGCACAGGTGGACTTTATGGAAGGTCACCTATAGATCTAGTGACCATCTCTGTAAACTTCATTACCTGATGTCCATGTTCATTAACAGCAAAACTCCTTCGGCTCTGGTCTCCCTGGACATGGAAAAGGCTTTGATCGGGTCTCTTGGCCTTAATTGTTCCTCGTCTTAAAAAAATTTGGTTTCCCCTCTGAGTTTCTCACATGGGTCAAAGTATTGTCAAAGTATTGTACTGTAACCCCACTGCTCAAATATGGTGTAATGGTGTTTTGTCTGCCCCCTTTCCATTGCAGCGTGGGACATGGCAGGGATGCCCACTCTCCCCATTTCTTTTTAACCTATACCTAGAGCCCTTAATTTGTCATCTTCAAAATAATCAGGCAATAAAAGGGATGCCAGTTGGTGGGGCTCGCTACAAATTATCTGCTTATGCCAATGACCTCCTTTTACATATTGAGAACCCCTCCACCTCAACCCCTGCAATGATTTTCCACCATTTAGGGGTATAAATGAAACTTAGAGAAGACCAAGGTTATACCACTTAACTCCTACGTTAATAAACAGGAGATTTTGGACTTGGGGTTAACATGGGAACCAATAGTATTAACCTATTTACATGTACATCTCATTCGGTTCCTCTCAGCTTTAATCAAAGAAAATCTCACAGCTTTGCTGCAAACAATTAAGCTGGATTTACAGCGCTGGGCATCCCTGCCTCTCTCTTTCTCTGGGGGAGGGTTAGTGCAGTTAAAATGAATCTTTGATTATGCATTCGATATCAACTTGATATATTATGTATTTACCTTCCTAGGACCTGATTATTTCATTTACAACAGTTGATTAATGAATTTTTGTGGAGGGGCAAGCTGCCTGGCATGCATATTTTTAAAACTGACAATTCTGAAAGACCGGGATGGTTTGCGCCTTCCGAATTTTTTTTCTATATTTGTAACCCCTAGGTGGTGCTATCCCAAGGGCTACTACCCCTGCCTGCTTGGCTAGTTGCATGTTAAGGGGTCTGGGTACTGAAACAGGTGTCTCCACCCGGCAGACAGGGTTGTTTGTAACAAGGCTAACCTGGGTACAGCCCTCCGGGACACTGTAACCCCCCTCTTTCCCCTCTAGTGGCCTAGACAATATGCAACAAACACTTTCACAGTAGCCCGTATTCAGCATACAAATCCCCACACTGTTTGCACTTACTGTCACAAACCCACTCAGCAGGTCAGCCCTCTGCTCCCAATCTCTCATGAGAGACAGTCCATAACACATTTTTACATTACAAAAAAATCACAGTGTACTCAGAACTGGCTGTCCACATGTCACAATCCTCCCCACCTAGACTGAATTTGGGGGCTCTAGCCCGGCATGGCATAAGCTTCCCAAATCAGTTCACTCCTCATACACGCAAGATAGACCATCTGAGTTCTGGTTTCTGGCTCCAGCTCTATGTACGATTGTCATATCATACCCTTGCAAAGCAAGATTCCATCTTAGCAATCTACCATTGTTCTTTCCCATCTGCGTCAGCCAAACCAGGGAGTTGTTGTCAGTCTGCAAGACAAAATGCTGCCCATATAAGTATAGCTCTAATTTCTTTAGGGCCCATACTATGGTAAGACACTCTTTTTCCCCAGTGGAATACGCCTGCTCCCTGGGAAGTAACTTCCTACTCAGGTACACTACTGGGTGATCTGTCCCTTGGCTAGATGTCTGAATCAGTACTGCCCCAATACCCACGTCTGAGGTGTCGGTCTGAACTATAAAGGGTTTGCTATAGTTAGAACTTGTCAAAACAGGAGCACTGCACAGTGCCTCCTTCAATCTGGTAAAGGCTTCTTCACAGGCTGGGTCCCAGGTAATTTTCTTGGCATCCTTTTCTTTGTCAGGTCAGATAGGGGAGCAGCCAGGGCACTGTAATTGGGTACACATTTTCTGTAGTACCCTGCTGTCCCTAGAAAACTCCTGACCTGCTTCTGCATTTCTAGACTGGGCCAAGCCTGGATTACCTCTATCTTTATTTGGTTAGGATGGAGCTGTCCCCGGCCTACCACATGCGATGAGGTATGCCACTTCCCCATGGCCACCTGGCACTTCCCAGCTTTGACAATGACCTCGGCCCTCTGTATCCTGCCCAGCACTTCCCTAAGGTGGGATAGGTGTTCCTCCCAGCTGGTACTAAAGATGGCAATGTCATCCAGGTATGCCACGGCGTACTCCTCAGCACCATTTAACACCTGGTTCACCAACCTTTGGAAAGTGGCCAGGGCGTTCTTCAATCCGAAAGGCATTACTTTAAATTCAAATAAGCCTATTAGAGTGATGAAGGCCAATCTCTCCCTAGCTCTGTCCGTTAACTCTACCTGTCAATACCCCTTGGTCAGGTCGATAGTCATAAGTTAGGTTGCCCCTCCCAACTTGTCCAGGAGTTTGTCCATCCAGGGCATCGGGTGGGCGTCTGACTTCGTGACTGCATTCAGTCCACGATAGTCCACACAGAAATGAGTAGAACCATCTGGCTTAGGCACAAGGACTATGGGTGAGGCCCAGAGGCTGTGGGATCTCTGGATTACCCCTAAATCCAGCATCTCCTCCACTTCCCTACTAATGTTCTTTTGGACAGCCTCTGACACCTGATATGCTGTCCGCCGTATGGGCGTCTGTGTCCCTGTCTCCACATTGTGGGTCACTAAGGGGGTTAGTCCAAGCTTGGCGCTAAACAATGGGGCAAAGTCTGCTAAAACCTCCCTTACTTTCTGGATCAGGTCCTGGGCCAGCTGGGGAGACAATTTTACTCCCTCCACAGAGGACTCCCACTTCCTTTCTTCCAGCAAGTCCAGAAGGGGGTCTATGTCTGTCCCCTCCCCAGGACTACACACTGCAAACACCATGTCAGCCCTATTTGCATATGGCTTCATCATGTTGATATTGTACATCCTTTCTGTCTGTCTTCTTTCAGGTAACTCCACAATGTAGTTCACATCATTTATTTTCCTAACCACTTTGTATGGTCCTGCCCACTCAGCCTGAAGCTTGTCTTTCCGGACCGGAATAAGGACCATGACTTCCTGACCCACCATGTACGAGCAAGCTCTGGCTCTGCAGTCGTACCACACTTTTTGTTTCTGTTGGGCAGCTGCCAGGTTGCTCTGGGCTGTCCCCATAAGCTTCTTCAGCTTTTCCCTAATCCTAAAGACATAATCCACAATGGAAGTTCCCTGGGTGGCATGCTTGCCTACCCAGTCCTCCCAGATCAAGTCTAGGGGCCCACGTACCTGGCATCCATATAAGAGTTCAAAGGGGGAAAATCCTGTCGACTCTTGGGGCACCTCCCTGTATGCAAACAACAGGTGGGGAAGGTATTTCTCCCAGTCCCTCCCATGCTGTTCAGCAAACGCCTGGAGCACTGACTTCAGGGTACCATTGAATCTTTCCACAAGCCCATTGGCTTGTGGGTGATACGGTGTCATGCATCTCTGCACCACCCCACACTTCTCCCATAAACATTTCATCAGATCCAACATGAAAGAACCCCCTCTTTCGGTGATAACCTCCTGCAGAAACCTAACACGGGAGAAAATCCCAAGTAAGGCATCTGCCACTTTGTCTGTCCTCAGTGAAGATAGGGCGACTGCCTCTGGGTACTGGGTGGTATAATCCACCACAGTCAGGATGAATCTCTTCCCTGAGGATCTCGGGGTATTTAAAGGCCCCACAATATCCATTCCCACCCTCTGGAAGGGCTCCTCCACTATGGGCAAGGGAATCAGGGCGGCTTCGGTTTTCTTGCCTGCCTTCCCTATTTCTTGGCACCAGTGACGAGACCTGCAATACTCCTTCACTTGCTGGGTGAAGTTAGGCCAGTAGAAATTCTGGCCCAACCTCTGCATTGTGCATACGATTCCAAGATGACCAGACAAGGGAATATCATGTGCAATCTTGAGCAACTGCTCACGATACCCCTGGGGAACGACAAGCTGCCTGCCTAGCACCCCTCTGAGTATACATAAGTCCATTTTCCCAATAAACCTTATGTCTGCCGTCACCTCCCTGTGTACCGCCCAAGTCTGCCCAAGCCCTCAGCTTCTCTAAACTAGGGTCACTTCTCTGAGCAGCTGTGAACCCCTCACACATTCCCAAGGCATGGGACAGGTCCCCTTCAGTCACTAAACTAGGGTCCCTAGCACTAGCGTCAGAGCACTCAGGATCACTGTCAATCCCAACCTCTGACAATGGATCACCCCTCCCTCTTTGGAGTAACCCTCTGTAGCTGTGTGGTTACTTACTACTGGGGAAATTTCTACCCCCTTTTCATTAGTCTCCCCATCTGGAGACACAGTCTGGGGAACCAGCCTCTCAGTGGTTTCCACAATGGTTTCTGTGGGGTTCAGGGAACTACAATTTTCCCTTGCCGCTTGGCTACGGGTAACTGTGCATATCATCCCCTGTTTGAGATTGTTGCCCAGGATCACATCCACTGCTAACATTTCTGCTACAGTCACCTGTTACACAGTTCCCCCCTGTTTCACTCCAGTCTAGGAGAACACTATCGAGAGGCAAGGTTTTCACCTCACCAGTAAAGTCCTGTACAGTGACATATTTATTTGGTATATGCTGACCAGGCTGTACTGGATTCATCTTTACCAAGGTCAAGGATGCCCCAGTGTCCCTTAACCCTTGCATCTGTACACCATTCACCATGACTGGGTGCATGTGTTCCCTCATGTTCACAGGCATGTTTCCAGGGACACACAAACAACCCACTTCTTTTCTAGTATGATTCTGCATATTATTGCTCATTCTTTTGGGACACTGTCTGGTAATATGCCCAGTTTCTTTACATAACCAACATTCACTTCTCTTTTCAGAGAAATCTTTTCTCTGAAACCTGGGGCTAACTGGTTTCGGTGGAGGCAGTGAGGGTTTTAGCTGCCCTGAAGGCACATTTTTCCCTTTCTGCACTGCCACACCTGCTCCATTCACTCTCAGAGCAGGTCTGCTCTTGGCATAGCGGTCTGAGAGTTCAGCAGCCTCTTGCACTGTTTTGGGATCTTGGCCCTTCAGCCAGGTTTTTAGCTCTGCTGGGCATGCCCAATAAAACTGTTCTAACAAAATCACATTTTCAATTTTATCAACAGAGTTTGCCTCTATTCCTTCCCACCAATGTTTTAAAAACTGACGTTGTTTTGTGACTAGCTCCTCGTAGCTCATGTCAGGGCTTCTCCTGAGCTTACGGAATTTAGCTCTGTATGATTCAGCAGTTTATTAGAATATTTTTAACAGTTCAGCTTTAAGTTTGCTGTAATCATCACTGTCCTCATTGTCCATTTGACCCAATGCATCACGAGCTTTCCTGGTAAGTAGTGGGGATAGCTGGAAGCTCCAGGACACTCTAGGAATTTTAGCCTGAATACAAACTTTTTCAAAAGAATTTAAAAAGGCATCCATATCCTCCCCTCTTTAAATTCGGCTATCAATTTGAAGTTCAATTGGTAACCCAGTCCTGCAGTCCCAGTTAAACCCAAGCCACTTACCTGCTCTGGTGCCGCTGGTTAGAGTCGTAGCTTTTCCAGTTCATGTTGCCTCTGGCACTCCTGCTCCTCACAGTCTGCGTCTCAGCATTCTCATGTATCCATCTCCTCTGCAGCTCACTGGTGCTCACGCTCCTCACAGTCTGCCTCTCGTTGTTCACAGTCCGCCTCTCACTTTTCACAGTCCACCTCTCGTTGCTCATGGACCACCTCTCGCTTCTCTCACTCCCTCTCCCTCTGGAACTCCAGCGCCATCCTGCACAACTCAATTTGCAGCCTGAGTACTTCTGGATCCAGGATACTGGTGACCTTCCCCTGCTGCTGTGGCCCTTCACTGACAGTGGCCCTGTTGCCCTCCTCATCGGATCTGGACACTGCACTGGCTGCTAGCCCTGTCACACTCAAGGTTTGGTCCTTTTCAGTCACGGTCTGTGACTTGGTGCTCTAGGTATCTGCTACTATCAGGGCATCCACTAGATTCTGTTTGCTGGCTTTCGCCTCGAACGGGACTCCTCTGTCCCCACACAACTGCTTTAAGTAGTCTACAGTGTACCTGCTGTAGCTGGAAGCCATCTTCCCTAACTACTGCTACTCTGACTTGCACTTTAGGAAAACAAAATAAAATGGGTAGGAACTTGACTGTACACCAAGTGATACAGTTCTGTCTCCTTTTAAAAAACAATAAATCACTGCCTTTTTCTTTCTTTGCAAGTGAGCTGATGGTCTCAAGCTGACACACTGAACAATAAAAGCTTGTAATGCCAAAATATCACACTGCTGCCAACCAATCTGTCACAAACCCACTCAGCAGGTCAGCCCTCTGCTCCCAAAGTGCCAACCTCTGAGCGCAGTCTTGTGAACAGTTAACAGAAACAGGGTAACCCTCCTGTCTGTTTTGTGGGTATGAATCAACCTTTGGTCTCAGTTCTGGAGGGATTCAAACTGTGAACCTCTTGTTAGCATACCCAATGCACTGGCTCAGATAATTCAGTCTTCGAGGGGCCAGATATCTTTGCCTATGGGCACCTAACCAGGTGTACAAAATTAACCCTTAAAAACTCTAATAAACGCCTCAGATTACTCTTACCTTTTTCCAGTTTGGTATCACCATTCAAACTTATGCACAGTGTCTGCTTTAACCATATATACTTCACTTGTTAAAGAAAAGAAATTCAAAGACAGACCAAGCAGGCTCTAAAAATAGAGTTTTACTAAAATAGATAAATGTATGTAAAACATAAAATACAGAACTATATATCACAAGAACCATTCAATCTTTTAAAAGAACAAGGTTTTAACAGTGCAATTCCTACTGCAGTATTTAGATTTTCTCTCTCTCTACCTGTATACTTGCCTAAACTGCTCCAACATGTTTCTTTGTCAGAGTGTAGATAAAAGTGTCTCTGAAGAAAAACAGAATACTGTTGAAAAAAACATTCTTCGCCAACCCCTTTGTGTGAGGTCACCTAGCTCCTCCTCTATTTATTAAAAATCATACACCCAAGGTGTTTTATCATTTTAGAAGGAAAGTTAATTAAGGTTACATCAGCAGAATCCCCTTTCCCCATGTGACTTCCCCAATCAAGTCTGTAAATTTCCTTTCGTCTATGAGCAGTATCCCCTCTCACATAGACATCAAAGCATTTATGATTTCGCGCCAGTATGCCAAACCTGGTTTCCTCCTCGAAATGTCATAAAATGGATACTGATTTCCCTCTTAGCAGTTAAAGCTATATTTAACTTGGATAAACAGGAGATTCTTGATTAAGGCCTGTTCTAGTCTGTAATTAGCTTCTGGCCTTCCAGGTAACACCTTGTATCTAAAACCTGTGTGTGTGTGTGTGATCTCACATGCTGTCTAAGCATCTCTCATGAGAGACAGTCCATAACACATTTTTATATTACAAAAAAATCATAGTGTACTCAGAACTGGCTGTCCATGTGTCACACTTACCACCAGGGCTGGTTCCACCAGTTCAATCCTGGAAACCCCTGTAAAACAAGGTTAGGCACTGCAAATAACAACAGTGCTTTTGGTACAAACTGGAACCACAGTCAGATTAAATGCAAAAAGAGTTAGATCTGATTTATTCAGGGGAATTGAATAAGGGAGGGGCATAATCAAGTTGATTGATTCTAAAACTGATCTAGTCAGGCAATTATGCATGCACTTTTAGTCCCTGCACAGTCACACACTCTGGATACCCAGTTGAAAGTAAGGTGAGCTAGCATGGAACGTTGCCAGGGGTAGGCCAGTGTCACAGCTGGTTTGGGGCCTGTGATGAAAAGAAAAGGCATGCACAACTACACACAATTTGTAATCCAGAGCCAGGAGGCTCAGTTCGTGATGATTAGACAAAACAATTAAATTAGATGACACACTTTGATTGAGCTGTTGTTGCAGGGAGCTACCCCGCTGTTTACTCACGCTACCCAGTACAGGACAAAGGATGGACAAAATGGAGACTGCAGGATGACTTGCTGGTTTGCCAGGAAAAGCAGGGCCCACACATTCACTGTGGTGTCATTCCTGTTCGTGATGTTGAGCAGGAGGCTGATCCCCAGGCAGGTCTCTCGTCAATGGTGTTTTCTGCGAATGAAGTAGCTGGCTGGGCCAGTGTGGCAGGGCCCATGCCAGGTAAGACAGTTCAGATATCAGTCCAGGAAGGCTGGATGCAGCTTCCAGTAAGCGTGGCATAATTAAACAGTGGGGAACCAAATTGTGACCCACTAATAGCAAACAGCACATTTATAGTAAAGCAATCACCATACCACAATGTGGTTATCAGTCTGGCAGCAATATCAGTGTCTCTGAACAATTCCTGGAATTCTGTGGCAACTGGATGCCCTGACAAGCCAATTGTGTACAGCAAATCTTCGGTCTTCTTCAGGTTTAAATCTGGTCACTCTTCAGTGGCTTTGTCACACTCCAATTCGGATACAGTCCGATTGCTAAACCTTTCAAAAGATTCCTTCTCAAGGGACAGCAGGCAGACAGGCCAAACTCAGCCTTTCCACCAATCTCCCATGTGAACTATGCAGGAGCTGCTGCTCGAATCACTCAAGCTGTTCACTCTCCAAACTCCCTCCAGACTGACTCTCTGCTCACCATGCCCATTAATTGGGGCACAACAAAATGGCTCAGAGACATAGTCCGGAATAAGGATTCTCTTATCTCTCCATGTGGGAGAGCTGAAGGCAGGCAGGCCAGACGTGAGCTTTCCTGCCATGTCCCCACACTACCTTGCGGGGAAGCAGCTCACTTCTGCCTCACTGCTGCAGGCAGCTTAGGGATTTCCCTTCAGTCCAAAAGGTTCAATTAATTGATTCATCTGTCTGTCAAAGCAAGGGTTCCCCCTCCAGGTGCATTTAGGTGCCAAAGTCTCAAAACTACAATTCCTACAGAAATTCACTCCTACAAGACCCCTGGGGACAGACTCCATTTTAGGGTCCCCAAAAGTACTGATTGGCCCATTCTAGCAGTCCAGGACCAGGATGGTGGTGATAAACAGAACTGTCCATGCTGCAAAGAAGGCAGGTTAGACAAGCTACAATGTCATTACTATTACAATAGATAATCAGCAAATAAGTACAGCTTCTAACAGAGCTCCCTCTGCGCAACTAGCGATGGCAGAACGGAGCAATTATCTGGCAGCCCGGGTGGGACTCAAGCCTGAAACTACTCAGCCCCTACCCAGATTAGTTTTACAGCACAGATAGGCAGCTCTTAAAGAGACAGTGCACAGATGCATCAAGGCACTCTCATACAAACACTTTTAAAACGCTAAGACACAGGATACCAGCCTGGCAGTGGGCATTTAGGCACACCCAAGGAAGACTTTCGGGAACCCCCATTTGTAGGGGCCTTACATATTACTGTGCCTTCCATGGTAATAAATTTTTTCAATGGGGTAGGCTTTGATTGGCACAGACAGAGGTCACTTACATCCCGCTCTGGCTTCCCATTGAAAAGGGGCTTTGTCAACAGGCCAGATTACAGTTGAGTAGCTTGCTCTATTTAAAGCCATCCTGCCTGCCTGCCTCCATTACTTAAGACAACACCACTTTTTTGGTCTTTGAAAGCCCTTCAGCAACTATGTATCTATTTGGGCCAGGATTGGATGAAGGCCCTTACACAGCCCATACTGGATAATCCAAATATTTGAATTGCCCATCACCAAATTCCACTTGCTTTTTGCCCACAGCTCCAAGATATTTCACTTGATTCTCTTTTAGAAGAGGGCAAACTTATCCTTCTTACTGTCCTTCAGGAACATTTTTCCTTGCCCCAATAATTTGGTTTTAAATATCTTCCGTTGAAGCAAGCATTCTTTTCCTATTTTGGCCCAACCCCGTGGTTATCACAAGAGTCTTCCGATATTCAACCCTTTTTGTCATTTGCAGAATAACCACACTCAGAATCCAAGCTCTATAGGTTATTCCAAACCATAGACCCCAGTAGTCCCACCGGGATTTGTTATTATTGGCAACAGGCCTTCGATCTTTCCATGGATCCTAAGCTATGGAAGACCATATGGTGGCATTTGTATAAGTACATAAAACAGGAACTCTATCCATTGATTCACATTCAGGTTTTACAAAATTTATATAATACTCCCTTACGATTGTACAAAATAGGTAAACTTGCATCTCAGGTTTATACCAGATGTGGTACTGCTGAAGGTAACTTTAAAGGGGAACTGTCATCAACAGTGTTTCTTAATGTCTGAAAGACCATAAAAAGTGAATTTGAGTGAGTCATTGTGTTTATCTGTGAGCCTTTTCAGTCCAGAGTTATTCATATGTAAATCAATCTGTAATTAAGGTCTGGGGGCAGCCATATGTTTTATGCTCCTGACAGGAAATGATGTCAGCGATGATCTTGCCCTTCCATTGACTGCAGGTTAAATAGGAAATCATCTGTTTTATTAAGTGTGTTTTAAGGTGTTATTACAACACTTTCTACATTTATAATAATTGTTTTGTATGTACATTGAAACTAGTGAGTTATCATCCTTACAGTAAAAATATTCCATCTTTAGGACTGCTTTAACCTTTAGGCTATACTTCCAGCTGATCATTAAAAACTACACATCTCAAGGCTGGCTCGGTGGTGCCAACAGGTATTGGGGCCCCGAACTGTATCAGGATTTCTAAACCCTGGCTGTGTTCATGTCTGTGCAGATTTCTGGGGCTGCCACAGCACTAACTTCTGCCTTATTCCATTCCCTCTCTTACAGCCTTTTCTCTTACAATTTCAGGTGTGAACTCAAGTTTACAAGATGCAAATGTGGCAACATATCTACTGGCATGGCATCATGGGGCCAGCCTTGAAATGTATAGTTTTTGATTAACAGCTATGAACAAGCTTCATTCAGCCAGCAGAATGAGGTTTGATTCCAACATGCTCTACTTGTATATTGTGTGACCCGAGTAAGTCACTTAACCTCCCTGTGCTCCCAAAACACACCCAGAAAGAAGCTGTAGCTGTGTGCCTTTCCTGGACAAAAACAGTAAAAACAATCTGAGCATGTGTTATGATTTTAAAAATATTATACTCTTTCTATCCAGATTTGATTTGAAAAGAAAAGAAATTAGGACACCATTAATTGTGTATTAATTGCAAAAACACATGGCTAGACAACATTGCTTTAAAAAAGTATAATCTGAACTGCGTTATTAAACTACAGAATAATGTGTGTGTGTGTGTGTGTGTGTGTGTGTAACCAAAATTTTGCACATACTCAAGGTGTGAGATGCTACATTAACCCCAATGGCAAAGTCCAAGTGGTTTATAAAAGCATCCCACACTGAGGTCATGTGTAAAAATCTGTTTTTTACACCCATCCACCTATATTTTATTTAATTAAAGGTGATCATTTTTTCCCTTTCAGCACAGTTCAGTTAGTGCTGCACTTCTGTCAAAGATGCACATACTTCACACATACCACACACACACACACACACACACAGCCTGTCTCTCCCTTTGTTTTGTTTGTTTGTTTTTTCTTTTTCTTTTTTTACATTACAGTGGGAATGTCATTCTGGAAAGTTGTGGTCTGTCGGCATAGCTGTGAAGTGTAAAACACGCTCGAAGGGTATGGGCAGCAGGATCAAACAGACAGATGTTTTTGCTTTACAGTAGAAAATCCCATTCCATCCAAAGTATTTTAGTAAGAAACTGGTATACTTTTAACTTCATCAAAATAAGGAAAACACTCTTTTAATAATGCATTTCAGGTTATGCATGTTTTAACTGTATTGTCCATCCATGTGTTTTTGCAATTAATAAACAAGTAATGGTGTCCTATTCTTTCTTTTCAAGTCAAATCTGGATAGAAGGAGCATACTATTTTCAGAATCATAACACATGCTCAGATTGTTTTTACTGTCTTTGTCCAGGAAAGGCACATAGCTAAAGTTTGTTCCTAGATGTGTTTTTGGAGCACAGGGAGGTTAAGTGATTTGCTCTGGTCACACAATATACAAGTAGAGCATGATGGAATCAAAACCCATTCTGCTGGATGAGTGTAGCTTGTTCACAGCTCTTTGCTTTAACCTCTAGGTTGTACTGTCAGCTGTTAATCAAAAACGTCACATTCCAAGTCTGGCCCCATGATGCCAGGCCAGTAGGTACGTAGCCACATTTGCATCTTGTAGACCCGAGTTCACACACAAAATTGTAAGAGAAAAGGCTGTAACAGAGGGAATGGAAAAAGGCAAAAGCTGGTGCTGTGGCAGCCCCAGAAATCTGTACTGACATAATCACAGACAGGGTTTAGAAATCCTGATATGGGGCCCCAATAACTGTTGGCACCACAGAGCCAGCCTTGAGATCAGAAGTTTTTGATGATCAGCTGGCAGTATAGCCTAGAGGTTAAAGCAACCCTAAAGATGGATTGTTTTTACTAACAGTTTGAAATGTAAAGGTGATAACTCACTGGTTTCAATGCACATACAAAGCAAGTATTATAAATATAGAAAATGTTGCAATGACACCTTAAAACATACTTAATAAAACAGACAATTTCCTATTTAACCTACAGTCAATAGAAGGCCAAGATCCTCAGTGACATAATTTCTTGTCAGGAGCCTAAAACATATGGCTGCCCCCACCCTTCATTACATGCTGATTTACATGTGAATAACTCTGGACTGCAAAGACTCACAGATAAACACAATGGCTCACTCAAATTAGTTGTTTAGGGTCTTTCAGTCATTAAGAAACCCTGTTGATAACAGTTCCCCTTTAAGCATCTGCTTTTGGATTGTGCTAAAGTGATTCCCTTTTGGAATGCTAGTAAAACCTCCATGGATCCTATTTTAGGGTTAGATAATTACTTCACTCAAGAGGTTTGCTTGATTGGTCTCTACCCTTCTAGTCTTTTTGGTCCTCAGAAGGCCTATATTTCATTCATTTCAATTACAGCTAATCTAATAATCTTGCGACAGTGGTTGGATGATGCCATCCCTTCCTATAAGGAATGGCACCAAGAGATTCTTCAGGTGTTATTGGCAGAAAAGCAGACAGCCTTTTTACAGCATCGGGTAGAGTGGTTTCGTACTAGATGGGAATCACTTTATGCCCTGTTATCTATTGCAGTGCAGTCTTTCTACCTTTACCATATAGTTTTTTGGGGTTCCCTTCCTTGTTATATCAGCATTCTTTGTTGAGATATCCCATCTAAGTATTGGCCTGCTATGCTTCGGGTAGTAGGATGGGAGGGTTTGGGGTGGTAATGCTTTGAATTATTCAATGTTTGTCTGATTTTGGTGTTCTGTACATTTGCTGTTTGTTTGTTGTTAGTTGTTTTTTATGTTTTATTTTTGGAAAATTTAATAAAGTGTATTTTTTTGTTTTATCTTTTTATTAGAAATGTTCAAAGATAGACAATACATCACAACATTTCACAACAGTCTAAATATCAGAACATTCCATTGACATTACATTGTCAGTAGCTCAGTAAGTAGCACACTCGCCTCTGAGGCCGGGAGATCAGAGCGCTGTGGGTTCAGTTCCCACATCTGGCACTTGGGTTAATATCCCAGTACTGACACTGTAGTGCAGCATGAGAGGGGTGCTGCACTTCTGAGGTGCCGTCTTTCGGATGAAACGTTAAACTGAGGTCCCATCTGCCTGGATTGGTGGTAGTTCAGGTGGATGTTAAGGATCCCATGGCACTTATCGAAAAGAGTAGGGGAATTTCCCCGGTGTCCTGGCCAAATTTCCCTCATTCACCAAAAATATCACCAACAGCTTAATCTGGTTAAAATTCAGTTACTTACCATCTGTATCTCCCCCCCCCCGGTCGCCCTTGAAAAAGGGACTTCTAGGCCCAGTGGGCTTACCGGGTCAACAAAATTCAACAACAGCAACAACAACAACATTCCAAATCAACAAATTCATAACAATAAAAACAAAAACAGTTGCATGCATGTAACATTTAAAAATACATTGTTCAAGTAATAAGTTAGATATCACACATAGACATTCCAACTTTCATTTTAGGACAGGGAAGCGTCAAGACAAAAGCACTCTGGCCTTCAAATTCATGAGTAATCAAGGATTCCCTACAGGGGGGAAGGGCGATTAAAATAATAAAATAAAAATTCCATTATTATTGCTGTTGTTTGGCATGAGTGGGCCAGTCCACCAAGTCTCCTCTTCATACTGGACACCTTCAATCTATGACTCCTTGTGGAGAATCTGCACTTCCTCCAGGGACAGTGACTGCAAAAAAAGGATCCCACAACTGGAAGAATCACTCCCCTCTGTTTTGTACCACAAGGCTAAGTGTTTCTAGAGCCAGGGTTTGGAGGCCAAGGACCGCCACTGTGCCAATGTTGGAGATACACCAGACACCCAAGTATCTTGTATACAGTGGTGTGCCAAGACTAAGAGGACCCTTACCCACCTTGGGTGGGTCAACCATCCCACCTGTCCCTGATCTTCTATTCCAAAAAGGCACAGGAGAGGGGAGACTGGAAATTGTCTTCCTATCATGTGCCCTGGCTCAGTCAGCACTGCCTTCCAGAATGTCTGTAAGGACCGGCATGACCAGAAACAATGAAAATAGGTGACCAGCTCTTCTCCGCACTGTCTACAAAGTGGGGAAATTTCCAGATTATACTTAAGCACTATCTGCAGTGAGCAGTATAGATGGTGGAAAAACTTATAATATGACTCTTTAAATTTGTTACAGACCAAAATACCCATGTGCTGTGTCAGCATTAATTTCCTGTCCTCCTCCTCTATAGTAATACCCAAGTCCCATTCCCATAATTTCTTGGTTTTCTGTGTGAGGTCAGGGAAGTGACTCTGTCCCTCTTGGGTGGCCCTGCAAATAAGACCCCTGGGGTCCCTCCCAGCTCTATATATCAGTTGTTCTATCCACCGCATGGGTGAGATCGCTAAGAACTCACCACCAATGCATCGTGCATAGGCCCTAACTTGCAAATAACAGAAAAAGTGCTGTCTGCCTAGTCCCAGAGCCTTATGAAGATCTTCAAAAGAGAAGACACCATCTCTCCCGTATAATGCTCCCACAGAATGGATCCCCTTTAATTCCCATTCCAGATACCCTACATCTTCCAATCCAGGGAGGAAGAAGGGATTCCCTGCTACAGGGAGTAACAGCATCTCCTCTGTACAGATTCTCCTACAGTGCAGAAGCCTAGTCCAGCAGTCCAGGACCGCTGCTACCATTGGGTTAATGTTCCTCAACCTCCGGTATGCTGTACACCCCTGTCTAGCCAAGTAGGCAGACAAATACCCAGGACACCCCATCTCCTCTAAATCATCCCAGTTTGCCTCCGTCAGGTGATTAACCCAGTCTTGCACATATCAGTCTTGAATTGCAAGGTGATAGTTGTGTAGGTCTGGAAAATTCAACCTTCTCTGGTCCGTGCCAGCCTTTAAACACTGTAAGCACATTTGAGGCCTCTTGCCCTGCCATATGAAGGCAGAACATGCAATTTCCAATCTTTTAATAGCTGCATTTGTGAGGCCAACATGGAGCATTTGCATTACATACAATACCCTGGGCAAAATATTCATTTTTATAAGATTAATCCTGCAAAGCCAGGAAATCGGCAAGGGCCTCCACCATTCCTAATTAAAAAGTCATAGTTAAGCTCATAGAGGGTGCCCACATTCTTGCCAATACTGATGACCAAATAAGTAAATAAATCCTTAACCACCCTCAAACCCCAGGCTTCCTGCAGAGGTCATCCTCCAACCCCCACCAAACAAAGGAGCTCCGACTTGTTCAGGTTGACTTTATAACCAAAAAACTGTGCAAATTCTGCTATCACACCAAGGAGAGTGGGCATCGAGATCCATTGCTCCCTTACAAAAAGCAGGATGTCATCTGCATATAAGGCAATCTTGTGCATGTGGCCAGACGTCCCCCACACCCCCTGTATGTATTGGTTCTGCCTAATTGCCACTGCCAGCGGTTCCAGTGCAAGCGCAAATAAGAACATGGTGAGGAGGCAGCCCTGCCTGGTTCCCCGTAACAAATCAAACTTATCTGATAGGGCACCATTAATCAGGATTTACACCCTTGGGGACCTGTACATTGCCCTAACCAGCTCCACAAAGCTTTCCCCCATACCAAACTGGGACAAAACCTCAAACAAATATTCCTATTATAGCCGCTCAAAGGTCTTTTTGGCATCCATAGTGCTGCAAGTGTTCCCATGGGCCTCAGAGGCCCTCCACAACACATTTAACAACCTCTGTACATTGTAATAGGGAAAACAGCCCATTATGAACCCAGTCTGGTCTCGGTGGACAAGTTCCTGTATTATCCCATCCAAGCAACTCGCCAAGATCTTTGCAAGGATTTTAAGATCCCCATTTAAAAGAAAGATTGGCTGATACAAGGCACAGTCTTCCACATCTTTCCTAGGTTTAGGAACCAGACAGATAGATGCATCGTAACATGATAATGATAATGTATCTCCTTTTCCCCTGACCTCCTCACAAGGGCTACACAGAGGCCCCATCACTTGGCCCATCAGCGCCTTATAGTATTCGACAGGGAAGCCATCAGGGCCACTTGCCTTGCCTGACTTTAACCCCTAGATCACCCTCCTCAACTCCTCCTCACTAATAGGTGCCTCTAAGTGCTCCTTCTGCCTGTGGGAAATCCTAGGCAAACAGAGACGGTCCAGGAACGCTCTGGCCAGGTGTAAGGTACCTGTACACTCCACTCAGTAGAGCTCCTGGTAAAATTGTTTAAACCTGTCTCCTACCTTTCTTTTATCAGTAAGCAAGGCCCCACCCTTATATTTGATGGTAGTGATCACTGTTGACTCCCTACCTCCTCGTACCAGCCAGACTAGGAGTGGGCCAGGCTTGTTACCCCATTGAAACAAGTGTTTTTTGGCAAGAAGCCATGATCCTCAAGCCTCTCCTAGCAACAGGGCATTTAATGCCTCCCTTGTTGTCTCAAGGAGCTTCCTCACCTCCCTCATGTCCCCTTCAGCCACCCTTTTTTTGAGTTCCTTAAGACGCCTTTCCAACCCTATCCTTTTTTCCTGCTGCTGTTTTTTAAAATTAGCAACATAGCCTATGATGACACCTCATATATAGTCCTTACCAGCATCCCACACAGTAGCTTTACTCGTGGGACGGTGCATTTGTGGACCAGTAAAATTTCCATTGGTCTTCCAAAAATTGACGGAATTCCCTATTATTTAATAAATACCGTGGGAACTTCCATGGAGGGTGGCCCCTCTCAAGTCTCATTCGTGGATAGAGTGAATATAACCATGGTATTGTCCAATATATGACTTGGGCCATGTCTAACACTCCACAACTTCACATACTAGCTACAGGGGATAAACAGGTAATCAAGCCAGGACCAGCTCCCATGGCAGGCTGAGTAAAATGCAAACTCTTTCACCCAGGTTAGTCGCACTCCAGGTGTCTACCATATCCAGATCATTCAGGCCCAGCTGTCATCAGCGTATGGCCCCTCTCATCTTACCCTTCCCCTCCGAATGGTCTAGTAAGTGGTCCATAATGCAGTTCAGATCACCCCCCCAATATGAGGCCTGGAAACTGCTCCCATACCAAAAGGTCTAATAACTGCTGAAAGAATGTGGGGTCAAAGATGGCTGGAGCACAGATGCACTCATAGGTCACCTCCTCCCCATATAACTCACCCAAGACAAAAATATATCTTCCTTCACACAGATCAACTACTGTTCTTACGACACAGAAAGGAAGATTGTTGTGCAGCAATATGGCCACCCCTCATTTGCGGGATGAGAGGGAGGCACCATAGCAGGCCCCTACCCATTCCTTCACCAACTTAGTATGCTCCAGAGCTGTTAGGTGGGTTTCCTGTAACATAGCAGCTGATGCCCCTTGATGTTTAAGGGCACTCAACAGGCCAATACACTTAACCGGAGAGGAAATTCCCTAAACATTCCAAGATACTATAGTGACTTCCTTAATATTATCCATGGCAACCCAATATGCCCTCCCTTTCCAGAGCCCTTCACCCTTATACCTCCATTCCCCTCCCCATCCAGCCTCCTCCAACATGGCCAAAGATACAGTGTTGATATCTGATTGCATGCATGAAACATGTACAACAGGAACAAACAGTAATAACAGATGAAACAAAAACTTCTCCCACAACATCCCCTTCCTCCCCTTTTCCCATTTCCATACCTCAAGCATTGTCTCATTAGATTTAAGCAATCCCTGAGACAAAAGGAATAAGAGCAGCATATCCCCCATAGACTCAATATACCCAGTGTAGATCATGTTTTCCCGCCCTGCTCTCCCAGCCATGACATAAACAAAATTATCCCAAACTGATACAAATGATTGCACTATCTAGGAGCAGCCACAAACTTCATAAACCCCCAACTTCCAGCTTTTTCCAATCATCGGCCCTAAGCAAGAGGGCCCAGAATCATGCCAGCATTGCCTCCACCAAATTCCCAGCTCACCCCCCAACCCCAAAGCCACCCCATCTCTATATCAAACCTAGTTCAGTTCCAAAGTCATTAGCTGGGACCGTGTCCATAATGTTGTACAGTCATGCTATCTGCACCAGCCATCTAGCCTCAGGAATCAGGTCTCTGTACCATCTTGCAACAATTATTTTTAAAGCCCTGCTAATTCGAGCACATGGGTGGAACCGGTACCAAGGCAGGGGCCAGGGCCACGCAACATACAACAATGGGCCTGCCCCCTCCCCCATCCCCAACCAGCTCCTCTTACCTGTGCTCCTTGTTACTTTTGCATCCGCCACGAGGGTGCCAAAAAGGCCACTGGGAGGCCTGCTGACTCAAAATACAGAACAAGGAGCTCTTGCTGCCTGTCTCTTCTGCCATTACCCAACATCACTCCAAAGGCAGCTGCTTCAACATGGTAGAGCTCAAGTAATCCTCTGGGTGAGTGGCATGTCCTACAAACCCTCCCCCCCAGATACAGCGGGTCACCATATTACCCCAGGATCAGAGTATCAGTCCAAGTGTCCAGGAGATTTAATTGAAAGCAAACATTCTGGTTAACACAGAGCAGCAGAGTTCAGTTCCATAAAGTGGGGCCTATCCCATCCTGTTATCAGCAGACCATCCACAGCATATTCAGGATATTTCCAGTGTCAATTAATGCAGAGCAAATTGTGGGGGAGGGCATGGCAAACATTCAAATTTAATATCAAGCCGGCACAACTCTGATCAGCAACAGTTCATGCAAAGCACAGATGGACCCATATCTCCTCAGTTCCCATTCCTGCACAGCTCATGCACAAAGGTGACAGCTTTGTCCACTTCCCAAAAGGAATAGGTTGCTCCCTCATGCTTAATTTTCAAAGTGGCAGGGTAGATGATAAAATGCTCTATTTTAAGCTCTCTCCACTGTGCCATGATGGTGTTGAATGCACGCCAGTGTCTTAGTAAGCTATTGGAGTAGTTCTGTGAAAGATACAGTTTAGAGCCTTCCTACTGCAGCCCTCCTGCTGCACGATAAGCCCACAAGACAGTCCCTTGATCCTGAAAGTTGTGAAAGCATATTATAATTTGTCGTGGTGGCTGGTCTTTACTTGGCCATGGCATCACCACCCTATGCGCTCTTTCCTGTTTGTAAAGGACGTTCTTCGGGGATAACCCAACAGCGCAGGCAGCTTTTCTGCACAGAAGCCCAATATATTGGATCCTTGCTTGCCCTTGGGTAATCTTCTTAGGCGGAGATTAAGGTGGCAGTGATAGTTTTCTTGGTAGTCTAATGCTTCCTTGAATTCATATATAGTAGCTCATTCTGCAAGGCTGTTACCATTTCAGCTAAGGGATTCAGATCTTCTACTTTGGGCCTAGAAGTAGCACAGCAGTAAGTGTGGGCATTTTACAATGCCAACAAGGTGGCTTCTAGAATGGTAAGAAACAGCCATCTCCGGTGGACAACATGGCTTTGCCTATCTCGGTTGGCATCGTTGGCCCTGCAGAAAGTGCTAAACTCACACTACCAAGGTTCTCACTTATTCACTCCATGGGTCAGACAGGGAACCCTCCTTCTCCTGTATCACAGGAGTACCTGCCTCAGCCCAGCCAGTCACAGGTCTCTTAGAAAGCTGAGGGTGCTCAGTACCTTCAAGGTGAGCTTAGCCCTCCCTCATGTGTAGGGAAAGCTTGGTACTCTGACCCATAAGTGGGACCCAATGGAGAAGAATGATTTTTGGGGCCGGTATGAACATTATGTACTTACTGTGACTGGTAATCATTCCAGGGCATGGTGGCTAGGAAGAATTTCTACCACTCCCTAACTTTTTCTATCTCTCACCTCTCTAGCTGTCCATAATTTCTCCCCTGTTCTTACCAGGGGTACTTCCCCTACCTTGGGTATATCCATATTAGTTGCCAAATGCAATTCTGCACCATCTGGATGTTTGGCTCAATTCCAGCTGCACTTGGCAGTAACTCTCTTGGTGGTCTCTTGCTCTTTAAGCATTAGACGAAGTAAAATTTGGAGTTACTTGCTCCATCTCCAGTGTACATCCCTGTGATGTCTTGCAGGAAGAGGATAACAGTTTATAGCTGGCCTATTGCTGCTGTTTTCCTTTTGTTTACATAGTCTCCATTATGTTTTCTTCTCAGCCTTGACTCTTGCTACACCCCAATTTGTAGACTACCAGCTCTGACAAACATGTCCAGAAAAGTCTGAATATGTATGATATATGAACGCACAATGGTAGAGTACCAAGACAGTTGTTGAAGGAGGGCTTGGGGTTGATTCTCAGTGAAGAACATCCTGACATAGATAGGTGGGAAGTTGGTTAGTAGGGATGCAGCAGAGTGAAGTGGTAAAAGTAATCAGATCTGAGAAGAGGGAGGTCATGATTAGAGTGCCACAGGGATCAGTCCTGGGTCCAGTCCTTTTCAATATGTTCATCAGCAGCATAGGAGAACTAATGCAGGGCAAAACATGTCTCTTTGCAAAGCTATGTGGTAGGGTACAGTAGACAGCAATGGGGGGTAATGGAGATGCAGGAGGACCTACAATGGCTGGAGAGGTGGTCCAGGGTTTGGCAGCTAAAATTCAACATCCTCAATCCATAAATGAGACAAGAGCTACACCCAGTAGAATAGTTCCAATTTTATCTTTTACTTCAGATCCAACAGTGTATGCCCAGTCCACCTCTACACTGCTGGATCTGATGTAAAAGATAACATTGGAGCTGCCTGTATTCTTTCAGGGGTGGATGTTGTCTCATTTATGGATTAATAATGTCTGAATGTGCAACCAAACATCCCCCAACAACTATTTGGACTAACCTCATAACTGTAAAAGTCTTTCCCAGCAGTTAGCTGTTCGACTGTCGTGAGTTAAAAATCAGCATGAATCAACACCATCAGAAGGGTGGGCTGTCTGGAAACCTTTTTTGCAAGTCTGTCAATGATATCCTGGCTCTGTTCTAACTGCATGTGTCCCTCCAGAATTCCAAAGCGTATCTGCTTACCTATTGTTCTGGCAATGAGGCCTTGGGAACTATTTACCTTCTTGATGAACTGCTATGCATAAGCTAACCTCTGGTCAGTGGTGGGGAGAGGCAGCTCTCCCAGCCAGGGCCCCAAGGGAGCTCTCACCACAAGGCTTGTTGCAGAGCTACACAGGACTAGAGTTCTTAGAATAGTACTATACAATGCAAGTAACCAGCAGGATGGGAAGCAATTAAGGAGGCTAAGGTATTTGAACTTTGCACAGGTCAGATCACTGATGATGCTAGCTGATTCCACCCACTCCTCAGCCTGATACCCCTCATTTTTCATTAGGTCACCCAATTACTGGTCAGTGAGGTAAACATTCAGTCGGAGGACATGTAAGCACACAGATTTACTTTGGCATTATTGGGGGCCTCCTCAGGTCTTACTTTCCCCTGCAAGCACTGTTGCCCTGTAAAACACAGGCTTTGGAGCCTCTCATCAGGACAGGGTGTGTGGGAGGATTAAATACTACATTAGGATAACTCTCACTATGTCAGAAGCACTTGCAGGGAGGTAGGAAAACTAATCTACAAGGGCTGTGACATGCAGTTCCTATGACTGCAGCTATTGAAGTAGTTAAAAGAGTAGGATGTGCTGTGTGGCAAAGGATAGGAGAGTATGGAAAGTAGATGGTGAAGAGACCACCCTTCAAACTTTCTGACCCTCAAGCCAATCTTAGGATAAATTTTTATGGCTGCATGGGTGGAGCCATGCAGACATATTGCTATCATCAGAAAAATGGGCCTGAATTCATAAAGCAGCACAGTTTTTGTTGTTACAAGGGAGTGGAAAGGAATCAAAGCACAAGAAGTTGAAAATCTCTCCTTATTCTCGCATTCACTACAGTGTGTTTTCTTCTCCCGCACTATTTGATAAGCAGAGTAGCCTATAGTGCTGCTATTCATATGCAGTTAAAGGAACAGTTGTTTTCTCACAATGTTTTTCCACTAACAAGGCTGGCATATGTAACTATGTTATCCCACAGTGGTTGGTAAGAAGAATTTTTGTTTCCTTTCACTCTGATCACAATGTTGAACTAGTTTTTTTTAAGTCAAATAGCATTTTTAAGCTTTAATGGGAAATAATGGTCACACTAACAGTACACATATTTCAATCTTCATTTGTTCATAACAGGACTTGTGTGATAATGTGGTTACTAGCTTCAGTTTGAGTAGTATGTTCTTTCAGGACAGTTTCATAGCTTGTGGTCTTTATTTTACCATACATATCATCTTAGTCAGCGTTTCCCAGCCATAAGGTGTAATTGAGATGGAAGAAGGAGGTTTAGATTTCAGAATCAAGTAGGAAATGCCTCAAATCAACACATTCCTAAGAGCTGTGTTCTCCTGAGCCCCCACGAGTAAAGGACAGTGTTGTTATCACTTCAGAAGATCTGTAAGTTATAAAAAGGAAAGCAGTAAATAACACTCAGGGAGCTTAGCCATTGTCTAATACCTTTTAGTACAACAGCCATTCAAATGGCTGAAGTGCATAGTGTCTTCAATATTTAAATATCTTAAAATCATTCCATATAGGATTCTGTCTGGCATTAAAGCATTATTCAAGAACAGTTTCACTGTGAATAATAATAAGACAGCAGCTCTCTGTATGTTATCAAGGTTATTTTTGCACATGGATACTAATCAACCATGAAAGATAATGAGCACATTCTATTAAGTATATATACCATTTCTGAAAGTTGTCTTTGCACATGCTTTATGATTTATGCAGAGTATTCCAAGTAGCTAACATGAGCTAAAGATCAGATGGAGCGTAGCAAGCCCATACTGTAAGGCAAGCATTTTGTAATGCTAAATCAAGACAGTGACATTATTTTATGTTATTGGCACAAACAAATTAGGGTTATACAGTTCACTAAATTAGCATGTAAATTATTTTGGAAACATAAAGGAGGGTAAAAGCCAAGCTGGTGAGATCAAATTCAAAGCAGTAAGCTTCCAGTTTATATTAGCCATTAGTCTATACCCATAGGGGAGAGGCAACGGTTGAATTTGTATGTCCAGTGCTTGATGGGAGAGCTGTAAGTAAGTCTGGTGTTTGGAGGGTGGGAACTGTAACTGCTTGCTGTTCAGAGTAATTTAACCACTGTGTATGGTATAGGGAGTGAAAACCAATGCCACTACTGTACCTCAAAGTCACTCCTGTAGGCACTGTATAAAAATAAAAATCTGTAAATGAGAATGGCTACAGTCCCAGTCTGTGCACCACTGTCAAACTCATTGGTGTAAATGATTGCAGTGTTTCTCTACTTACAGTCCTTGTACTACTAGTACCTAACACTTGGTGTATAAATGCTGCTGTGTTTGTCTGTCGTCACACAGTCCTTGTATCTAAGTCATTAATGCTGAATTGTAGCAAACTCTCAAAACTGACTGTGTAGGTGTTTTTAAATCAGTCTTATCTGATGTTGGGAGGGGGCTGAACCTGTGTGTATGGTTGTGGGGGCTACAACTGTGTCCAAAGCATCTGAGGGCTGAACCTGTGTCTCTGGTGCTTAGGGGGCTATAAAGTGGATTTAATGCTTTGTGGGGAGTCAAACTGCAGTTATCTATCATTGGGGGGGGCATGGAACATGTCTGTATAGTGTGGGGGAGGGCCTAAAAGTGTGCCTGAAAGGAAGTTGGAGGTGAAGGTTTAACCTGTATGTGTAGTGCTGGGAGGGTGGCTATAGGAGGGACTGGTACTTGGAGGAGGGACTGAATGATAGCTGTTAAACACAGTTAACCCACTGTGTATGGTATAGGGAGCATTAGTAAAAAAGCAATGTCACTATGTCACTGTCCATCCTATGGGTACTGTATTAAACAAATCTGTACAACTGAGGAGGGTGTTGGTCCTCATAAATAGGGCATCTATATAAATAGGTGTCAGCATGGCTCAGTTGGTAGCACATCAACCTCTGGGCCAGAAGGTCATGGGTTCTAGTCCCACACAGGGGTTGGACTCATACTAGACATGCTGGCATCTGAGTGCAGTTCTAGGGGGGGTGCTGTACTGTCAGGGTGTGCCATTCTTTGTATGAGACATTAAACTAAGGTCCAATCTACCATTTCTGGTGGTTGCTCATAGCAGACATTACGCTGCAAACTATTAAAGTATGCTTCTTTATCTGTCTGCATCCTGCTATCTCATAAGAACAGTCACAAAGAGAAAGAGAGTAGGGAAAGAGTAGGACTGAACCTCCACAGGCACCTTGGTGGGGCATTAATGTTGTTTAATCAGTGGGACTAAAGCCTCTGAAATAGTTAGGTAACATAAGTGTAATATCAGTAAATGAATAGCTTTCCTCTAAATGGAATAAACACTGTTATTGTATGGTTAAATATTTGGTGTGTAAAAGCTACAGTTTGCACCCTAGGGCATGCTGCTGTGGATACTGGGACCCCCATGACCCTAATTCCTGATGGGCCCCATGCCACCCAGTCTGACCCTGCATCAACTCATTACTTCTCACGAACCGCATTGAGACTCTGCCTTGAATAAGGCTGGGGCACATAGAAGGCAATATGGATTTTAAAGGGGGCTTGCAATATAATATTGTCTGACAAACAGAAGCATGAGAGGTGAGCCAGGAAAAGATGCAACAGTTTTAACACTATATATATGTGTGTCCCCTTAAGCCCCCAAATGCAGTTGCAGCCATACTGGCTCTGACCAGAATATGTTGTATATTGTTCTGATTCCCTCATTGTGTTGTATGGCTATTATTTGAATGAAAGACATGACCCATATAAATGTACACACTAGTTGCATTTTAACCAATATTCAAAAGGGATAACACTGTATACTTCTGGTCACAAGCTATCAATGTCAAGTTCCTCACCAATCTTTTCTTGTTTGCAGAATGACTCTAACGCCTCTATCCATGCTTTTTTTTTATCTGTCCTATTATGTCTACTTGTTTGCCTGCTTCTAGCTTTCTTCTCTGGTGAGAAATCTGATGGACCAAATATACTGGGAGTCTATGGGACAGGAAAGAGCCCTTTAAGGGCACATACTCTGGAAGTTTCTAGACTCCCTGGTCTCAATTTTCAAAACTCTAGATTTGACAGAAGGTGCCTGCATCAAACTGAATTGACGCAAGGGGCACCTTGCATCAAAACTTGCAGAGTGTCTGACCTAGGAAGGCTGACTGTGACACACTGGGGACCCTGTGCACCAGAGCAGCCATGTGCCAGACTGGCACCAAGGTCAGGGGTGTTTTAGGGCACTGGGGAGCTTACAGCAGATGCAGACTGCAGCATCCCCTTAAATGGGCTCCTGACAGTCAGTGGGACCCACCAAGATATAGACCACCCAACAAGTAATCTAACAGCCATTGCCCTACCCCTGCAGACAGTGCTGGGTGAGAAAAGGGGCTGGCCTGGTGCCCAGACAAGTGGGCAGCTGTCCGACATGCATAGTAAAAGAACACAACCACGTGGCTAGGTGCAGACCCCATCAGGGACATTGCCACCAGGTTCCTTGCTATATGCCCCACCTGCCTACTGGGCTTGCAGCAGGCATGCCTGTTGGCAGCCCTGTTGAGGTTCTAGGCACAGCCCCATACTGCCCCATCTGCCACCTGCCCCCCCAGCACTGTGGCCCGTGTCAGCTTCCCGGGACTTCTGCTTGTCCCTATGCTGTGTGGTGGGGTTGGCGGTCCATGCCTCCATGCCACAGCCTCCATCAAACTTCTCCCATGTGCCAAATGTGTGGTGCTAGAGAGCAGCTTCTGCAACCTGTGAGTGTTTGGTGCCAGGACCCCTAGCATACAAGAACCGGATGCAAGGTCTTAGGTGCACCAGGGATCAGTGCAAGCTGCTGTTTGCGTAGCTTGTGCCAATCTTTGAGAATCAAGATCCCTGTGTAATTCCACAATTATGGCTGAAATCAAATGCATATCCTGGAACATGCAGTGGAGTTAACCACCTAATAAAGAGGAGAAAACGTTTGGCCACACTTAAGCATTTAAAAGGTGATATATCTTTCCTCCAGGAGATGCACCTCCTCAAGCTGGAGGTGGCCAGGTTAAAGACAGACTGGATAGAGGAAGAGATATCTAGCTGTTTTTCTACAGAGATGAGGGGGGTCTCAATCCTGGTTAAAGGGAGGTGTTAATTTAAAATAGTCTAACTACTAGTGGACAGAGGGGATCAATGGGTCATAGTGAAGGGCCAAACTCAAAAGAGGGAGATCACATTAGTCAGCATTTATGTCCCCAACAAGGATGACACCAACTTTTTCCATGAGATAGCACAGTGCATCTCTGACATGGCCCCAGTGGAGGTGGTATAATCATGGGAGGATAATTCAAAATGGTTGGAGACCACTTATTAGACAGAGCCCCCAGGGAAAAGAGGAAACTAACATATGGGCAGGAAAGATAGGCATTACTTCAGATAAGCAAAGCATTTTCTCTGTTAGGCATGTGCAGATCACTGCACACTCCCCACCCCCACCCACAATTACACATATAGGTCACCCTGCTTTGACACATGAAGCCATTTGGACTACTTTCTGTTTTCTGCCAACATCATAAAAAAAGGTTATTGAAGCTAAGATACACCCTATTACGATGTCAGACCATGCCCCTGTTTCATTAAATCTCAAGTTAGTCCACACAGTGGCCAAGACCCCATAGTATTGGCTGAATCCCTTTTTTCTTCAATCTACAGAGTTTTTGCAGTGGTTGAAAAAAGAGTTCAACCTCTACTTCAACCTCAATAGACAGTCAAGTATGTCAGAATGAATATTCTAGGAGGCCTTCAGAGTTCATTTTTGGTCATATAATTAGCTATGCATCTAAGGTAAATAAAGACAGGAAAGTGGAACTTTCTGCCTTAGAATCACAACTGAAAGAGGCCAAATGGATCTTCTACAACAGTGATACTGACTTGATACAGAATGAGAGAAAGGTGTTGTAACTTAAATATAAACTAAACAATGCTGCTAGCTTTTGGAAGACAGAAATCTTGCTTGTAGAACAGAAAGCAGCTGATTAAAAAAGCTACCATTTTTCTTACTAATTTAACACTTCTATCTCAGCAGGAGTCCGTGCCTGTTGGGATTAAGCAAACAGATACTTTAGTAGAAGTAGAGAGGGTCTCAGTTAAGGTTAAAAAAAAGAAAGTCAGTGTGTGCTTCTGTGTTGGGGAAGGGTACTCTATCAACTTAGTTGCTAAATCAGTAGGAGGGGACAGAGGTTAATTGGGGGTGTGGCTTAGGCGGTAGAAAAGCAGGTGACTCCAATTACAATTTCCTGCTGCTAGCTTTTGGAAGACAGAAATCTTGCTTGTAGAGCAAAAAGCAGTTGATTAAAAAAGCTACCGTTTTTCTTACTAATTGCCCTCCATCCCACCCCTCCACCCTCCAACCCTAAGCCAGTTCTACTTTTATAGCCACTGGATTTGACTGACAACAGGAACTTCCTGTTTGGCAGTAGGAAGGGAAGGATCATAGAGAAACATTAATTGTGTCAACCCTGAAGGAAAAAAGTAGCTCTCCCCCCCAACAGCTGCTGGAGGTCTGACTCTGAGCAAGGAAGAAAGAGACTATTGAAGAATACAGGAAGTTGCTGTCCCAGAATAGGAAGGGTGAGAGTTGTAAGGAGAGGAGACAGTAAGCATACAGAGCAACAGGAGAGGGGACACAAAATAAGACATGATGGTAGTGGTACAGTGCAATGGCTGTGGGGTGGCAGTGTTCCTTGAGACATTTTGGAGGCTACAATGCTGCCCTATTTGCAGGCACCTCTCTAGTCTGAGGAAGCAGGGTTGCCCGTCTCCAGGTTGACCTGGCTAGGATTCGTGAAACCTCCTCCCCCACCCAAGGACCACCAGGGCCACCGCCGCTACCTCAGAGGTTGCCAAGAAAGAGGAGTGGCTGGACCAAGGTGGGCTCAGGGAGGGAGAGGGTGGTGGAACAGAGGTGCATCCCTTCAGCTGTACCACTCCACAATTCATACGCTGTTCTGGTGGATAGTGGTTCCTCTATGGAGACACCTGCAGTGGAGACAAGGAGGATGCTGGGAACCTCCACTAAGGAGACACACAGGAGGGTGGCACAGGACCCCACAGGGGAAGGAAACAACTCCTGGTGGGGGACTCAATCATTAGGGGGGTAGAAGTGGGGGAGGAAGGGGAGAGAGGGAGGTAAGGTGCTTGCTGGCGCCACAGCTTGGAAGGACAGGAAGCAAATCCTCAGGTTCATGGGAGCAGCTGCACAACAGAGGGAGCTGTATGTCATTGTCCACCTAGGGACAAATGACCTGGCTCAAATGGGATCAGAGCAGTGCAAGAGGAGTTTGTAGAGTTGGGGAGGGGCCTTAGACAACTAGCACATACAGCAACCTTCTCAGAGGTCCTGCCTGTCTATGGCAAGGCTGATGCTAGGGTACTCCAAACCATGGAATTCAATGAATGGTTGAAAAACTGGTGTGGAGCTCAGGAATTTGGTTTCACTGGGGACTGGGAAGCCACCTGGAGGGATGCAGACCTATACTGGCATGATGGTCTGCATCTGTCGGGGGGGGAACCAGGATCCTAGGTAATAGGTTTAAATGTTTCATTGGCAAGCATTTAAACTAGCCAAGGGGGGAGGCACTGAAAATTAGCAGGGAAATCTCAGCCTCCCCCACAAAACACGGTAATTAGTGAGGTAAACACCAAGGTAGAGAAGTCATTAGAGAGCAGGACAGAGGTAAATGCAAAAAAAATCAAAGGCAGTAAGGACAGGAATGGGACTAAAAGGGGTAAGGCCATCAAAAAATGGAGGGTGATGAGTACCAATGCCCCATAGTCTGTGTAACAAGCTCCCTGAACTAGTGGCCTTGATGGAAGAGGGATGCCTGGATATTGCGGCAGTCACAGAAACATGGTACACAGAAAACCATGACTGGGATGTCAACATACCAGGATATACAATCTACGGGAGGGACAGGGAGGGTAAAAGAGGAGGAGGATGAGTAGCTCTCTATGTAAAGGAAGGGATCAAAGCAACAGAACTAAAGAGTAAACAGAGAGGCACTCTGGGTCACCCTGAAGACAGGAAATGGCACCACAATCCACATGGGGGTTGTATACAGACCCCCATCTCAGGGGGAGGGAATGGACAAGGAAATGATAGAAGGCATCCTTAGAGTGGCAGAAAAAGGAGAGAATCTGTTAATGGGAGACCTGAATATGCCAGATGTTAACTGGAGCACCTTTGCTGCAGGCACATCCAAGAGCAGGGTCATTCTTGATGCCCTACAAGGGGCATGCCTCAGACAGCTAGTATTAAACCCACTCAGGAGGGAGAAATCTTAGACCTGGTACTCTCAAACAGGGACAGAGAAAGAATCTCCAATTTAGAAGTGAGTAGCCATCTGGGAACAAGCGACCACCAAACAGTGTGGTTCATGATAAACACAGCCATAGAGCCAAGCCATACAAAAGCAAGAGTATTGGACTTTAGGAGGGCTGACTTTGGGAAAATGAGAGAGTGCCTCAGAAAAGCACTAGCAAACAGGCAAGAAGGAGGGTTGGAGGAACAATGGGGAGTAATCAAAACAGCCATCACAGAGGCAACAAGCCTTTGTGTGAAGCAAATCAACAAAACACAATGAAGGAATAAAATGCTATGGTTCTCAAAAGAGGTGGCAGGGAAGGTTAAGGAGAAAAGGATAGCATTCAGGAAATATAAGGAAGCACAGAAGGAGCATGACAGCGAATTTATTAGTTAAAGCAGAAAGTGGCAGGGAAGGCAGTCAGAATACCAAAGGCCCAAACCGAAGAAAGGATAGCCAACTCTGTTAAGAAGAGGGATAAGACCTTTTATAGGTATATTAAGGCACGAAGAAAAGGGAAGGATACTGAGGCTTAATAAAGGGAAGGGAATGTGGGAAGAGGATGACAGTGAAAAAGTAGGGATACTGAATGAATATTTCTGCTCAGTATTCACAAAGAAAGAGGAGAGGGAGGTACCAAAATCAAACAAGAGAAACATTCTGGATGGGGGGTCCATACCAGTCCATTCACAGGAGAAAGGGTTCTGAAAGAACTAGTAAACTTGAAGGTGGACAAAGCAATGGGGGCTGATGGGATTCACCCAAGAATTCTAAAAGAACTAAGGGTAGAACTAGTGACACCACTGACTACTGTCTTTAACAAATCATGGGAGGATGGGGTGGTACCTGAGGACTGGAGGAGGGCAGATGTGATTCCTTTTCACAAAAGTGGGAGCAGGGCAGAGGCAGGTAACTACAGACCAGTTAGTTTGACCTCAGTGGTAGGGAAAATGATGGAATCACTTCTGAAGGAAAGAACTGTTGAGTACCTAGAGGCCAGTGGGGCACAGGACCCAAGACAGCATGGATTCACAGCAGGAAGGTCGTGTCAGATGAATCTAATAGATTTCTTTGACTGGGTGACCAAAGTAGTAGACCAAGGAGGGGCTGTGGACATGGTCTACCTAGATTTTAGCAAGGCATTTGATACAGCACCACACAAAAGATTAATATACAAGTTAACCAGCCTTGGAGTGGTTCCCAAGGTGGTAGCCTGGATAAAAAATTGGCTGGACAACAGGATGCAAAGGGTAGTAGTAAACGGAGTCCACAGAAGAAAGGAGGGTTACTAATGGGGTACCGCAGGGTTCAGTACTGGGACCAATCCTTTTTAATATCTTACATTGCAGAGGAACTGGAATGAAAAGTATGTCTCTTTGCAGATGACACAAAGATCTGCAACAGGTTTGATACACAAGATGGAGTGGAAAGGATGAGAAGGGACTTGGCAAGGTTGGAGGAATGGTCAAATGTATGCCAGCTTAGATTCAATGCAAAGAAGTGCAAGATAATGCACCTGGAAAACAAAAACCCAGGGGAAGAGTACACACTGGGGGGGGTGAGATATTGACAACAACAAAAATGGAAAGGGACCTGGGGGTAATTATATCAGATGACCTAAAGGTGGGCAGGCAATGTGAGAAGGCAGTAAGGAGGGCTGGGGGATACTGGGATGCATAGGGCTAGGCATCAGCAGCAGAAAACAGGAAGTTGCTATCCCTCTGTACAGACAGCTGGTGAGACCCCATCTGGAGTACTGTGTGCAGTTCTGGAGACCCCATCTCCGCAAGGACATAGACAGAGTGGAGGCTGTCCAGTGGAGGGCAACCAAAATGGTGCAGGGTCTGCACCAGAAGAAATACAAAGAGAGACTAAAGTAACTTAATATGTATACCCTTGAGGATAGAAGGGAGAGAGGGGACATGATAGAAACTTTCAAGTATCTCAAGGGAATCAAAGTTCAAGAGGATAGTATCTTTCAGAACAAGAGATGTGCAAGAACAAGGGGGCACAATTTGAAGATGGAGGGCAGCTCAGAGGTAATGTGAGGAAGTATTTTTTCACAGAGAGGGTTGTGGATGCAAGGAACAGCATTTCTGAGGAGGTTGTGGAGTCAAGAACAGTGGGGGAATTCAAGAATGCATTGGACAGACATAAGGCAGTCCTAGTGGGGGGTAGGAGGAAGTAGGCTGTTGGTTAACTAGGATCTGCAGCTTATCCATCAGGTAGGAAAATGTGCAGACTAGGTGGGCCAAGCGGTCCTTATCTGCCATCAAATTCTCTGTTTCTGTGTTTCTATGTTAACACCTATCTTCACAAGCAGGCAGAAAGAGCCATGTTCTTTACTCAGCGGTACTACTGAGCAAGTGAGAAGAAGGCATCTAAATTGTAACTTACAGGCCTAAAAAGAGAGAGGCTGAATCCCATATAACACAGTTTAGAAAGTCAGAAGGGGCCCACATTGCTAAACCCAAAAACATTAACACCATTTTCAAGGACTTCTACATAACGTTATACACCTCTCAAAAACACCCACACAAGACGGCAATACAAACCTTCCACAAAGGCATAGGACTGCCTCAAATCCCTCCCAAAATGCAACAGGACCTCAATAATCCCATCACCTTGGAGGCGATCAAAGAGACCATATGATTGATGGCTAAAGGTAAAACACCAGGCCCAGATGGCAATGGCACAGAGTTCTACCAGCTCTTTATGGAGTAAGTAGCTCTTAACTTGTATGGAGTCATGCAATGGGTAGAGGAAGGTGAGGATTTCCCCCAAACCCTGCAGGAAGCAACTATCATGGTGATATCCAAGCTGCACAAGGATGGTACCCTTGATTACAGCTACAAATTGATCTCTCTGATCAATGTAGATGCAAAGGAAATTGCCAAGGTATTGGCAACTAGACTAGAGGAAGTTCTGTCCCTCATTCTCACCCATCACACATGGGGTTCATAAAGGGAAGACAAGACATGGACAACACCAGAGATCTAGCAAATATCTCAGGCAGAATACAGCAACTAGATGGCACTGCAGCTCTGATTGTGATAGACTCTGCAAAGGCATTCAACTCAGGGGAAGGGGGATGGGACTTTCTAATTGCAGTACTGAAACATTTTGGCCTCAGCCCAAATTACATTGGTTGGGATGGTCCAAAGAGTTTATGCTTCTCCTAGGGCATTGGTCCTCACAAATGGCCTCATATCCTCGCAGTTCTCACTTTGCTGAGATACTAGTCTCACCTCTCTTGTTTGTGATGGCAATGGAACCCCTAGCGGTAGCGATCAGGCAACACCCACAAATTGAAGGGGGGTTCAAATAGGCACCGTGCTATGCAAATCACTTCTTTTTGCAGACTACCTACTTCTCACCATCACACAGGTACACCAGTCCATATCTATAGCACTACTGATCATTTCACACTTTGGCACGCTCTCAATACACCAGCTGAACTGGTCAAAAACTACTGTGATCCTACCCCTGAAGGATAGCCAGAACCAAGAGGCAGTAATACACCAACATAAGCTATATTGGTCCCCCCAAGGTATTAAGCACCTGGAAATGCCCATCAAACCCTGGGTGGAGGATTGGATTCAGGCAAACCTCCAATCCATTCTGAGAAATTTAACTTGTGACATGGATCAGTGGAAGCACCTTAAGCTCTCTATACCAGGCAAAATAGCAGCCTTAAAAATGATGGCACTACCATGCCTAGATTATTGTGCTGCCAATCTCCAGTCTGAATACCACTCAAATGGTTGGTGAAAATAGCAAACATATCTCAAACTTTATATGGGAAGGCCAAATGCCATGGTTCAGAAAATGCACTCTGCAAGCCCCATCAAGGCAGGGGCGATGGAATGGCCTATGGTTGTAGGCATACCATGTTGCAAATGGGGTGAGAGAGGTTCTGCACTAGATTACAGAGGTCCAAGAGGGACGTTTCATTCTGTATCTGGAGCAGTGCAAACACTTACAGCATGTGCTCATGGTGAGAATAGATGCTGACCAAAAAAAGGAGATAAACAAACAACTGCTACAGCAGAACTTTGCAGAAGAAATAAAAAATTATATATACTCGCAGAAAAAAAGGTAGATTCCAACACTTTATTCCACATAAGAGTACACAGCACTAAACCCCGGTGCTTCGCCTTGTGAAGAGTGCTGCCATAGTAGTTGTTTCTTTGTCCAGCTGGAGCAGGCCTTACCGGGGAACATTTCCTTTCAAACCAGACTACAGATGAGCACAAGTGTGCAAGATATCTTCCCAACCACTTGTGAGTATGCCAGATACTACCTAAGAATTGTACAAAACAAATCTGGTTGGAAAGACCTCAGCTGCAGTCTTAAGAAAAGTCTGTGGGACAACCCCAGGTTGCTTATAGAAGGTAAACCTACCCTGTGGAGACACTGGAAAGAGAAGGACATTGCCAGATTAACCCATATGCTGTCCCCAGAAACGGAAATTCTGAAATCATTTGGCTGTCTCTAACAAGGATTTAATCTGCCTGCATCAGACAACTGGTGATACCTTCAGATTTGCCACACTTTACAAACATGACTGGTGGCAGATTATGAATATCACCCATTGGACATGGATAGCACCATAGACAAGTGGACTAAACAATCACACCTTAAAGACAAACCTATCTATCAACACATGCAGCAACTCCAGCAGCCTGATTGGGAGAACCAGAGACTAAAAGGGGAGGTTGATCTGCAAATAGCAGTCCTACAAGAGACATGGACCACTGCTGGAGAGCGGCACACCAGGGTTAACCAGACCCAAGGCACCAGCTCCTACAGTAGACAAGTCTTAGCAGATGGCACAGGACACCATCTAAGCTGTAACATATGGGTTTCAAGATCAAGAAGGAATGCTGGCCTTGCCAGCACAGCCGAGGGCATATGAGGCATATTTTGCAGAGCTGTCCAAGGGTGCAAACATTCTGGAGCAGCATCATCAACACTGCTACATATGTTGTAGGAACCAGGCTTCCAACTACCCCAGTTTTCTGGTTGCTAGAAGACCCTCATCCCATGCATGTATCTGTAGCCAAATTCATGCTACTGCTCAGCACCATGGCACTGTAGGTAAAGAGACGAATACTCATGAACTGGCAACAAGCAGACACCTCCATGACAGCGGCGTGGGAAGCAGTTGTCACCAAGATTACCTCATTTATGTGAATCCACCCCAGAATGAAGGGACAGGCAGCTTGCTTTGAGGAAACATAGGCCCCATGGTTTAGGAAATGGAAGGAGATGGAGGCTACCAAGGGCAGATGGGGAGGTGACTGAAGAGTGAGAGGGTTTACTATCAAGGAAGGCTAACTTGGGAGCATGGAATATGAATACAATATACTTATTTACCACTGTGTTTCTCAAAGCCTTTTTAATTCTAACCACTGTCATTCTAAGTCTCCTCTACCAACACTCTATGACCCAGTAAGAACTACTGAGCCCTCAGATTGGATCTAGGGACAAGTCTTACTTATAATTGACCAGGTTGGAATGTATCTAAATAATACTAGAAGATTAATCCATATTAAATATATGTTTTTAAAAGTATGTTATTTCATAAAGGTGTACTGTATAATGTAGTATTCCTTTATTTTATGGATTGCTTAATAGCTACAGTATTTGATGAAGTTGGAATTCTTAGTTTGTACACGGATCTTTGTCAGGGAATAAGAAAGATAATAGGCATCCTATATCACTCTGGTGAATCCAACCTGTACCAGCTAATACCTTCTTCTGTAATTAAACTATGATTTAGTATCACGCTTTAGTGTTATAACCTGGCCAAAATACTTAAAATGTTTCTTGTTTGTTCGTGTACATAACATGCCTTCTTATGTTTTAAAAGAAACAAACAAAATGTTGTTAAAAGATAAATACTTATAGCTTGTCTCCCACTTCTGTCTGTCAATCAGACAGTTCCTGTTCCTGACCTACTCAAATCCCAGATGTGCATACTAAGCTGATTCTCTCTGTCTTACCATTAAATCAGTGATATATGTCCCCTCCTTAAATTTATGTTTTAAGGGGCCCCAAGACTATTACACTTAGGGTAGTTGCCTATTTTTTTATCTTGCATCTCAGGACCCTCAACTTGCTTACCCATTTGAATTTTGAACATACAGTACACTTGGTATATCCCAGAGAAAAGGTTCCACAGTTGCAGATGGCTAGATGCACAATCTCTAGAGTACTGCAACTGATGAGTTGTCCTATCTGTACCACTTTTCCTGTAACTGAATTTGTAAAACTCTTTGTGGCATGAATTGAATTGCATCATTTGCTGTGCCCACACCTGACACAGCAAGACGGTGGAGCAAGCAACCAAGTATCTGAGTTGCTGGTTGTACACTGTGGACAAGTCCATCATTAAGGTAGTTACTGTTCTGACTACATGTTTGCACACATTTCATTCTTGCTTAAAAGGGGGGAGCAGATGTAAAGGACCTACAGTCCCTTATAACCTTAAATAAGCATGTTACTATGTATACATTATGTACAGTTCAGTTAATCTTTTTTTTTTTTTTGCCACATCGTTTAGCTGTTAGTTGAAATAACTAAAATGGTCAACGGTCATTTGCATATAGGGCCCCAGTATGGCTCAACTCTCTTAATTGTGACCTGCAATATATATCTAAACTGGGCCCCTTCAAGTCATGACTTCGAACACAACTTCTTGCTGCTAGCTCATGCGACTGTAACACATAGCACACCTCCCTTCTACATGAGCTACCTCCTTATCTACAGCACTTACTCTCTGTCTCCCTCTCCCACCTGCCCCTCATTCCTCCCCCACTCTGATAGCCAGCCTCACCCCCTTCATGTACAAGACTTAAAAATCCCCCTTTTTATCCCTTCCCTTGCTCTTTTGAATACTGCCTACTGTTCTCCATTTTACCGACTAGGCCCACTTAGGTTGCTCCTTCCCTCTCTTTTCCCTCCCCCATTACTTACATTTCTGCATCCTCTCTTACCTCCCCTCTGTCCCTGCCCCTCATCTACCATCTTTTCTATGCAAGCAATATTACCCGACAGGTGGGCGGTGATGGCAATACCCGGACCCTCGGGGGTGTAATGAGGCCCGATGCCACAGGCGGGAGGCCCTTATAGCCCTAGGCGGTCAATGTACCAATACCACCCTGGAGGGTATTGTCTTAAAATGGGCCACTTGTCATTGTTTTATAGGATTACAAAAAATAAAGTAATTCTCTACAAAATGACATTTTCTCTCTTTTTTGGTAAAGTAGTCCCTATACTGCTGGTAACAGTCCCTTTGCTAGTGGCCACTAGAGGAGTTATGCATTAGTGCAGTGATGACTTCTTGCTCACTGCCTGTTCTGCTTCATTTTTGTTATTTTTTCTTCCTTGTTTGTTTACATTCTCACGGTCCTCGCTGCCTGCCCAGAAGACTGGGCTCAAATCAGACTGTTTCCTCCCCGTCCCTGATTCCTGCTGTGGGATTTAAAGTCACCTTTCTTTTTTTATATCATTTTCCCGATCCCCGCTGCCTGTTCTGAGTATCGGGACTGTTATTTTTTTATTTGTTTATATTTTACGGTTCCCGGTCCTCGCTGCCTACCCTAAGGACCGGGAGAGTGAAGAGAGCGCCTTTGAAGAGGAGTCAGCTGGAGTGGTGGTTGCAGCTGCCGAACCGGAGGATCCGCAAAAGAACTTACAGTATCAGGACTGGGTTTTTTTATTTGTTTATATTTTACGGTTCCCAGTCCTCGCTGCCTACCCTGAGGACCAGGACAGTGAAGAGAGCACCTTTGAAGAGCGAGTCAGCCGGAGTGGTGGTTGCAGCTGTTGAACCGGAGGATCCGCAAAAGAGAGTTAACTTGTCAGAAGAACCATTGCGAGGAAGAAGTTAGGATGACAGCAGAGCGGTACCACTACTGTGGCAAACTTGTTTGGGATTTTAATTTGAACTGATGGTGAGTTTCATGGGAGAAGGCAAAGCCAGGGAGGAGAATGGAGAGCAGAGGAAGAAATGCTTCATGCGAGGGCAATCTGAGTCAGCTTGCGGATAGAGGGGCAGAGCAGGTGGGCGCAATCCGTTCATGAAAGTGAACTTAATATGTTATTAAAAGTTTTTTTGTGTTTTTTATTGTGTGTTTCTTGTGGTGAAAACAGTGTGGCCAAACAGAAGACTTATCAGCAGATCTAATATTAGCTACTGTAAGGAGTCTCGCGCTCACGTTTGAAAATTACAGTAGGCTGTTCTGCGAAGCCGATTGCTGTGATGTCTTGTCTTCTGTTATGTGTATATGGCCAAGTCAGACTTACTAACAGTAAGGCAGACTGGGGGGGCTCTTCTCTGGAGGGGGCTGCCTTGCTGGAACTAGGGGCCAGTATCTCTTGCTAAGGGAGAGAAAAAAATGGTGGTGATTTAACATTGAACTGGATATTTTTAGCCAATGAGGAAGCAGGGTTGGCACATGGATGTGTGAGGGAGTGAAGGTGCACTGGGGATGGCACTTTTTATTTCCTGGTTGTCTATTGAAAGTTAATGTACCCCCCTGGCAGGGGTACCAGCCAATCAGAGATCAGGAAATAAAAAGCCCATTTTCTAATACCCTACAACCTCTGTCTCCTTTCATACCCCCGCCATTTTTCTCACCTCCCTTCCTACCCTTCCTAAGTAACTTGTTTTGGTAATATCACCCAGATCTACCTATTTTAAAAATATGAATTTGAATTATGTTCTTTTCTATTTGTATTTCTTGTAACATGTTATGTTTTGCACTTGTCTGCAAATGATGTGGGACCTTTCTAAATGAGTTTATAGCTCAAAGGTTGTAATCTGAGATGGTAATAAACAAATAAATAAAAATAAATTAGTCAACATGTAAAACTTTACACTACTGTTGTTCTTTATAACAGGTACCCCTGAGACTGGCTGGTCTGTGAAAGTTCCTGCTGAGGTGACTGGTGTGGCAGGAAAGCCTCTTGTTTTGCCCTGCTCATTTACCCATCCCTACAAGCATTATAATGGCAGCATCACAGTCATGTGGAAAGTAGAAAAATTCGAAGGGCCAGTCATTTTTAAATGCACTGATCATGATGGAACTGATGGCTGCAAACCTACAATTAATCACGAGGATAAATACAAACTTGCTGGGAATCCAAGACATGATGACCTGTCGTTACTGATCACCAATCTGACAATAAATGACAGTAACATCTTTTTCTGCCGCGTGGAACTTACTGCAGAGCCTCATGCCAAGTATCAGTCTACAACTGGAATACATATACATGTAACAGGTAAAAAAAGTAAGGAACAGAACAAAATTTAGCTTGGATCACATTTCAAAAGATGGAAATTGTGCTCAAAATGAGCCTAAAAGCAATAGAGATTGTTTTCCTGGTAGCAGTGGTGGAAATCAGAGAACGCACAGAAGAGCAGTTCTGGGAATAATAATTAAAAGTTTTTCTCAGTTCCAGAAAAAAAAAGGGTAGGATTGCTTCTGTGTAATTTTTTTTACATTGGTTGTATGCATGCACAAACCAACTTATTGTTACAATATGGGATTGTGGGTGTGTGTCACTGCTGAGCCCACTGCAGTATGCAAAACCAAGGGCTTGTATTGGGCTTAGCAGTATGCACCAATGTTCACTCGGTGTGGTCCTGACACAGCTCTCTGTTAGGTAGGCTGAATAGTCATGCACTTCAAAGGGCAGAAGCTGCTCCAATCAGAGAGGGCTTTGGTCCTTTGATTTGCATGAAGCCCATGTCAGTAAACAACTGATCAGCTTGAGGAGTGAAAGGGGAAGTCTTGCAACAGCAGCTTCCAAAAATAAAATCTCCTCCCTAGACCAACAAAAACAGGCCCCCCATCCCCTTCACTTGATCTAAGGTTGCCGACAGTTGGGTGTCCAATCCCCATGCCAGCAGCAGCCCCCCTCCCCTCGACAGTGTGGGACACTGGGTAGCCCATTCCTAGTGTCCCCAGTTGTGTATAAAATCCTCATTTATTGCTGTGGAACACTGGGGAGCTCACTCCCAGTGTTCCCAGTATGTCCCCCTTAGCAGTGTTGCTGTTTTCCCCCTTATGTTTGCTGACAGCAGAGTGCTCAATCCCCACATTGGCATTAGCCCCTCTCCCTCCCCGACAGTGTGGGACACTGAGTAGCCTACTCCCAGTGTCCCCAAATGTACAATGTACCTGTAAAAAAGAAAACAGACCCCCAACATCTTTATTTTAACCTAGAAAAAGAAAACAGTCCCTCATCATCTCCCCAAATCCCCTCTCCCCCATTACAACCCTCCCTCTGCACACCCACCTCGCTTTACCCCCCCTTACCCAATACTTACCTCTGGAGGTTAGCAGCTGTGATTTTCTCTGGACTGGGACATGTCTGCACTCTGCAAAGGCAAACCGCAAACTGAAGGAATCATGGTAAACTATATAATGGTGCTGTCAACTTATCTTGATATCTCAGCCATTTTTAGGAATTTTTACTCCAAATTTTCAACATGGGGTTCTTGAGACCCCACCTCATGAACAGTTGCACTGCCATCTCATTAATCAGTCCTGAAAGGTGATTTCATGATCGCTGCGTGGAATCACCTTTCAGGACTGATTAATGATATGACAGTGCCAGTGTTCATGAGGTGGGGTCCCAAAAACCCCATGTGGACAATTTGGTGCAAAAAGTCCTAAAAATTACTGCATTACAAGCATGCATTGCACAGAGTAAACACATCCTCATAACTTTGACAATTTTTTAAATTTTCACTCCATATTTTCAACATTGCCATTTTTTCACACCTCTTCATGAACAGTACAGCTGTCATTTTTCATATCTTCATATCCTGCTTAAAATATGTTTTCACACCTGTGGTGCAGAATGGCATGGCCACTGTGCAAAATCAACTTTCGAGCTGGATTAATGAAATCACAGTGCCAGTGTTCATGAGGTGAGGTCTAAAAAACACTATGTTGGAAATTTGTTGAAATAATTCCAAAAAATGACCGCGTTATGAGCATGTGTTACACCAGTGTAACTTCGACAATTTTTCATTTTTACTCCAAATTTTCAACATTGTCATTTTTCACACCTCCTCATGAACAGTATACAGCTGTTATTTTTTACATCCTGACCAAAACATTATTTCACACCTGTTGCGCAGAATAGCGCGACCACTTTGTAAAATCAATTTTCAGGAAAGAGTAACGAAATGATAGTGCCAGTGTTCATGATGTGTGGTCCCCAAAAGGCCATGTTGAAAATTTGGTGAAAAAATTTCTGAAAATACCCAAGTTATGTGCGTCTGTTGAAATTATTCTATGCACTCACATAACTTTGTGGAATTCGGACCCTGCACTCCCATAGTAAAATAAGGATACTGTTATACTATCTCAAAAAGAAGGGAAATTCTTTGCAAAAAAACTATGTTAATGCATCAGTTAGGGTTTTTATGAAATCATCAAAAGCTGGGAAATTCCATGTTAGGGTTCACACCCCTACTACCCCAGCCCCCCACCCTCCACACACCAACAGGCATCGGGGTGTGCCATGGTGTCATCAGGCCTAGCTCTCACCCCATTCTCCTGTACTGTACCATGTCAGTTTGTTTACACATGGAATGGGGTGAGAGTTGGGCCTAACAAACTCATGGTACACCCTGACTCCTGTTGGTGTGTGGAGGGTGGGGTGGTAGGGGTGGGAACCCTAACACAGAATTTCCCAGCTTTTGACAATCTGATAAAAACCCTAACTGATGCATTAACATACTTTTTTGCAATGTGATCTTCTGGCTGTACTATAGCAACAAGCAGCGCGGTTTCATTCATTGGAAGCCGTCTCTCAGCAGTGGAGGAGGGAGGGTTGGGCTGTGCTGGACTGGTGGGCGGCAGCAATTGCCTTCTCCTAATAAGGAGAATGGGGTGCTGGGTGCTGGGTGATGGGAGGCAATGGATGAATGGAGTGATCAGGTTACTGCTTGTTGTGGTGGGGATTCTTTCTATTCTTGGTGCTGCTACCTCTCACTTACATTTGGGGGATTAACTCTGTATTCTTGGCACTGCTGCCTCTTGCTTAAATTTGGGGGATCATTTTGTATTCTTGGCACTGCTGCCTCTCACTTAAATTTGGGGGATTACTTTGCATTCTTGGTGCTGCTGCCTCTCACTTAAATTAGTTTATAAGATGGGGCCAGCTGTGGAGGCAGGCGGGTTTTACCGGTCCTCATTAAAAGTTTTTTTTCAGCAGAAAAAAAAATGTGGGTGCTGGGTGCATAGGAGGGTGGGATTTAAATAGATGTTACTGAAATAAGTTGCTGCCTTGAAAGTACATAAGGCTATGGAACCAGATGAGGTACACAGCAGGGTTTAAAGGGAGCTCAGGGAAGTGCCAGTGTTAAGCAAGCAACCAATGTTCGGCATTGACAAATGCTTTTTTCTTTTGAATCAACTCTACTAGTGACCATAGTAGCATTTGATTCAGTTTATCTAGCTGAGCCCAATGCTTGAGTGGCCATCCCCACTGTTGACTTAGTACTGTATTATTTACTTGAACTGTTTTCCATTCCCACCTATGTGGCAGTTAAGTGATCAGGAGCATCTGAACGGGACTTAAAGTTAAAGTGGTATTTTACCTGACTTGTTGGTCTAAATTTGTATTAGCTTGTGTTTCTGTTTTCAAGCTATTCTGAATACAGTATGTTCCACCTTGGGATTTTACTGAGCTTAATTGTATGGGCAGGGCCACACTCAATTATCCAACTCTAATTTCTCCAAAGGGGGAATTAGAAACATAGAAAGTGATAGCAGAAGGAGACCAAAGGTCCATCTAGTCTGCCCAAGAGTTTCTGTGACCTACTACAGGTCCTGACATCTAGCCCCACCTAGCTTTTGACTCTTTCTGATCCAATAGTTTCTACCTGAGCCCTTTCCTCTATCCCACCCCTACTTAAATGTTACCATGGTCCGTGCACCAACCACCTTGGCATGCAGGCCACAAGTCTTTCCATAAAATAATACTTCTTTAGATCCTTCTTGAAGCTCCCTTCCCATTGCTTCCACTTGTGCCTTCTAGTAGTTGAGCTGGTTACCCTAGTGAGTAAATTTGAGTAAGGCACTTTATAAATGCCTCTCAAGAATTTCAATGTCTTGATCATATTCCCTCTCTCTCTTCTAGTCTCCAGTGAGTACAGGTTTAGCGCTTTTAGACATTCCTCATACGAGCGTCCTTGGAGGCTCTGTATCATCTTGGTGGCCCTTCTCTGCACAGCCTCCAGCCTATTCCTGTCCTTCCTAAGGTGCGGGCTCCAAAACTGGACACAGTACTCCAGGTGAGGCCTCATCAGGGCCCTATAGAGTGGAAGGATTACCTCCTTGTTCCTACTGTCAAATGTTATCCCTATACACCCTAGCATTTTATTTGCAATAGTTATTGACAATGCTAATATCTTAGGTTCATTTACATACTCTGTCCATGAGGTGAAAACTTCATTATTTCAGAATCTCTATACTTTAAAACATATTGGGCGGGATATTCAAAGGGGTTGCACATGGCGCAACAGTGTTACACCACTGATGCGCCCCAGCGCGATATTCAAAGGGGGATGTTGCGCTGTGCAAATCCCAATGCTCCAGTGCACCAATGTGTATGGTGCAAGTGCAGGGGTATGCCCAGCATATGCGGCGCATCCCGATATTCAGCCCGGGATGTGCAGCACATATGCAAGCACAAACCCACCTTGCGCTGCACAAGGTGGGCACACAGATACACCTGAAAAAAAAGGATCAAGTCAAGGGATACCCAAAGGCTGGTCGTCGTATTGCCAGGTGCAACACGGCAACCGCCAGCTGTGGATGGCCACCCAACCACCCGAGTCACAGGCCAGTGCCGTGCCCCCCCCCAAGCCCGGTTGTGGGCTTAATGGTAGCTGCATAATCCCTGGTGGTCCAGTGAACCTGCCCCCCAGCCCAATCGTGGGCATTGTAAATATAAAGATTCTTTGGTGGTCCAGTGGACCTGCCCCCAGACCAATCGTGGGCATTGTAAATATAAAAGACTCCCTGGTGGTCCAATGGACCGAACCCCAGCCCAATCACGGGCTTCAGATATTGTAACCTCCCTGGTGGTCCAGCTGTACCCCCCTCCCCATCAACCCACTCAGATCCGCCACCTCAATCCCCCCATCAGCAGCAGGTGGCAGCACCCCACCTGCAAGCCACCCGGCCGCCCACCAACTGACAGCGTTCAGTACGGCTGTACGCCCATTGGTCCACTGCATGGGCCAATGGGCGTGCAGACTGTACTGTAAAACATAGTCCTGAAATGTGGATTGAAACCATTCACATTTCGGGACTGTGTTGTACAGTATGGTCTGAATGCCCATTGGCGCACGCAGTGGACAAATGGGCGTACAGCCGTACTGTACGCTGTCAGTCGGCAGGCAGCTTCCGGGTGGGGTGCTACCACCCACCGCTGACCGGGGGGGGAGCGGGGTGGTGGGTCAGAGCCAGCAGGTGGGGAGGGGGGTACCGCTGGACCACCAGGGAGGTTACGAAATCTGAAGCCCGCGATCAGGCTGGGGTTCGGACCACTGGACCACCAGGGAGTCTTTTATATTATCAATGCCCACGATTGGGCTGGGATTCAGTTTACTGGACCACCAGGGACTCATATTTACAATGCCCGCAATCAGGCTGGGGTTCAGTCCACTGGACCTCCAGGGAGTCTTTTATATTTACAATGCCAGCGATAGGGCTGGGGGACAGGTCCACTAGACCACCAGGGGTTCTTTAATGTTACAGTGCCTGTGATCAGGCTGGGGGCCAGGTCCACTGGACCACCAGGGATTATGTTATTGTACTAAACCCATGATCGGGCATTGGGGCGCGTTGCTGCCGACGGATGCAGCCTGGCAGGGCACCAGGCGCAAGTCACGGGGGATCAATGCATCTGCATGCAAATGGGGCCATAATGACATGCAAATGGCCCCATTTGCACCTTGCATGCATAGTGGCTCCATTTGCATACCCAGCTCTGAATATCGCAGGTCTTGCACCTAACGCAATCCCACCTGCGTTAGCACATCCCCCTGCTCCTCTCTTGTCACTTGCGCTGGCGGAGTGCCACTGCGACATGCACAATGTGGGTGGCCACAGTGCCATATTCAGCAGTGCTGAGCCATGGCAGCAGCACCATTGAATATTGGCCGGACCACGCCCCTGCGCATCCCAGTTGTGCTGCACCCAGGCTTGCGTCCCTGCCTGGTGCATTCTGAATATCCCGCCCCTTGAGTTCAATTTTTTACATACAAATAATTACATTAGGGAACTTATATTCTGGCAAACTCCCTACAGTATTTTTTCAGTTTTTAAGGAACCTTATAGGTACTTCAAAGCAACTTCTCTAAATCTAATCAGTGTTCTGCCATTCTAAAGAGAAGTTTGATTCTTTTAGTATTATTAATCTCTGGTTCAATATACCCTAACCCTGGACCCATTTCCAATTTCACATCTTCAGGCCACTTCCCCGGGCATTCAGTTAATCTTGCACACTTAAATGTGCAGAGACTTACGGGCAAATGGGATGATTTTATGGCTTGGACATACTATTACCAATTTGACCTTATTACACTTTCTGAAACACGGCTATCAAATAAGATACTAAACTCTACGATTAATCTGGAGGGATATAACATTTTTTGATGTGACAGAGCAGGCCATAGAGGGGGAGATTGCATGTTCTGTGTTAAAAATAATTTTTCAGTGACTCAGAATGACTTTCTTTTTTTACGTTAATCTATTTCTCCTCTCTGGTCCTAGTCAGCACTCCATCCCAGCCGTTCTCCCAGCCCCGTACCCTGATATCAGGCCGAGCTTCCCCATCTTCCCCCATGGTTTTCCCCTCTGTGGCAGGGTGGTGAGGAGTCACCAGCTCAACTCACCTTCTTTACAGGATCCAGATTCTAGGGAAGTGCCTGTTCAGAGTCAATGCCTGCGGAGGATGATCACTAATGCCACTCAACCTGGGATCCTGTTTTTCCAGTATCGATTGGTCCCCCAAGTGGAACATGCAATGCTGGCAATGGCCAAGCAGTGCACGCTTCCTCCCACAGTACACTGGCTAGAGGCTCCGCCTCTCTTTTTTTGTACGAGGGCTCATGGCACCCTGAAACCCAGCCTCCACTAGGTGTCAAGAGAAAGCCAACCCTGTACCCCCCCACCCCAGGAGAGGAGAGCTGTCTTTTGAATGCTCAATCCTCTCCCTCCCAGGCCACCCTTGGGGCCCACTTGCACCACAAACACAGATTGCCGGCATGGGAGGAGGTAAGGCGCGGATGCCTCAGCCCTCCACACCACTGGGCCAGCTAAGGATAAGACTTTCAATAGTTCTTCTCCTTGTGAGTCTTGGTCATAAGTGATTTCTAACACTAGCAGTTATTTATGTTCCACCTGGTTGTCTGGAAGAAGGATTACATTTAATGCAGGCCCACAAAATGGCCATTCCAACAAACTGTGAATTGGTCACCCAGGGGGACCTGAATTTAAACTGTTCTAGGAAAGATGTGATGAAGTACAGAGATGCCTTAATTAATCTTACACTTACACAGATAATTGAAGGTCCTTACAGGGTCCATTACAAGGCAGGTTCCTCAACTGTGTTAGATTGGATCCTAGTCTCTGACAGCACAAAAATAATACAATCATGTGTTTTACTTGATGGTGTCAGTGACCATAGCCCAGAGTACTGCTGCTGAAGTGCCAAAAAGAAATCTGTACCACCAGTATATATTTATTCTTGAAACATTACAAAATTGGATACTGTTAAATTTCAGGATGTTCTGTTCTCCATTGACTGGTCCTTTTTGAATCACTCAACAGATGTGAATGCTGCACTTCAGGCATTCTGTTTTTGCTGTAACACCATTTGCAACACACTTGTCCCTTTGAAAAGGTTAAGGATATGGGGCAATAAACAAGAGCTGGTTACCCCTGAGTTATTTGAATCTATGAGAGATAGGGATAAGAAGTGGAAGGCATGTAGAAAATCTTTGGATGCTGCAACCTTCTTGGCTTATAAACAAGCCCATGATAAATGCAAGTCCATGATTAGAAAACTGAAACAGCAGTTTTTTTCTATTGAAAAACAGAAGCAAGCAGTTCACAGGGAGAAATATTATGGCAACTTGGGATCTAATGAATGAACTAATAGGCAAAAATCTAATTCTTCTCCCCAAACACTAAATGCAACATCAGGGATACTTAATAAGCCCTATCCATTGCCTCAGAATTTAATAAATTGTTTTCTGATCTTACAAACTACATTCTCAGTGATGAGGGTGACTCTAGAAAGAATAACTATAACAAAACAGATACACATTCAAGGTCTGCACATCCAAAGTTTTATCACAAGGTACTCACTCCAGGGAGGTCTTGTCCTATCTTATGAAATTTTGTCTCTGACCCTCAGTAGGCACTGATGGGGTGATTTTATGCTTGTGTGGACACAGTGGACATTATTTGTTATAGACTTTGATGGCAGATAAGGATCACTTGGTCCATCTAGTTTGCCCATTTCCCTACCTACAGGATAGCCCGCAGATCCTAGTTAACCAACAGCCTATTTCTTCCTACCCCCCACAAGAATTGCCTTATGTCTGTCCCATGCATTCTTGAATTCTCCCACAGTTTTAGACCCCACAACCTCCTCAGGAAGGCTGTTCCATGCATCCACTACCCTCTCTGTGAAATAATACTTCCTCCACATTGCCCTAGACACCCCCTTCTATCTTTAAATTGTGTCCCCTTGTTCTTGCGCGTCTCTTTTTCTGAAAGATGCTACCCTCTTGGACTTTGTTGATTCCACTGAGGTACTTAAAAGTTACTATCATGTCCCCCCTCTCCTTCTTTCCTCAAGGGTATACATATTAAGCTCCTTTAGTCTCTCCTCATACGGCTTCTTGCAGACCCTACACCATTTTAGTTGCCCTCCTCTGGACTGCCTCTATCCTGTCTATGTCCTTGCGAGATGGGGTCTCCAGAACTGGGCGAGTACTCCAGATGGGGTCTCACCAACTGTCTGTACAGAGGGATAACAACTTCCTGTTTTCTGCTGCTGATGCCTCTCCCTATGCATCCCAGTATACCCCAGCCCTCCCTACTGCCTTCTCACATTGCTTGCTAACCTTAAGGTCATCTGATATGATTACCCCAGGTCCCTTTCCTTTTGTTGTTGTTACTACCTCCCCCCATTGTGTATTCTTCCCCTGGGTTCTTGTTTCCCAGGTGCATTATTTTGCACTTCTGTGCATTGAATCCTAGCTGCCATACTTCTGATCATTCCTCAAACCTTGCCAAGTCCCTTCTCATCCTTTCCACGCCTCCTTGTGTATCAACCCTGTTGCAGATCTTTGTGTCATCTGCAAAAGGGCATACTTTTCCTTCCAGTCCCTCTGCAATGTCACTGATGAAGACATTAAAAAGGACTGGACCCAATACTGAACCTGCGGTGCCCACTAGTAACCCCTCTTTCTTCAGAGTGGATTCCATTTACAATTACCTTCTGGTCCTGTTGTGCAGCCAGTGTTTTACCAGGCTACCACCCTGGGACCCACTCCCAGGCTGGTTAATTTGACTATTAATCTTTTGTGTGGGACTGTGTCAAATGCCTTGCTAAAGTCTAGGTAGGCCATGTCCACAGCCCCTCCCTGGTCTACTACTTGGTCACCCAGTCAAAGAAATCTATTACATTCATCTGACACTGCCTTCCGCTGTGAACCCATGCTGCCTTGGGTCCTGTGCCCCACTGGCCTCTAGGTACTCAACAATTCTTTCCTTCAAGTGACTGCATCACTTTCCCTACCACAGAGTCAGACTGACAGGTCTGAGTTTTCTGCCTCTGTCTTGGTACCACTTTTGTGAAGGGGAATCACATCCGCCTTCCTCCAGTCCTCGGTACCACACCATCCTCCCATGATTTATTAAAAGAGTAGCCAGTGGTTTCACTAGTTCCTCCTTAATTCTTTTAGAATTCTGGAGTGAATTCCATCAGGACCCATTGCTTTGTCACCTTCAGTTTAGGGTTCTTGCAGAACCCTTTCTTCTGTGAAAGGACTGGATGGACCGCCCCCTATCAAGAGTGCTTCTGTTAATTGGATTAGGTACTTTCCCTCCTCTTTTGTGAATACTGAGCAGAAACATTCATTCAGTATCCCTGCTTTTTCACTGTCCCCCTCTGCCCACCCACCGTTCATTCTATTCAGCCTCACTATCCCTCCCTTTGTCTTTCTACACTCGCTGATGTACCTATAAAAGGTTTTATCCCCCTTCTTAACTGAGTTGGCTATCTTTTCCTCAGTTTGGGCCTTTGCTATTCTGACTTCCCTCCCTGCTTCCTTCTACCTTAATTGGTACAGCTCTCTGTCCTGCTCCTTCTGTGTTTCCTTATACTTCCGGAATGTTATCTTTTTCTTCCTGACTTTCACAGCCACCTCTTTTGAGAACCATAATGGCTTTTTCTTTTGTTTTGATTTGTTTATTTGCTTCACACAAAGGCTTGTTGCCTCTGTGATGGCAGTTTTGATGATTCCCCATTGTTGCTCCACACCTCCTTCAAGCCTGTTTGCTAGTGTTTTTCTGAGGCACTCTCCCATCTTGCCAAAGTCAGCCCTCCTAAAGTCCAGTACCCACACTTTTGTATGGTTTGACTCTGTAGCTGAGTTTAAGGTGAACCACACTGTTTGATGGTCACTTGTTCCCAGATGGCAACCCACTTTAAGATCTGAGATCCTCTCACTGCCCCAGTTTAAAAGTACGAGATCTAGGATTGCTCCCTCCTGAGTGGGTTCCGAAACTAGCTGTCTGAGGCCTGCCACCTGTAGGGCATCAAGAATGGCCCTGCTCTTGGATGTGGCTGCAGCAAATGTGCTCCAGTTAACATCTGGCATACTCAGGTCTCCCATCAACAGTATCTTCCCTTTCTCTGCCATTCTAAGAATGCCTTCTATCATATCCTTGTCCATTCCCTCCCCCTGACATGGGGGTCTGTACACAACCCCTGTGCGGATTGTGGTGCCCTTTCCAGTCTCCAAGGTGACCCACAGTGCCTCCCTCTTCCCTGTTTACTCTTTTATTCAGTTGCTTTATCCCTTCCTTTACATAGAGCTACTCCTTCCCTCTTCTCCCCGCGCCTGTATCTCCTGTAGGTTATGTACCTGGTATGGTAACATCCCAGTCATGGTTCTCTGTGTATAATGTTTCTGTGACTGCTATGATATCCAGGCATCCCTCTTCCATCAAGGCCACCAGCTCAGGGAGCTTGTTGCCCAGACTACGGGCATTGGTACTCATTATCCTCCATTTCCTGATGGCCTTACTCCTTTTTGCCCCATTCCTGTCCTTCTTGCCTTTGTCACTTTCTCCATTTACCCCTGCCCTTCTCCCTATCGACACCTCTATGTTGGTGTTTGCCACACTTACTACCGTGATTTTTTTGGGGGCTAGGATTTCCTGCTCCCTCCAGTGCCTCCCTTGCTTAGTTTAAATGCTTGCCAATGAAGCATTTAAACCTATCACCTAGATCCTGGTTCCCCTCCTGGACAGATGCAGCCCATCATGCTAGTATAGGCTTGCATCACTCCAGGTGGACCCCCAGTCCCCAATGAAGCCAAATCCCTGAGCTCCACACCAGTTTTTCAACCACTGATTGAATTCCATGGTGCAGAACACCCTAGCCTCTCCTATGCCATAGATGGGCAGCACCTCCGAGAAGGTTACCGTGCATGCTACTTGTCTAAGGCCCCTCCTCAATTCCACAAACTCTTCCTGCACTTCTATAATCCCTTTCTTAGCCAGGTCATTTGTCCCTAGGTGGACAATGACATCCATCTCCCTCCCCTGTGCAGCTGCTCTGGCAATCCTGAGGATTCAGCTCCTGTCCCTCAAGCCATGGCGCCAGGCAGGCACCTGCCTCCCTCTCCTTCCTCCCCAGTTCTACCTTCCTAACAATGGGTCCCCCACCAGGAGTTGTTTCTCCCTCGGGGTCCCCTGCCACCCCTCCTGTGGGTCTCCTTTGTGGAGGTTCCCAGCATCCTCCTTAGTCTCCACTGTGGGTGCCTCCATAGAGGAACCACTTTGCCAGAATGGCATAGGGAATTGTGGAGAGGTACAACTGAGGATGCGCTGTTCCACCACCTCACCCTCCCTGAGCCCACTGTGGTCCAAACGCCCTCTTTCTTAGCAACCTCTGAGGCAGCGGCAGCGGCACTGGTGGTCCCTGGATGGAAGAGGAGGTCCCCCAAATCCTGGCCAACTCAGCCTGGAGATGAGCAACCTCCTCCCTCAACCAGAATGGTGCCTGAAGATGGGACAACACCGCATCCTCCAGAATGACTCATGGAAGACTGCTGCTCCACAGCCACTGCACTGCACCACTCCAAACATGTCTTATTTCTGGCCCCTTAACTGTTTGCAATCCTTACTCTTTCCTCTGTTTTTTTTCTTCCTCTCTCTCCTTACTTTCTGCCTGTGTGCCCTTTAAGCTCCTGATTGTCCTGTTCTGGGACAAGAATATCCTATAATTCTCAGTAGACCCCTTACTTGCTCAGAGGCAGACCTCCAGCAGCTAGGGGGCTGGAGGCTACTCTTGCCCTTCTAGGATGGTGGGTCTTTGGTGGCTCTGTGATCACTCACTTCCTGCTCCCAAACAGGAAGTTCCTGTTGTCAGTCAAATCCTGTGCCTATAAAAGTAGAACTAGCTTTGGGTGAGAGGGTGGAGGGAAGGGAAGGAGGGCAATATAGTCCCAGTAGAGAAGTCCAGTCATACAGCAGTCTTTTCTCCTGGTGTCTTCTGCCAAGCTATTAGCAGAATCTTTCTTAGGCAGTCTTTAAATGTAGCTTCCTTCTAGCTAAGCCTCTCCCCCTACTTACTAGATCTTTCAACAAGTAATTTAAACCTCACAGCTATTAAGTCCTTTCAATCACCTGAGATTTACACCTAGATAACTGTTTAGATAACCATTCAGTTTAGTTAACTCAGACAAACACACACTTTTTTTTGTTTTGTTTGTTAGTTTTTTTTTGTTTTTTTTTTACTCTATCTCCTAAAATAAAATGTAATTTGTCACTATGCTTAGGTCAGTTTTCTGAAACCTGGAAAGGCGCTATAAATGTTCTGGTTTTCAAATCTGGTGATGCAACCAATGTGCAAAACTATCATCCTATGTCCTTGTTGGCTCCTTTAACAAAGGTATTAGAATATAGTTTTTGACCAGATAATTGAGCAGTTGCCCAAGTATGATATTCTGACACCCGCCCAGCATGGATTCCGACCAGGATATAGCACATTGACAGCCTTGGTGGGGTTCACATATGTGGTACATGAGGCCCTAGATAAGGGTCACTTTACAACGGCCATTTTTGCAGACCTCACCAGGGCTTTTGAACTTGTAAATCACAAACTGCTTTCGGCTACCCTTCTTAAGTTGGGCATGTCTTTGGAAGCTATTAGCTGGTGTCAGAACTATCTTCATGGACAAACACAATCCACGAAAATCAAAGGTTACTTTTCTCCTCCAGCCCTTGTTTAACTGGATGCTCCACAGGGTTTTCTTTTGGGTCCCTTTTTATTTAATTTATTTCTGATCACTTTATCTTCTGTTTGCAATAACACTAAAATGTTTTTTTCTGCTGATGACGCATTGACCCTCATGAGTGGCCCCAGCTTTCCAGATAGACAAGAACAACTTGCATCTGATTTTGCTGAAATTCAAAATTGTTTTTTTCTCAAATCAGCTGGTATATATATTTATAAAATGTGTAGGAAAAATTATGTTTGCTGATTTGTTGGAACACATCTCATGACCATGTGTATATCAGAGCATAACCACACACCTGCACTTTTACCCTCCTCCAAAACAATTTTGACATTTTATAAGATAGATAAACCACTCTGAGGTGCGCGGGTGCGCTCTGATATATGCACACCTTGGGTGGTTGTAACAATGCACACCAAGGCGTGCATATATCAGAGCACGACCGCACACCTCAGAGTGGTTTATCTATTACATATATATATATACACACACACACACACACACATATTTATATATATATACATATAATCACAGAAAGACATTGCTTGTTGAACCAGTTCTTTCTTTGTGTACTCTCCAGTTCTTTCTCTGTGTAGGCTTGTGGGCAAACTAGATGGACCATGCGATCCCCTTCTGCCATCACTTTCTATGTTTCTATGTTACTCTTAAGGGGTGGAAACTGAATTGGTCAGACTATTTAAATATCTTGGCCTCACCCTGAACATCTCCCTTTCTGATGAATAGCATATAAACTCCATGATTAAAACAATTCACCAAAGACTAGGTTCACTATATAGATTAAATTCACTACTTATTCCCTCAACAAGGTTGCTCCTGTCCCAGAGCTTTCTCCTTCCAGTAACTGATTATGGTATACTGTTTTATCATTCAGCTGGAGAGGATTGCTAGCCAGGGTGAAAACTCTTCTAAATCAGATAGCAAAATTTGCTACTTATGTGCCATATCATACTCATCACTGTAATTTGTATAAAGATATGCAATGGCTTCCACTCGAACAGAGGTATTTACTTCAGACAGGTAGCCTTGCTAGAAAAAAGTAATCTTGGATAGTGCCCCAATTTCTTTCAATGCTTTTTTTTTTTTAAAACACTTTAGCATTTCTTTAACTTGGTCATCTCTACATTTTCAATTTTCTGTCTCCAGGATAAGGACTTCCATTGATCAAACAACAGTGCTTTATAATCGCCCATCTTTTTTTAATTCATCCACCTCCATCTTTATCCTGTGTTAGCAATTCTCTAAATAATTTCAGACATGTACTGAAAAATTACATTCTTTCCAACTGTAAATGTAAATGTTTTTTCTAGTTAGACTTATTTCATTAGATATGTAAAGTTATATTGTATGTTGTATTGTTTTATTTTGTATTTTATATTTATTAAATGTTCTGGTCACCCACAGAAATGGGTCTTTGGCCCATGGACTTTCATATTTTTAAATAAACAAGACAAACAAAGCAAAACAGCCACAAAATTCTACAAAGAGCACTGAATAAATGGTAAAAATACAACATATAGTTGGAAACATGTCTCCATTCCCTTGCTATTGTTGTTTCTTACCCCAAGGGTAGTGAGTTCCTGCAGTTATTTTTTTGGAGGGTGGTCACCCACAGATTTGCTTTCCATTTTCTCCACTGCATGGAAGGAAGTTGGTACAGTGCTAGACACTATACACAGCATTACAAATCTGAATATGGGGAAAAAAGGAAACAAACTTGACTTCACTAAGAAATTAAACTCTAAGGAAACAAAAGTGGTCTCACTGAGAAATGAAATCCAAGCACTGACACAGGCTGCATGGGGGAACATGAGAATACCCAAGTTTATTTGGGTTAATAAGTATCTGGGGTCTAGCAAACACAGAATACTACATTAACACTTGTAATAATAAGGGCTAAATTATTTGGAAGTTAAAACAAAAACGCCAAACTTCAAGAGGGCAGACTTTGATAAGTTAATTACAATGATTATGGACAACCAGGGTAAAATGGATATTGAGAGGCAGGTGGCAGAGATGAGGAGCTCCTTCAAAGGGATAATAAAGAATTCAATTAGGCATTCATTTATGTTAAGTCTAAATTTCATGTCACTGTGATTTCCTCTCCTCCTGACATGCCTCCCTCAGCTGAATCTTTATTTATCTCACTAACTTTAGGTAATGTAAAGAAACTCCTTATTGGTTGTATTTACCTCCCTCCTTGGGACGCCATCAACAACTTGCCTCCCCCATGTCATCCCTGTCTGTTCTCCCCCAGCATGACACAGTAATTTGTGAAGATTTTAACAATGACTGGCTGTCCCCCAACAAGAACAAGGCTCACGCATTTGTCTCTGACACAAAGTTTGCCCAATTTATCTCTGTGCCCACATGATGTAACTCCAAGACCGGTACTACAGCACTGTTGGATCAGATTTTATCTAACTGCCCCGATAGGATCAAAACAGTTAGTGTGTTACCTGACTGTATTAGTGACCACTCCCCTACCTATTGCGTATGGCGCAACAATTTTGATGCCCCCTGAATAATTCTTGAATCCAGGAACATGTCTCAGTTTAACACAAATTACTTTTTAATGTCAATTAGTAAAGTTGATTGGACTCCCCTTCTTTGCCTCCCTACCGTGGACTAGGCACTTGACTACTTTGTTATTGCCTTTAAAGACATTATCAATCCACATGCTCCCCTCTCTAGACACAGATCTAAGGGCATCAAGACCCCCCCCTGGCTGTCTACTGAAATCAGGACCCTTATGAAGAGCCGTGATGTAGCCTGGAAATCCAATAAACACAATCTACTACACTCTGATTGATTACTTAACCGACAGCTGAGAAATCTGCGCAAAAATAGGATACAGGGTGCAAAACGTTCCTATTTCCGCTCACTTCAGACTGAGAATTTCAGCAAGCCCAAATAATTCTGGAAGCAAATAAATTCACTGATCAAAGGTAAATCGTCCCAATGTCCCAGCTCCATCTCATCCAGTGGCAACCTCCTTCAAGATCTCCCTTCCACTGCAGAAGGAATTAATCAGTTCCTTACTGACCTTGATAGATACATGGCTCACCTGCGGCCTATCTCAGATTTCTCAGTCCCTACTCAGCCCCATGCTGTTCTTGGCCCTTGCCCTCCCTTGCACCTCAAACTTACTACTAGAAGAGAAGTTCACAGGCTATTATCAAATCTCAAGTCTGAGAGCTCCCCTGGCCATGACACGCTAGAACCCAGGTTTCTTAAACTTAGGCAGCTGCACTTGCCACACCTGTCTGTGATCTTCTAAATAGATCTTTCCTTTCTGGTGAGGTGCCAAGTCTTTGGAAAATGGCTGTGGTGGTGCCCCTCCATAAGGGAGGGACCCATGCTGTGGAAAACTATAGGCCTATTTCAATTCTATGCCCCCTGGCTAAGATCCAAGAGCAGATCCTGTACAATCAGAAGCAATCCTACCTATACTTTCATCATCTTCTCACAGACTGCCAGCATGACTTCAGGAAGGGCCATAGTACTACCACAGCCCTAGTCAAAGTATCAACTGATATCCTTAAAGCCAGTGATGAAGGTCTAGCAACTGGTGGAGTGTTCATCAATTTGACTAAGGCCTTTGATCTAGTCAACTACCACCTTCTGCTTGGTAAACTGCATCAACTCAGCCTAGATCACCTAGCACTCATGTGGTTTCATAACTATCTGATTGGCAGATCACAAAGGGTAAAATGGTCCGGATCTCTCTCCTCCCCTAGATCCATCTCGCACAGTGTACCTCAAGGCTCAATTCTTGGCCTGATATAGTTCTCACTCTTTATCAATGAGCTCCCAAACTTCTGTGGCAGTGTATCTGTGCAACTCTGTGCTGATGATGCAATCGTATGCTGTTCTTCTAACAATATGGATTGGCTTAACCAACTCCTTAATTCCGATTTCAATACGCTTAAGACTTGGTTCTCTGATAATCACCTAATTCTAAATATGAAAGCTATGATATTCCACAACCCTTCCCCTAAACCAACCAAACCGCTCCAAATCTGTTCAAAGTCAGGTGACCCCATAGAGTTGGTCAATACTTTTAAATACCTTAGGATCCACTTAGATGCCTCCTTCTCATTGGAATATCATGTAACTCAGCTTACCAAAATGGTAAACCAGAAGCTTGGTCTTTTATACCACCTCCGCCCCCTATTATCCAACACTGCTTGCAAAAGATTGCTTCTGCATCCCTTCTCCATATTTTGTTCTACGGTACCCCACTATTACTCTCTGCACAAACTTCTTCACTTGCGCGGCTGCATCAACTGTGTCATAGGATTAGACAATTTGCCCTAGGCGCAGACTCCAGAAAACACCACTGTGACACCCTTTACTCTCTTCAATGGCCTATTTATGACTCAAGGTTACAGTTTCACACCCTATGCTTTGTATTCAAACTAGTCAAGCTCTTTAACCACCCCCCCCCTTGCCTAGGAAGACTTATTTACCACAAAGCACCCACATGCCCACTTAGATTTACTTCCTTACACTTATTAGCAATCCAGAAGATGCACTGTTTATCAGGTAAGTGCTCATTCGCCTTCTCAGCTACCACTTCTTGGAATTCCCTTCCCCCTACCTTACTGTCCTGCCCTACCCTATCACCCTTCGAAAAAGAGCTTATCTCTTATCTACTCAAACCCACCCTCTGCAACTGCTTTAACTAAACTCAGCTGTGCCTCTGATGCCCAGCCTATGTTTCTCCGACACATGTGACTTGAAATTACTTACCTCTTATACCTGCAATGTACATATTGTACAATCTTAGTGTCCTGCTTAACTGTCTTACGTAAATGCCTGATGGTTTATTATTAATAATAATAATACTTTATTTGTAATGTGTCTTTCAACAAACCAAGGTGCCTAACAATAAGTTAAAACAACACATAAAAACATTAAATACCAACACTTATGAATACTTATAAAATCCAAGTAGAAAACATAATAAAATCATACAGAATAGGCTTGATGCCATAAATGTGTTTTAAGGGTCTGTTTAAATTCCTCCACAGTCCTGCACTCCTGTAACTGGTGGGGCAGAGAATTCCAAAGGGCTGGGGCCATGTACAATGTGCAATGCCCAGGCCCTGGAAAATTTTAAGGAAATCCTTGGAATCTCTAGCAACCCCTTGTCAGCTGAGCAGAGCAATCGCTCAGGGCATTAAGGAACCAGAAGCTCTTTCAGGTAGTCTGGGCCCTGTCTGTGTAGGGCTTTATAAGTCAGGAGTCCAAAGTTAAAGGTGATCCACCACTGCACCAGCAGCTAGTGCAGTTCATGCAGCACCGGGGAGATGTGACAAGACTGAGGAGTCCCCGTCAGTAACCAGGTTGTGGTGTTCTGCACCAGCTGCAGGCAGCAGATATCCACCCCAGGTAGCCCTAGGTAAAGGGAATTGCAGTAATCAAGGTGTGAGGTCACAAAGATGTGGACCAACATAGGGATATCGCCAGATGGAACAAGGTACTTAACCCTGAAGATGTTCCTTAGATGGTAGAAAGAGGATTTGATGACTGCCGACACTTGCGATCGCAGTGTCAGCCCTTTGTCAAAAATCACCCCCAGGTTTCACACCCGTTCAGAGGCAAGGAGCGGTAAGCCACCGAGGAAAAGTTCCGAAGGTGAACTTGTCCTCCTCGACCCCTCTATCTGGCGCCCCAGGTCCACAACCAACACCTTAGTCTTTCATGAGTTCAACCTCAGCCAGCTTGAATTCATCCAATCCTGGATTTCAGCAAGGCAGTTGTTAAATACCAAGTGAGCTCTATCCTGGTCAGGTGCAAAAGGAAGGTAGCGCTGGGTGTCATCAGCATAGCAGTGAAACCTCAGCCCATACTTTCTTACAATGTCTCTGAGGGGTAGCATGTACACTGTGAACAACATGGGGGACAACACCGAACCCTGAGGAGCCCCACATGACAGAGAGACTGGGTCAGAGGAATGAATCCCCAACACCACCCTCTGAGTTCTGCCAGTGAAGAAAGATGTAAAACACACGAGGACTGTACCTGACAGGCCGCAGATGAACCTCAGGCAATCGAGAAGAACCCCATGGTTCACAGTGTCAAACACTGATGAGAGATCTAGAAGAACCAAGATGGAACAGTTTTTCCAATCCCTCGCCATCAGCAGATCATTGAGCACCCAAACCAGCGCCGCCTCAGTACTATGCCACTTTTGAAAACCGGATTGAAGAGGTTCATAGATGTCATGGATGGTCAAATGTTTCTCCAGTTGTATGGCCACTACTTTCTTAATCACCTTCCCTGTAAAGGGAAGGTTAGAGATTGGTCTGTAGTTAGCAGGGCAGTCTGAATCCAAAGAAACTTTCTTCAGGAGGGGTGTCACCACTGCCTCCTTCAGGGAGCTGGGAAACTCATCTGTCTCCAAGAAGCACCCGACTATCCATGCTAGGACCGGGCCAATGATATCACTATGACCCATAATTAGGGTAGTTGGTCCCAGATCCAAACTACAGCATGTAGGATGCATACCCTGGCCAATCCACATGACCTCCATGAACTCCAGCCGGTCAAAGGAACTCCAGGAAAACTGAGGGACAGTGACCGAGCACTGATCTAAAGCATTTCCAGTAGAACTAATAACACAACTGACTACCCTTTTTAATAAATCATGGAAGGATGGTGTGGTACCTGAGGACTGGAGGTGGGCAGATGCGATTCCCCTTCACAAAAGTGGGAGCAAGACAGAGGCAGGAAACTAAAGACCTGTCAGTTTGACCTCAGTGGTAGGGAAAATGATGGAATCACTTCTGAAGAAAAGAATTGTTGAGTACCTAGAGGCCAGTGGGACCCAAGGCAGCATGGATTCACAGTGGGAAGGTCACGTCAGACAAATCTAATTGATTTCTTTGACTGGGTGACCAAAGTAGTAGACCAGGGAGGAGCTGTGGTAATGGCCTACCTAGACATTTGACACAGTCCCGCACAAAAGATTAATAAACAAATTAGCCAGCCTGAGAGTGGGTCCCAGGGTGGTAGCCTGGGTAAAACACTGGCTGGACAACAGGACCCAGAGGGTAATAGTAAATTGAGTCCACAGTGAAGAAGGGGGGTTACTAGTGGGGTACCGCAGGGTTCAGTACTGGGGCCGGTCCTTTTTAATGTCTATATAAGTGACATTGCAGAGAGACTGGAAGGAAAAGTATGTCTCTTTGCAGATGACACAAAGATCTGCAACAGGGTTGATACACAATGCGGGGTGGAAAGGATGAAAAAGGAATTGGCAAGGTTGGACCAATGGTCAAATGTACGGCAGCTAAGATTCAATGCAAAGAAGTGCAAAGTAATGCACCTGGAAAACAAAACCCCAGGGAAAGAGTATGCAGTGGGGGGGGGTGAGAGACTAACAACAACAAAAATGGAAAGGGACCTGGGGGTAGTCATATCAGATAACCTAAAGGTGGGCAAGTAATGTGAGAAGGCAGTAAGGTGGGCTGGGGGGATACTGGGTTGCATAGGGAGAGGCATCACCAGTAGAAAACGGGAAGTTGTTGTCCCTCTGTACAGACAGTTGGTAAGACCACATCTGGAGTACTATATACAGTTCTGGAGACCCCATGTCTGCAAAGACATAGACAGGGTGGAGGCTGTCCAGAGGAGGGCAACCAAAATGGTGCAGGGTCTGCACCAGAAGACACATGAAGAAAGACTAAAGGAGCTAATGTATAGCCTCGAGGAAAGGAGGAAGAGGGGGGACATGATAGAAACTTTCAAATACCTCAAGGGAATCAACAAAGTCCAAGAGGGTAGCATCTTTCAGAAAAAGAGATGTGCAAGAACAATGGGGCACAATTTGAAGATAGACGGAGGATGGCTCAGAGGTAATGTGAGGAGGTATTTCTTTACAGAGAGGGTTGTAGATGCATGGAACAGCCTTCCTGAGGTAGTTGTAGAGTCAAAAACAGGGGAGGAATTCAAGAATGCATGGGACAGACATAAGGCAATTCTAGTGGGGGGTAGGAGGAAGTAGGCTGCTGGTTAACTAGGATCTGCAGCTTATCCATTAGGTAGGGAAATGGGCAGACTAGGTGGGCCAAGCAGTCCTTATCTGCCATCAGATTCTATGTTTCTATGTATGTTTCTAGTGTGCTGGTTGGAGCCCGCCCTGATGTCAGCCACCTTAGCTGCAAAGAATTGAGTGAGCTCATCGCACTCCACTTGTGAAAAGGCTCTTTGAATTTGCAGACAGGCTGGGTTGCACAGTCTGTCTACAGTTCAAAAGAGCTGAGCTGGTCGGTTCTGAGCAACTACAATCTCCCTGGACAGGAACTCTGCCTTCTTACGGGTGGCTGCAGATTGATAGACTCAATAATGTTCCATCAATCTAAGGTGGTCAGAATCCAGGGCAGATTTCCATCAGCAACTTTCTAACCTTTGTCCTAGTAGCTGCATCTCCCTCAAGGTCCCATCAAACCAAGGGGACCAAGAGTGAAGGGAGACAGGACGAACACAGACAGGAGCAATGACATCCAGAGCTGCAGAAATGGCCTTATCATTGGCCACAACTAAAGCCTCTGGGTCATTGTTTTCCACTGGAAGAACCAATAGGTCAAGCACTGCGGCCAGGCCTTCAGAGCTTACATCTCGTAAAGAGCGGTACCTGACCATCTCCACAGGGGTAGACCTATGAAGGACGGCACAAAAACTGAACCCCAAGGTGCAGTGATCGAACCATCTGACAGGTTCCACCCCCAAATCGAAGGCTTCGATCCCCAGGAGAAAGACTAGGTCAAGAGAGTGACAATGTTTATGAGTAGCAGTGGTAACAATCTGTGTGAGACCCAGAGAAGTCATTGACTGGAGGAAGTGTTGTCCAAATTGTGAGAGTTCATCATCGACCTAGGCATTAAAGATGTTTTCAACCGGGACCTGGAAATCCCAAGGAAGCCCTCCTCAGAGGTGCAGAGAAAGCACTGAGAGTGCTGGGGATCCAGGAGGTTACTCAGGTAGCCAGGAACAAGTCCATATAGGGCCTTATAGGTGAGTAAACCCACCTTGAAGATAATTCTCCACCTCACTGGCAGCCAGTGCAGGTTACACAGGACCGGGTTCACATGGCAGGACCTCAGAAGGCCCATCAGCAACCTGGCTACTGCATTCTGATCTAGCTGAAGTGATGCAGGACCCCTCCACCTACACCGAGGTAGAGAGCATTGCAGTAGTTGAGACTGGACATTACAAAAGTTGCACCAGTGAGGGCAGGTTATCTGGCAGGATTAAGGCTTTAATACAGGTGATATTCGTCAAGTGGTAACAATCACTCCAGACAAAAGACAACACCTGAGCCTAAAATGGTCAATCTATCATCACCTTAGCAGATGCCACAAGTGAGGTGGGGCCCAACATCAAGCCAGATCCCCCACCAACAGTCACTGCATCTTGCCCACGACCAGGCTCTATCACCAGCTCCTCCGTATTTTCCAGGTTGAGCCTCAGTCAGTTAGAGGTCATCCAGTCCTGGATCTTAGCCAGACACACATTTAGTATTTCCACTGCATCATGTGTCCCGGCTGCAAATTATATACATAGCTGGGTGTCTTTTTTGTATAGCAAAAGACACATATACATACTAAATAATGTACACTCAGATGTTATACAATACCACACACACATACATACATACATGCATACATTCATGCATGCAAGCATACACATACAACTCACAGAATAAACAAGCATACACCACAGAATATACAAACTCAACTTTTAGCCTGATCAGTTCCTGCACTAGGGCCTCTGGAGTCAGCATGATCTTTTGTAAAAAAAAAAAAAAAGATGAGCTGTGATTCATGAGCCTCCACTACTCCCTCTTGTGACTGATTAATTTCAATGGAGTGGGACAGTTAGGTTTTCCAAGTTCTTGGTTCCTGGGTCACTAACAGTTCTATAGTCTGAAACACTACTCCAAGACCAGAAAGTCATATCATTGATATCAGCAGTGCCATCTAACAGTTTCTCTCATATAACATAAACTGTAGTGAGAAAGAAAAAGTGTGTCCCATTGGGGATCCAACCCACCAACCCAGGCCTTCCCCTCAAAGTACTGTCCTTGTGCTCTGCCACTTTGCTTTCATTCCACATGGTGGGACATTGGGTTTCTAGGCAGAGATGCATGCTATAGAAATCATATCCTGCATTAGGTGCAGATACCCGACCATCATCACCACCACCACCAATATACTGCTGCAGTGGAATAAACCTTAGAATTAATTTAGTTGACTTCAACATAGAACTAACAGTTTAATGTTATGAAACTCTTTTTCAAGCCCTGCTGAAACCCTGTCACTGACATAATCAATGACACTGAATAGTTTCTCTCATACAACATAAATTGTACTTAAAGAAAATGTGCCTCACTAGAAATTTAACCCTTCCCACATTTACTGCCCTGGTGCTCTGCCACTGTTCTATCATTTATTTATTTATTTTTATTTATCAGAAATTTGAAATAACACTTTTGAGCTAATAGCTCATTTACAAAGGTTCTTCATCAGACAGAAGGTGACTGGGAGGGGTACAAAACTAGCTACAGTTACTAGAAAGGAGGGGGAAACAGTTGCAGCTAACAAGCATTGTCTGGTAACACCACAGGTATGTCAGATGCACTCTCAGGCAGTATGTGAGTACACCCCTGGTTGACAGTAGGTGCTCAATTGACCTTACAGGGAGTGCAGGTACAAGCGGCCAGTCGGTAAACTGAAATTGGGGAAGGTGGGAAGAGTTTGCAAGGTGGTAGTAGGGGGAGAAAAGATGGGAAGAAGGAAGTAATAGAAGGGGGGAAGAAAGTCAGTAAGAGGAGGACTATTATCAGTGGTTGCACGATAACAGTCAGCAATACTCAGAGGCAGGCAGTGCTGGGATGCAGAGGCTTAGGACAAGTCATGTCAGGGGTTGTGAGAAAATTAGGTGGTGGTCAAGTTTGGCAGTTGCAGTGTTCTGGAAGGGTAAGGGATTTCCAGAGTGCTGCTTTGAAATGGCCAAGTTGTGCAAGGCATGTGATGGCATAAGGAAATTAATTTAGCCAGGTAGGTGCCCCAACTGCAAAGGCTCACCTGCCTAGACTTGTTTTCCAGAATGGCACTGACAGGGCCTGCTTTGTTACTCTTCTGGTGGCATGCAGGGAGGGGACAGGCTGGAACAGAGCCTGTATTGAGGGAGGTGCAGGACCTAGTAGAGCCTTCTTCCCTTGCAAGCAGGTCTGGAGTTTGATTCAGTCATGGAGAAGAAGCCTGCAGTATAGATTGCATGTGTGAAAGAGACGATTGGCATCAAGCACAAATCTACACACCTTATTGAGAGTTGACTGGACTTGGTGTAGGGTGGTTTCCGGAACCACTCCGTAAACCTCATGACAGTAGTTGAGAACTGGGAGGATTGTACCACTGACAGCCATTAGCCTGGCCTCCATTGTGAGGTACAACTGAAGCCCATACTGAGACCCTAGCTTCTTGCTGGCAGCAGAGATAATATTGCCAACATGCTCCTCAAATGATAGAGACTCTCAACTGTAATCCCTAAATGTCTGAAAGAGTTCACTTGCTCTAGAGCGGTACCAGAGCTGTTTGTTATTGTGAAGGTGAGTGTTTCTTTCCTCTTTTAATGATCCCTGAAGAGCATCATCTTTGTTTTTTGCAGCTGAGCACAAGTAGATTATTTTTGAATCAATCCTGGAGTTGGTTGAAGTTATTTTGCAGATTACTGGTGACTGCTTCCTGGCAGGAGTCATGGGAGAATAATACAGTGTCATATGCACAGAGCAGGACTTTGGATGTTGGGCAAGCATCTGGGAGGTTTTTCACAAAGAGGCTAAACAGAAGAGGGCCCAGGATGGAGCCCTGCAGGACCCCTACTATGACCGCTCCGGTCTCAGAGGTGACTGTTGATTTTAACTTGCTGTGAGCAACCAGTCAGATTGCTACTGAACCAATTAACTGTATCAGGGGAGAGGCCTAGGAAACCTAACTTGTGAAGCAGGAGCTGGGGATCCACTAAGTCAATTGCCTTGGTTAGGTCAATAAATATCATTTCACATAGTGGCACATATAGTTTTAGACAGAGATGCATGCTATGGGAAAGCATATCCTGCACTTAGTGCAGATGCACCCATACACTGCTGCAGTGGAGTAAGCCTCAGCCACAGCTAATTATGTTGAATACAGCATATAACAGTTCAGTATTCTGAAACTCTGTCTCTAGCCCTGCTGAAATGCTATCCCTGACATCAGCAATGACATCTATCAATTTCTCTCATACATTATAAATTGTAGTGCAAAGGAAAAAATGGGCATCAGTGAGAATTGAACAACTACTGTCCTGGTGCTCTGCCACTCTGCTATCATGCCACATAATAGGACATAGGGGGGCTGATTTTAAAAGCTCCCCTTAGACTGGTGCACCATGCGATGAACCCCCATCTGTGGCAATCTTGGGTATGCCAGGGACCCTGTACCACATTTTGAAAGAACCGAGATCCCTGCAACAAAGTTCCAGAGTTTCCACAATCTGCCCTGGGTGCCAAACAGCACATGGGAGGAGAATGTTGCAAGCTGCAGGATGGTCTTGCAGCAGCAGCAACTGGCGAATGTCACCCAGGTGGCTGGGGGGGGGTCGCAGTGGAACAGAAAGGGCTTGCAGTGGTTAGGATGGGTTGGGATGGGGGGGTGGCAACAGCCCCTGAAAAGGATGGTGCACAGCCACCACCACACAGTGTGGGTCTGTGAATGAGGGCACTCACATGACTAACACCATGGGGAGGGACCATGAGGATATGTACCTACCATAGACCTCTGACCACTCCAAAGGTGGTCTGTCTGGTGTTGGGGACTGTGTGGGCACCTTCAACAGGAGGGCACAGGTTCAATCCCCCCACCCAGCAATGGATCCAGGGGTGGTGCATGGACTGTTAGACCAAGTCTAGGCTGGACTAACAGCAAAGGATTGTGCACTATTTGAGGGGGCTTGCAAAATCCCAGTTTAGTGGATGCTTCAGCACTGCCCCGGTGCAAGCACCCTGCCACCATGGTGCACCTGTGCATCCATCACAGGGACAGTGCAAGCTCAGCTGGTGAGACAGTCCTCCAAGTGGCACAGGCTGCATTCTAAAATTGGGATTGGCGCAAGGTGCAGCTCAGGGAGCCCCTTGCACCATTTTCTTGGTTTAACACAAGCACCTTATGTCATTCCCAATGTTTTGACAATCATGCCCAGGGTTTCTGAACTGAGATGCATGCCATGGGAAAACATGTCCTGCAATGAGTGCAGCATCCCACCCCCACACACAGCTACAGTACAGTAAACCACAGCTGGAACTTATTAAGTTGGATGCAACACAGAGCTAATAGTTCAGTGTCACTAACCTTAACAATGACATATAATAATTTCTCTCGTACATTATAATTGTTGTGAGAAAGAAAAAATGTGACCCATGTGGAATCAAACCTAGGATTCTATAATTCTGACACCTTATGCCAATCCATAAAAGCCTTATCACTGACATCATCAATGATATCATACAGCCAAATCACTCAATCTGAATGTAGAGCTGGATATTCAGAAATTTGTACAAGCCCAGTGCAAATGTCTGCAGTGCACTTGAGCCTGAGCTTACCCCGGTTGTTGCTAAATTCAGTTGGATAGATATCGGCGTTATCTAACTAAATAACAAGCCTGTTTGGTGCACCACTAACTGCACTGCCCTGACATGGACCTGGGCTGTATATAACCCACAGGGAATAGTGCTACTCAAAATGGGATAGTGCCCTGACCCATGTGGTTCTTATTCAGCCTGGACATCAAAATGTGCCCACTGGGCATGTAATGTGCTAAGGTCCATTTGCATGGCCATTATGGGCTCATTTGCAGGGGCACAGCAGCCTCTTAGCATCACTGACATCACTAAAATGAGAGTCCTGGTGGTCCAATGGTAACCACCATCCTCTGATCATCTGTTTACACTGTTTATAGTGCTGCCCTAGTGGTCCAGTGGTTCCATCCATCTTCCAATCACCTGTAACACTGTTTATAGTTTTGCCATGGAGGTTCAGTGGTTCCCCCCCACCCTTCAGTCACCTGTTTATACTACAATATGCATTCCCTGGTGGTTTAGCATCTCACCCAACCCCTGATTACCCTTGTACACTATTACAACTAAGCATTGGTGGTCTAGTGTTCCCCCACCAAACCACCCGCTAACACCTCACCTGCCCGCACCCCCCTTACCCAGGTAGCAGCTGTCCTCCAAGCTCGATACAGTGACTAGCACAGCCCTTCTCTCATCCCTGCAGCTGGCTGCTCTTTGAGCTGTCAGTGAGTGTGCATGTACAGTAGAAAACAATTTCTACTGTATGCACACTCAGTGACAGCTCATATGGTGGCCAGCCACAGAGGTGAAAGAAGAGCTGTGCGGGTCACCATATCAAGCTTGGAGGAGCACCAGCCACCCAGGTAGGGAGGTGTTTGGGGAGATGGGATGTGAGCAGGTGGGTCAGGTGGGGGAGCACTGGGCCACCAGTGCTTAACTGTGATAGTGTGCATGGGCAATGAGAGGTGGGAGGACACTAGACCACCAGGGAGTGCATATCATAGTGTAAATGGGTGATCAGAAGGTGGGGGAACTGCTGCACCATCAGTGCAGAACTATGAACAGTACAATGGGTGATGGGGGGGGACACTGGACACCAGGAGTTGTTTAATGGAGCTCAACTGGGGTTGGGATATGGGGTGGACAGCTGCAGTGCAGCTGTCCTGCCTTCAGTGGGTGGGGTGCAGGCTTAGCACCCAGTTAAGAGGTAGTTTGCAGCAGTGGTTAACAGCTCAACTTGGGGAGCTGTTTACAACTGCCATACACCTTTAAACATACTGCCTCACTGGTATGCATGAGAGGACCCCCTCATCTGCATAGGTGCAGTGGTATTTTAGTGCTTTGGCACTGTTGGGTTTGTGGGGCGCTCAGGGGTTTCTGAATATGGGTCAACCAGGAGCGTTCATGCAAACCCAGGTTAGCACATTCACTAACCAGGTTAGCAGGAGTGTTAATCTTTCAGTATCGTGCCTGTAATCTTAAACTAGACTAAATGAAGAAAAGAACAGGCATGACCACAAGAGGTGTTTCACAAGTTGTGCTTGATCTGGCATCCAAAAAGACCCACAATCCAGCAAAAAGGAATTTAATACCGGCATGGCAAGAGACGTTGAACACAATAAAACATTCTTAGCTTTTTTGGGCCCCCCAGTGGTTTATTTTCTATTTAATACTGTATATGGTCAGCTATTTTCTTCATAGGGAATTAGTGTCATAAAAAAAAGCAGAACAGCATTGTTCTGACATTAGGAAGTCATAATATATGTAGAATAATACATGGGGTAGTGCATATATCAATAATTTTGCATACACTCGAGGTGTTGGAGTCTACATAAACCCAGAGAGCGAAGCTCGAGGGGTTTATACAAGCATACAACACTGAGAATGTGTGTAAAATTTGAGTTTTACACACTTCACCAGGTCTTGTTTTTATAAAATTGCTGTGGAGCATTTTTTCACCACAGCAACTGTATAAATACAACTTGACCTCCATGCCAGTAGCTGCAGTTGGGCTGAAGCGGGAAGGCAATGTGCACATGCATGGAGCAAGGGAAGCTTAGCACATGTTCACTGTTATAACCAGCTGGTTATAACACCAAGCTATATCCAGGCTTCCGTATGGGAGAAAATGCTCCCCAGTTAATATACTTACTTAAATATCAGATCAATGGCATTATGAGACAGAATGTTGAAATAATTCAATATATTACACAAAAACAGACAGGAAACTAGGCTTGTTACTCCAACTTGGAATTCCATTGACATAAACATTTGAACATCAGTCTCATGGTTTCAATGGACCATCTGGCTCCTTGTGCAGGAATATTTAGCCACTGGGAAGGAGTGTTAAGGTTTAGTAGGACTGGAATAATAAGAAGAAATCAGTGATTGAAAGGGAAGGTACTGAAGTACGCTGGAAAGCAAGTAGTTATATAGAGTGCTTGTGCAATCATTGATTACAACATTAACATACACTCTCTCTGTCACTGCTACAGGGACTATCACCTTTTTGGGGTGTCATAAGGACAAAGAAACCCTTTTGAGGAGGGTTCCACCTCTAGTGGTGTTAAAGAGACAAGGTACCTTAAAGTAAAGGTACCTTAGGGGAGAAGGCCCAACCCTAACGAACGAGTGGTGCCACTGGAGTAGAAGGGGAGTATGTTAGAGGTAATGATATAATCACCCAAAGGACACTTGAGCAGACACTGTTTAAGTAATATTCAGTGTGTGTGTGGGAGGGGAGTGTCACCTGGGGCTCCAGAGAACCATGGACTGAGCCCTTTAATTCAATAAATTGTCAGTCTCCTGATGTAGGAATGCTTAGGCACGGTGAAAGATTAGCAAGATTAAATGATTGTGGAAAGCAGATGACTGGAAAGGAAGGTACTGAGGCTATCTGAAAGGCAGGTAGTATGTAGAATGCTTATGCAACATGATTGTAATTTAGCATATGCTCTCTCCGTTCCTGCAGCAGGGACAACCACCCTTTCAGGATATTGTAAAGACAGTAGAACCCTCTTGAGGAGCATTTCGTGCCAAGAGGTATTGCAGGTATACGATCCCCTTGGATGAAATGCTCCTTAGGGAAGAAGGATCAAATAAACAAATAACTGAACAAACATAGCTCTTCCTTCCCTTGGGAGAGAACAGCCACCATTCAGAGATAGGGATGACGGTATTAAGGATGTAGGGCCACCATCTAGCTCCATCTCTCAGCAGAATATTAATTAATGAATTATGAATTAATTAATTAATTATGACTTTCATCATGAAGGAGTGAAAAAACATGTAGAGGAAACCGCTGGGGAACCAAAGCCTTGGTCCTCATCCCTCCAGGCTTAGGACTACTTAAAATGATTTCTCAAACTGCTGCTTGACTTTTGAATCAAAGTATTGGTACAGTAGATGGATTTGAGTGGGAATTGTTTCTCGTTGTATTTGTCCCTATAATGGGACAAGACCATGAGGTGTCACATAGTCAATCTGCACAGCAAAAGTGGCCCCAACTCAGTGAAGGCCACACTCACAAAGCCTGGGTTTGAGACAGAGAGAGCAATCTCTGCTGAGCAACCTATCGGCTGGCCTCAGGACCACAAGGAGGCCTCAACCTACACTGATTTTAATGAATGAGGAGATAACAGAAGGGGATACAGATCAAGACTAGGCAGACCATGTGCAGACAGAGAAAGGATTACATTGATGTGCCATCAAGTAGATATATATGGGTAAAGTGGTCCAAGCTTGGTGAGTGCCCTACCCTTCAGATGCAGGAAATCAGAAATACAACACAGAGATGCTGCTGAGTTAATCTGCAAGACAAGAGTGATCTGCCTTCCCACTCAGTGAGGACCCTACCATCAGGGTGAGGACTTCAGGAAGAAGCAGAGAACAAGTTCATCAAGATCTACAAAGCTGCAATGGTCCGAAAGAAACAATGTTGGATTGAAGCCCTTCTGGGGTAAAGATCAAGCTAAGCCCTTTAGTGACAAGGGCTGAATGAACCCTTAAGAGGCAGGAGTTGAACAAGGCATGATGTTGAAAATATGCTAGGAAATGCAAAGGAGGGCAGATAAGCAGCACTGAACCTGGGAGCCACCAGGAAAGGCAGATATAGGAGAAGCAGGCAAAGTGGGAAACAAAAAGTAGCGGGAAAGCAGATAGAAATGGAGAAGTAGAACCGGACAGGGAGACCAAGTCAGCAGCATAACACAAAGGACGTGGCAGCCAGAAGAGGTTGCATAGGAAAGGGAGGAAATGAGTAATCAGTAACCCAACCAGCAGGCAGAAAGGTAAAGCACAGGGGAGCAGATGACAGCAAATGCATAAGGGAACAGGAAGATAGTGAGCAGCAAGGCCCCCTCCTCCTGCAGGGCAGGCTGGAGCATACCACACAAGAAAAGGAAAGGAGACTAATGCTGGCAAAATCAGCAGCAGAAGAAGCTGCCAAAAGTTGACAAATAGGACACCAGCAGAAAGCAGAAGGGGCTACTAACCAAAAGCAGAGGAAGGCTCAGTCAGGACACCAATGAACCAATGGATCAATGTGTGCAGCCACAAAAACAGCAGCAACTGGACAGCAGTACCTGAAGGAGGGGGGGTCACACTTAGGAACAAAACACAGAGAGAGAACACATGAGAAAGGAGAAGACAGTATTGGCAGATGCCCAAAGAGCAGCAGCCATGACAGAAAGCACAGGGAAAGAAGAAAAAAAGGTAGGCCAGATGGGCAAACCAGCAGCTGCTTGGCTGCTGCAATAAAACAAGCATAGATACATAGATACATAGACAGTGTCAGCAGATAAGAGCCTATGGCCCACCCAGTCTGCCCATTTGAGCTTGTAAGTTCAGTTTGTTTTCCTAGAAGTCTGTTGCCCCTTACCCCTGACCTCCAGAATTCCTTTATGTCTATCCCATGCATTCTTAAACCTGGATTGTTTCAGCCCCACCACTTCCTCTGGCAGGGTGTTCCACTTGTCCACCACCTGCTCTGTGAAGAAATTCTTTCTCATGTTTCCTCTGAATCGTCCTCCTCCAACTTCATCCCATGCCCTCTTGTCCTGGAACATCTTTTTCGCTTAAAAATAGTGTTTTCCTGCACCCTGTTCCTCCCTGTAAGATACTTGTATGTCTCTATCATATCCCCTCTCTCCCTCCTCTCCTCCAGGGAGTACATGTTCAGTTCCTTCAACCTGTCTTCATAGGACCTGTGATGCAATCCATGCACCATCTTTGTTGCCCTCCTCTGAACCTTCTCTACCCTGTCTATGTCCTTACGTAGGTATGGTCTCCAGAACTGTACACTGTACTCCAGGTGGGGCCTCACTAGTGTCTTGTATAGCGGAATTATGACCTCCCTTTTCCTGCTGGTGATGCCCCTGCCTATACATCCCAGCATCCTATTTGTTTTACCTGCTGCCTTGTCACACTATTACCCTACCTTGAGGTCATCAGAGATGACAACCCCAAGATCCCTTTCCTGCTTGGTGCATGCTATATCCTCACCCCCAACTGATATATTGTGCCAGGGTTTTTGTGCCCCATATGCATTATCTTGCACTTCTTTGCATTGAATTTCAACTGCCAAACCCTTGACCATTCTTCAAGTTTCTGCAGGTCGCTTCTCATTCTGTCTACACCCTCTGGTGTGTCTACTCTGTTACAGAGCTTTGTGTCATCAGTGAACAGTGAAATTCTGCCTTCTAGGTCCTGCGTAATGTCACTGATGAAGATGTTGAATAGGACCGGTCCCAGCACTGATCCCTGTGGTACCCCACTGGTCACTCTTCCCTCTGTGGAGTGACAGCCATTTACCACCACCCTCTGTGGAGTGACAGCCATTTACCACCACCCTCTGTGTCCTGCCCACACCCATATTCCCCAGTTTGTGTAATAGTCTTCTATGTGGCACAGTGTCAAAGGCCTTGCTGAAGTCCAGATAGGCCATGTCCACTGCCCTCCCCTGATCCACCTCCCTAGTCACCCAGTCAAAAAATTCAACGAGGTTGGTCTGACATGACCTCCCCTGGTAGCCATGCTGCCTTGGGTCCTGTAGTCCATTGACAACCAGATGTTCCACCAATCTCTCCTTCAGTAGTGTTTCCATGATCTTCCCACTACCGAGGTGAGGCTGACTGGTCTGTAGTTCTCTGCTTCCTCTTTGTTCCCACTTTGTATAAGGGGACTACATCTGCTGTCCTCCAGTCTTTGGGTACCTCCTGTTTCCAGTGATCGGCTAAACAAGATAGCCAGAGGTTCAGCCACCACCTCTTAGTTCTTAAGGACCCTGGGATGCACCCATCTGGCCCCATTGCTTTATCAACTCTTATTACTTCCAGTTCCTTCAGGACCCTTTTCGTGTAAAGGGACTTGTGTCCATTTCTGCACCATTCTCACCCCTTGTACTCCTTCAGACCCATTACTCCTCCTCTTCCTCAGTAAAGACTGAGAAGAAATACCTGTTCAATATGTCAGCTTTACTATTGTCATCCTCCATGCCCCATCCTCCTCTTCAGTCTCACTATCCCTCCTTTGTCTTTCTTTTATCACTTATGTACCTGTAAAAGGTTTTGTCCCTCTACCCACTGATTTTGCAATGTGTTCTTCTGTCTGAGCTTTGGCTTCCTTACTGACCTCCCTGCCTCCCTTTGCTTCTCCTGGTACTTCTCCTATCCCTTCTGCCTGTGTCTTTTGTATGCCTGAATGCAATCTTTTGGCTTTCTACTTTGCTACCTCTTTGAAAACCATAATGGTCTCCTCTTCCTTTTCCTCTTGCTAACCTGCTTAATGCATAATTCTGTTGTTCTTGTAATCCCCATTTTAAATACTGCCCACTGTTCCTCAACCCTGATTCCTGTCCCATTCCCTTAATGCCTCTTTCAAGTATCTCCCCATTTTCCCAAAGTCTGCCCCCCTAAAATCCAGGATACGTGTTTTTGTGTGGTTTGGTTCTGCTCTTTCTGTGATTTCAAACCACAATGACTGATGGTCACTGTTTCACAGGTGCTCCCCCACTGTTACCCCCATCACACTGTCCCTGTTTGTGAGCACAAGGTCCAGTATTGCCTTCTGCCGAGTTGGTTCCATGACCAGTTGCTTGAGAAAGGTACCCTGAAGGGAGTCCAGGATAAATCTGCTCCTAGTTGATGCTGCTGCTGGGATGCTCCAGTCCACGTCTGGAATATTGAAGTCTCCAACCATCAAAAAGATCCATGGGCTTGTACAGTTTAAGTACCACACAGTGCGTGAGGGGTGAGTGCTACCAACTGTCCCTAGAACCATGGGCTAAACCTCTTCGTTATGTGGCCCGGTGGCACTGAGGGTTGAGGTGCTGGACGTCACGCCACACCTTGTGCCACGCTGGTGACCCGGGTTTGGGAGCGAGCTTTGGTCATCGGGGTTGGCAGGGGATGGAGAGGATTGAGTGTCTGGAAGACAGCTCTCCTCTCCTGGGGAAGGTGGTGGATGATTCCCCAGCATGAGCGGCTCCTAGCAAAGGCTGTGAGCACCGCAGTCCAGGGATCATGCTAGAGGCAAGGGAGGAGCCTCGGCAGCCATTCATGGGCTGGGTGCAGGAGCACACCTGGCAGCACTGAATGGCACTGCATGTCCAGGCTCCTAGGGGGAGCTCCAGAACAGGAAAAACACTCACTCACTTGGGGGTAGACATTGCCTGCCCTCACCTCCACTGCCAGATCCTGCCAACCACAACCTGGTCCCGACGTCGCCTCCACCCATGAAGCACCAGAAGAAAGCGCCAAGGAGCAGAAGGCGGCCCCACCCTGGGGGGAGTATTCCCGGGGGGAATGGCTCCATCGGTGTGTTGCGGGTGAGTCAAGATTGCAGGCGCAGATGGGAGGATCTCAGGCCTAAGTGGATAAGGTAGGTCGACCAAAGAAGCCCCAGTCGGTGGTGACCAGTGGGAAAGAAAGTTGAAAAAGAAAAAAAAAAACTCTTCATTATGATGTCACCAGAATTCCTAGCTGGAATTACAACCTTGTTAGTGATGATGTCCTATCTATTACTCCTGTTTTTTTCTCCAGTGAAAGGAAGAAAATTTGTAGTAGATATTTATTTATTTATTTGTACAATTTCGGATTTACAACCTTTGAACCAGAGGATCATTTACAAAGGTACCTCGTCACAGAGAGGACAGACAGAGTTACAAGTTTACAGAGTTCATGACAGTAGTAGACAAACATTACACAAATGGTTTCATACAGAGAACAATTTTAAACAATTCAGTTATTACAAGGTTCATCAGATGCAGGTAATAGCAGAGGGCAGAGAACCAGGGGTGGTGTGGGAGAGGGAGGTGTGGTGGGGATGCAGCCCAGTGGGCATTGCCTGGTGCTATGTGGTAGTAGTGCAGTGCCAATTAGTGACAGGAGCAGCTGCGGGTATTAACTAGTTGGTTACGAAGGGTTGTTTTGAATGTGGCAATTTTGGGGGAGTTGGATATGGTTGCTGGGAGGGAGTTAAACCAGGTTGGGGCTCAGAAAATCCCTGGTCAAAACTTCCCACCAACCCCAGATATCCCCCAAAATCATAGAATAGTGCAAGCCTCATGATCTTTCCTAGGCCCACTACAAATTATCCCACACCTTCCCTGACCTCCTCTCCTAAAGGACCCTCAGAAAATCTTGTACAAAGGCTGTCCAGGCTGTGAAATCACATTATTACACATCCAACATTGAGAACAACCTTAACTCCCCAGCAGACGTCTGGATGGTAACTCATTCCGTTTTTACCCTCCTACCCAGTCTGCTCCCCCTGTCCTTGTGGTAGATGGTTTGCATGTTTCTGACCATCCCTCTGTTGTAGCTCACTTCAATTAGTTCTTCACTACTTGTGCCCTTCCTTCTCCCCCACTCCTGGATCCTCTCCTACCCTACTTGCTCCACCCTCCTCTCCTCCCCACCCTTCCCTGAATTGCCTTTTTCCCCCCATCACTACTCAGAAAACCCTGCTCATCCTTTCCTTCCACAACCTAAGTTCAGCTGCAACAGGCTGGATCCAAAACTCCTACACATCTCAGCTCCTGTCATTGCCTCTCCCTTATCTCCTTAACCTCTCATTCTCTCTCTGGGTTGTTCCTCAGTCCTGAAAGATTGTCAAAAGTCTTCCCCTTCACAAAGGGTAGGATTCCTCCTCCTCCTAATCCTCCTCCTCCTCTACTAACTTCAGTCTCATCTCCCTCCTCCCTCTCGTGCAAAGTTGTCAATAAAAACTTGTCTACACCAGACTTTCTGACTTCATCTCCTCCAATTTCCTCTCCCCCTTTCAGTCTAGCTTCCAGAAGCACCACTCCACCATATTCTTCCTGCTGTGTGTCATTGACTCCATCTTCTCTTGGATGAACCGGGGCACATTATGGCTTCCAGTTTTCAGTGATCTGACCAAAGCTTTTGATTCGGTGTCCCATCCACTCATCTGGACATGCTGAGTTCTGCTGGCCACTCAACTTCTGCTATTGACTGGTTCCATTCCTACCTCATGGGATGTCAACAGTTGGTACAAGTAGAAGCATCTTGTCACCTCCACTACCCATCCAGACTGGCATCCCACAAGGCTCCATCCAGTGTCCCATGCTCATCTCTATTTTTCTTCATGACCTCCCATCTACCTGTGCCAACTCACATATTCACATGTATGCAGATGTCACAGTCATCTTCACCTCCAGTCCCTCTACTGCAGTTGTAGAAGGTTTGCTCCAGGAAGATTTTCACAATATTCTGCAATGGTTCCACTCAACCAACCTTGGGTCAGCACTAAAGAAAACAGTGTCCATGGCCTTTGCTGCCAGCCAGATCCATTGGCCTGAGTCCCCAGTGTTCCTGTCTTTTTCCACACTGGATTTATTTATTTTATTTAAACATTGCATAAAATACAGGATCAGTTCTATGAGAACAAGTCTCATTTACAGAATATCCCAATTAATAATGATAACAAGACAACAAAAACTAACGTATACAAAATCTACTATGGATGGCACCCCTCTTAAAGTGATTCAGTCCTTCAAACACCTTGGTATGTGGCTTGACAGCAAGCTTGATTTCTCAGCCCACATCAATGCCATCCATGCAAACTTCCACCCCAAACATGGTGCCTTGTACCGCAACAAGAACTATTTGTCTCCACAGGTGCGCTGGGAGTTTGTTACCGAAATGGTGCTCTAGGTCTTTGACTTTGCAGATGCGGTCTATGGCACCACCCCCTCCGCTTTCTTTACCAGACTGAACACCCTCTGTAATGCCTTCTGCCACTTTGCTACCACCTTCCCACACATATACTCACAACTGCCACCTCTACTCTTCCCTATCCATCCTCTCCCTACTCTCACATTGCCAGTCATATCGCATCCTTCATCTTGAAATATTACTTGGGGTCACTTCTCTCATACCTTTCCTCACACTTCTCTTCAATGCTCCCTGTCTCATGCTCCCTCTGCTCCAGGGATCACAACACTTTCTGCATTACCCATCCCTGCTCATCTGCTTGGTAAGCAGCCTTTTCCTCTCATCTTTCCTCCCTCTACAACCTGCACACAATCTCCAAGCACAGGCATATCAGGTATCTATACTAGGGCTGTATGATCTTCTTGCTTCTGCTGCTTATACATCCCAGCATCTCATTTACTTTATCCACCACTTTGTTGCATTGCATTGTTGATTTAAGTGTACTTGTTATTGTTACACCCAAGTCCCTCTCCTCATCTGTGACTTTGACAGTCCCCCCCCCCCCAACCGATTCAATATTTTGCTCTTTGGTTCTTACAATCAACATGCATAATTTTGCACTTTTTTGCATTAAAGACCAGTTGCCAAATTTCTGACTACTGCCCCACCTTTTTCAAATCTTCCCTTAACTCACTGATACCCTCATCACAATCAACCCTTCCACAAAGTTAGTGTCATCTGCAAAAAATATATTTAATACATTAAATCTCTCTTACATCACTTATACTTACATACTTACATACTAAAAGCCAGCAGAATAGAGCTAGCCGGTCTTTCATGTCTGCTCGTGTGAGCCCCTATTCATGGCGCTGGTTCCCCAAGTCCCGAGAGGGTCAGCACCTTGCCTAGTACACCATGCATCTGTCCCACCTCCTCTTGAATCAATCCCTCCCACAGTTCCTTGCTCGACTAGACTCCCGGAAAATGCATTCCATGGCTCCACCACCCTCTCTGTGAAGTAATGCCTTCTACATTCTCCCCTATAGGTTCCCCCCTCCAGCTTCCATTCATGCCCTCTGGTTGTGCTCCTTTGCTTTAGCCTGAACATTTCTTTGGCTCTACCCCTATTAATCCCTTTCACATATTTGAAAATCTCAATCATGTCCCCCCGTCTCTCCTCCAGCGAATACAGCCCAAGGGCTTCCAGCCTATCCTCATAGGTCCTATCACTCGTGCCCTGGATCATCCTAGTTGCCCTCCTCTGAACACTCTCCAACAGTACTATGTCCTTCTTAAGGTGTGGCCTCCAGAACTGCACGTAATACTCAAGATGCAGCCTGACCAAGGCACTGTACAGAGGTAGGATCATCTCGCTCCTCCTGGACGTTGTTCCCCAGCTAGGCAGCCCAGTATCTTGTTTGCCTTTGCTGCCGTTCTTCTGCAGTTCTCACTGTTGCTCATTCTGGTGTCTACCACCACCCCGAGCTCCCTTTCACTCGAAGTGGCTTGCAGTGTGACCCCTCACATGGTGTATACATGCCCTGGGTTTCTGACCCCCAGATGCAACACCATACACTTCTCTGGATTAAACCTCAGCCCCCACCTCCTTGACCAATCCTCCAAGGTATCCAAATCCCTCTGGACTGCCACCCTCACTTTCTCCCCGTCAGCCAATGCTCCCAGTTTAGAGTCATCCACGAAGAGGCTCATCCTACTCCTAACTCCCGTCCCTATATCAGAGACATAGGCGTTGAACAGGAGTAGTCCCAGTACCGAACCTTGGGGCACCCCACTGAAGACCTTCCTAGGGGAGGAGGCAATCCCACTAACCACCACCCTCTGTGTTCTATCTGTAAACCAGTTTTCCACCCATCTAAGCAACTGTCTTCCTACCCCATCCCCCCAACTTTGTCAATAACCTGAGGTGGGCTACCGAGTCAAACACCTTACTAATGTCCAGATATAAGACGTCCACTGGTCTCTGTCTGTCCAGGGTCCCTGTCACCCAGTTGTAAAAATCTATGAGGTTGGGTTCTTATGGTCAAGTTGAAAAGCACATGATCAAGCACAGAACCTTGTGGAACACAACATGTCACATCCCTTATTTCTGAATGAGACCTGTTTATTACTACCCTCTGTGCCCCCTCCCCCGACAGTTTTCCACCCATTTTTCCATTTGGTCACTCACCCCTAAGTATATCATGTTTTCAATCAGTCTCCTGTTAGGAACTGAATAACAAGGCTTTGCTGAAATCAAAGTAAAGTATGTCAACTGCCTACCCCTTATCGATGGCCAACATAACCAGTTGAAGAAGTCTATCAAATTGGTTTGACAGGACCTCTCAGACACAAAATCATGTTGTCTCATGTCCATTTGCCTCCAAGAATTCAACCAGTCTCTCTTTCAGTATTGTTTCCATGAGTGTATCCAGTACAGCAGTTAAGCTTACAGTTCTGTAATTTCCTTGTTCATCCTTTGGCCCAATTTTATGGAGGGGGGACTATTACAGTTCTATGCCAATCCTTTGGCTTAATCCCTGTTGTAAGGGATTCATTGAACAAGACAGCCAGGGTTGTTGATAGTTCCTATGCCAACTCATTTAGCACTCTGAGGTAAGCCAATCTGTTTCCAGAGACTTGACCACTTTTAATGCTAAAAGCCCCAGGAGAACCCTCTCAGCTATGATCATTCTACATAATGTGTTGCCCCTGCCCCCCACACACACTTCTAGTGATTCACCCCTGAGGTATGGGTCCTGGTTGTTCCTTGGTAAACATGGCACAGAACTTCTAAGTATTGATTTAAGATTTCTGCTTTACCACTGTTATCCTTCACTTATGTTTTCCCTGATTTAAGTTTCACTGTACCATCATTCATTCGTCTTTTTTCTCTGCTATAGCAGCAGAAAGCTTTTTCACCTTCCTTTGTACCTTTCATTATCTTTAATTCTGTAATAGCCTTTAATTTTTTTATAAGTGTAACCCCCCTGTTGGGGGTTTACATTCTTGACCATGAGGGGCTGCCCTATTCTCCAGTTCCTCCCACTGTGTTCCCAGCTCTGGCACAAAATCTAGTTTGCTCTTGGATCCTCCATCTGATCCCATATTGTTTTGTTTTTTTTGCTTTTTTTTTTTTATCAGAAGAGGGCCGAAGGAGTGAAGTGTGGAGCCACTGACCTGCTTTTGCACAATGGTGCAGTTGGATCGCTCGCACATGCGTGTAGCACATTTCTGTTTTCAGCCATTGTTGTGGCTGTATGAATGAGCTAATCGGGGACTGGAGACCCGGAGGAGGCACAGTACGAGCCACAAAAGTGTTTTAAAAGAGCACCACTGAGTGCTAAAAGATCAAAGGGTGGCTCATGAATATTATGAGGAGGCAACCTAAATATTAATGAGAGAGTCTGTCAGCTGCCCAGGGACAGTGAATATCAGCAGCAGTGACAGGCAGGGGTAGAATAAATCTTTCAAACTCTGCAGCTGGGGGATAAAGCGAACGGTCTGCTACAAAACGTTGGGGTAATAAATAAATAAAGATATTTATTCTGGCTGCAGGGACATTCTGAAGTTGGGACCTTGTGTGAATTACAGAGGGACTGTTTCTTTGGCAACCCTGCTTGCAGTCATGTGTCCACAGTACAGCCAGTCAGAGGGCCAGGATTCTTCCAAAGACTTCTGGGACTGTTTGCTGGACTTATGGGGGAAAAAGCTGGAGAAATACTCAACGCCCTTTCATTCAGTTAATCAGGTGTCGAGGGAGCCTCATACATATTAATTTCTGAAAGGGACAGTGATTTCAGTCAATGGGAAGCTGCAGAGAACTCCCAAAAGGAGAAGGACTTTTGGTTCTGGAGTCAGTTCGGTGGAAGCCCCTCCAGAGTGAGGGGAGCTCCAGCCCCTTGGAAGAATGGGGCTGCGAAGCTGGGAAAGGGCCTGCCTGGGGGTTGCCAGCCACTGTCCCCTAGGGCCTGGGCGTTCTTTTCCCCATGGTGAAGGAATGTGTTGAAGGAGTGTGGTTTCACTGCTCTGCTAAGAGAGAGAGAGAGAGAGAGATGCAAGTTTCTGCAAAAGGCTGCTGTTGGAAAGTAAACCTACACCACAGTAGTGAAGGTTTTGAGTAAAGGTTCTGGAGAAAAACAGCTGTCTAATGCTGCACCTGAATGTTGAGAAACAAGGAGTAAAGGTTCAAGAAAGGAAAAAGGTCTCTGTCTGACCCTGGTATGACACAGCATCTTAAGGAAAAGAGAAGGACAAAAGGTTCAAGGATTAGTTCTGTTTTTGGAAAACGGACTGGTTTTGGTATGAACTCTTGGTATGGGAGTCTCGCGAACATGCATAGGCTTGGCTAGTAAAACCAAGTCGCTCGAAAAGGTTGAAAAGAGAGCCTCTTCTGCATCAATTAGTACCTGCACAGTGAGGAAAAAGATTTGCCTGCATCAAGGGAAGTTAAAGATTTTGGTCAAGGGCAAGTTCAGGCTCCTCGGAGGAGCCCAAGGTAATTGCCCAAGTCCCACTGAGACCGTGTGCTCAGTGGGAAGCTAGAGACTGTGACCTGTGAGAAAAAGGGCCATGGCTGCCATGTCGGTAGTGTGGCTGAAGGATGTTTTCCTTAAACTTCTAAGCAAAGATTGCCAAACTGAGCTGAGCTTAAGAGACTGAGACTCTGCTTATATTTCAACCTGGAGCCATGTAGGAATCCAACCAGCCCCTATCACGTGGGGTTGACTGGGCCACAGGGAGCCATGGGCACATGCCCGAGTGCTAGGCAACTCTGATTTATTGGGGAGCTAGACTGTGGGGTCACTCCTGTGTCTGGGTTCCTTTGAGACCTGGAGAGCCCTGCGTTTGCACTCTGCATCGGGCCTGGAAACAAGCTGCAATACCTTCAATCAAGTCAGAAGATCCAAGCTGCAGGGTGCCAGCCCTACATCTCAAGTCTCTTCAAATCCAAATGTTTCCAAGGTTCTGCTGTTCCATCTTCCCCAGAGACGCAGTCCCCATGCCACCAGAAACTGTCAGCAGAACCATGAGTAAAGGCAGGAATTGTCCTGCACCTGGGGGATATAAATAGTTGTTTCCAAGGTATACCTAATGGCATGGTAAAAATGCTAAAGAAAGCAAGAGAAGTGTAAAAGTTGATTTGATTTCCAATAAGCGTGCCAACACCAGCCAACAGCTGCACTACAGGCCTGCAACAAATACTGGGGTACCTGGTCAGAGGACAAAGGGGGTAAACTGGTATCAGTTGGGGGTTTGTTAATGATAACCATCTGCAGCAGTTAGCTAGTTAGAAGGGTTGGTGGCTGTAGTGATTACGATGTGGCTTGGGATTTACAGGGGAAGTGATTGTTCTAAAATGCTAATCTCTGATGCCAGTTGCAAACAATACAAAATGTCTGTTTAACCTCTACTCCATTTACCACTTTCCTAACCCTCCCTGTGTAAACAAATGGTGTTAACTGTTTTGGAAGCATTCTGACTCGTGAGCATATTATTAGCTGATGTCACAAAATGCAAAGTGTTGAAAATTGGGGTTTTGGTTTATGGAATCCATGTGTTAGGGTGACTGTATGAGGAGGTGAGTTGGTACAGCATTCCAGGGGGTCATACTGCTAATATCGTACCTGCTTAAAATGTACTCCTGGTGGAGGCACCATGCTATTTATTGTACAATCTTGGGAAAGAACTCACGGTAGCGGCAAAATAGGAACCCAGGCCTCTTAACCTTGTTCTGGCCGGCAAGGCAGGGGTAGTAGCCCTCTTGGGACACAGCACCAGGGCTACATAAGCTTGATACCCTAATTATGCTTTTGAAGGTAATCTCTATTCAGTCTTCTTCCTTGGCACTTATTTGAAATTTCATGAAGGCTGAACTCTTATGCCTCACTGCCAACTTAGCAATTTTAGAAAACCACACTTGGTTTATCTGTCTTTTCTTTTTACTGACCTGTTTCAGATATGAGTTTGTTACTATTTGGAGGCCATCCTTGATAATGGTCCACCTTCTTTCCACCCCCACCCCCTTTACCCTTCAAGTCTTTTTGATTGCTCCAAAAGTCTCTTGCTCATGCCATTGAAATCGTCTTTCCTAAAGTCAAGCATCTGAGTTTTAGAGTTTAGGTATTTTTTACCCAATTCCAGATTAAACCTGATCACAAAGTGGTTACTGTTACATATGGGTTCACTGACTGTGACGTTCCTAATTTACTCACAATTAAACAACACAAGGTCAAGTATAGACTTATCTCTAATAGATTCCTTAACCTCCTATGCTAGGAAACCACCCTGGAATGCATCTCAGATGGAATGATGACTACTGCTGTTAGCAGTTGGTATACTCCAGTCTACATCTGGGATATTGAAGTCACCCATGACTACAAGTGCTTCCTGTTTCATGACTGTGACGTTCCTAATTTACTCACAATTAAACATCACAAGGTCAAGTATAGACTTATCTCTAGTAGATTCTTTAACCTCCTGTGCTAGGAAACCACCCTAGAATGCATCTAAGATGGAATGATGACTACTGCTGTTAGCAGTTGGTATACTCCAGTCTACATCTGGGATATTGAAGTCACCCATGACTACAACTGCTTCCTGTTTCATGACCTGCCTAATCTCACCTCAAGTTCCTTATCTGATTTCTTACATTGATTTGGAGGTCTATAGATCATACCATTTTCACTTTGCTCCCTGTTTCAAACTCAAGAGGGACCCATAGGGTCCCGTTCCAGTACCATCCAACTCTCTCTAGTGGCCTTGATACCTCCCTGACATAAAAGGAACTTCTCAGACTATTCCTACTAGTCTGTCCTTTTGATAACTAAGTATCCTGGTATTTTCATGTCCCAGTCGTGGCACTGGGATGCCCAGGTATCAGTGATGCTTGTAACAGGGATGAATAAGGTCCTGTCCCATTTTATGCAGAAAGAGTTAAATGCAAGGATATGTTCTGCCCTCTCCTTTTCTGTCTGTTGTCTGTCTGGTTGTGCAAACCAAATGTTCTCAAGAGACCTAGGAACTGATAATTCTTGTGATTCTTAAGCAAGTCACTTAACTTCCCTGTGCTCCCAGGTCACACCTGGAAACAAGCTTTCAGCTTAGTGTGTTACTCCTGGTAAAACAATTGGAAAAAAAAAATTCTCCGCCTCTCATTATCTCTCTGTCTTCACTTGCTGTTTCTGTCTTTTCTTCCCCTTTGCATACCTGCAGTTATAAAAATATATGTGAATCCTTGAGTGAAACTAAGTGATAGTGGGATACCTTGGTTTGAAAATGTATATAGTTATATTGCTGATAAGATTGCAAATAGCTATTTGGAACTCAATGGGTTAAACTTGCCATGCAGCACAATTGTTTGCAGGGCTGTCAGCAGGGGGCCAGTTTAAGACTCTGTTCTATTTTTTACACCTGCAAAAAAACTGACAAGAACATTTTTTGAGAAACAGGATATTCTCTTAACGAGTTCCCAGGCAAAGACTTATAAAAAGAGCAGCAATACTTTTGCTAGAGAGTGACAGACAAAGATTGAAACTTGGAATTAGATAAACCCTCAGATGAAGGACATTGTTTTCTTTGTTTGTACTGCCTTTGTAAATAGTTATACCGAACAATTATCAATTTTTATTTACTGTTATCGGTAATAATAAAAGGTTACTTGTAAATGTTACAGCTGCTCCTGGTTTTCCTATGCTTCCTGACCTGTGCCTTGATGACAATGCTATCAAATCTGTCTGACCTCTATCACTAGAGCCTGAAGGACTCCCCTTTGTTACCTAAACTTCTGCCACTGACACATACAACTCTTCAGAAAGTTTACTTTCCACCTGGCCCTCCTTAACAACATTTCTAAGACCAATTGAACCTTTTAGCATGTGACTACACATTAGCATACCTGTTTGCCACTCCAGTCCTTTCCATTCACTACCCCTAAATCCACCCTTATAAAGTGATCAACTACCTTGTTCACCCTTTGTGTAAGCATCATTTTTCTGTGCAGTAGTCCTCCCCTACTTAATTCAGTTAAACGGGACAGCCTCTGACCAACGTCCTAAGAAAACATTGCTTTGATGTCCTATTTCAGTATCCCAATACACACACACTAGTTCAAATTACAGTCTATTTTCTCCCTAAAATCTTGTTACCTTCTCCATTTAGGTGCAAGCTATATGGAAAATATTTGGTTCTATCATCTCAAACTGATCCCCATTCCCCAATGAAACCATAACCTGGCTCCATGCACCACCCTTAAGCCACCCACTGTTTGAGCTTCCTGTCATGACTAGCTTTAGGCACTGGTAGCACTTGAGAAGGATACAGTGTCTGTCCATGCCTTGATTTTCTCCCCAAGAAGATCAATCTCCTTGCACCAAATCCACTGTGCATCCCGCCAGGTTATTTGTACCTAAATGTACTACAACAAGCAGCTTTCTTCTCTTCTTCCCTAAAAGTGATTGGAGCATATGAGTTGTTCTTTTCACTGTCATACCCAGAAAACAAATAACACTCCTATTCTAAGGTTTCTTACCCTTTACTACCTTACTTCTTCCTCTAACAATAGAGTCACCAGTCCATGTCTGTATTGATTTGTGTCTGACTTCAGAGCAACTCTGGGAAAATTTTGGAGCAGGTGGAGCAAGCTTTTGCTCTCCCTCCCTTCCCCAACTAACAGCACTTGAAGCTGTGCTGAAGGGGAGGGATTTGTTCTAGCCTGGGAGAGCATTGTTTAGCAAAGCAGCAGCACCATTTTTGTGTGTGACGTTGGGGCCACATAGGGAATATTTTGGAGCTGGTGAAGCAGGATTTTGCTCCCCTTCCCCAAGAGGAGCAGGCTTTTTGTTCCCCATCCATCCAAAACAGTTAGCACCTGAAGCGTTGCTGAAGGTGAGGATTCTTGCCTTCTATTTAAATCACATAGGTCTGCAAACCCTAGGAGTGTGAGGATCACAGAAGTAGGAGAATGTCATCTATAGGCATCCACAGACACGTCTACAATTCTGCAGGTCACTCTGAAGGAGTAGTGACCATCTAATTGCAGTTAGTAAGCAAAAATGATATCTAATGTATAGTCTTATTGACTATTGCTAAAACTGTTAAATCCTAGCTTCTACCTACAGTATATAGGGTAAAGTTATAAAAAAGGCAGACAGGCTGTGTCTCAGGTGGGGTGTTACTGATTACTGCTAATACTGTTAATCTTAGCTTCTATCTGTATAGGATAAGGTTATAAGACAGGCAGTTGACTAGACAACATTCACATATTACTAAGTAACTCAGGCAGTTTTATAATCGTTCAGCAGAAGGCTAGAATGGATCATAGCCTTAGTGGGTAAATAGTCAGCTGTGGACACTGTAGGACACTCATCTCCAGTGCTACACTTTGGAGGAGGGGCATTGCCTCAGTATGTAGGACCTTCTGGGAACTCCATGCTCAGTAGGCAGCAACAATGGAGGAAATATCATATCTGCATTTTCAGCTAAACTACCTTGCACACCTCATACACCCACTACCCTAAAGGCCCACTGGCTTGGGGGAATGGAGGGTGGTGGGGAATGCTAGAGAGATGAGATCAGTGGCAAGGAAAGTCCCACAGTAGTCAGCCATGCCCAAGTAATACTTGTGGCTAACTACTTTGCAACCCTGGAAGAGGTACAGATGCCTGACTCCTAGCAGGGATCCCAGGTTGCCTGTGTTGGGGAGAAAGAAGACATGATGACAACCCAAAGGCAAGAACAAGTAGAAGTTAGAATGAAGGATGATGGTGATAGGAGACTATGGTTAGAGGCATAGAGAGGGTCGAGGCAGTGCATTAAATGGAGGGGTTGATCAGATGCCTGCCTGGAGCATCAGCCATCCAGATTGGGAGAGGACAGTGGAGGAGGGGAGGCAGCAGGGAGTGATGGTTCATCTTGGCAACAACCATCTGGCAAATTGGCCTGTGGAGACAGTGTGAAGTAGGACTTCCAGAGGCTGGAAGACTGAATAAAAAAGCACTGTGTTTTCTTGCCCTTTTCTGCAGTCCTCCCTGTCTGGGATAGGGCAGAGGGAGATGATAGAGTGAGGAAGGAGGTGATCAAGGAGTTCAATAGGGTGATTAAAAGGGTGGTGTCAGCAATATTGGTACCACCTCATAGGGGGGACTGGGGGTTCTGGGACAGGAGACTCTTCAAGGTGATGGCATTCACCTGAAGAGAGAGAGAGGACTAGTGCGCTAGTCAGAAGTTTGATGCCTGCACTGGCAGACAGTTAAAGTAACTGGCGGGGAGGCTGGGGCTAGAAATTCCACAGATGAGGAGGGAAGTGGGAACCTAGACAGGATTCCCCACAGATGGAGGCAAAGTGTTCAAGATGTGAAGCAAGGTAGAACCAGTTCAGGGGGCCAGGGAGTGTAGACCAAACAGACCAGAAAAAAGACACCTTGGATAACCTAGGATATCAAGGAACTGTGATGGGGAAGTAACTGAAGAACCAAGAAGGGTGGGAGTGTGATGGGGTAGAATAGGACCCTGTCTCAATTGTTATGGAGAAAGTGTTTAAATGCAAGGATCTTTCCTTTTCTGTCTCTTCTCTGTCTGGTTGCACAACCAAAATTTCCTGTGAGATCTCAGATGTGATCAACCCGACAATCTCACAATTCTTTGCCTCTCACTGTCTCTCATTTCTGTTTTGCTGTCTGTCTTTTCCTCTCTTGCATATCTGCTAATACAAAAATATGTGCAAATTATTGCATGGAAAGGAAACTGATATTGGGATCTCCTTTGTTTGGAAAATGCATAGCATTACTGTTGAAATGTATACAATTATAATTTGAGATGACTGCAAAAAGCCATTGGAAGCTAGAGGTTACCTGAGTTCAATTGTTAAGCCTTTTGCAAAAGCGGTGCAAAAGGGGCCTCTCAGCTAAGGGACACTCTATTCTTGCCTTGTACCTGCCTGAAATATACAAGAACAGAACACTTTGAAGGCTTGATTAAGAGTGGGGGATGAAAGAAATTATAAGGGAGCTAAGCTGCAACTGCTGGAGAAGAAAAAAAGGACACAGAGACGGAAGTAAAACTACTGTATTTCTCCTCTGTACATAGTTATACTGAACAAGTTTATTTTTTTCTATGTTACTGCTACTGTAAATAAATATTTTTGGTAAATTCTGCAACTGCTCCTGGTTTTCCCTATGCTTCATGACCTGTGCCTCAATGACAGGGAGCATAAGACAGAGGGTGGTGTGCCCCAAAGCCAGGAGTCTCCTTAGTGAACTCCAGACACTGATGGCAGACTCTGGGTTGAATCTAGTGGCTGTTACAGTAACTTAGGCTAACAAGAACAACAACTGGGACCTGGTGATCCCTGGATACACCTTATATAGATATAATAGGGGGATAGATAGAGGTGGAGTTTTGGCCATTAATGTCATGGAAGGAATAGAGGCAGTAGATGATGCATCCACTGAAGAGAAAGGGGAGTTAGAATCACTGTCAGTACAATTCACAGAGTCATTAGGTAGAACATTTTGCTTGGGGTAATTTACAGACCACCAGGGGGGAGGGAGAGGAGAGAGATAAGCAACAAGGAGCAGAAGAAGAAAAGGTTGTGGCAAAAGGGGAGGTTGTAGTAGTAGATCTCAACCTGTCAGATATCGACTGGGCCATCCCAGCAGCCAAGAGAGCCAGAAGCCATGTGCTGCTTGATACTTTGCAGGACTGCATGCTGGTGCAGCAGTTCAGAGAACCCACTAATCAATCAACCATTTTCAATGTAATGCTCACCAACTCAAAAAGAGTAGATGAAGTATGGGTTGGATAACCACTGGGGTCCAGTATCCACAATACTATGTGGTTTGAGTTAAACCTGGGACCCAGCCACTCCTTGTCTAAGACTAAGGTGCTAGACTTTAAAAGGACAGATTTCAACCAAAAGAAGGAATTAGTCCTGGGCAGGTTAGCTGGAGTAGACAGCATCAGCGAAGTAAAAGAAAGGTGGGAGAAATTAAAGTTGCTGTTCTTGCAGTTAAAACATGCACAAGGCACTTACCAAGAGAAACAAGTATAACTCATTACCTCTGGGAAACACCTATAGGTGGCAGTCAGATCATCCCCTTTGTCTCCCACAACAACTTCAGTTGGTAGCCAAAGACTTCCTGTTTGCCCTGGACACTTCTCAGGTCATCAGCACTATTTCTCTGTTTTACTTGCGAACCAAATTGATTAGAATTGACTGCATAGTACCGTTAGAAAGGTAATTTTGTGCTGAACAACTCTGCTGCTGATACTTTGTGTGTATCACGTATACTTTAGAAGTTATTTGCATTTGTTTATGGTATGGTGTGTATGGCTGACATTTGTCCCTCAAGCCTCACCTAAGCACCTTGAATAAAATGGGAAAAAAATATATTTTATATTAGAAAAATTGCTTTTTAGTACAAAATTACTTTTGTACCTACATCCAATGTATGGATGCTTAATTTGGTGTTTATATGTTATGTATTTTCCTACCAAAATGGTTTACGCTGCCTTTTTATTGCAAAAAACACCTTTTGCTATTTCAACTATTATAGAAAAAAAAAATTGCTTATAATTACTGTAATAGCACCAAGGAAAGGTAATTTTGTGCTGAGCAACTTTGCCGCTTGTACTTTGTGCGTAGCACGTACGGTTCGTGAGATATTCACATTTGTTTGTGGCATGCTGATTATGGCTTGATTTTGCTTCAAAAGGCCCAGGGTGCAGTGTTAAGAATATACAGAACACAAGTGGTGGAACTCTCAAAGAGCTCCTGTGAAGTGAATGAGATAACAGACCAGTTTGGTTCTCTGAAAAAAGTGACGGAGGCAGTGAGGGCTAAAAAGAAGTCCTTTATAAGGTACACAGAAAAGCCAGGGGGATAAGTAATGGGACAAGTATCAGGAAAAAAATCTAGAAATACCAAGAGGGCAGTCATAGAAACATAGAAGTTGACGGCAGATAAGGACCGCAAGGCCCATCCAGTCTGCCCATTTCTTTTTCTACCTTATGAATGTGCCATTGGCCTTTGCTCTGTCAATGGCCTAACTAGTCATACTCATCTGTATTGCTCCTTTATGCCTATCTCATGCCTGTTTGAAGCCCTGCACTGTATTCATATCCACCACTTCCTGAGGTAGGCTGTTCCATGCATCCACCACCCTTTCTGTGAAAAAGAACTTCCTCACATTACCCCTTAATCGGCCTCCCTCTAATCTCATACTGTGTCCTCTTGTCCTGCTATTTTTCTTATACTGAAACATGATAGACTCTTTCACCTTATTAATGCCCTTAAGGTGTTTGAATGTTTCAATCATATCACCTCTCTTCCTCCTTTGCTCTAGGGTATACATGTTGAGTTCCATTAATCTGTCCTCATATGTTTTCTGATGCAGTCCCTGCACCATTTTGGTTGCCCTTCTCTGGACTGCCTCAATTTGGTTAATGTCCTTGTGAAGGTGCGGCCTCCAGTACTGTACTCCAGATGGGGCCTAACCAGTGTCTTGTAAAGAGGAATTATTACCTCCCTCTTCCAACTTGTGATACCCCTACTAATACACCCCAACATCCCCCAAGCCTTACCCACTGCTTTTATCATCTGCTTGGATGATTTCAGGTCATTGGTGATGATGATGCCCAAGTCTCTTTCTTCCCTTTTGACTGCCAGCAACTCCCCTCCCAGCCTATAGGTGGCTTCAGGGTTTCTCTTCCCTATGTGCAGTCAAGAGGCAGAACTGTGGATTGTGGAAGGGGTCAAGGGTGGGGGAAAGCAGTTTTTTTAAATACATAAGGGAAAAAACAAAGACAGAAGGGGGATTGTCAGAGTAAAGGAGGGAGCAGGGTAATAGAGGAAGACAGGCAAAAAGCAGCTGTGTTGAATGACTATTTCTTCTTGTTATTCACTACGGAGAACAGCAGGCCATTGCCAGATAGGGGCATAAAGGCAGCTAATAGAGGGATCCCAGAAATGAGACCACATAAATGTAGTAGTTAAAGAGTCAGAAAAGGGTTAGCAGCCATGAAAGTAAACAAGGCCCCAGAGCCAGGTGGGATGCATCCAAGCATACTAAGGGAACTGGCATTGTTGTTAGCTGAACCCTGGTTAGACTATTCAGCAGCTCATTCAAGCAAGGTGATCCCAAGGATTGAGGATGGTGGACGTAGTCCCACTACAAGGGAAGGGACATGGAGCAGTTAGGAAACTATAGACCCATCAGTCTCACCTCCATGGTAGTGAAACTGATGGAGACACTAGTGAACGAGGGCCTAGTGAAATACCTGGAGAACAATGGGCTTCAGGATAGTAAGAGGTACAGGTTTGCCAGACCTGCCAGATGGTATTCTTTGATTGGGAAACAGGATAGTTGATAAGGCGTGCGAAGACTTACTGTATACTTGTATCAGCAAGGCATTCAACTTGATGTCACATCAAAGGCTGCTGAAGAAGATGGGGCTATGGTACAGCTAGGAAATAGTAAAATGGGTAGATAGTTGGTTGGAGGAGGCAGCAGAGAGTTTTGTCAAACTGGGTCAGATCAGTGGAAAGAAAGATCACCAGAGGAATACCACATGGATCTGTCCTGAGCCCATTCCTCTTCAATATGTTCATTAGTGACATAGGAGAAGAAAACCAGGTCAGGTTGTGTCATAGTCACAGATGACACTAATCTATGTGGTAGAGTTGACAATATGGAGGGATAAGGGCATTGTAAGAGACCTACAAATGCTAGAAAATTGGACCAATGTCTTTCAAATTAAATTCTGAACTCAATGCCAATGTAACCCTTGTTCCCAGGGGTTACGAGAATCCAACTTAGAACCAGTGGCAGGCAGGGAAAGACAGCTTGTGAGATGCCAGTTAAATGGGTTTCACACTGTCTCACTCTGTTTTCAGTTTCAGCTGAGCTGGAATCATGATGTCACCATAGAATTCTCACAGCAGCATAAGCCACAGTGGAATGCTAGCTGTAGGGGGTTAGCAATAGAACAATGGGGAATTCAAGTCAGTCTTCAGTGAGCAGTCTGTGTGGAGACTGAGGAGTGCGAGGAGTGCTGCAGTGTGCAGCCCCTTAGAGCCAAGCTCTTACACAGAGCTACCATAGAAAGAAGGGGTTGTGTGTTCTCGCCCGAGAGGAACACAGAAGAGACCAGAGTAAAGTGGTAGAGACTGTTCCTAGAGTTTTCCAGTGCCCAATCCCCAGAGGGATGGGGGAATTCCAGGAATTCAGGGCAATCCCTGTGCCAGCCTGGACAGGGAGAAGCTGCCTGAGAATCAAATTGTTCTGTGAGTACCAGAGAATCTGTTGTGGTAGAGAAGCCTGGGCACCTGCATACCTTTGGTGAGTTCTACTATGAAATAAAGACAATGTTCACCGAGACAGAGTTTGGAGTAAAAGTGTCTGCCTACTGTGGGGTCAAAGGAAGACTTGCCAAGTACAGAACTTTTAGTTTGTATATGGCTTAGAAGCATCTGCAACATTGGGGATCTAGGGTAAAGACATAGCCACTTACAGAACTTTTAAAGTCAGGACACCTTCAGAGTGAAGTGTAGAATGTTAAATGTGCTAAACATTTCTAGAGAGCATCTACAAACAGAGTTTCGAAGAAAGGTGTTGTAACCAAATGAATGACCAAGTATAGATTTGGGAGCAAGAGGTGGGAGACCCCCATCTGGAGTAACCACGTTTACCTCTCCGGGTTCAGTTTGGGTACCTATGACTCTCTCAGACACTTGGCCAGTGTCTGGAGAAAGCACCCAGATGTGGGATTTTGGATTTTCCTTGAGAACTAGAAAGTGCTCATGGGTAGTTTAGGGAGCCACCATCAACCTCCATGCCATATGGAAAAGTGTCCTAGTACTGGCCGGGGTGCCATGTCAAGGAATAGAAGAGAAGTGTACCAGTTCGGTCCATGTGTGCCCAGATCCATTCAGAACCTGAGGATTCGTAGTGAAGAAATGTGCTCTCTACCTCTGTAATCTGCATTACCAGCGAGTGTATCCCTGTGGGGGTCCATCTTTGCTTTGTTATTCTCTGTATTATGTGAATAAAAGCCACACTCTAGAATCCCATCCTGGTTTGGACATTTCAGTTATTGCTCCCAGTGTCTGGATTTACGTGGGTGCCCTGACCAGAAGTACAAACCTAGCACAATGCTGAGCAAACGTTTTCTCCCAGGGACCCAGGTTGTTGGCCACACTCAAATGGTCCCCCAGGTGTGAGCCAGGTAGATGCCACACTTGGTTTGCCTGCCTGAAGGATGGCAGGATCAGTAGTAGAAGTATTGCGTCCACACAGAGTTCTGCAAAAGATAACTTGTAGTAACTACCCCCACCCCTCTCAGTGGCGCCTAGATGTGAGAGGAGCAGCCCTGATGGTAGAAACAAAGGGGGTCAGTAGGGGAAGGGTACACCAAGAAGTGCAAAGTGATGCACTCAGGGAATAAAAACCTGAAACAGAGTACTGGACAGGAAGGTGTTCAGCGGGACACAACATCAGAGGAAAAGGACCTAGGAGTCATCATCAGTGACTCTCTGAAACAAACCAGCCAGAGTAACAAGGCCTTCAGCAAGACTAACAGGATGACAGGGTGCATTGGGAGAGGGTTTGGCAGTAGGAAGCAGGAGGTACTGCTACCTCAGTATAGGTCAAGTAGTAAGACCAGATGGCATATTGTGCCTAGTTCTGGAGTCCTCCCCTTAATAAGGGCAAGGGCAAGCTAGAGACAGTACAAAGCAGGGTGAGTAAGATGATTCAGAGCAGGAAGGAAGATCCTATGAGGATCATCTAAAGCACTGAATATATATTCACTCAAAACCAAACGAAAGAAGGGGAAATGATTGAGACCTTTGAGTTCCTGAAAGGAACAAAAAAGGTAAACTGTGAAGAGCTATTTACTAGGAACAGAGAATGCAGGATTTAGGGTCATAAGGGGTGGTTAATGGTGGAAGATTTAAAAAAGAAGTGAGGAAGTATTATTTTACAGAAAGAGTCATTGAGCAGAGGAATGGTCTTCTGGCAGAGGTGGTGAGTGCCCGAACTATAAACAGCTTCAGACAGCTGGGATACAGCTAAGGGCATAGTAGTTACTAAGCAAAATGACAGAGGTGGAAACAAGGACAACAAATGGGGGAACTGGATAAGTGTAGACCCCACAGAGACAATAGGTCCTGGGATATGATATGGTAGTATGAGCAGACTAGATGGACCACCAGTCTTTCTGCTGTCATTGTCTATGTTTTTACGTTACCAATACTCTTTGATCTCTCCTTTATCCCCCATCAGTCATTCTCCCTTCCTGGTTAAATCTTGTAACCATCTGCTCCATTCCTACTTTCTGTTTCCTGTTCTTATTCTTCTCCCCTACAGCCATATCCAGTAGAACTTGTTTTCTTGTTCTCCCTGCTCATCTCCACAAATCACATCACTTACGTTATCTCAGACTTTCCTTTCTACTACCACTGTCAAATGCTAGATACCTAACTTTTGTTCTTACTGCAGATCCCCATTTCCTTTCCAATATTCACTACATATGTTCCTCAGTTCCAAATCTTTTGTTCCAACCCATCTCATCTCTGCTGTGTGATAAGAAAAAGCTTTCTCTAATTCTTTTTCCTCTGCCTCCCAAACCTCTTCTACTAAGCACCACCTCTTCTAGGACATTGTAATTGATTGTTGTGGAAGTGGTGTCCAATACAGTATATTCAATTTGAATTTGTTACTCTCAGACCTATTATTTCTTATCTGAGGAGTTACTTCTGCTTCTGGGAACCCCATCCTCAGACAAACTAAACACCTCACTGCTTCTATCATTATGCTCCTGGAGGACAGCAGTTTCTGCCTGAAGACAGCAATTTCCCATTCCTACAAGTTATAGTGCCCCCTGTGAATGTTGTCTATACATTTCTTCAGACTAACTGGCTAATGGTTGATCCTAGATGAGTTGTGTGCTCTATCACAAAATATATCTATACCCAATATTGTTCCATACAGGCTGTAATGACTTTTTGAGTTAACTTCTCTACCTTCCTTGACTGCCTAACTGCCCCAGGTAGGTGTCTGGTCTTAATTAAGTTTCACCTAATTTATCCAAGATTGCAAGTTGTGAGATCTACCCTTCCCAGGAAACAGCTGTGCAAACCTCACACAGATAGGAATAGAGTCACAGTCAGTAAAACCAGGTGGGATTAAGGTTTCATATAGAAAGCATATGTTCAGACCTCACCTAAATAGGGGCAGAAACAGTCTATAAATTGCTCAAGCTAAGAGCTTACCCAGATAGCATATACCCAGCCTTCATCCAGATAGGAGACAGCCACAGTCAGTGAGCTTGAATGAGCTTTAAGGCCTTACCCAGCTAGTATATATGTGGGACTCACCCAAACAGGCAAGCAGCCACCTTCCATGAAATCCAGTATATTTTATGAGACCTAAATTAGTCAGATATGTTACAACCAAGCACAGCATCGTACTATATGCTAATAGTGACTATATAAATAGAATTACATTGTCACTGTTGCATTTGTGTTGAGAATTAAGATCCCAGAGGTAATTAAGCTGGAATATTTCTAATTACAATGTGTTCTTACCACATCTTCTCTAGTCATTTGCTCCCCACTACCTCCCAAGACATCCACAAGATTCCACAGGTGTTTTCAATACATATGCTGTGCTAGCTGGGCAGAAGGCTGAGGCACTGAGCGCTTACCTCATCCATGCCAGCAGCCCAGGTTCAGGAACCAACTCAGACTGTGGGGGCAACCGATGGGGAGAAAGGATCAAGCATCCCAACCGATGCTCTCCTTCTCTAGGGAGAGGACTGCCAGCTCTGCTGCTCTACTGCCACCTGGGGACCACAGGTGGCAGTGCAGCAAGAGTGGCTAGTGGGGGACATTGGGAGATGCCGCACACCACACTCTCATGTGAGGATGTGCTTGGCACATCCCTGACCCGACATCCTGGGGCTCAGGAACAAAAGGAAAACACTCCCTGACAGCAGGATGAAACCACTTGGTCCATAGGCCCTGCAACTGGCTACTCAGGTGTGGTCCTCTAACCAGATCCCAGTCTGTGATGGGAAGGTAAGGGCAGTTCTGTCACCCCCCAGTGGGAGAAAGCTCTGGGAACAAGGAGGGACCACAAAGTCCTAGGGGATGCCAGGGTGACAGGGCTGGGACCAAGGTTGGGCAGAAGAGAGCCATCAGGAGAGCAGGAGGAAAAAATGTGCTGTGAAGTTTTAGGCTACTCAACAATATATGCAAAACTCTTGAAGGGTTTTCTGTGGAGAGGGAAGGGTTGGCTCTGTGTCAGATCAGAACCCCAAAATGCTTGGCTCTGAAAGTCAAAGTCATATGTGGCTTGAGATTGATATGACCTAGTCCAGCGTATAGTCTAGGTTCTGATTTCCCAGTGACCTGGTTCTGGAACAGTCAGCATAATGTAAGTGATTTTGAAACTTACTCTTGTAAAAATTGAGAAACTGGTGGGAAAAGACATAAAATAACCATTTTAAAAATGAACGGACACAAAGAAAAGACTTGTAATGAGGTAATGGGGCAACCTAATTTGGTCATTTAACAAAGGCTGGATTTGTCTCTGAACTGGTTCTTATTCAATCTAGATTTACCTATTTAGGTAAACCAGAGTAAATCAGAATCTTCTAGAAACAGGAACGGGGATGGAGAGAGGATCTCAGATTTAGAAGTGAGTAGCCATCTGGGACCAAGCGACCACCAAACCGTGTGGCTTACAATAAACACAGCTGTATAGTCAAGCCATACAAAAGCAAGGGTGTTGGGCTTTAGGAGGGATGACTCTGGCAAAATAGTAGAGTGCCTCAGAAAAGCACTAGCAAACAGGCAAGAAGGAGGGGTGGAGGAACAATAGGGAAAAATCAAAATTGCCATCACAGAGATAACAAGCCTTTGTGTAAAGCAAATCAACAAAACAAACAAAGGAAAAAGCCACTATGGTTCTCAAAAGAGGTGGCAGGGAAGGCCAAGGGAAAAAGGATAGCATTCAGGAAATATAAGGAAATACAGAAGGAGCAGGACAGAGAACTATGTCAGCTAAAGCAGAAGGAGACAGGGAAGGCAGTCAGAATAGCAAATGCCCAAACTAAGAAAAGATAGCCAATACTGTTAAAGGGAGATAAAACCTTTGTAGGTACATCAGGGAGTGAAGGAAGACCAAAGGAGGGATAGTGAGGCTTAATAATGGGGAGAGGAAGTGGGCAGAGGGTGACTGTATAAAAGTCGGGATACTGAATGAATACTTCTGCTTAGTATTCACAAAAGAAGAGGTGGAGGTACCTAAACGTAAACCTTTGTCAGTGTCAGTGGCTCAGTAGGTAGCACACTCACCTCCGAGGCTGGGAGATCAGAGGGCTGTGGGTTCAGTTCCCACATCTGGCACTTGGGTTAATATCACAATACTGACACTGTAGTGCAGCATGAGAGAGGTGCTGAATTTCTGAGGTGGTGTCTTTCAGATGAGACGTTAAACTGAGGTCCTATCTGCCTGGAATGGTGGTAGTTCAGGTGGATGTTAAAGATCCCATGGCACTTATCAAAAAGAGTAGGGGAACTTTTATTGAAAAAGAGGACTCCAAAACAAGCAATGAAATAGGTACACAAAACAAATATACTGTACACTAGAACATAATTTTTCAGCAGCAAAAATAAACAAAAACAACAAAGAAAATCATCATAACAGCCATGCCCCACAATTAACCCATAAAAAAGTACATTTCACACGGCCATGTATATGAAAATCAGTCTCATAAATAGTTCATAAAGTAACAGTAATATTAGAAAGGAGTTCCTCAAATGAAACTGTACGCTGTTGAGTAGACCAAAAACATCTAGATTGCCCTATATAAAAACGAAGAAAAGAAAAAATTAATAGCAAAGTGTCAGCAGGATACTTAGACCATTCACCCTTATGTGCACCATACAGCATTGTACCATAGGAAAGAGATAGAAATAAAGGTTCATTCCATTTCACTGCTAAATAGGCCCAAAAAGCTTGGACATAGGGACATTGTAAAAAAAGATGTTCTTGTGTCTCTAACAAGGAGACACAAGACGCATGAGTACAACATCTATCACTAAGTTCTTTGTGTTTATGTGAGTTACCCACTGGTAATCTCTCATAAGAACTCAGCCAAACACTATCCCAAATAAAGTCTGGCAAATGTCTTGAAAGCAACAAAAGAACATGTTCTTGGGACTGAGAAGGACAATCTGGAAAAAGCAAAATATGAGGAAAATCAGAGGAAACAATATAATTATACAATTGTTTTCTATGCATAATTTCCAAGTGAGAAATGGAAACTTTCCATTTCAATAAATGACAAAAAATTTCCAAACCATATTTGGGAAAGAGGGAAAGTCTAGCAAAGGAAGTGGACTTACCCAGTTTCCAAAGGGGTAAACCTTTCAAAAACTACAACCTGACATAAGGAAACCAAACCCTCCAACCAGGGCGTAGTAGAGGACTTAAATTATATGAAATAAAAATACTAATAAAAAATGCCACTGGATGAACCATTCCCACTCCACCTTGTCTTATACCCCTGTAAGTGTATCCCCGTTTAATGGGATTCAATCTGCTTCCCCAAAAAGCTTGAAAAAAAACATTAAATAGGGCAGTAAAGAGAGACACCGGAGGTGGAAACACATAACTAATACACAAAAAATAGGCACCATCAAGGTTTTAATAAGCAGGACCACGTTTTCTTTTAGCAATTTGTTTACCTTTTCCATCTAGCAACCAATAACTGAGCAGTATTCAATTTACGAGACCACCATAGACACCATATCACCGCCACTGAATTCAATTCCCAAGATAGTTATCGGATCTTTAGAAATTGCAACACCAGCAAGAGTACCAGAATCCGGTATAAAAGAATTACCTAAAGGAAAACCTCTACTCTTTACATAATTAATCTTAGAACCAGAAGTACTAGAGAAGAGAGTCAGCACATCACCCACAATAGGACCTTCAGTGACATCAGAAAGACAAAGAACCAAGTCATCTGCATAGGCTAAAATCTTAACGGGAGAGACACTGGCATCAATACGTACTCCTGCCAAACCAATATGGGTACTAATCATACGAAGCAAAACATCAATAAAAAAGACATACAAAACCAGGCTCAAAGGGCATCCCTGCCGCACACCCCTTCGCACTGCCACCAGATTACCAATCCAGCCATTCACATTCGGAAGAAGAAAAGTGAATGATATAGTATCTTGATCCAATCTATAAAACCTTGTGTAAACCATAGGCACGAAGCACGAAAACAAAACTCATGGGAGACACGGTCAAAGGCCTTCTCCTGATCAAGATTAAGAATATAACCATTCAAGAGACCAGACCGAAGTAGTAAAAGTTCACGTAATATCAATAAATTATCATACTGAGTCCTACCTGTATAGAACATGTTTGGTGGGCTTATCAAGTTGTCTACAAACAAAGATAAATGACGAATAAAATTTTACTCAGAATTTTTACATCTGTGTTCAGTAAACTTAACGCTCTCCAATTTGCAAATCTGTCTTCATCCTTTTACAAAGTAAAACAACCAATGCCATAGTCATTGAGGTGCTAACACTGAAGTAGACAACATCTGGTTAAATACCTGTGTCAAAACAGGAACCAAATCCTCCTGAAAGGTCTGGTAAAAAGCAGCACCAAAACCATCTGTGCCAGGAGAGAATCCACATTCAGTGCAAACATAGCTCACGTAATTCAGATTCAGTAATATCACATAACAACTGCTGACCGTCAGCTTTAGATAACTGTGGTATCTGTAAGGAATCAAAATCAATTGAGCCATACAGAACGTCATCATCTTTCTGATATAATGAACCCAAATAACTCCCAACTACGTCAAGCAATGCTGAAGGAGCTGTGACCAAGTCACCTGTTCCCGAAGCCAACACCGTGATTAAACATTGACTTACCCGATCCTTACAGTCTTGAGAGGGATCCAACGCACCCTTATGCAATTTCAAACCAAATCTGTGTTCATGGTTCAAAGATTTGGCTCTATCATATCTATATTCAAACATACGTGTTTTGACATGTCTAATTTGAACACTGTAATCAGTCCTCTCAGCTCCGTTAAAGAAATCAACTCTGTAATTGAGATTGAGACATAAATACTCAAATACTGTGATGTGACATTCGATCGAGAAAAGATTGAAAAAAGATTTCCAATCTTTCTTAGTGTCTTCCCACCAAGAAGCAGCATCATCATAGAGGTCAAAAACAGAAAGTCGAGCACTCAATTCCTTCTTCCAAGCCTTCTTAAGAGACTCCTCAGCCAAAAGGTTATTAAACTGATGTTTAAATAAATAAATAAAAGAGAGGAGTTTAATCTCCACAGATTCTTTTTACATCGAGGAGTACCTGCCCAAGTCAAACAAACCGTCAGTGACTTATGATCCGAGAATTCCCAAACCGTAAAAATGAGGTGACCTGTAAAATAACTGAAAGAAAATTAGATCAATCCTAGTAGACTGAGAGTTTTTAAAAATGTATTACCGCCAGCAGAATAAACACTACAGTAGGCATCCTTAAGCAGGCAGTGTCCAAAAACTGTAATAGCTTATTAGAGTCACAGAATAATTTTGATGTTTTCAACCCCTATCTGTAATACTAAGGCACAATTAAAATCACCAGCCCAAACAATCAAACGAGAAGTATGCAGATAGGGTGAATGTCCTGAAAAGAGCAACACATAGTGCCTTGGTCTGTGGAGCACAAATGTTGATTAATCTAAATCTTTCACCCCAAACATTTATATCCAGTAGTAAAGCTCTACCCAGGCAAATGTCTACCAATTTGGAAACCTTCAATGCCGAATTAGTAATAATACCCCAATACCCTCACAAAGGATTCCCCATTAGACCAAAAAGAAACCCCCGAAGACCATAGGTTACGAGCACGTTGCACTTCACAAATAGTATTTAGTCTTGTATCCTGAAGACAAAACACATCACTGCTCAGTTGTTATAAACAAGACAAAGTAGTAACCATCTTCTTATGATTCTTTATACTATTAACATTAATAGATGAAATAGTTAAAGAATCCATAAATATGATGAGAAAAAAAGAGAGATAACAAGCAAAGCTTATGAAAAGAATAAACTACAAATCATGAAACTTTTGAAACTCGTCTACATTGAGAACGTCTAGGAAGACCATCAACCGGTGTCACTTCTCCATCATCACCCTCTGAAAAATTATCTGTGACTACAGAAGTTCTAGAAGAATGGTCAGAGTCCTCACTTTCAGACTCTTCTCTAGCTACTAGAACTGCGAAGCTGTTACCCACTTTCCATGACTCAGAAGTATCACCACTGGGTAAGGCCATAGGTATATGTCGAGTAGGAATAGTCTTCCCTGATCTATGTTGTTTCTTAGCAGTAACCTTTTTAAAAGGAAAAACAGGGGAGGGAGGAGGGGGCATCTCAGAGTCATCAGATCTATCTCGTAAAGACAAGTCAGATGCAGAGGGCAGAGGGAACGACTACAGGAGGAAGCAGGGCAGTTTGATCAGGTAAACTGACTAAAACAGTATCACCCAGACCTACATCCACAACCTCTAAAGTATGTCTACTAGGGTCCGGAGACATAGGACATATACCATCACCACTAGGGGGTGTTTTAGGAAATGAATCCATATGTTGAGCAACAACAATCAAGCCCTCCTGAGAAGGACAATCTTCCCTATTATGGGATGCCCAAGGACATTTGGCATATCCATGTCCGGTTTGTTCACATAAATTGCATTAAATAAATTAAGGCAAGTAGAGCCTGATGACCAAATTCAAAACAATGAGGACAACGAGGGGTGTCACAGACCATATTAAGATGTGTCCTGGAACCACATTTAAAACAGGACTTAGGCTGACCGAAATAAAACAAATTACCCCTATCCTTCCCTAAGAAAAACTATTGGGTAGGTGCTGAGACCCACTATTCAGAGCAAAAAGTTTTACAATTTCCAACCCCCATTCCAAATCCTTTCACTATCAAGAATTGGTACAGGTCTATCCAAAACTTCACATCTTTTACATAACCAAAAAAGAATATCTTCTATATGAACCCCCTCATTACGAGACATGATAGTAATCAACTTAACAGACGGTTTGGTTAAAGGTACAGCTAAAAAGGGAATCCAGAGAGGAGAGTTCTTAACAGCGTGATAAGTCGTCCAAAAGTGTTCTAAACCTGAAATAGTTTTAAAGCTAATATCATAGTTCGAGTTACCAATATGAATCAGTGCATAAATATCCAAAGACATAAACTTCAGAGATCCTTTAAGCAAAGCTTTTGCAATATAAAGTCAATCTGGCTGATCTTCCAAGCCTCCCTTATAAATCAAACATACAGCATTCCTACGGGGAGCAGGCTCGCCCTTATTAGAAAATAAATCTGAAAGTTTAAAGGGGGGGGACCCTTATCAGACTTCAATGGGTCAGGGACAGTTGTTTCAGGAGCAGGAGGCGAAATAGACGGCTGTACATCAGGTGTAGAAACCCCTTTAACTACTGCTGCTGAAAAAGGTGGGTTAGGTTGCAATGATATAGAAGCAGTACTTTGTAAAGCAAATGAAGCCGCAGTGCCAGCAGTAGGAGAGTGATAGCATTTCACCTCCTCATCATTGGGGTCCGGTGTCCATTTGCCATCAGCATGTTTTAACCACCCAGCCGCCGTTATCGCTTTTTCAGGGGACCAACCTTCATGAGTGTTAGGAGGTAAAGGAGAAAGGGAAGTCTGCACAGTGGGAGAAAGCTGCGTAACAGATAGAGTCTCAGTCAGAACATCACCCGCGCCTTGAGTCATATCACCCTCCATCCCAGCTGAAACCGTAGACCCAGAAGGCACAATATCCCCTTGTAATACAATACCAGTCATTCCCAACTGCTTTGTGGTGAGCAGAGGTTTCGGTAAAACAGGACTAGGCTTCGTAGCAACTGCACCCTGTCGACTGCAATCCTCAGAAATCCGGGTAGACATGCTCGCTTCTCCAGACAGTTGCAGAGGTGTCGACACACACATCGAGGAGTCGAAATCCATGTCACTAGGCAGCGACCAGGAAGTAAGGGGAGCAGGTAGAGCTGAAGCAAGGGAAACGGAGCGCAATGTAGCTATTTCATGTAACAACTGCGTTTTTCGACGCGTACATCGCTCCTCAGCAGAAAGCACATCTTCCAACAGACGTTCCTTTTCGGTAAGCTCCTGTACCATGCCCTTTCTCATACTACTCATTTCCAGAGACTTAACCACATCAGGTTTCACTGCCTCAGATGTAACAAAAAATTCCACAGGCAAGGAAGCCTCCTGGAATTCAGCAACCAGACCAGTAGCCTCTTGCTCAATAGGAGCAGGAGAAGAGGCCCACTCCCCTGTCCCAGACACATCCATCTCCTCCGAAGGCAGAGCAGAAGTGGCCATCTTCCGTCTGACAGCCAAAGGTTCCCCCTCTGACGAGTAGGGGAATTTCCCCGGTGTCCTGGCCAAATTTCCCTCATTCACTAAAAATACCACCAACAGCTTAATCTGGTTCAAGATCAGTTGGCACTGATCTGTATCCCCTTCCCACGGGTCATGCCTGAAAATAGGCAGGATTTGTCTAGTGCACTTACCCGGTCAACAAAAACTAAATAAAAATAAAATAAATAAACCAAACAACAGAAACACTCTGGATAGTGGGGTCGATGCCAGTCCATTCACAGAAGAAAGGGTTCTGAAAGAACTTTTAAAACTGAAGGTGGACAAAGCAATGAGCCTGATGGGATTCACCCCAGAATTCTAAAAGAACTAAGAGTAGAACTAGTAACACCTCTGACTACCCTCTTTAACAAATCATGGGAGGATGGGGTGGTACCTGATGACTGGAGGAGGGCGGATATGATTTCACTTCACAAAGGTGGGAGCAGGGCAGATGCAGGAAACTATAGACCTGTTCGTTTGACCTCAGCGGTAGGGAAAATGATGGAATCACTTCTGAAGGAAAGAAATGTTGAGTACCTAGAGGTCAACGGGGCACAGGACCCAAGGCAGCATGGATTCACAGCAGGAAGGTCATGTCAGACAAATCTAATAGATTTCTTTGACTGGGTGACCAAAGTAGTAGACCAGGGAAGGTCTGTGGACATGGCCTACCTAGACTTTAGCAAGGCATTTGACACAGTCCCACACAAAAGATTAATATACAAGTTAGCCAGCCTTGGAGTGGGTCCCAAGGTGGTAGCTTGGGTAAATAATTGGCTGGACAACAGTACACAGAGGGTAATAGTAAACGGAGTCCACTCTGAAGAAAGGGATGTTATTAGCAGGGTACAGCACAGTTCAGTACTGGACCAGTCCTTTTTAATGTCTTTATAAGTGACATTGCAGAGGGACTGGAAGGAAAACTATGCCTTTTTGCAGATGACGCAAAGATCTGCAACAGGGTTCATACACAAGGTGGGGTGGAAAGGATGAGAAGGGACATGGCAAGGCTGGAGGAATGGTCAAATGTATGGCAGCTTATATTAAATGCAAAGAAGGTCAAACTAAAGCACCTGGGAAACAAAAACCCAGGGGAAGAGTACACAATGGGGGGATGCGATACTAACAACAACAAAAATGGAAAGGGACCTGGGGGTAGTCATATCAGATGACCTAGAGGTGGGCAAGCAATGTGAGAAGGCAGTAGAGAGGCTGGGGGGATACTGGGATGCACAGGGAGAGACATCACCAGTAGAAAGCAGGAAATTGTTATCCCTCTGTACTGACAGTTGGTGAGACCCCATCTGGAGTACTGCATGTAGTTCTGGAGACCCCATCTCCGCAAAAACATAGACAGGATGGAGGCTGTCCAGAGGACGGCAACTAAAATGGTGCAGGGTCTGCACCAGAACACATATGAAGAGAGTCTAAAGGAGCTTAATATATATACCCTCGAGGAAAGGAGGGAGAGGAGGGACATGATAGAAACTTTCAATTACCTCAAGGGAATCAACAAAGTTGAAGAGGGTAGCATCTTTCAGAAAAAGAGATGTACAAGAACAAGGGGCACAATTTAGAGGGGGGATGGCTCAGAGGTAATGTGAGGAAGTATTTTTTCACAGAGAGGGTTGTGGATACATGGAATGGCCTTCTTGAGGATGTCATGGAGTCAAAAAGAGTTGGGGAATTCAAGAATGCATGGGACAGACATAGGGCCATTCTAGTGGGGGTAGGAGGAAGTAGTGTTAACTAAGATCTGAAGCTAATCCATTAGGTAGGAAAAGCAGACTAGGTGGGTCAAGCCGGTCCTTATCTGCTATCAAATTCTATATTTCTATATACTGTAGGTAAGAGTCTGAGCCAGAACCAGTTCACAGCAGAAAATCTCATCCCTATTTTCTGCAGTCCTTATTGCAGAAGTCCTACAGACATTCCTAGGTCAGGTTTCACACCCCTGCTTCTGTGGCACTCACACTTCGGTGGTTGCTCACACAAGGTGATTGCTTGGCCCCATGAGGATTTTATATCGACTAAATAACATGTAATGAGTCTACCCCTGCCTTCACCCTCATGCACCAATGAGTACTTTGTTCCCTTCCCTAAGCACCAGAAATGTAACCACAATTGAAATGTTATCACATTAACAGCTGTGCTGGAAATGTTAGGAAGCAGGGAGTAGTGATCCTGTGGAACAGCCTACCAACAGAGACAGCAGGCATAACAACAGTACTGTACACTTTGTCAAGGTAAGCCTGAGCAAAATTCTGCTTACCAAAGGAAACATAGTATAGTAGGTAGAGAATCATATATATAAGTACATGTTTAAACAGCATATGTATTCATCCCTACCTGTGAGGTATTGGGATACACAATAGTTCAAGAGTCCCTTTGGACCATATATTTACAATGCTACCAAGGAAACATACTTACTGGATATAAAAAGGTAGTGTTATTCATTTTATCAATTGTGATGCAGGTCATTTAAAAGACTCAATAAATTCAACATAGTGATAACACATGATGGAGTATGCAGTTATGTGAGAATAATGAATAATCAAGTGTGTGTTATGAATATTTTTCACACCAGAGGTGTGTGATGATCCATAAATCTCTAAAAGCGAAGCTCAGAGGGTTTATGTGGCATCATACCCGAGTGTGAAAAAATTTGTAAACTCACACTTGTCTATTCATTATTTTTAGGGCTGTGGCAGAGCCTACAGCTCTTCTGTCATCGATCAGACTATAGCTCTAAAACGGCTTTTAGTGGAACTTCCTTTTAGACATTTGTATGTATTCCTCCACAGCTGCAAAATAGTGCACTCCCCTCTGATTTTTCTATTTGCTGCTCTATGTTAAAAGGCATCTGAAGTGGGAGGGGATGCTACTGTATTGTACCTCAGAACTTCTCAGGATATTAACAAAAAAACTTTTTTTTTTGGCTACTACTTCTCTTTTTCCTGGTCTACAGACTGCTTCCTTGTCCCCACATCAGATCGAGGATTCCAGCCACCATCCGCCTCTACCTGGTTGGTTCCAGGCACCCTTATGCCCCGGTGTACCCTCCAGAGAAGGACTGCAGGAGCCCCCTAGACACCCCACGGAACACGGATCCAGCCTGGGTGCCTGGCCACTGGGGCTAAGCTTATGGACGACCATCAAGCCACTCAACTGGGCGCCAGTTTTTGCCCCTCAGAACTGAGGCGGCAATGACATCACCAGAGGGGGCGTATGCATCCACATGCGCTCTCTTCCAGACATCTGCCTCAGCTCCACCCCTGAGTGCAATGAGCATGCAGTCTCCCAGCCTCCACCAGGAGGTGACCACGCACCGACTGCTGTGGACCCCTCCAGAGAAGGAGAGCAGTCCTTCAGATGCTCGATCCTTCTCCTCCCCAGCTGACCCCCAGCGACCTGTGCTCATTCCCGAACACTGGTCCCCGGTGTGAAGCAAGGTGTGTCAGCCAGCACCTCAGCCCTCAGTGCCACCGGGACGGCAAAAAAAAAAAAACTTTTTAAGCTGCTGTTTCTATCATCTGTCCACCTCAGTCTAACAGATTTGCTCTATTTCTTTCAGCAACCTAGGGGTTAACTCATTTTCTCTTGGTGATTTTGTGAATGTGAAAGTCAGACTCAGTGTCAGATTACAGATTTTGGAATTGCAGTCTGTTAGCTATCATTCCTTGAGCAGGACAGGTTGTAGGCAACTGGAAACAGAAGACAGTTTTTTTCTCATTTTATAATATGATGTACTGAGTGTGTAGTTAGTTTCAGGGTCAGGGCCTTGAAGAAAATAATAACATTTATGTATCTCATTCAAGATTCCATCAGGCGGTCAGAAAAAGTCTGAGAGAATTTGTGTAAAAACTAACAAATGAAAAATGCAAAAAATAGCATGCACACTGGTCACTGAGACTGGAAGATCAGAAGGCTGTGGGTTCTATCCCCACACTAGGCATGTGGGTTAAAGAGCTAGTGTACTATCTAAAACTAATATTAGATTTTAAAAACAGTCAACCATTACCTTTTATATTTGAGTTACTTTTTCGTTTCCCTTTGTTTAATTAGAAGATTGTGTACCTGATGTTAATATGCGTGATGTGTGTGGTATATCAAGAGATATCATCATGCCTCGGGTGGTTAGGCATGAGGCTGCAGGCCGAGTACGTCCAACCACCTGAGAAGTGACGATATCCCATGGTATACCACACCCTGGAGTGACTTATTGCTATTATGAATTGAGTTTCAAGTTTTATAAATAAAAAAAAATAAAAGAAACAGGTTTTAAAACATTTTATAAATTGGTTTTTGGGTGGCATAGGAGTACATTTTGAAAAAATAGTTCTCAGACAGTAGAGAGCAAGGAGGCTGATGGTGCCGGAGCTTTTTTGAAGCCATGATGATGTAGCCCGATATCATCACGGCTTCAAAGAGCTCTTGGCCAATCAGATTCCTCTATTTATGATCCTCAGTTCATAATTAAGCAATATATCATGACAAGATGTGGGTTATGCTAGGATTTACCATGCCTGGTGTGTTGTTTGGTCATGAGGTCACAGGCCGAGTGAGCAAAACACACCAGGTGTGGTAAATCCTAGTATTATCCACACTCTGGAGTGGTATATTGCGATTATACAGTGTTCTGTGAAAAAATAATTTTTAACAGAAATGTTCACTTTATTGGTTTTAAGTTTTTCCTTGATTTTTTTTTTTTTTTGTAATATCCTTCTTCTGTGTTTAAATAGTATCTTGTTGCTAGGTAGATTAGTGCAGGTGTGGGTACCCCCACCCCCGCTCGAGACTACCAGAGACAATGTTGCTGGTATGTTTCTTTTTCTTTTCTTTTTTTTTTTCTTTTATAGACTGACAGTGTGGTTGACTCGGAGTTGCTGCTCACTTTGAGCTGTGTGCTGTGCATGTGGTGGTAGTGCTAATGGATGTCATAGACAGGACGTGTTTATGGGTTCTGTCGTGAGTCCCTGGCCCCTAAATCCCAGGCAGCTGGGTAGGCCCTTCTGTTTGTAGAGAGGATCCCCCTTTTTCAAGAACTCATGAGCAGGTATAAGGGTTTAGGAAGAATCACCAACCTTCCTTTTCCCAGTGGGAGGGTGGAAGCTGTAGTTTCAAGTTTCCTTGACTCTGCACTACGTTCAGTGTTTGAAACCCACTACAAGCACTGGCTACTTCTTGCCTAAGTAGTTTGCTATGATAGCTGAGCAATAACATCTTTCAAGGCACACAGTCATTTCAAAACCCTTCTGTTAAAATGTTAGATCACACAATAAGACCCCAGGCAGAGTTGATAAGAAAATCATAAAAGTTTACTTAAAATACAAACAATACAGACAATTCTACAGTTTGGAAGAACTTTGAAATGTAGACAATAACAAAAATAACACTGGATGGTTTACAAAAAACACTAGATACTGTTATTCTAAATTATACCTTGTTTTGATGTTAGAGTCCAGATAAGATTTTAAATGTCCTTGTAGAGATAAATCCTTAAGCAACAGTTTTGTAGCAAGTTTGTATTCCAAGTCAGTTCTCTGAAATGTCCTTTTTAAAAGGCTTCAGGTGCTTCCTTGGTGAATAATCTTGGTATCCAAAATTCTGACTTAAAATCAGAATTTTCTATTGAATATGTGAAAAGTCTAATTTCCACACACTCAGGTCTGGTTTTACAGATTTTTCCTGGCCTACACATATACTTTCTGGTGTAAAAGTATATACTAGCTTGGTCAGGTTAACAGACTCAAAACTCAAAACTGTTCAACTGCTCTGAATTCAAAATGTGTGCCTGATAATATATGTGATGGACGTTTTTAGGACACGCCCACATTTGTTCCCTCTGGGGTGGAGTTAATGGTTTCAAGACAATACAGATATTAGGATGAAACCGTTTGCCTTTTCCTGCAGGTGTCACTGTGGTTCCATGTCAGGTTCCATGTCAACCCCAGTGACATCTGGTCAATGCATTTGTCTTAACCTCTGACCCCTTAGGTCATCCCCTTACCTCTTCCTGTCATGGAAAGCTACCGTGGGATATGTTATACCTTCCCGGGCCATATACCTGTCTCCCTTATCTGGAGACATAACAGAGCCATGCTAGCCTTTATAGAAATTCTGGCTATTTTGTAGTTTCTACTAAGGAGCCCTGTTAAAGGGGCAGTGTCTTAATTCCAAAGTACATTATAGCCTATGCAATATGAACCCACATAAATGGATCTAGGCCTGTAATGTGACAGGTCCTGGTTTTAGTAAGAACAACACAACAGTGTGACTTGGAACTTTCTTTGTTTTTTTTTTAACTCTTATTGGAAACCATTTAGTGCCTGTAGTTGATCAGTTGCAGTTCTGAGGGATTGCTGGGGATTGTGGAACCTTGCAGTGGACTTTGGGAGCAGAATAAACAGTTAAGAGGTGAGCAGGGAAGAAAGGGTTTCAGGAGAAATACTTGAGAAAACTATTTTAAAAGATCCAATGTGGCTTTTGCTTGTGTTTACTTTTTTTTTTTATTCTTAACATGGTTTGAGGGTTTAGAGCGGAATGGTCGGCACTGAGAACTGTGGAGTTCTGAGTCAGCATCTCGCTGTTGCCATCCTGGGTTGATCTCCTGCTGAGTGATTTTAGGGTGGGTTGTTGATGCAGCTGAATGGCAGCTAGCATCTTTTCCCATTAGTATATAGTAGAATTTACAACTGGCAAAAGGTGCCAATTAGCCAATCAGATTCAAGAATTCTCAGCCCCCATTGTATAATCACTTACAAAACTGGGAAGGGATTTTGGCCATTCTGAATAGTTGTTAGCCATGCATTAGAAGTGTCTAACATACAGCTAAAAACTAGTCATCATCAGCTGGATGCAGAACTTCTTAGAAAACCTTGAGCTTTCTCAGAATTTTAAATGGCAAAAGCTGCCACCCCCACCCCCAATTCAGCAAGACTGCACAATTTTATTCACTCACAAATTCACAACAGTTGCTTGTTACTTTGCCTGATGCCGACTGCCAAAACACATATATAACAAAAGAAAACTATTGTTTTGCATCTGTCTATATATGTAGCGAAGTTACAATGCCTCCCCGAGACATCTAATCCCTCCTTTAAGTGTACTACCCAGCCCTGCAAGTCCTCTTATTATGCTCTTTTCAGTGTAAACCTGCTGCAACAAAATCAAAGAATGAATGCACATAAGACCATTTATATTCTTTTTATTTTTCCAAATCATTCCTCACAATTTAAAGATCCTTGCTGAGATCAAGTCTCCAGCACAAGCATGTTTCCTCCCACCCGTCTATCGCTTCTGTCATGACTCAGCTACGTATCTCCAGGATACAGAAGCCTGACTGAAACATAAATCAGCAAAATACTGACCAAATATGTGTTTATTAATCTTTCTGACCTTGGTGCCAAATACAGGGGAGGGGACTGAGGAGCCAAGGTGGCAGTTGTATAGAAGATCAGACCACCATCTGATCTATGCTATTAGGGTAGCACTTCAGTTACACTTGCCCACTGGCGTGACTCCATCAGGTTGGCCTGGTCAGTTAGTTTTATTAGTTAATTTGAGTTGGGGTTTGCCCCATCCTGCGTTAAAAATTGGTGGGTGGGGCAGAGTCCCCAAATCGAATAAGCTGACAAATCCTCACTTACGCACGCTTGCCACCATGTCGGACTGTAAGTTATTTTTTATTAGTTTATTTAAGTTGGCAGGCTTCACCCCAACACTCCTCCCATGTTAAAAAAACAAAGCGGGGTGTGGGGGGCAGAGCCCACCAACTCAAATAAACTGACAAAAATGAAAGCAACAGCATCAGTATAGTGCATCGTGCACATGATGAAACTATGCTGCATTCTCTGTAGCTTTACGTGATGCTAAAATTGGTGGTCCATTATTCTACAAATGCCACCATGGCAGCCACATAAACTCTGCACCAACTGCCAGCTTAAGCACATACCTTTCAACAGCATGCTCTCTACCTTCACTCTCTCTCATTTTATTTCTGTGGCATCTGGCTAATCTCACTCCTGTCCCAATCAAAATGAATCCCACACAGTTAGCTCATGTAAACTTTTTTTTTAAACAAATGCACTTGCCAGCAATGCATTCACCAGGCTTCTCATTGCTGTACCACTCTAGCACTGCTGATTTCTGGAGATCTTGAAACTCTCCCTTGTGTGTCCATGAAGGTACAAAAATAGCAAAACAAAAAAAAAACACTTGCTCACTGGCCAGCCAGCAACCTCGCTGTCTTGGTATCGCTCAAAAGAACAGTATGAAAAAACTACAACTATGGAAGCCTACTAACGTAAAAAAAAAAAACATCTGAAAAAGCATTAAGCATGTAGGCAGAGGGACTATTGTATGGAAAATTCATACATAATTTGTATTTTTTTATTATTTTAAACTATTAATTTAAAATGTAATATTCATGTAAAATAGACAGTCCCATTTTATAAGTGCAATAAGACACTCCAGGGATGTGCATTAGACAATTCTAAAGCAGGAGCTGAAGACACTTGGCCTGTGGCCTTATGCCATACTATGCCACTGACCATGTGGTAGAACTGTCAAATGCACACCCTGTCGTGTCGTATTGCTTACATAAGGATGGCAGATGTTTAATAAGTCTAGAATTCTCAGTGGTCCAATATAACTGCAGTTTATGAAGTCAGATATTACTGTTTCTGTATTGGCAAGTCATTCTGCATGCAGAAACCACATATAAATCACATGCTATTGATAATACTTTGTGTAGTTTGCAATAATGTTAAGAATTAAATATTTTTTTTCTGCAGAGGTGCCCAAAATTCTTAATATCACAGTTGGATATGACAATAGTGCTGGCTACAAGGCCTCTGTATAGCTGAAGGAATACCACTGCCTACCATTAACTGGCTTGACCCTGAACACAGAATTTGCAACTCTGTCACAAGAATTGTTCATAAACATCAGATCATAGAAGAGCTGCATCACTTGATGGAGGATGGAAAATACATGTGTGTGGCTGATAATAAACATGGCAGAGATGTAGCCAGTACCTATTTCTTTGGATTTAAGCCAGCAGGTCCTTCTTATATTTTTATCATTCTTTGCTCTGCACTTGGACTGAAGCTTCTTCTATTTGTAATAACAGTGGGAGTCATTGCCTACTGCAGAAGAAAGGGTATGTGTACAACATAGTTCTTTTATTTCATAAAGTGTAGTGACTTGTATTTCCTACTCAACAACAGTTATCTTAGTTAAAAATATGCTTGCATTAATGAGACTGATTATAATGTTTTACAAAATGTCATGGATACATGAAGCCTTCAGACTGGCTGAAAATGTCACCTGACAGTAATTGTTTACCACATTTACATGTAAATAGACACTTTTGGGATGTGTAATTATGCACCACACTGCACTTTCTTAGTTGTGTTCAAAAGGCACTAGGTGCAATACCTCAACGTATGCAGTTATTGGCCCATAGTTACATACCCTGCTGTATCTTATTGCTTATTGTATCCATGTGGCTCAGTTGGTAGCACACCTCCTCTGGCCAGAAGATCATGGGTTCTAGTCTCGCACCAAGATTGGGCTTCTGCCATAAACACTGTTGCTGGCATTCGAGTGCAGTACTAGGGGACTCTGTACTGTCAGGGTGTGCTGTCCTTCACATGAAATTGCACCCACTTCTGGAGTCCTCACCTAAGAAATGACAGGGACATGCTGGAGATGGTGCAACACAGAGTGACCAAGATGATTCAGGGCCAACAGTGCAGATCTTATGAGAAGATCATCTCAAAGCACTGAATGTGTACTCGCTTGAGACCAGGCAAAGGGGGAATATGATGGAGACCTTCAAGTTCCTGAAGGGAATATACAAGGTGAACTGTGGGAATGATGTAGCATGAGTATAGAGTGAAGAACTCAAAGTAATGAGTGTAAACAGAGAATGGGAAGGTATAAGAGGGATGTGAGGACGTTCTAGTTTATGGAAAGGGTGGTGGAGCCATGGAACAGTCTGCCAGAGCAGGTGGTGGGTGTCAAGACCATAAATGGTTTCAAGCATGGCTGGGACAGAGTGAAGTGTTTGCTTGGGTCAGTAGCAGTATGGAGGGGAGCAGAGGGGTGGACTGGGAGGAATAAAATCCTGCATGGACAATACAATCCAGGGCAAATAGGGAACTCCAGGCAGATCAGATGGACCTGTTGACTTTTTCTGCTGTCGCTGTCTATGCTTCTTTGTTTCTAGGAAATGTTAAACCGAGATCTCTTCTTTGCTGTCCTGGTTAGTATCCAGGTGGAAGTAAAAGAATCCAAGGCACTTTTCACAAGAGATGAGGATTTCTCTAATGTCCTGGCCAACCCTTCCCTTCACATAAACCTAGTTTATACAAAATATTTACATTTTGATTCCTTGATCACCACCTCTTTTTACACACATACTTTTTTTTTTGCCTCTTCTGACTCTGGATGGCCCCCATCTGTTGTGCCGACCCCATCACCCAGGTGTCCCTGGAACTTACCTGACCTCCCATGTTCCTCCAGAGCTTTTCCTCTCTGGTGAGGTGGTGGGGCCCCTCATCCCCACCACACACAGATCCAGTTTGGGAGGCAGGGTCTGAGTAGCCAGGTGAAGGGCTTGCAGGTAGGGTTGGCGTCATCAAGCTGTGGGGGCTCTTTTCCTGTTTTTCTCATTCTTCTTCCTCCAGACACCCATATAAGGGCACACCAAGCACATGCACACACAAGGTGTGCATGGTGTAGCTCAAGTAGACATCCCTCCACCCACAAGCCACACCAGCTCACTCCCCTGTGGTCAACCAGGTGGTAGTAAAACAGCAGAGCTAGCTGCCCTCCCTCCCCACCCAGAGGAGGAGCACATTCTTTGGGATGCTCAATCATCCTCCCCGCCAGCCTCTGATGATCCACACTCATTTCCAAACACGGGTCAATGGCACCGTGAGCAGTACTGATACCACTGCACCAACAGCTTCTCAGCACATACATATATCTTAAAAAGTGGAGTACTGCTCATAGGTTTAATTACTAGTGTTTCTTTGCTGACCATGAAAACAATCACTAAACTGTTATCTACAGTACAGTATTTATGAAGGAAATCTCTGCTACTTACTCTGTCACCAATAAAACTGAGGTCTGTGTGTGTGTGTGTGTGTGTTTTGGCAGAACATTCTACTAGTGGAGTTCTGCAGAATTTTGATTTCCTGTATTCCATGATAAACATTCCATCTGACGAATGGAAAGACAAAGAAAGGAAAAGAGTGTGAGGAAGGCAGGAAATTATATACAGGAAGAGGGGGTGAAAGAATATACAGTAGTTAAATGGAAAGAGGTAGTCCCAAATTGCTTCAAACAATTCAGAAGTTTTTAACAGCACATACATTGGAACCAAGGATGAGTGAACCAGTTCAGAATTAATCTACTCCCTCCCCCCCTTGGCAGGTTCAAGATTTTTTACATACTGTAGAATTACTTATTTTCGCTGCCAATAAACCTTTGCTATGTTCTGAGCAGCATCATGCCCGTGAAATAAAGTATGCAGTTAATTATTTTTGTCAGCAGTATAAAAATTACAACCTTTATTTTTTTACAAACAAACAGAAAAAACACAATAAAGAAACACTAAAGTGCTAAGAACATACAATAATGCATTATTTTTGTCAATCATACTCTGCGGTAGAGACAGTAATCGTCAGAACTCAGCGATTTAGTTAATTCATAACTCGTATCTTTAAAAGCAAAAAAATACAGTACTGTACCAAATGACAGTTAGGATAAACAGTAATCATCTGAACTCAGCGATTACAGTACTTCATTCAGAACTCGTACTGAAAAGCAACCAAGCGACAGTCACACTTCTTTTATGGGTCAGTGGTGTTCAAACAAGAGAAATGTGCCTCCTTAATCCCTGCCATTTTGAAACTGGCGTACTACATCCTCACACCGCAGACAGAGCTTTTCAAGGCTGTTACCAACCATTGTGCATGCTTTTTTGATTGATGTCATGCGTAAATCCACGCTCAGATCTGATGGCGACGTACCAAGGGCTAGCTGTAATGAGACTGCTCCAGAATACCACTCATTTTTAGGAAGTCCTTCATCAGTTTGTTTATACTGACATCCAGTAGCTGGAGCAGATCAGTATATGATGGTGGAACAAAAATCGGAATGATGTGGTGATCCTCCAGGTACTGCAAAACTTGTTCTGTGCTGTGTGCTCAAAGAGATCCATTACTAGCAGAGATCTCTGCTCACAGGGTAGCTTGTGTTTTAGTTTGATTTTGTTTAAGTAGGGTACAAGAACTGATTCTATGAAATGTAACATTGTTTGGTGTTTGCCCAATGGTTCTCTGATTGTGTGACACACCACTTTTGGGGAATTGGAAGGCAGGGAGGCTGTTTTTGGTCTTGCCCTGGTAAATGATTTGGGGGGCAGCATTTCACCAGACAAAGTACAGGCAAGGACAAGGGAGACCTGTCTCTTATCCCCTAACCCAGTCACTTCTACCTGTTTCGAACCGCTCTCTGCCATCTTTCATTGGGAGCATGGGACAAGTTGGACACTAGTCTCTTCTAAATTAATGAGCAGTTCAGGTGGGATCAGCTCCTGTGCCAAGGCTGTTGCAATGCACGTTAGAAACACAGAGCGCAGAGCCTTGACATTTTCAGAGGTCTTTCTGCCAGCTGTGGTGCCCTTTCATTTTGTGAACCCCATTTGGTAGAGAAAGAGCCAGGACCACGGTCTTGAAAATGAGAGGTTGCCACCAAAGTCTGAGAGTACCATGCAGTTGTGCATTTTTTTACAACCCCATGGGCTATGGCCATGACAACTCTGGCATTCACAACTGCGCCTTCTCCTCTCAGACTGTGAATGATTTTTGTTTAGCTCATCTTCAACTTCTGAAAGCAGAAGGGTTAGTCTCCCATGGGGATCTGTAGGTAAGCTGTGGGGCAGCAGACTAGGGTCAGAGGTTCCTCTGAGTTTTTCGTGGTAGTCCCTTTTGAAATTTCACACAGTGGACTCATTGATTTCTCCACCGTGCTTTGACTTGTAGAGTCTGACTGCACTCATAACTCCACTCTCAGCTGCATGTTTCCCAATTTGATATCGCACATCAGGGCAGTATACAGCATATTCAGATCGGTGTTTTTTTGCTGGAGGGGTGATGCACAGTGAAGCTCCGTAACAACATTTCCGGCTACACGTAGTGGGATATCAACATTTTCTGACAGCAGCGTTGGATTGTCTAGCTGCAAGTAATCCTGCTCTACCAATTTCTGCTTCAACCAGCTTATGAGAGACATTCCGTAACAGTAGCAGCATCAGGGATGAGAGTAGGTAAGCCACTCCCTGACTTTAAAGAGGGTCTAATTGGTATTAGTGTTCTAATTAGGAGTGACAGCACAACGGCCATACTACAACTTCAGTGATCGCTTATTGGTATTAGTGTTCTAATTAGGGAGTAACTGCAAATGTACAACCGCGGGAAGTAAGTACCGCCAACAGCATGTCGGAATCGGGAGCACTAAATTAAACAAACGCATAAAAGTAATTCTACGATTATTAGCCTTTCCATTAAAAACACCTGAAATGCAGACAAAGTAAATTAGATTTTGTTGTTGTTATATAAACAATTAGTGACACACAGAGTTTTAATTTTAATTTTGTTCCACCATTGCCCAGTTATCAGAATGGGGATTGTTTTTTTTTGTTTTGTTTTGTCTTTGTTTTTTGTCTTACAGGTTCAGCTGAAAGCATATGTCAATTAAAGGTTTTCATTGTTATCTTTTTTAAAATAACTCCTTTTATTCATTTTTAAGTCAGACATATTTAAAAATAATTTTATAAGCTCATAGCACAATAACCTTGGCTGCACCTTATACCCTGCAACCCACCTGAGGTATGCAATTATCTCACCATAAATGAGCACTCTGTTGTATCTTATTGCTTTCATAAAAAAACATCCAAAAAGTGTGATTCTCCTAACAAACTGCCACTAGTTTCTTCTAATGCAGGAGACAATATTCTGTTAAGCACTATCCCTCTCCATACAGCAGTGTAACACCTCTTTGGTTTCCACTTTTTATTTATTGCACTTTGTTTAAAACATCTAGCAAATTTTAGGAAAAAGAATGTAACCCAGATGCCCTGTCCCAACGGGCTACTACCCCTACCTTGTGGGCTCATAACAAGGTTGAGGTGCCTGGGTTCCTATTTTGATATTTGAATTGGTTCTTTCCCAAGATAACATTATTGCTCAGTGCCTCCACCCAGAGTATACTTTAAAGTGGGTCTGATAATAACTAGTACAACCCCCTGGGATGCTGTACTCACCCACATTAACATACAGTCACCCCACACATGGATTAGCAATAACCAAAAACCCCAAATTCCATTTTGCTAAATTAAAGGCTCAATCTGGTAATACGCTCATGACACCAGATTTATAAAAAGCAGTTAACTAATAATTTAGTTACAAGGGGCGTAGGGTTAGGAATAGGTAATTGAATGTAGAGGTTAAACAACATCTTAAATTGTAATTCTTGGTATTGAGCAATTGGCATTTGAAAATCATTTTGCATTTTAAATTCAAACATCTATTACATTGGCCACCCAAAAACCTTCTAATGGAGTCAGGATAGCCTTTCTAGCTATCTAGCTGTATAGATTTTAACATTTCACATTCCCAAATGGTACCAGTAGCCAGTCCAGATAAGGACCCTGTAATCCTATCTCTGGGTACCAGTACTATCTTTCTGTTGCAGCCTGTTGCAGTTGCAGCTGACTGGCGACAATGGTGCAGTTATATCAAAATAAACTTAGCTTTTCTGTTTCTGTAATTATTTCTAAATCGAACTCTGTAATAGGCAGGTAGATCCCATAATTTAGTAGCTTAGGCTTTAGATACAGAACTTGGCAAGACACACAATAGTAATTATTTACAGTCCCTCCAAATGCAGAGCTGGCTCTACTTACTTAGAGTTCTGTAGTCATTCTTAGGCAAGGTAAATTAAAAGTAGTCACAACCTGTAAGATTTGAATCTCAGCTGAGATGCATGGCACAGGCTTGCAGTGGGACCCCTTTTGGAACTGTAGGCTCTTACAGCTTTTGCAGGCTGGAACTTCTCTCAGCTTCTTAGCATTTGCCCATCCTCCTGGGCTTCAAGTCACAATTTGGAAATTCAGACCAGCACTGGGACCAGGGCCAGCATGCCTCAGACCACCACGTCTAGGCTTGACCCCCCATGCAATGCTCCTTCTCAAAGGCCTTGCAGCTCTCTCACAACTGCATGCAGCTTTGCAGCTCTCTCACTGGGAGATCAGAAAGCTGTGTGTTCTATCCCTACATGAGGCACGGCTTAAATCCTAATACTGACACTGTAGTGCAGCATGAGGGGTGCTGCACCCTGAGGTGCCAACTTTGGATGAGATGTTAAACAGAGGTCCCACCTGCCTGTTCTGGTGGTAGTTCAGGGGATGTTAAAGATCCATGGCACTTCTCGAAAGAGTATGAGAATTTCCCGTGTAATGGCCAAATTTCCCATTCTCAAAAATACCACCAACAGCTGAATCTGGTTCAAGGTCAGTTGGCATTCATCTATATCCCCTCCCCGGTCGTGCCTGAAAATAGGCAGAATTTGTCTAGTGCACTTACCTGGTCAACAAAACTAAATAAAAAATTAATAAAATAAAGGCTTGTTTTCAGGGCAATCGTGGAGCACTGGGTGGTTAATAGACTTGCTCAGGGTCACATAGTATCCAAGTGGAGGTTGTGGAAATTCAAATCCAGGTCTACTGAATGTACATAGAAACATAGAAACATAGAAACATAGAAGTTGACGGCAGATAAGGACCTCAAGGCCCATCCAGTCTGCCCATTCCTTTTTCTACCTTATAAATGTGCCATCGGCCTTTGCTCTGTCAGTGGCCTATCTATTCATAGTCATTTGTATTGCTCCCTTATGCCTATCCCATGCCTGTTTGAAGCCCTGCACTGTATTCATAGCCACCACTTCTTGTGGTAAGCCATTCCATGCATCCACCAACCTTTCTGTGAAAAATAATTTCCTCACATTCCCCTTAATCGGCCTCCCTCTAATCTCATGCTGTGTCCTCTTGTCCTGCTATTTTCTTATATTTAAACATGTTAGACTCTTTTCACCTTGTTTATGCCCTTAAGGTGTTTGAATGCCTCGATCATATCACCTCTCTCCCTCCTTTGCTCAAGGGTATACATATTGAGCTCTGTTAATCTGTCCTCTATGTCTTCTGATGCAGTCCCTGCACCATTTGGCTGCCCTTCTCTGGACTGCCTCAATTTGGTTAATGTCCTTGTGAAGGTGTGGCCTCCAATACTGCACGCAGTACTCCAGATGGGGCCTAACCAGTGTCTTGTACAGAGGGATTATTACCTCCTCTTACGACTTGTGATACCCCTACTAATACACCCTAACACCCCTAGCCTTACCTACTGCTTTAGGGTCTGCTTGGATGATTTTAGGTCATCAGTGATGATGATGCCCAAGTCTCTTTCTTCCTTTGTGACTGCTAGCAACTCCCTCCCAGCCTATAGGTGGCTTCAGGGTTTCTCTTCCCTATGTGCATGATTTTGCACTTCTTTGCATTAAATCCCAGTTGCCACTCTTCTGACCATTCTGCAAGTTTATCCAGATCTCTCTCATTCTGCCCACCCCATCTGGATCATCTACTCTGTTGCAGATCTTGGTGTCATCTGCTAACAGACAAGCCTTACCTCTAGTCCATCTGCAAGGTCACTAATGAAGATGTTGAAGAGGACTGCCCCAGGACTGATCCCTGAGTACCCACTTGTGACTTGCATCTCTTCTGACTGTATACCATTTACCACCACTCTCTGTTTCTGCCCGTCAACCAGTTTGCCACCCAGTTGACCAACTTCGACCCACCCGAGCCTACCCAGCTTATTTATCAATCTTCTATGTGGAACAGTGTCAAAAGCTTTGCTGAAGTCAAGGTAGGCAACATCAACTGCTCCCCTTGGTCCACCACTCTGGTTACCCAGTCAAAGAAATCTATGAGATTAGTTTGACAGGACTTTCCTTTGTAAACCCATGCTGTCTTGGATCCTGTGCCCTATGGATTCCAGGTGTTGCACTATCCTTTCCTTAAGGAGTGCCTCCATAATCTTGCCCACTACTGAGGTAAGACTGACCGGTCTGTAGTTCCCGCCTCCTCCCTGCTACCACTCTTGTGAGCGGGATCACATGAGCCCTTCTCCAGTCTTCTGGGACCTCTCCTGTGCTCAGAGACTCACTAAACAATTCTGCTAATGGCTCTGCTAGTTCCTCCTTTAGCTCCTTAAGTACCCTGGGATGTATGCCATCAGGTCCCATTGCCTTATCCACCCTGAGCTTAGCAAGCTCTTGTAGGACCGTTTTCTTTGTGAAGGAGTAGTGCTCACCTTTCTCCCTCCTGTGTCCATGATGCTGAGCTGTGGGCCCTGCCCTACCTTCTCTTCAGTAAATACTGAGCAAAAGTATCTATTTAGGATAGATGCCTTTACAGGGTCCTCCTCCTCCATGCTCCCTTTTCTCCATTAAACTTAGCAATACCCCTCTGGACTTTCTCCTTTCACTAATGTATCTACAGAAAGTCTTGTCACCTTCTTCTTTACTGTTAGTACTAGTGTTTCCTCAGTTTGGGACTTTGCCTGTCTTACTACCTTACCTGCTTCCCTTAGGGCAGTTTGGTATGCCTCCTATCTTCATCCGCTGTGTCCCTTATATTTCCTGAAGGCCAGCCTTTTGGCTCTGACCTTTTCTGCTACTGTATTTGAGAACCAAAGTGGTTTCCTTCTTCTTTGCACTTCCTTTTCTGTCTAACACAATGGGATGTTGCTTCAAGTATTGCATCCTTAATGCTTGCCCACTTTGCCTGTACCCCCTCACCTGTGTTTCTTTTTGCCAGGGCTAGCTTAACTCTGTTGGCCATCTTATCAAAGTCAGCTCCTCTGAAGTCCCATATTTTTGCCTTGGAATGGGATGATTTAGATGTAGTAGCCAAATTGAACCATACCATGTGATGGTCACTGGCCCCCAGGTGACCTTCTACCTGGAGATCTGTGATCCCTTCTTTGTTAGTCAGTACTAGATCTAGGATAGCCCTGTCTCTTGTGGGTTGCTGTACCAGTTGTTTGAGGCCCTCCCTGCAGGAATCCACTATGAGTCTAGTTCTGGCAGATGTTCCTGCTGGTATTGACCAATCTGTATCCGGCATGTTGAAGTCTCCCATTATCAGAACCTCCCTTTAGCTGTCATATTTTTGTATATCTTCTAACAGTAATGTGTCTATGTCCTCCCTCTGGTCTGGGGCCTGTAGACAACCCAGTTCTTATAGCTGTCCCATTCCCTGTTTCCAGGGTGACCCACAGTTCTTCTGGCTCCTTATGTATTCTCAATTTCTGTAGCTTTGATATTTTCATTAACATACAGGGCCCTCCTCCTCCCCTTTTGCCTTCGGTCTCTTCTGAACAATACATAGCCAGGTACTGAAGTCTCCCAAGTGTGGTTACTGGTAAACCACGTCTCACTAATTGCTACTATGTCCAGTTTAGCCTCTGACATTATTGCCTGCAGGTCTGGGATCTTATTTCCCAGGCTGTGAGCATTTGTGTGCATGATTTTCCATTGGCCAGATTTTGGTGTGTTAGTTGTTGGGTGAAGTTTGGCATTACCCCTGTGCGTCGTGTGGGGAGACAAACCTTTTTTCTTACCTGGTGATGCAAATGAACATACCAAGCTCCTTTGCAGCCCTTACTCTAACCTCTATGCTATACTGCCAGCCCAATTTCAATCTCAATTGGCTCCTCCCCAAATAAATTATGCCAAAACATTAAGTTCCTCCAACTCTCCCAACTGATCTCTGACCCCACTCACCACAATCACAAATCCCTTAATCACTCCTTCCTGGAATGTGTCCTCTCCTCCCATCCCCCATTGCTTTGTGGATGCTGGTACCTTCTTCAGTGCCCTCAGTGACCACCATATGGTCTTCTGTGTGTAAGATTCATCTTCCCAAAGCTCCCTCTAAATTCATCCAGATCTGGTTCTTCCTATTGCTGGATTAGTCCTCCCTTTATGCTGACCTGATAGCTACTGACTGGTCCCCCGTCTCTACTGCTGCCAACATCAACACAGCCTTGCAGTTCTTCACCTCCAAATTTTTGTCTGTCTGGACTCAGCATACCCTCTTAGAAGAACCAGGGTCCAAGGGACTCATCTTCTATGCACCTCAGCAGAGTTGCTTGCTTGTCACCATGTGCATGACCTTGCCTGACGTACCCATAAGTCCACTAGCTCCCCTTCTGACCTTACTAAGTACCAGGCTCTTTGGACTGCATGTACCACAGTTACTAGGTTTGCGAAGTCCAAATACTTTGCATCCACACTCCAGAACAATCTTAACCAGCCCTCTAAATTCTGGAAAATAAACCATGCCCTCTTATCCCCCTGTTCTTGAAGTAGGCAGTTCTCACATCTCTGTACCACTGCAGTCACCTCCTCATTCAACTCTTTTTTCACCTGCTGTACCCACTCCCTCTTTTATTCCTTCTCCTCTCCTCCCACCTCTCCTCCACTCCCCCCTACTGCCCCTACCATAGAAACATAGAAACATAGAATTTGATGGCAGATAAGGACCACTTGGCCCACATAGTCTGTCCATTTTCCTACCTGATGGATAAGCTGCAGATTCTAGTTAATCAACAGCTTACTTCCTCCTACCCCCCACTAGAATTGCCTTATGCCTGTCTCAAGCATTCTTGAATTCTCCCACTGTTCCTGACTCCACAACCTCCTCAGGAAGGCTGTTCCATGCATCCACAACCCTCTCTGTGAAAAAATACTTTCTAATATTACTTCTGAGCCGTCCCCCCTCTATCTTCAAATTGTGCCCCCTTGTTCTTGCACATCTCTTCTTCTGAAAGATACTACTCTCTTGTACTTTGTTAATTCCCTTGAGATACTTGAAAGTTTCTATCATGTCCCCACTCTCCCTCCTTTCCTCAAGGGTATACATATTAAGCTGCTTTAGTCTCTCCTCGTATGTCTTCTGGTGCAGACCCTGCACCATTTTTTTTGCCCTCCTCTGAACAGCCTCCACTCTGTCTATGTCTTTGCGGAGATGGGGTCTCCAGAATTGCACACAGTACTCCAGATGGGGTCTCACTAACTGTCTGTACAGAGGGATAACAACTTCCTGTTTTCTACTGTTGATGCCTCTCTCTGCATCCCAGTATCCCCAACCCTCCTTCTGCCTTCTCCATTGCTTTCTCACCTTTAGGTCATCTGATATAATTACTCCTAGGTCTCTTTTGATTCTGTTGTTGCTATTAACTCACCCCCCATTGTGTACTCTTCCCCTGGGTTTTTGTTTCCCAGATGCATTACCTTGCACTTCTTTGCATTGAATCTGAGCTGCCACATATTTGACCACTCCTCCAACCTTGCCAAGTCCCTTTTCATTCTTTCCACTCCACCCTTGTGTATCAACCCTGTTGCAGATCTTTGTGTCATCTGCAAAGAGACATACCTTTCCTTCCAGGTGCTCTCCAATGTCATTTATAAAGACATTAAAGAGGACCGGTCCCAGTACCGAACCCTGCTGTACCCCACTAGTTACCTTCCTTTCTTCACTGTGGACTCCGTTTACTATTACCGTTTGTGTCCTGTTGTCCAGCTAGTTTTTTTATCCAGACTACCACCTTGGGACCCACTCCAAGGCTAGCTAACTTGTATATTAATCGTTTGTGTGAGACTGTGTCAAATGCCTTGCTAAAATCTAGGTAGGCCATATGCACAGACCCTCCCTGGTCTACTACTTTGGTCTCCCAGTCAAAGAAATCTATTAGGTTCGTCTGACATGACCTTCCTGCTGTGAAACCATGCTGCCTTGGGTCCTGTGCCCCACTGGCCTCTAGGTACTCAACAGTTCTTTCCTTCAGAAGTGATTCCAGCATTTTCCCTATCACTGAAGTCAAACTAACTGGTCTGTAATTTCCTGCCACTGCCCAGCTCCCACTTTTGTGAAGTGGAATCACATTTGCCCTCCTCCAGTCCTTGGGTACCACCCCATCCTCCCATGATTTGTTAAAGAGAGTAGTCAGTGGTGTTACTAGTTCTACCCTTAGTTCTTTTAGAATTCTTGGGTGAATCCCATCAGGCCCCATTGCTTTGTCCACCCCCAGTTTCAAGGTTCCCTTCTTCTTCTCTCTCCCACCACTCCTGCTGCTTCATTTAAGACTATCTTGGCTCTAAAGTACCACAAGGTGTAAGCCCTAATGTCATGGTCCAGACCCCAAACTCCTATATCTCACCGCTGATGTCATTGCTTCCCTTATCAACTTTCTCCTCAACCTCTCCTTCTCTTTGGCCTTCGTTCCTAACTTATGAGAACAGGCTATAGTCATCTTCCTTCCCAAAGGGGGGTAACCCCTCCTATCCCAGTAACTACTACCCTAGCTCCCCACTCCCTCTCCTGGTCAAAACTCGAGGAACACATTGTTCTTTCCCAGCTCTCTCTTTCCAGTCTCGCTTTAGGAAGTCCCACTTCATCTCCACCTCCCTCCTCTGGTGCACTGACTCGATCTTTTCTGGTTGGATCAGGGACTGGTCACCCACACCATCTTCATTGGATTGGCCATAGCCATTGATACTGTTGCCCACCCCATTCTCCTTACAAGTTTAAGACAGCAGGACTCCTGACTCCTTAGTTGGGTGGTTCCATTCCTACCCTGGTCATTGCATTGGAATCCTGCATACTCCATTTACTGGATGATTTCAATGTGAGGTTAATGACGCCCCCTTCATTATTTTGCTAGCAAACTCCTCCAGATTATGCTCTGGGTCTCAGACATGTGCATTTCACAGCCTTACATAAGAAAGGTCACAAAATGGAACTGGTGTTCACTGCAGGACTAAAGTAGAAAATAACTTACAGGATGCAGTATTGTTTTTTTTTTTTTTTGCTACAGTACCAGGCCTCCAAAAGCTCAGCCCCCACCACCCCTGGGACTTACCGTGGAGCGATGATCCACCCAGGCTTACCCCTCATGGGCAGAGCCATCAGACAATGTGGCCCCCATGGACAACTCTTCCAGGGTTCCAGTGAAAACACCACCTGGAGGACCTCCTGGCTTACCCCCCCAGGGTGGGGCTATGGAACCAAACCGCACTGAAGAAAACTTGTTGCTCAGTCTCTGGCCAAGCATCGCGGAGTCTGCTGCAGAATTGGAGAAGTGGGGCATCATGGACGGAGCTGGCAGCAATGTTTTTATATAGTAAAGTCTCTCCAAGAGGCATAGCATGCAATGATGTAGGCACAACATGGGACGTCCAGCATGACTCCCTAACAGCTCTGGCTCCAGCAGCTTTATTCCCCCCAGTCACCACCAGGAGTCATTCATGCACCAGGTCCAGTATCCCCTCCTCCCAGGAGGAGGAGAGCAGTCCCTAGGATGATCAGTCCTCCTCCTCCCCATAGCTGGCCCTCCAGTGCTCGAGTCTGCATCCAAACCTGGGGCTTTGGCATCAAATGGAAATCAAACCACTGCAGTGTGCCAGTCCCTAATGCAGTCATTTTGTAGGATCACTAGAGTGCGTGTTTTCACCTCAGTACCCCCATTGTGCCTCCTTCGACTGTGCAGATGATCTGGGTTAAAGTAACTTGGGATTTGGATCCAATTAGCTTTATAAGTCTACTGAGCAACTCATCCTTGTAGAAGCCTCCTCCAGGGGATCAACCACCACTGTGGAAGTGGATTACTTATCTCTCATGATGGTGATCATTCCCTTGTGCCAATTCAGGAAAACACTGTGATTCAAATTAAAGCACCTTGGTATTACAAAAGCTCTGATGGTTGAAGTACAGGGGCAGAAACTGGAGCTCAATTTGAAGAAATAAAGGTAGAGGCTGACAAGCTTGTCCTGATAACTCATTGTAACAGTTATCAAGAGACTAAGAGGGCCAAAAGGGCTAAATATACTTTGCACCCATCGCAGACTGGCTGCAATTTTTCACACTGTGAACAACTTATAATACAACCTGGCCACCTACAGAAAGTGGAAGTCCTCCTTGGAGAAGGTTTTCAGCATCCTGAAGGGGTCCAGCACTGGGAAATTACTCTTTCTTACCTCCCCCTTCCCCTCCATCCTTTCTACCTAACTCATCCTCGCTTGACTCTGTTCTCTGGCAGGGTTCTCAGCATCCTGAAGAGGCCTAGTCTTAGGCAAGTTTCTCCCACCCCTCCTCCTCCTCCTTCCCTTTACCATCCCCTCGACTATCACTACCCAACTTATCCTTGCCTACTCCTGCCCATTACTCTAAGTCCTCACCTCATTCCATCACTGGCAGCTACCTCTGCACTCTAAGGGGCCAGTTCCAGGTATGATTCATCCTTCCCTTCCCTATCTCTTACCCCCACCTCTCTCCTGCCGCCCCTCTTTATTTCCCTGCACTTAATCAAAGGAATTAGTTCACTTGAGGTGAGCACAGAAATGGTGGAGGGATTCAAGAGGGCATGGGACAGACATAAGGGGTTGGCAAGTGAGGGGAAGGGGACATCCCATGACACAGGAAATGAGTAAAGGGGGAACAGACTCTGGCCAAAGGATCCTTTTCTGCCACCAGATTTCCATGATTCTATTATCTATTACAGGAGGACTGAGGGCAGAACACTGGACATGAGGGAATACTGTTTTCAGTATCAGCAGAGTTTTCAGGGTTGGGGGGCCACGGTTAGGTGGCACAGCTAATAAGACCTGGTTTAGGGAGGAAGTAAATAGCTTGGCACTGATGGCTTCTTATCATCTCTCCAAACCTACCAGCATGCTGTTGTGCTTATAAGCAAGGCGCTACCAGTTGATTTGCATAGCTGCATATTTTAGGCTGGTCACAAATGGATTAGCAACTCACTAACCATGCCATCCAGTATGGCATTTTGCAGTCCTTACCTGCTTTGGGGTGGTGCAAAGTGGTGTTAGTAAGTCACTAACCCAGTCTTCTGACTGCAGAACCCATTTGAATATCCTGGCCTGGATGTTTTGACATCTTCTACATCAATAAAGCATGATTTTTAAGTGGTTACTTATCTCAGTTTGTTTCTGGGTCATTGATGGTCTGATTTTCTGTTTGGGCATAGTGTAGGGTATCAGTGCTACTAAATGTGGATGATACTCAGTTGCATCTTTCCTTCACTTTTGGTCAGGGCCAGGGTGATCACTCTGTGCTTATTTAAGACAGGATTTGGACCCAGAATCCAATTAAAACTGAAATGCTGCTAGTGGTACCCAAGCAAGTACCTGCCATGAAAGGTAGCCTCATGTACCTTATTTTGGATGGGATGAAGCTTGAATAGGGAAGAGTTATTCGCAACCTAGGAGGAGTTTGTGACAAGCAGCTGACCATAGAACCTCAGGTGTCAGCTTTCGTCAGAAGCTGTTTTTTTCATCTTAATACTATTTCCAAGTTCAGCTCTTCCTAGATCCTGGACATCTGAGTTCACGGGTGGAGGCATTCATCTCACCATAGCTCTATTAGTGAACTGAGCTTTATAAGGGCCTACCCTGTGATTAGATTCAGGATCTACAGTTGATACAAATGCAGCAGCCTGTTTCCTGTTTTCCTCATGGAAATCAGAGTACAAGCAACACCCCAGTGCTATGTGATCTTGACAGGCTGCCAATCAGGCAAAAATTTACTACAGGGTTCTTACTGAGATATTTAAAGCCCTAATCAGATTGGTTCCAGGTTAGCTCTACTGTATAACCCTCCAACATCCCTAAGAAGCCTGAGCTTTTGCAGACAAAAGTGTTGTAATTTGGCTGTCATGGATTTCATGAGGCTTGCGCTTCTGCAGCCAGAAGTCAGTGTGTATGTCTTAAACCAGAATTGTGTATATCTTATAGTGTGCATGAGTACCTGTGGCTACACAAGTGCTGGCCCCATAGGAGCCTGCATTTCTGTAGACAAAAGAACTCTTGTAATTTACTTAACATAGATTTGTATCTGTGGTTACAGGTGCTTGTGCTTCTGCACACAGAAGTAGTGTTGTGATTTGAGCATCGTGACTTTTTCTCTGCAGCCAGAAATGAGTGCGAATATCTTGCAGCATGTGTACCACTGATACAAATCCACAAAGGTAGTACATCAGTACTACTGCATTTGTGTCATCTGGAAACAGTTTTATGTTGTTTGTCTTACCTAACAATGGCTGTGTGTGGTTGCTTGTGTGGTCCTTTTGCTGCCTGGAGGGGTGGGCAGTTAAGGTTGGAAACCTTAATGCCACATTACCCTACTTTTGTTGTGGTAAGTAGAACTCTGGTTGGTGCATTAATGCAATTTTTTGCAAAGGGTATATACTGTATATGTAAAGATACATATATTAGGTTTAATACTTTCACTGCTAAGAAAGTCATTTTGGAGTTAGTGGACATGTTACAGGTTTTCAGTAGGTGGTGCTGCAAAACTGTGCTGGGCATTCTCTGTTTGGTTGCATGCTCCATTTGATTGTGCTCTCTGGTAGGCAGGTGAACAAGTTGTGACTTGGCAGCTGGCAAACTGACTGGTATCAGAGCAAAACATTGTTTTCCAAAATAACCCATACTACAGCCTCTCACAAGGCACACTTTGATTTTTTTTATGTTGTTTTGCGCATGCAGCGCAGACAACATATTGTGGTTGCTTCAGTGGAGAAGCGGGTTTTGGAGGTGTGGTCCTGCTGCAGCCAATGACACCACTGCTTTTTGTGGCCGGGCTCTGTGGTGCCAATGGCATTATGACTGCAGTTCAGAAAATGTGCCACCTCCTTGAAAGAAATTAGCTGCTGCAATCAGGGAGCATGGGGCAATCCCTGATTGCAGCAGTCAATTACTGCTTGCCTCATCTGGTGTCCCCGTCAAGCAACATGGTGGCAGCCTCCCTGTCAGCTTCTCATAGTCCCCACAGAAGCCGAGGGACAGCCACCACCTTTCACAGTCCCTTTGAAAGCCGACGGGGGTGCCCAATCCCCTGTCAGCATGCCCCCTCCTAATTTAAGTTGCCGATGGGGGTGCCCAATCTCCATCAGCATAATGTACCCCCCATTTATTGTGTGCCAAGGGGGGGTGTCCAATCCCCCTTGGCTCATGCGACTCCCTCCCAACTCTGTATGTGCCAGCGGGGATGCCCAATTCCCATCGGCTACAGACCTCCTCCCATCAAACATACAGGTGACATGCTGGGAGACCACCCCAGCGTTCCAAATGTCCCTAAAAAAAACGGTCCTACAGTGTTTTTTTTGTTGTTGTTTTAACCCTGTAAAACAGAAAACAGTCCCTCATTGAGTCCGTGACCCCTCCCCTAACCCGCACCCACCCTTTGCGCACCCTGCCTCCCTGCACACACCCCTCACCCCATACTTACCTCCAGAGCCCAGCGCGATGTTCTTCGGTGGACCGGGAACATGTCTACACTTTTCAAAGCCGACCGCAAACTGAAGAAATGATGGTAGGCTGTATAATGGCATAAATAGGGTTTTTTCAACTTTGGGACATATCTTGGGCATTTTTGGGAATTTGAGCACTAAATTTTCAATAGGTGGTTATTGGGACCCCTCCTCATGAATTCAGTCACTGTCATGGCGTTATTCGGTCCCAAAAGATGATTTTGTGATCACTGCGTGGAATCACCTTTCGGGACCGAATAACGAAATGACAGTGTTGCTGTTCATGAGGTGGCCTCCCAAAAAGCCTATGTTGCAAACTTGGTGAAAACATATCAAAAAATGACTGTGTTATGAGTGTGCATTGTGAGTTTCTACGCGCACTCATAACTTTGCCAATTTGTAATATTTTCACTCCAGATTTTCAACATTGGCATTTTTTCACACCTCCGTATAGACAGTGCAGCTGTCATTTTTCACATCTTGGTAAAATGTGTTTTCGCACTACTGGCACAGAATAGCACAGTCGCTGTGGGAAATCAGTGTTCGGGACACATTACGAAAATCATAGTGACAGTGTTCATGACCAGAGATCCCAAAATGCCTATGTTGAAAATTTGGTGACATAATTCCACTAAATGACTGTGTTACGAGTGTGTTTTGTGCAGTTTCTACGTATGCTCGTAAATTCGAGCATTTTTAATATTTTCACTCAAGATTTTCAGCACTGCCATCTCTTCACACCTATGTATGAATGGTACAGCTGTCATTTTTCACATCCTACCAAAATGGTGTTTTCCCACATCTGGTGCAGAATGGCGCGGTCGCTGTGAAAAATCAACATTCAGGACAGATTAACAAAATCACAGTGCCACTATTCATGAGCAGAGGTCCCAAACACTTTCATGAGGTGGGGTCACAAAAATGCTGTGTTGCAAATTTGTAGTGCAAATACCAACAAACGGCTGGGGCATTAGGGTTTCTAACCATAACATCCCACCCTGTACAGATGAACAGGTGTCAGGGGTGTGTCTTTCCATTGCCAGCTGTCATGCTCATGCCATACCATCCCCCCCACCTTCAAGCCACTCACAGGCATTGAGGTGTGCCTTGGACTCTTCAGCCCCACAGTTCACTCCATTCTCCTATGCTGCACCTATTTCAGCGTATGTCCTTATGAAATGGGGTGAATGTAAAGCCAAACACCCCAAGGCACACCTCAGCACTTGTCGGTGTCTGCAGGATAGGGCGAGGTAAAATGCCATGAGCGTTAGGGCTGAATGGGGTGAGTGTAAGGCCCAAGGACCCCAAGACACAATGCGATATTTTTCGCACTGCAGGGTAAGGTGAGCTGAAATGCCATGAACATTATTGCTGATGCCCAAAGGCACACCTCAGTGTCTGTTAGTCTCTGTAGGGTGGTGTGGGGTTTGACGTCACTTTCATGCTTCACTGCCATTCCTATTATGCATCTGTTCAACTCCTGCACTACCGATGCCAATGTCAGCAAGCCAGAACTAGACATATAGTGGATTCCCTGCAGGGGAAGGGCCTCAAACAACTGGTACTTCAACCCACAAGAGACAGAGCTATCCTAGATCTAGTACTGACTAACAAGGAAAGGATCACAGATCTCCAGGTAGAAGGTCACCTGGGGGCCAGTGACCATCACATGATATGGTTCAATTTGGCCACTAGAACTAAATCATTCAATTCCAAGGCAAAAATATGGGACTTCAGAGGAGCTGACTTTGACAAAATGTCCAACAGAGTTAAGCTAGCCCTGGCAAAAAGAAATACGGGTGAGGGGGTACAGGCAAAGTGGGCAAGCATTAAGGATGCAATACTTGAAGCAACATCCCATTGTGTTAGAGAGAAAAGGAAGTGTAAAAGAAGAAGGAAAACATTTTGGTTCTCAAAAACAGTAGCAGAAAAGGTCAGAGCCAAAGGCTGGCCTTCAGGAAATATAAGAGAATGCAGTGGGATGAAGATAGGGAGACATACCAAACTTCCCTAAGGAAAGCAGGGAATTCAGTAAGGCAGGCAAATGCCCAAACTGAGGAAACGCTAGCACGAACAGTAAAAGAAGGTGACAAGACTTTCTATAGATACATTAGTGAAAGGAGAAAGTCCAGAGGGGGTATTGCTAAGATCACAGGGGATAAGGGTGTGTGAGGAGGAGGACCATGTAAAAGCATCTCTCCTAAACAGATACTTCTGCTCAGTATTTACTGAAGAGAAGGTAGAGCAGGGCCCATAGCTCAGCACCATGGACACAGGGGGGAGGGAGGTGTGCACTAGTCCCTCCACAAAAGAAAGGGTCCTACAACAGCTCGATTAGCTCAGGGTGGACAAGGCAATGGGACCTGATGGCATACATCCCAGGGTACTAAAGGAGCTAAGGGTGGAACTAGAAGAGCCATTATCAGAACTGTTCAGTGAGTCTCTGAGCACAGGAGAGGTCCCAGAAGACTGGAGAAGGGCTCATGTGATACCACTCCACAAGAGTGGTAGCAGGGAGGAGGTGAGAACTACAGACCTGTCAGTCTTACCTCAGTAGTGGGCAAGATTATGAGGCACTCCTTAAGGAAAGAATAGTGCAACACCTGGAATCCATGAGAGCACAGGATCCAAGACAGCATGGGTTTACAAAGGAAAGTCCTGTCAAACTAATCTCATAGATTTCTTTGACTGGGTAACCGGAGTGGTGGACCAAGGAGAGCAGTTGATGTCACCTACCTTGACTTCAGCAAAGCTTTCGAAACTGTTCCACATAGAAGATTGATGAATAAGCTGGGTAGGCTCAGGGTGGGTCAGAAGTTGGACAACTGGGTGGCAAACTGGTTGACAGGCAGAAAACAGAGAGTGGAGGTAAACAGTATACAGTCAGAAGAGATGCAAGTCACAAGTGGAGTACCTCAGGGATCAGTCCTGGGGCCAGTCCTCCTCAATATCTTCATCAGTGACATTGCAGATGGACTAGAGGGTAAAGTTTGTTAGTTTGCAGATGACACCAAGATCTCAACAGAGTAGATGATCCAGATGGGGTCGGCAGAATGAGAAGAGATCTGGATAAACTGGCAAAATGGTTGGAAGAGTGGCAACTAGGGTTTAACACAAAGAAGTACAAGATCATGCACATAAGGAAGAGAAACTCTAAAGACACCTATAGGCTGGAAGGGGAGTTGCTAGCAGTCACAAGGGAAGAAAGACTTAGGCATCATCAACACAGATGACCTGAAATCATCCAAGCAGACCACTAAAGCAGTAGGTAAGGCTAGGGGGATGTTGGGGTATATTAGTAGGGGTATCACAAGTCATAAGAGGGAGGTAATAATCCCTCTTTACAAGACACTGGTTAGGCCCCATCTGGAGTACTGTGTGCAGTACTGGAGGCCACACCTTCACAAGGACATTAACCAAATTGAGGCAGTTCAGAGAAGGGCAACCAAAATGGTGCAGGGACTGCATTAGAAAACATATGAGGACAGATTAACAGAGCTCAATATGTATACCCTAGAGCAAAGGAGGAAGAGAGGTGATATGATCGAAACATTCAGACACCTTAAGGGCATTAACAAGGTGAAAAAGTCTAACATGTTTCAATACAATAAAAATAGCAGCACAAGAGGACACAGCATGAGATTAGAGGGAGGCCGATTAAGTGGTAATGTGAGGAAGTTCTTTTTCACAGAAAGGGTGGTGGATGCATGGACCAGCCTACCTCTGGAAGTGGTGGATATGAATACAGTGCAGGGCTTCAAACAGGCATGGGATAGGCATAAGGGAGCAATACAGGTGAGCATGAATAGATAGGCCATTGACAGAGCAAAGGCCGATGGCACATTCATAAGGTAGAAAAAGAAATGGGCAGACTGGATGGGCCTTGCGATCCTTGTCTGCCATCAACTTCTATGTTTCTATGTTTCCATGAAAGCAACAAACCTTGGTGCAAGAGGTGAGCAAAAGTAGGAGGAAAAAAAGAGACCAATATGGTTCTCAAGGGAGGTGGGAACAAGGGTAAGGGCAAAAGGGCAGCGTTCAGGAGATACAAGGAGATGTATGTAGCCCCCCCTTATCAAAATGTCTAGGGGCCAGATGTACCGGGGAAGGGGGTCCCAGACTCTAGAATCTCACCAAGAATTTCTCAAGAGATAGCAGCATGTAAAATTTATTTACTTAACTTTTGATAAATGGGTAAAAAAAGCACTGGGCCACATGGCCCTTTTACAGGCCTGACCCGGTGAGGGTCATAGACACTCAGTAGATGTTACAAATTTGCAAAAATTACATTATAAATAAAGACAAAAATAGTAAAAACAGTGCAATTACATACAAACAGATGAAACAAAATTAAACTATTAAGACAAAAACAGGAATAAAATAAATAAGACATTGCTACACAAATAATTGCAGTTATTCCCAACAACTGCATACTGACTTAGTATAGAGCACTATTTTTAAAGATTCTCTTACCTTGAGACATCTTCTATCTCACTGTCTCAGTGTCCCAAAGCAATGTAACTTCTCCTTAGCAGATCCAGACCAGCAGGCAGACCAAGCAGTTCATCTTCAGGCTCCTTAGCTTCTCCACCCACTGATCCCGGAGCTGGAAGGGGCAGGATAAAACCGGAAAGCTTCAAGACCCCTGGGAAACCATGGAACCCATAAAACTAAAGGACTCATTATTTCTTTTAAATCCTTCACTTAAGTTGATTACTCCGGACTCTGGTTTCTCCCACAAACAAATCAGATTTATTTTCCTTAGCCCATAAAGATTGCAAGAGCTCAGGGTCCCAATTTCTTACAGACTTTTAAAATATTACAGCTCCATGGGGCTAACTTTTCACACAATCGGAATACTTAGAGAGACATATGCAGGCATTCTTGGGCTTAGATTTTCCATACACACAGAACCAGCAGCAAACCTTTTTACTCAGGACCAGAGACTGTTCTTTCCTTTCCCAGAAGCGTGATGCTCCCAATTGAACTCTGGCACAGGTAAGTTCCTGAATTTGTCACTGTCTTGAACCCACTCCTGGGGGCCAAGTCTACTGAGCTCACAGTGCCCACCCCTAAGTGCAATGCATGACAGGGGGAACAGGAATACACTCCAAGTGTCCTTCTAGAGTATTGCCAAGTTCACGACTGAACACCTGCCACAAGGTCCCAGGGCTCCCTCTCTATTCTGGGTAAGGGAACAATACAGTCTCAAGTCTGTAGCCAGGTGAGAACACCCCAAGGTTGTTATACTTGGGGGGGAACCAAGGCATTACAAGTTCTTTGGGATTTGCCCTCGTAACCCTGATTGTGTCCTCTCCCATGGGGTGTGCAGCACCTAGTTCCCCCTTACAGACTCTCCCCGAGACCTGTGTTTCTCCCCTACTTAAGACACTCAGATTCCCTATTTCAGGATCCTAGTCTTGTCAGCAAATGGTAGAGCTATAGCAATTACAAGCTTGTCTCAGAATTGACTAAACCTTTTACTTTTATACACACACAATAATCACTCACAGGTAGTTTTAAAAAGCAAAAATGCTTTTACTAAATATAAATGTTTATCATATAAACTTTATAAACAAAAGGTTTAGAAATCTGGTTAGAGAATAACAACATAAAGGTGGAAATATACATTCAAATGTGCACTGTAAAATTTAGCTATCTAGTTTCTACCTTGTTTGTGGAAAATCAGATGTCGAGAAAAAAAAAGTTGCGAAAGTTTCAGTCCTTCTGTAGCATTCATTGGTTCTTAGTCTGTCTCTGTGGCAGTCTTTCTTGGTGTGTGACAGGAAGAGTGCCCCATGAAAAAGTATGCCACATGCCCTTCTCTGAGGACTTTAAATATCTTTTGGTCCATGCAGTCGGTACCTCTTTGGTGGCCTTATCTTTTTGTGTCAGCAGGGGTCTCTCTTGCTCTGTCCAAGATTTTTAAGTGAACCCTATTATTGATTAGTTAGATTCTCTTACAGTTCCAATATCCTTTGATCTTCCCTCATCCTTCCTGACATCTTCTAAATGGAGATGAATTATAACACCTGAAGTATATTCACACTAGAATTCCAGTGTAGATATCTCTCTCCTGCCTGCCACCCCATAATATTTCATTCGTCATCCCAAGTCCTGCACTAGAGCAAAGTTCTTAAATAAAGTTAAACCAGACCAAGGCAACATGTGGCACATAGCTCATGCTTTTTGGAATAACTCTTGAGACGGTTGTCCATGATGTTCAGGCCTAGAATGTAGTTTCTGTAGCTGTTCCTTGTATACCCACTCTTAACGCATTTCTGCGATAATATTCCATGTTCTTTTGGACACATAAGGGTAGTCTGCTGAAGGATATTCCATGTGGATCCTTCTCCTGATCCACCTTTCTGCCTGGGACCATTCGGGTAGCTCCCTTACACTGGTCCTCCTGGACAGTCCTGGCTCCAGCCATGTTCCATTCCTGTAGGTGACATTAAGATGGTCACATCTCATCGATCCATCCTGACCCTTAGGGCTTCAGAATGTGCAGGCAAACATGGGGTTCTGTCAGCCAGGGTAACCACAGGGCAGTGGAAATGCCAGGAATGGCTCACTGCACTTCATAATCAGCAAACCAAAATCTCTTAAAAAGCAGCTTCTCCTCATCAAATTCCATTTCTTCAAGTATCTCTTCCCTCTCAATAGACACTCCAGCCACTCCCAACTTAATTACAGGAGATGTTTTTACAGAGGGAGACACCTCTGATTTTACAGAAGGAGCAGATGGGCTGCTGCCAGACAGGGACACTGACAGGGACCCCTTGGACCCTGGGGGGGAGCACCCAATTGACTTCTCAGGCTCCTACCCCTCCCTCTGCCATGTGTACAGTGGACAGCAGTGGTGAGGAGCTGGGAAGATGCTGGTGCTCCTCACCACCACCCCTTTTTTTATCACCTCTTCTACTGTTGTTACGACCACATCAGGGGAAGGGTCTCTTGACTCTGTCCCCTCATCTTCTCAAGCATGCAGTACTCACTTGAGACCAAACAGATGGCACCCCCCTCCCCTGAAGCACTAGAGGGATATCCCCAATGGAAAACAGGCGGAGCACAAATATTCCTCCAGAGGCAGAGCTGGAGCAAACTGTGCACACAGGCAGTCTAATTACACCTTCTCCCTATATCCACAATGAATGCACCTCTCATCTGTTTGTCCTCTCCTTCCTGAGTTCCATAGCCAGATCAGGAGCAAAGTGGGAAACATAGCCTGTTGTTCCTCTGGGGGAGTCATCTCCTCAGACTTAAATCCTCTGTCAGCCATCTTGTAACTCCGACTCATCAGATCACCTCCCAGCCCTTTTTTCTTTTGGTCTCTGGTGCAGGGAGCAACAAAATTGTTTTTCAAAGCAGGTCTCTAGTTCACTAAAGCTCCAATAGAAGTTTTAACTGGCTGCTACTCTCTCCAAACGTCCTCACAAAATGGCACCGAGCTCACAGTCCTTCTTTCCTCTCAGCTCACCATCAGCCAATCAGAGAGGCTGAAAATGTTCCCGTGACCCACCAGTCATATGTGAGTGCCACACCAAAAAGCTTGATGCCTAGCCATCTGAATAGGCCTATTCTGCACCACCACCCTTTAAAAACTGCGTCACATGGCCCTGGCCTAAGACATTCAGTCCCACCAGCTCCTCCCACTCTGAAAATGGGGACAATTCTCCTGCTAGGGCCAAGAAAGGATCCCAGATGAGCCCCCACAATCTGTAGCCCCCCCTTCCCAAAATATCTAGGGGCCAGATGCACCAGGGAAGGGGGTCCCAGACTCTAGAATCTCACCAAGCAGTTCTCAAGAGATGGCAGCATGTAAAATAGATTCTCTTATCTTGAGACGTCTTCTATCTCACCGTCTCAGTGCCCAAAACCAATATAACTTCCCCTTAGCAGACCCAGACCAGCAGGCTGACCGAGCAGTTCATCTTCAGGCTTCTTAGCTTCTCCACCCACTGATCCCGGAGCAGGAGGGGGCATGATAAAACTGGAAAGCTTCAAGGTCCCAGGGAAGCCATGGAACCCCTAAAACTAAAGGACTTGTTAAATCCTTCATTTAAATTGATCACTCGGGACTCTGGTTTCTCCCACAAACAAATCAGGTTTTTCTCCTGAGCCCATAAAGATTGCAAGAACTCAGGGTCCTAATTTCTAGGGACTGTACTTTCCTTTGCCAGAAGTGTGAAGCTCCCAACTGACCACCAACACAGGTAAGTACCTGAATTTGTCACTGCCTCCCTTATTACAGACCTTCTCATAGAACAATGGGACTTTAACCCAAATGTTCACCTCCTCTACAGGGCTTCTACTAGAAACTTTAACCTAACATGTTCACTTCCTCTGCCTAAGCACTTCGACCAGGGGAGCGATGTGCCCCTCTGATGCTGCCAAGCTATTTCATACTCGGGGTGTAAATTCCACAGGGTGCTAATTCCTCAGATGCTGATCACACACACTGACCAACCTGGTCCCTGATGTATGTATGTCTGTCTGTCTGTCTGTCTTTCTCTCTCTCTCTCTCTCTCTCTCTCTCTCTTGGCTTCTGAAGCTCTCCTTGAATCTGAGCCTCCCACAGCACTCACAGTTGCTCCATTACTTACTGTTTATCTTACTGAACTGAGCCACAACCTACAGTATATTGGCCTAAGGGGCTACCCTGGAAATCTAACCCAACTGTAGGCCTGGGGTCTGCCTCTCCTAGCAGGGTCCCACCAAATCAAGGCTGCTGCCTACTCCCTTTCCACAAGCCAAAGTGTCACTCGGGAAAGGAAGCTGGGGGCTGCCACCACCCCCAATCCACAACCCCTACAACCCCCGATGGCTCGTAAATCCTCTTCTGTTACTGGGCCCAATGCCCACAGGGTCCTTCTCTACCTGCCCTCCAAACACTCCCTAGATGCTCTACCACCCAGTCCCAAGGGGACACAGGGCCAAAACGATCGCAAACTGCCTAGCTGCTCACCTCCCACCAATGCCCCAACCCAGGGACCCAGCTCTCTGCCACTGAAACTGCTGTCCTGCCTAAAAGGAGGGAGGAATCCTCTTCAGACTGCCCTGCTGCAGAACCTGACAATCTCTCCCCAACCCTCTCCCAACTCCCTTTATATATAGCTCCCTAGTCTGCTGCCCCAAGTGGTGGCGAACAGAAAATACACCCCCAGTGCACCAGAGCTCCCTAAACACTGGGGGGAGGGGGATCATTAAAGGTGAGCAATAAGACCTCCCTTGATGGGGGTCTTACATGCAGAATAGAGACTAAGAAGTTGGCCAACTTTGCAAAGTTCAAATTGCCAGCTTTGCAACTTTTTTGCCAGGTGAAGTGGCACTTTTTTCTGCAGAGAGACCAAATTTTACTCATAAAATTGCTACTTTGTGGAAGAAAAGTGTCACTTTGCTTGAGAAAATCATTGTGAAGTCAAAGTTTGTGATGCCCATAGGAACTTCGTGAAGCCTGGCAAAGTCACTGTTTCGCAACTTTGTAGCAACTTTGCCAATGATGTTTAACTTTGCTTTCTCTCAAATGCAGAGGGAAGACGACAGAGAGGTGTACCAGCAAAAAGAGAGGGAAGTAGGAAAGGTGGTGAGGGGCACTAAGGCACAAACAGAGAAAGTAATAGCCAGGGGGTAACAAAGGGGGACAAGACCTTTTTTAGGTAGATGAGTGAAAAAAAAAAGAAAGACAAGGGGAGGAATTATGAGGCTAAGGGGTGCAGATGGAGACCTTGTAGAGGAGGATCAGGAAGAGAAGATATCCTTTTTTTTTTTTTAAATGTTCTTTATTTCTCACAATGTAATGGACAAAACTTAAGACATACAGTTTCACAAATACACAGAACCCCCCCCCCTCCACAGAATACTCCCACATATGTGAACTCAGTCGCGTTCATAGGCAGTTCAGTATTATGCATCTCACTTGATTCCATAACAGAGGTGTAGTACAATCTGCAATAAAGGAATAATGCACGACAGGGTGTGTGTGTCGTGCTGTGATAACGCCACACCTGGGGGGTGGGCATGAGGCCACAGCCTGAGTGCATCCAACATCCCAGGCATGGCGTTATCCCAGCATGTCACAAACTGTGGAGGGCATTATTCCTATTATACAATGTCTTGTTGTCATATGCAGAATTAAAAAAATTATTTTAAAGAATATTTTTGTGTGGAAAAATATTTTTGTTTCTTAAGAGAAGATGTAAACAAAGATGAACAAATCCAAACAATCATCAATTGGTTCACAGTGCTGAGATTAGACCCATGGTGTTATGCTGGGATAACGCCATGGGTCTAGTCCCAAACTGACCAATCACAGTCCAAGATTCTTTCTTGTCATTGTATAATTAAGCAATAAGGCATGACAGGGTGTGGTATATCATGGGATATCGTCACGCCTTGGGTGGTTGGGCATGAGACTGCAGGCCGAGTGTGTCTAATGACCCAAGAAGTGACAATATCCCATGATATACCACACCTTGGACTGACTTTTTGCTATTATGAACTGAGTTTGAAGTTTTATAAATAAAATAAAACAAATAAAATGTTTCATGAATGCGTTTTTTGGGTGGTGTAGGAGTACATTTTGAAACAATAGTTCTCAGACAGTAGAGACCAAGGAGGCTGGTGGTGCCAGAACTTTTTTGAAGCCATGATGATTTAGCCTGATATCATCACGGCTTCAAAGAGCTCTCGACCAATCAGATTCCTCTAGTTACGATCCTCAGTTCATAATAGTTAATAATGCATCCAAAGAATCCCATCTATTTTGAAAGGCTCTCTACCTATGTTTCATGGAGGCCAGTATTCTCTCCAGCCTTAGGATTTGTAGCATTTTAAAGCAGATATTCTGAACAATTACTTCTGTTCTGTTTTCACAGTGGAAGGGGAAGGGAATGGGCCACATATAGGTTACAGAAGCACTGGAGGAAGGGAAGTAGACACAAGTACATTCAAAGAGGAAAGAGTCCTGAAGGTACTTGCACATCTGACAGTCGACAAATCTATGGGCTGGATAAGGTACATTCAAGGTTATTGTAGGAGCTCAGGAAGGTACTGGCTGCACCTCTAACAGTCTTATTCGATAACTCTCTAGGGGTGGTCCCAGAGGACTGGAGAAGGGCAGATGTAGTCCTGCTCCATAAGAACAGAAGCAGGGACGAGGCTAGAAACTACAGGCCAGTCAGTCTAACATCAATAGTGGAGAAACTAATGAAGTCACTTCTAAAGGAAAGACTGGTAGATTACCTTGCATCCGTCTGGTTACAGGACCAAGCCAGCATGGATTCATGGGAGGGACATCATGTCAGACAAACCTGGCAGATTTCCTTGACTGTTTGACCAGAGAAATCGATCAGGGAGGGAGCATTTGACATGGCCTACTTAGTTCAGCAAGGTGTTCAACACCATGCCTAATGGGAGGCTCATAAAAAATTGAGAATCTTTGGGGTGGGAACCAAGGTGGTACCACTGAGTATGTGACTGGCTGGTGGGTAGGTGACAGGCGGTGGTGGTTAACGGCACTCACTTGCGGGATGGAGAGAGGCCAGCAGGGTTCCTCAGGGCTCAGTACTAGGTCTGTTCTTCTTCTTTATATCTTTATAAGTGACATTGCAGAAGTGATAGAAGGGAAGCTGTGCATCTTTGCAGATGACACCAAGATCTGCAATAGGGTGAACACCCCAGAGTGGGTGGAGAGGATAGAGACCTGGAAAAGCTTGAGAAATGGTAAAGAGTATGGCAGCGAGGTTTCAATGCAAAAAAGTGCAACATCATGCATCTTGGGTGCAGAAACCCAGAGGCAGAGTATATAACGGGGGGAGGGGGGTACTGATGATCACTTAACAGGAAAGGGACCAGGGGTAATCACAATGGATGACCTTAGAGTGGGTAGGCAATGCAACAAAGCAGTAGGGAAAGCCAGTGGGTTGCTGGGGTGCATAGGGAGGAGTATCACCAGCAGAAGGAGGGAGGTGGTCTTGCCACTATATCTGTTATTGGTGAGCCTCACCTGGAATACTATGTCCAGTACTTGAGACCACACCTCAGAAAGGACACATACAGGGTAGAGGCCATCCAGAGAAGGCAGCAAAATGGTGCAAGGGCTGTACCAAATGTCTTATGATGAGAGACTGAGGGATCTAAACATGCACACTCTGGAAGAGAGATGAGGAGACATAATAGAGACCTTTAAATACCTCAAGAGGGTGAATAAGGTACAGGAATGAAGCATTTTATGTTTTCAGAAAAGAAAGTGTACAAGAACTAGAGAGCACACAGTACAGCTGGAGGGGAAGTATTGGAGGGATGTGAGGAAGTATTTCTTCACCGAGAGGTTGGTGGATGCCTGTTACAATCTTCCAGCAGGGGTGGTGGTGAAAACAATTGTGGGCTTCAACCATGCTTGGGATAGGTGTAAAGGAAAACTGGTATCAAAGCAGGGGGGATGAAGTGCCCAGAGACCAGGATGGGTCTGCAGTGGCAGAGTAGGCAGAAAAAAGAGGGGCAGACTAGGTGGGCCAAGTCGTTTTTATCTGATGACAGATTCTGTGTTCTATGTAACTAAGCAGTAAACTCACGCAATGACAGAAGCCTAGAGTGAAGATTTCCATGCAAGGCCTAAGCTCAACTAATGTCACCAGGTTTCAGAACTAATAAGTAATTAAATGAATACTGAATAGAGGAAAAAGCAAAATTATCAAGGGACCTTAAATAAGAAAAGAAATAGGACTATTTCAAAGCAAACACACAGAACAATATACTGGGAGTATTAAATACATTTTACACAAAGCAGAACCAGTCTAATTTTTTTGTCAGTCCTCCCTACTCCACCAACTGCCCCTTACACACTATTCTCATATGCCTGCCCCATCCTCTTTTGAACCCTCCCACTGTTTCATCCCCAATGAGCTCCTTCAGAAACTTGTTCCAGTCCATCACCACTCTTTCTATAAAATGTTCTTCTTAACATCCTTCTTAAACCACCTACCCCAACCCCCACCAATTTGTGGAAGTCACTTCCAGTTTTAAGAACAGGCTGTACAGAACCACCAAAATACAGCGTAAGTAATGTGCAGAAAAGAGAAATGGGATCAAATGTACATTACTGAAGAAACATTCAAGCTTTCTTTGACCCGAAACATAAAGGACAATTTTAATTTAAAATCACGTGTAATGATTTAGATATATAGTAGTTTTCTGTCAGTGAATGTTAAGCAATATCAGATGCCCAATTCAAATCAGCAATTTATAAGCATTTAAAGGAAAGTAAACATTGCAGAGCTCACTCAAATTGTGAAAGCACAAGACAAGACCATTCAAATGAGGTACTAGGCTTAGTTGTAGGTTTCAGGCGTCCTGAGATATGAATGTAAAATTATCTGTAAATGAAAGCAAAGAAGCAGCCATTTCATGTAATTTTAAAACAGGAAGTGATGTCACTGAGGGGCCAGCTCTGTGTTGTTAATTACAACTTGCCCCTCAGTGACATCACTTTCTCTCTCAGGATCCCATGAAATGGCTGCTGCCTTGTTTTGATTTACAGAGTATTTAGATAGTCATATCTCAGTACTCTTGACACCTACAAGGAAGTTCTATACCTCATTTGAAATATCTTTCATGGGCTTTCTCAAGTTGAGAGACCCCTGCAATGTTTACTTCCCCTTTAAACAAACCGTTTAACAGTCACAAGGGGTAAAAGCTGATCCATTTCATCTTTAGTGAACAGCTGCATCTCAGTTGTTATGCCCTATTATGAACTGAGGATCGTAAATAGAGGAATCTGATTGGCCGAGAGCTCTTTGAAGCCATGATGATATTGGGCTACATCATCATGGCTTCAAAAAAGCTCTGGCACCACCAGTCTCTTTGCTCTCTACTGTCTGAGAACTATTTTTTCAAAATGTACTCCTACACCACCCAAAAACTCATTCATAAAATGTTTTAAAACCTGTTTCTTTTATTTTTTTAATTGATAAAACTTGAAACTCAGTTCATAATAGCAATAAGTTACTCCAGGGTGTTGTATATCATGGGATAGCATCACTTCTTGGGTGGTTGGACACACTTGGCTGCAACCTCATGCCCAACACCTGAGGCATGACGATATCCCATGATATACCACACCCTGTCGTGCCTTATTGCTTAATTATATAACACTACATTCCTCCTATCTTGCCCACATTCCAATGTCTTCTAATGGCAAGACCATTTTTACCCTTAAATGCTGTGTAATTTTTATGTTGGCTGCACTTGCACACCAAACGTTTTGTGACAAGGAATAGGGGATTTCAGGGGTGTGTAACTGCCGAGCCCATGGCAGTTCACAATAGCAGGGGCTTGGCAGTCTACACCAATGACCACATGCTGTGGTCATGTCATGACATCACTCCCTGCTTACTGGGTGGAAACTTCATGAACTTTAAAAGACCGAAACTGCTCCAATCAGAGAGGGCTTCAGTCCTTTGATTTGCATGAAGCCGGTCAGCAAACAGCTGGGTGACTTTCAATGTCAGGAGCCTGTCAATCTGTTACAAAGAAAACCATCGATCGATGTCTGTTACTGGTCTCCCATAACTGTCCCCACCCGACCCTCCTCTCAGCACCCACTAACACAACCCCCAAAAAAAAAAACACTAACTGACACAGGGATGCCCAATCCACCAGCGTCACCACCTCTTAGTTTTTATTTTTTTACTTTCATATATGGCCTGCAACAAAGAAAACTGTCCATCGATGTCTGTAGCTTGCACCCCTATAACTGTTCCTGCCCCCATCTGACTCTCCCTTTCAGCACCCACCACTCCAACCCACCCCAACAAACATAACACCGACACTGGGGTGCCAATCCCCAGTGTTGTCACCTAGTTAATTTTATACTGTATATAGCCTGCAACAAAGATCTGCCCCCAACCCTCCCTCTCAGCACACACCCCAAAAACATAACACTGACACTGAGGAGGCCCAATCTCCCAGTGTCACCACCTCTTAGTTTTTTGTTTTGTTTTTTATTTTCATATATGGCCTGCAACAAAGAAAACTGTCCATCATTGTCTGTAGCTGGCACCCCTGTAACTGTTCCTGCCCCCACCTGACCCTCCCTTTCAGCACCCACCTCTCCAACCCACCCCAACAAACATAACATCGACACTGGGGGTGCCCAATCCCCCTGTGTTGTCACCTAGTTAATTTTTATACTGTATATAGCCTGCAACAAAGAACTGTCCCCCCCACCAGACCCCCGCTCCAGCACACACCCCAACAAACATAACACTGACACTGGGATGCCCAATCCCCAGTGTTGTCACCTAGTTAATTTTATACTGCATATAGCTTACAATGAAGAACTGCCCCTCCCCGACCCTCCTCTCAGCACACACCCCCAACAAACATAGCACTGACACTGGGATGCCCAATCCCCCAGTGTTGCCACCTCTTAGTTTTTTTTATTTTTATACTGTATATAGCCTGCAACAAAGAAAACCATCCATCGATGTCTGTAGCTGGCACCCCTGTAACTGATCCCCATTACCCGGCCCTCCATCTCAGCACCCACCACCCAACACCCCCTCAACAAACATAACACTGACACTGGGGGTTTCAACACACCTTTTTTGGGACCCCACCTCATGAAAAATTACAGTGAAATTAGGCAAATCTGTCCCAAAAGGTGATTTCGCAGTTGCTGTGTGAAATCACTTTTCGGGCAGGAGTTAAATATTTTCTCTACCCTTGTTCATGACGTGGGATCATAAGAAGGCTATGTTGAAACTTTAGTGTAGAAATATTAAAAAACAACAAAGTTATGAACCTATGTTGAAATTTGTAATCACAGGTTAAGAACTCTGGTAATTTTCAATATTTTAACCTCAGATTTTCAACATAGCCATTTCTTCACAGCACCTCATGAATACAATAGCTGTCATTTTTCAAATCCATGATGAGTTTTTGTACCTGTGGCATGGACTGATGTTTCGGTGGCACAGAATGATGTTTTGGTAGGGATATGAAAATTTTCACCTACTGCGTACATTAGGTGGGGCAATAAGATGGCTATGCTGAAAATGCGGTGTGGAAATACAATCAAATGCCCAGGTTATGACTGAACATTACACTACTGAAACATTCACTCACAGCTTCGCTAATTTTCAATATTTTGACTCCAACCTTTCAACATAGCCATTTTTCCACACCACCTCATAAACGTGATGTGTCATTTTTAAAATCATGGATGAGATGTGTTTTCGCACCTCTAGTGCAAAATGACATTTCAGCCAAAATACTATAAATGGTATATGTCATGTCTATAAAGCAAATCCTAAAACAAGTATCTTCAAAATTTGGGCTCAGAGTTGCATAAAACAAATTCTGTAACAAGTAGCCACTGTTCGGCATTGACAAATGCTTGTTTATACAGATCTTGCATGGACTTGACCAACTGGTGTAAAGTGGCTAAAGTGGAAGTTAAAGATGCTTCCTTCTTCACAGTAGAATCAGAGTCCAATGCCCCACCACATGTGTTACATTAATGTGTTTATCTGCTGTTTCGATTGTGCTATATTTTTGTACATTCTGGTTTGATGGGACTTTGCCTTGAAAGCAGCAGTAATATGCTTATGATCATACTGCTTCTCTGGGTCACGTCACATCGGTGTTCCTGCCACCGTCCTCGCTTCATGGGATGTTATGATTTTTTTATATTGTTGTATTTGTGTTACTCTTAACCTGTTCAGACTGCACTCTCTCTCAGGTGCTGTTCTTTAGGTTTGTAGTTATTGCTGTTACTGATTAACTGCTTTGTTGCTTTTTCTTCCTGGGAGTTGGGGGGCTTACTTTTGTACCTGGTTCACCTTCTTGCTCTGTGGGAATCCTTTAGACCGTAGTGTCATATTGCTAAATGGCAAATTCTGTGAGTTCCACTCCTCTATTTTTTGATTTCCCCTTTGTCCTTCCTGGGCTACAAGCAAAGCTGTTTTCTTTATGTGTCTCTCTATAATGATGCTCCCCCCATGTCGTAGCTCAAGGGGAGGTGTCCTACACAGATACTTTATAAGAGAACGTATTGCAACTGCACTGTTTGGTTATCCTCCTGTGTACTTTACGTTTTTGTAAGTTCTTGCTTGCAGAATTCATAAATAAAGGATTAAAAAATGATGTGTAATTGTACAGGATATACAGGATATAACTTTGAAGTTCTCTTAAGAATGTATAAATTATACCTTCATAGCAATGGAATCCTAACTGTTGTATCTCTGTAGCCAATTGTACATATGTAAGCTAAGTAACTTATATAATACTGCTGAAGCTGCCGCTGTTGTAAGTGGAACCCTGGGACCCTCCTGAAAATTAGGTGACACACCAAAATGAGGCAATCCTTGCACTAAAAATTTCAAATAAATAATTGTATTAATCATTAAATGCGAGTTCAATACAACTGTTCCAGATATGAAGTATGTGTGTATTTATTAGTCTCGTCTCCTTCCACAGATGCAGTGGCAACAACACCTCAGACTTCCAGGTAAGACAGCAATGCATTGCAGGTCTATCATAGAAAAATAAAAAGGAATACTGGAGAATTAGAAGAACCCCTGACAGTCTGCTACTAGAGCTCTGCTGCTAACAAATATTATTCCAGAATACTATAAATAATCCATTATTTGTTAATCAGATCTGTGTAATGATTATCAGGCCCTATATAGAGTGAGTGGAACTCAGACTGCACCAGCTCCAAAAATGTTTAAACATCCATTTCCCTTCTCAAACAGGCATTCAAAACCTTTTTATGGCGTCTCGCCTATGATAGCTCCATATAATTCTGATTCCCTGTTATTTATTCTATCTGTATGCTACTTACTGTATTTATTATTATGTGTTCTGTTTTATATGGCTGTTTTTATCTTTTTGGAAAGCGCCTTGATGGCCCAAAAGGCGCTTATGCGAAATAAAATTTATTATTATTATTATTATTCTCCCAAGTGGCCTGGGCTAGCCTGATGGCCAAACCTATCCCCCACATGATCCTTCCAAATGCAGTACACGGTTTATCATAGAGTTGTGGTGGCACCACTAAAGTTGGGGCTCAGAGACACCTACTGAATGTTAAATCTGAATTTTTGTGTTCTAGTAACTTAGTCGTCAGCCACTGAGTGGAATAACTTGAAATTCAGCATGTGCATTTTTTGCATTAGGATCTCTGGAAACTGAAAATGTGGTTGAATCAGTCTACCTGTATTGATATCTGGTCCTGTATTACAAAACACATGTATTACTATCTGACCTTTTGTTACAGTCTGCCTGTATAACTATCTGGTCCACTTACAGAATGCATGTGGTACTATCTGGTCCTCTATTACAGTCTGCCTGTATTACTATCTGGTCTTCTATTACAGCCTGCCTATATTACTATCTGATCCTCTATTACAGCCTGCCTGTATTACTGTCTGTTCCTCTGTTAAAGTCTGTCTGTATTACTATCTGGTCCTCTACTGCAGTCTGTCTGTATTACCACATGGTCTTATCTTACAGTTTGCCTCTATTACTATATGGTCCTCTGCTATAGAATGCATGTATTACTGTTTGGTTCTCTATTACAGTCTGTCTGTATTCCTATCTGGTCCTCTATTACAAACTCCCTGTATTCCTATCTGGTCCTCTATTACAGTCTGGCTGTATTACTATATGGTCACTATTACAGTGTGCCTGTATTACTATTGCTACTCCATTACACCCAGCCAGTATTGTCTGCTCCTTTCTTACAGTCTGCCTGTATTATTATCTGGTCCTCTTTATAGCATGACTGTATTACTATCTGGTTCTTTGTTACAGTCTGCCTGTTTTCCTATCCTGTCACCTATTACAGTCTGTCTATCGTCTATTACAGTCTATGTGTATTACTATCTGGTCCTCTATTACAGTTTACCTGTATTACTATATGGCCTATTATTATAGTCTGCCTGTATTACTATTTGGTCCCTTATTACAATTGGACCCCTGATGAAGCTTCTGAGAGAGGTGGTATGTAAGATGGTAGCCCAGCTAATTCATGCTGAAATTGATTTCATAAATTTTCATCCAGAACCTGTCTGGTGTTTGCAAATTCATTTAATAAATTTTCGCCCAGTACCTGTCTGGTGTTTGCACAGCATTGTTCCTGTCTGCTCTCGTAATTGTTCAGCTGGAGCACCATTGTGGGTGGTGCTGTGCACTCCACTATAGCCTTTTCTGTTTCCCTTATTACAGTCTGCCTGTATTACTATCTGGTCCTCTATTACAGTCTGCCTGTATTACTCTGTGGTCCTCTATTACAGTCTGCCTGTATTACTACTGTTCCTGGTCATCTGCCTGTATTACTATCTGTTCCTCTATTACAGTCTGTTCACATCATCATCATCTGGTCCCCTATTACAGTCTGCCTGTATTACTGTCTAGTCTTTTATTACAGTCTGCCTGCATTATTATCTGTTCCTCCATTACAGTCTGCCTATATCACTATCTGGTCCTCTATAACAGTCTGCCTGTATTACTATCTGGTCCTCCTTTAGAGGTTGTCTATATGTATATATGGTCCTCTATTACAGTCTGCCTGTATTTCTACATGTTCTTCTATTAGACTCTGCCTGTATTCCTATCTGGTCCTCTATTACAGCCTGCCTGTATCATTACCCAGTCCTCTATTACAGTCTGTCTATATTCTATCTTCTCCAGTTTTGCAGCCTACCTGTATTACTATCTGGTCTTTTGTTAATCTGCCTGTATTACTGTCTGGTACATTATTATGTCTGCCTGTATCACTATCTGTTCTCTATTGCAGTATGCCTATATTACTATCAGGACCTCTGCTACAGTTTGTCTGTATTTATGTATTACCATTTGGTCCTCTACTACAGTCTGCATGCATTGCCATCTGGTCCTTTATTTCAATGTAGCTGTATTGCTACTGTATCTGGTCTACTATTAAAGTCTGGTTGTATCACTATGTGGTCCTCTTTCACTGTCTGCCTGGTTCTCTATCACACTCCACCTGTACTGCTATCCAGTCCTCTGTTACAGTCCCCCCCCTATATTACTGTCTGTTTTCTATCACAGTCTGCCTGTACTACTATATGTCACTCTATTGTGGTCTAGCTGTATTACTGTCTGGTCCTCTATTACAGCCTGCCTGTACTACTATCTGGCCCTCTACCATGGTCATGCTGTATTACTATATGGTCCTCTTTTACAGCCTGCTTGTATTATTATCTGGCCCCTTATTACACTCTGTCTTTATTGCTATCTTTTCTCCATTACAGTCTACACAGAAACATAGAATTTGATGGCAGATAAGGACTGCTTGGACCACCCAGTCTGCCCATTTCCCTACCTAATGGATAAGCTGCAGATCCTAGTTAACCAACAGCCTACTTCTTCCTACCCCCACCCCCCTAGAATTGCCTTATGACTGTCCCATGCATTCTTGAATTCCACCACTGTTTTTGACTCCACAGCCTCCTCAGGAAGGCTGTTCCATACATCCACAACCATCTCTGGAAAAATACTTCCTTACATTACCTCTGAGCCACCCCCATCTTCAAATTGTGCCCTCTTGTTCTTGCACACCTCTTTTCTGAAAGATGCTACCCTCTTGGACTTTGTTGATTCCCTTGAGGTACTTGAAAGTTTTTATCATGCCCCCTCCTCTCCCTCGAGGATATATATATTAAGCTCCTTAAGTTTCTCCTCATATGTCTTCTGGTGCAGACCCTGCACCATTTTAGTTGCCCTCCTCTGGACTGCCTCCATCCTGTCTATGTCTTTGCTGAGACTGGGTCTCCAGAACTGCACTCAGTACTCCAGATAGGGTCTTGCCAGCTGTCTGTACAGAGGGATAACAACTTCTTGTTTTCTACTGGTGATGCCTCTCCCTATGCATCCTAGTATTCCCCCAACCCTCCTTACTGCCCTCACACATTGCTTGCCCACCTTTAGGTCATCTGATATGACTACCCTCAGGTCCCTTTCCATTTTTGTTGTTGTTAGTATCTCATCCCACATTGTGTATTCTTCCCCTGGGTTTTTGTTTCCCAGGTCCATTACTTTGCACTTCTTAGCATTGAATCTAAGCTGCCATACATTTGACCATTCCTCCAACCTTGCCAAGTCCCTTCTCATCCTTTCCACCCCACATGTGTATCAACTCTGTTGCAGATCTTTGTGTCATCTGCAAAGAGACATACTTTTCATTCCAGTCCCTCTGTAATGTCGCTTATAAAGACATTGAAGAGGACCGGTCCTAGTACTGAACCCTTCGGTACCCCACTAGTAACCTCCCCTTTCTTCAGAGTGGACTCTGTCTATTATAACCCTCTTTGTCCTGTTCTCCAACCAATTCTTTACCCAGGCTACCATCTTGGGACCCACTCCCAGGCTGGCTAACTTGTATATTAAACTTTTGTGAGGGACTGTGTCAAATGCCTTGCTAAAGTCTAGGTAGGCTGTGTCCACAGCCCCTCCCTGATCTACTACTTTGGTCACCCAGTAGAAGAAATCTATTGGATTAGTCTGATATGACCTTCCCACTGTGAATCCATGCTGCCTTGGGTCCTGTGCCCCTCTGGCCTCTAGGTACTCAACAATTATTTCCTTCAGAAGTGATTCCATCATTTTCCCTATCACTGAGGTTAAACTAACAGGTCTGTAGTTTCCTGCTTCTGCCCTGCTCCCACTTTTGTGAAGTGGAATAACATTTCCCTCCTCCAGTCCACAGGTACCACACCATCCTCCCATGATGTGTTAAAGAGGGTAGTCAGTGGTGTCACTAGTTCTACCCTTAGTTATTTTAGAATTCTGTGATGAATCCCATCAGGCCCCATTGCTTTGTCCACCTTCAGTTTTAAGAGTTCTTTCAGAACCCCGTCTTCTGTGAATGGGCTGGTATAAACCCCCCATCCAGAGTGTTTCTATTGTTTGGTTTAGGTACCTCCCCCTCTTCATTTGTGAATACTGAGCAAAAATATTTGTTTAGTATCTCTGCCTTTTCACAGTCACCCTCTGCCCACCCCCCCTTATTAAGCCTCACTATCCCTCATGTACCTATAAAAGGTTTTATCCCCCTTCTTAACTGAGTTGGCTATCTTTTACTAGGTTTGGACCTTTGCTATTCTGACTGCCTTCCCTGCTTCCTTTTGCTTTAACTGATACAATTCTCTGTCCTGCTCCTTCTGTGATTCCTTATACTTCCTGAATGCTTTATTTTTCTCCCTAACCTTCCCTGCCACCTCCTTTGAGAACCATAGTGATTTCTTAGATTGTTTTGTTTTGTTTATTTGCCTCACACAAAGGCTTGTTGCCTTTGTGATGGCAGTTTTGATTATTCCCCATTGTTCTTCCACCCCTCCTTCCTGTCCATTTGCTAGACGTTCCTTAGGCACTCACCCATTTTGGCAAAGTCAGCCCTCATAAAGTCCAGTACCTTTGCCTTTGTATGGCTTGACTCAACTGCTGTGTTTATCGTGAGCCATACTGTTCGATGGTCGCTAGTTCCCAGATGGCTATCCACTTCTACATCTGTGATCCTCTCTCCATCTCCATTTGAGAGTACCAGGTCTAAGATTGCTCCCTCTCGAGTGGGTTCCAATACCAGTTGTCTAAAACATGCCCCCCTGTAGGGCATCTAGAATGACCCCACTTTTAGAAGTGGCTGCTGCAAATGCACTCCAGTTAACATCTGGCATATTCAGATCCCCCATCAGCAATACCTTCCCTTTTTCTGCCATTCTAAGGATACTCTCTGTCATTTTCTTGTCCATTTCCTCCCCCTGAGATAGGGGTCTGTATACAAACCCTATGCAGATTGTGGTGCTATTGTCTGTCTCCAAATTGAACCACAGTGCATCCTCTCCTCCCTGTTTACCCTTTTGTTCTGCTGCTTTGATTCCTTCCCTTATGTAGAGAGCTTCTCCTCCTCTTCGTTCACCCTCCCTGTCCCTCCTGTAGAAAGTGTATCCTGGTATGTTTACATCCCAGTCATGGTTCTGTGTGTACCACGTTTCTGTGACTGCCATGATATCCAGTCTTTCTGTATTATTGTATGGACCTCTATTATAGTCTATCATTATTACTATCTGGTCTTCTTTTACAATCTGCTTGCATTACCATCTGGTCCTTTATTACAGTCTAGCTGTACTACTATCTGTCCTCTATCACAGTCTGCCTGTATTACTATCTGATCCTCTAGCTCAGTTTGCCTATTCTGATATCTGGTCATTTGTTACAGTCTGCCTGTTATTACTAGCTGGTCCTCTATTACAGTTTGCAAGTATTAATATCTGGTCCTCTAGTACAGTCTGCCTGTACTACTGCCTGTTCCTCTATAAGAATATGCCTGTATCTACTGTATATCTGTTCTCCATTACAGTCAGCCTGTAATTACTATCTGGTCCTTTATTACAGCCTGCTTATATTATTGTATGGTCCTCTGTTATAGTCTGCCTGCATTACTACTTGGTACTCAATCAAGGTATGCCTGTATTTACTGTACAGTATATCTGGTCTTGTATTACAGTTTGCCTGTACTATCTTGTCCTTTGTTACTGTCTGCCTGTATTACTATCTGTTCTCTATTAGTTTTCCTGTATTACTATCTGGTCACCAATTATAGCCTGCCTATATTACTATATAGTTCTCTGTTACAGTATGTCTGTACTACCTGATCCTCTATCACATCACGTCTGTATTTACTGTATATCTGGTCCTGTGTTGCAGTCTGCCTGTATTACTATTTTGTCCTCTATTACTGTCTGCCTGTATTACTATTTGTTCTCTATTACTGTCTGTCTGTATACTAAATTGATATCACCTTTTTATATCAATTTAGTAAATATTGGAATTTTTTTAGATTCACAAGATAAAGATTTGGTTAAAATGCCTAGATTGTTTCATCAGCATTTAAGTAAACAACCCTAGATAGGTTGTCAGTGCAACCTTGTTTAGTATTAATAACATAGATGGTTGGTATGAATAGATTAAAAGTGAACTAATGTTAAAGAAGTCTAGCTTATAAATAATACCCATAACTGAAACTGTATTTATAATGTTAGAAGATTCTCTGGGTACCAAATGAATTCCCATCTATACAGTTATTAGGGCAACCAGAAGCTTGTTAATTTTATTTGCTAGGTGTATTTAGTGTTTCCCTCATTCTTATTTTTTAGGATGTCCAGAGTTTCCCAAGGCACATAAGTGAAACTTGTATTTATCATAACCATGGGTGTATACATTATTTGCCTTATAGTAATGCATTGTGTTGAGAGTTTCCTTTAAATTTTATCCATGATTTAAACATTCTTTCTTCCTGGTGATTGACTTGCCCCTCTCACTGTTTTGATTAATAATCTTTCTACCTTGTCTATTCATTATAGACCGTTTAAGCCTACTTACTTCCTAGAGTAATATTTGGTCGCCTACAGCACCTGCTGATCTTATATTATATGGGGTACTTAATGATCTCCTTTTTTTAAGAGTCTAGTGATTTCCCCTTTTATTGGGGTTTATTCATAGTGGCCATAAGTTTAAGGATTTCTCCACCATTTTTTTTTTCTAGTAACCAAGTAGGACCTCGTATCATGAGTAGTTATTTAAGGTGTTCTTGTATGTACTATGTGTACATACTAATATGTATGATGTTTATGTATGTTTGTTAAGTACATGAACATTTTTATGACATTTCTTGTACTAGACAATACTGTGCCACAGGATCACCTTGAAAACAGGTCCTCTGGATCTAATGGAGTATTCGTGTAATCTTCCTGTATAAAAATAAATATTGTACTAACATAGTATTTGCCAGCAGATTAGGCCTTACGGTCTATCGAGTCTGCTCAAACCTTAGATCCTTAGTTGGGTGCCGAGGCCCTCCCATCCCTTGTGCTCCAGAAACCCCTATCATCCATCCCCACCTCCCTGGGACAGGCCATCATCTGATACATCCACTTTCTGTGTCCGTACCACCTCTCTTGAAGCCTCTGCACTGTGATCTCTGAACCAGTTCGCCAGGCAGTGCATTCCAAGGGTCCACCACCCTCTCAGTGTAAACCTCCTCCTCTTTCCCCCTCACCCTTCCACCTTCCAACTTCAAACCATGCCCTCTGGTGATACCTCCCTGCTTTAGTCTAAGATCCCTCCATGTTTACCCTATTTATTCCCTTGAGGTACTTGAAGACCTCAATCATGCCCCCCCCGTCTCTCCTCTCCTCCAATGAAAACAGGCAGAGCTCCTCAAGTCTGTCCTCATACGTCAAATCCCCTAGCCCTCGTATCATCTTAGTTGCCCTCCTCTGTACTACTATTACTATCTGTTCTCTATTACAGTTTGCCTGTATTACTGCCTGGTCCTCTGTAACAATCTGCCTGTATTTATATCTGTTGCTCTATTATAAAAGTGTCAGTGGCTCAGTAGGTAGCACACGCTCCTCTGATGCAAGAAGATCAGAAGGTTGTGGGTTCTATTCCCACACCAGCTACTTGGGGTAATACCTATAACTGACAGTGTAGTGCAGTAGAGGGGGGATGCTGCACCAGTGAGATGCTGTCCTTCAGATGAGACATTAAACTGAGGTCCCTTCTGCCAATGTATGGTCACCGTCCAAGTGGAAGTAAAAGATCCCAGGCCACCTATTAAAGAAGAGCCTGGGAGTTTCCTCAATTTCAAGGCCAACATTCCCCCATAAATAAAACAGGTCCATGTAATTCACCCCACAGGACACACCTGAAAACAAGCTATAGTAGCTCAGTTTACCTTTGCTGGTCAAAAATTACAAATAAAATAAATCATTTATGATCTGCCTGTAATACTATCTGGTCATGTATTACAGTACATTCTGCCTATATTACTATCTGGTTCTTTATTACACTCTGCTTTTATTACTAGCTGGTCCTTTTTTACAGTCTGTCTGTATTACTATCTGGTACTCTGTCACAGTTCACCTGTATTGATATATATTCTTTTGCACTTTTTGTTTGAATATTTTGCCTTGGATGGAGCACCTGGCTTGAATAGTAGCACCATGGTTAACTTTGCTTTCAGTCTGTAATACATATATGTTTTTGACCACAGGGCATACAGTGGGGTTCAGGGTAATGAGGAGGGAGGGTTAAAAAAGGTGATGCCTGGGAGGGGGAGGATTGGTAGTACTCTAGGTCTTTGTTACGCTATATGGGAGGACTGGGGGGGGGCATTGACAATTGGCCTTGTACAGTCCACCAGGAGAAGGGGGAAATGCTTTTTAAGGTTTCATTTTACCCACTTCCATCGTAACTATTAATGAATATCTTGAGTCCTGAGTAAGAATACTGTCTGAGTATTTGTCAGAAGACATTCACATGCCCTAACTGCTGCTCCCTAGAATGACAGAGGAAATGTCACTGGAGATCCTGTTTGCCTATTTGAGATATAGTTGCAATATGGAAACTAAAAATCAGTGTCCCAATAATCCAAACTGTCCAACTTGCACCAGCACCCTATAAATGCTGCTTGCGTTATGGCTGTGGTAGGGATATTTATTTAACATACTAACATACTAATTGCCAGCAGATTAGGCCTTATGGTCTAGTGAGTCTGCTCGAACCAAAGTTTCACTTGGAAAGACATACTGAACTGACAAGAGCTCATCTCCAGATGTGTCCTGGGGGGAAGGGAAAGGAGTACACTTGAAAATACATAGAGCCGAAAAACAACATGTTACAACTGGAACTGGAACCCGGATCGTGGTTTTCCATGTCTGGTGCCCATACCCAAGTGCACCACCGATGCAGGTGGGCAGGTAGTGCGGGTGGCCCTGGAAGTCCATCCTACTCGGGCGGTGTTATGCAATGCCAGGTCTCTTAAAAACAAGACTGCAATTATTGCAGATCTTGTTGGGACAGTCGACCTGGCTTGCATCACCGAGACCTGGCTGGATGAGAACTCTGGCCCAATATTAGAGACCACAACTCCAGCTGGGTACTCAGTGATACACTGCCCGAGACTGGATCGCAGGTGTGGGGGGGGTTGCGGTCTGTTTCAAGACCGAACTGGGCCTCACGGATGTACCAGTTGAGGAGGCTGGGTCATTTGAATGTACAGTAGTAGCTGGTGTAGGCTGTAGGATCGCTCTCATCTACCGTCCACCTGGGAATGAGACGCATTTCCTTCAGGAAGTGGCGGACCTCGTCATCGACATGGCATTCCAGTCTCCCAGGTTGATGGTCCTGGGGGACTTTAACACCTGGGTCGATAACAAACTTTCACAATTTGGTCAGCACTTTCTCCAGTTGATGTCATCTCTGGGCCTTACACAGACTGTTACCACTGCTACGCACAAACATGGTCACTCACTTGACCTAGTCTTTCTCCTTGGGATTGAGGCCTTCAGCTTGGGGGTGGAACCTGTTGGTTGGTCCGATCACTGCACCGTAGGTTTCAGTTTTCATGCCCCCCTTCATCGGCCTACCCCTGTGGAGATGGTCAGGCACCGCCCTTTACGAGATATAAGCTCTGAAGGCCTGGCAGCAGTGCTTGACCTATCAGCTCTTCCCGGGGCAAACAGCAACCCTGATGCTTTCGTGGTGGCCTATAATAAGGCCCTATCGGCCACCCTGGATGTCATTGCTCCTGTCCACATTCGCCCTCTCTCCCTTCACCCTCAGTCAACCTGGTTTGATGGGACTTTGAGGGAGTTGCCGTGAGTAGGGTGAAGGTTAGAGTACTGCTGGCAGAAGTCCGCCCTGGATGCCAACCACCTTAGATTGATGGATCATTATCATCTTTATCAATCTGCACTCACCCGTAAAAAGGCAGAGTTCCTGTCCGGCAAGATTCTTGCAGCTCAGAATTGACCAGCTCAGCTCTTCCGAACCGTGGATAGATTGTGCAAACCAGCCTGTCTGCAGATTCAAAGAGCCTTTTCACAAGTGGAGTGCGACGAGTTTGCTCAATTCTTTGCAGCTAAGGTGGCTGACATCAGGTCGGGGCTCCTACCAACACTCTCTGTGGGTATTGCCTTAGACTGGCACTCGGTCACTAACCCTCAGTTTTCCTGAGTATCTTCAGTCAGCTGGAGTTCTTGGAGGCCATGCAGATTGTCCAGAGTATGCACCCTACGTGCTGTAGTTTGGATCCGGGACCAACTACCCTGATTATGGGTTGTAGTGATATCACTGGCCCAGTCCTTGCACAGACAGTCTGCTGCTTCTTGGAGACAGGTGAGTTTCCTAGCTCCCTGAAGGAGGTGGTGGTGACACCTCTCCTGATGAAAGTTTCTTTGGACCCAGACTGTCCGGCTAACTACAGACCAATCTCTAACCTTCCCTTTATTGGGAAGGTGGTTGAGAAAGTAGTGGCCCTACAACTGGAGAACCATTTGGCCATCCATGACATCTATGAGCCTCTCCAATCCGGTTTCCGTAAGAGGTATAACACAGCGACAGTGCTGGTTCGGGTGCTCAATGATCTCCTGATGGCAAGAGATCGGAGGAACCGTTCCATTCTGGTTCTTCTAGATCTCTCATCAGCATTTGACACTGTGGACCATGGGGTGCTTCTTGGTCACCTGAGGTTCATCTGTGGCCTGTCAAGCAACAGTCCTCAGTTGGTTTACATCTTTCCTCACTGGCAGAACTCAGAGGGTGGTGTTGGGGATTTATTCCTCTGACCCAGTCTCTCAGTCATGTGGGGTTCCTCAGGGTCTGGTATTGTCCCCCATGTTGTCCACAGTGTACATGCTCCCTCTTAGAGACATTGTAAGAAGGTATGGGCTGAGGTTTCACTGCTATGCTAATGATACCCAGCTCTACCTTTCTTTTGCACCTGACCAGGATAGAGCTCTCTCAGTATTTAACAACTGCCTACTCAAAATCCAGGATTGAGCTGAATTCGAGCTGGCTGAAGTTGAACTCAAAAAAGACGGAGGTGTTGGTTTTGGGCCCAGGGCATCTGATGGAGAGGTTGGGGGCAAGTTCACCATCGGGACTTTATCGTGGGTGTGCGCCACTCCTTACCTCCGAACGGGTGTGAAACCTGGGGGTGATTTTTGACAAAGGGCTGACACTACGATCACAGGTGTTGGCAGTCATCAAATCCTCTTTCTATCATCTGAGGAACATCTCCAGGGTTAAACACCTTGTTCCGTCCAACGATCTCCCCATGTTGGTCCATGCCTTTGTGTCCTCACACCTGGATTATTGCAACTCCCTGTACCTAGGGCTACCAGGGGTTGATATCAGCTGATCTATGTGATAACAGTGACTGCCAAATGGCGAGCTGCATTATCGCGACATCAGAGTGGCGAAAACATTTTCGCCACTCTGACATCCTCGGCGCACAAAAGAACGGGCGCTGGGATTTAGGTTTTTGTTTTCTGTGGGGGCTGCACCCTCCCCACGCACACCCCACCCCACATGGGGCTTCGGCCCTTCGCACCCCCTTACTAAAGGATTCCCTCAACTCCAGGAGGATGCATGTCAGTGGAGCGAAAGCAAAAAAGTTAGTTTCCAGGCTGGCGAAGTAAAAATTGCACTAGCGCCTGACCCAGACCCAAACCCAGTACCTTCCACACTGCAACCACAGACCAACCCCTGATGCCATGGTGCAGCTTGCCAGCTGACCACAGCTTCACCCCTACATCCCCTCTGCCCCCTCCCAGCCCACGCTTGCCATGCCTCGCCCCCCATGCGCTTATACATATAGCAACATCCTGTTGCTGCATTCACCCACCGCACCTACATCCGCTACTCCTACCCTCCCCATCGGCATTCGGGCTTTTGCCCATAACGTGTCACCATTTCGGACGGTGCCTTACTTCAGGCATCAACATCACAGGCTACCGATATCAACCACCTTCAACTAGTGCAGAACGCTGCAGCCTGGTTACTGACCGGAACTCCTCATTTGTGTCATATTTCTCCGGTGCTGCACGATCTGCACTGGCTGCCAGTGCAGTGGTGGTCACCTTTAAAGTCAGACTTCTGAGTTATAAGGCCCTACATGGACAGGGCCTGGACAACCTGAAAGAGTTTCCGGTTCCTTACTGCCCTGGGTGATCGCTCCGCTCAACTGACATGGGGTTGCTAGAGATCCTAAGGGTTTCTTTAAAATCATCTGGGGCCCGAGCATTTATGTATGCGACCCCAGCTCTTTGGAATTCTCTACCCCATCAGCTACAGGAGTGCGTGACCATGGAAGGATTTAAACGGGGCCTTAAAGACTCATTTGTGGACTCATGTCTACACTATTTGATTTAATATGAATTTGTAAGCCACTATCTTGTTATATTTTATGTTGTTTTTGTTACTGAATGTTTTAATGCGTTGTTTTAATCTTCTGTTATGCGCCTTGGTTTTGGAAAGACGCAATATAAATAAAAGTATTATTATTAAACAGCAGAGAAATATATACGAAAGCAACTATGTACAGTAATTTGTGTACATGGATTTAACCCATGCAAACGAATAGATAATCAAACAATGTGAGAGCTCGTAAACCATGCACTACTGCATTGAAAATTATAGCTGCTTAAGCCGAATGTGTGCCAGAACCGGCTAGTAGTAGAACAATACATGTTACAATGGGGGGGGGGGAGCAGGCTTGAGGGGGAACATAGAAACAGAGTTACAGTCAAGGACTAACAGAGGTGGGTTTGGTGTGGGGAGGGAGAGATAGATGAGCGGATGATTAGGAGTAAGGAAAGGGTTATGAGAGGAGGTGGAGGAGGGAAGGAGAGGAGAAAGGGGTGGAGTAGAGAAAGGTGGGCAGAGTGGAGGGGAGTAGGGTAAGATATACTCCAACTGTTGTGGAACCTGTCAAATGAGGCTAGCCAAACATGCTTGTGTAATATGGTATGCTTTGAGTAAGCTCAGCTGGACAAAAAATATCAATTAAAATAGCAGTGCCCCAGTGCTGACTCCCCTTTGCCTCTTTAAAATGGTGAAATATATTAGTCACTGGTCAGGGTCTTAAACCACAGGATGGGATTCTACAGGCTTGGAACACAAAATCATAAATACCACAATAATGCAAAACAAAATGCATATAAATCACCATGAAAGAATTTCAATTTGTCCTGCTTTAAGCAGAAGCGTGCTTATGCCAAATGTCCTTTCGCGCAATCTGCAAAGGTTAAGAACAGAAAACACAGACACATGTTTCGTCTTTTCTTGGACACATCACTGTGCTTCATCTGTAGAAATTAGGAGCTTAATAAGAAGGAGGGACAAGATGAGAAACCTATACCTTAAAAATAAGTACACTGAAAGCCAGATCCAATATAAAACATTAAGAAACAGGGTTAAAGCTGAGATAAAAAATGCCAAATCCCAATACTATAGACAACAACAGATAAATAATTTAGGTAACCCCAAAGGATTTGTAGCCAAAGAAGTGCCCTTGCCAGCTGAAAGATAGGCTCAGACTGATGCCAGGTGGATCTTAAAGGTTGTGGGCTGTAGGCCCAGGGACTGCAGATGAGTGACATAGTCCAGAAGGACTGGTAATTTAAATTGGGTGGGCACTAAGTTCTTAGTGGCACACCTGATAGAAAATATTTTCTACTTTGCAGCATAGGTTTTCTTGGTATAAGGCTTCCTGGAGCCCCTGAGCACCCTAAGGACATTTTCAGAGAGTTGTGGGTTGGCATACTCTAGGTACTCAAGAGCCATGCTTTGAGCTTGAGTGACTTGAGATTCGGGTACAGGATCCTCTCCTGTGAAGAGGTCAGCAATTGTGCCTCTGAGGGAGGTGTATGGGTTGGGCTACTGACAGGGAGAGCAGAAGGGAATACTAAGGCTGCCTGGCCCAGTCTGGAGCTATCAGGATCATGGTAGCTGGTTGAGATCTGAGATTGATTGGGACTCTGAGTAGTAATGGAAATGGGGGAAATGCATGCAGGCTCTTTCCTGACCAGTCCAACACCAGGGCATCCATGGGCACTGTGCCTTTCACTGGAGGCCTGCAGCCAAATAGAGGCAACTGATGGTTCTCCTGTGAGGCAAAGACATCCATCTCTGGAAGCCCCACCTATGAAACACTACCTCCAATACCTGTCTGTTTAGAGACCATTCATGGTGGTTTTGGTTTATTCTGCTGAGTGCATCCACTAGGGTATTATCCTTTCCTGGTAGGTGGATGGCCACCAGGGACACCTGCAGGGTGTATACCAGACCCCATACATTCATTGCTTCTATGCACAGCAGTTCGGACCTTGTCCCTCCCTGCTTGTTGATGTTTTTTTATTTATTTATTTTGTTAACCAGGTAAGTACCCTGAGTCAAAGGCCCCTTTGCAGGAACGACCCAGGCCTCTTTAAATTGACAATTACAATACATAAACTTACAAATTGCCACATTTAACAATGGAACAATGAATATACAAACATTTCATACTATAAGTTATGAAAATACATTAATAACATTCACAAGCAGTCTGCTGTTGAAGGTGTGCTTTCAACATGGTCTTGAATTTTGTCTGACTTAACATTAGTAAGGGAGTTAGGCAAGGTATTCCAGAATCTAGCAGATTGTAATGAGAAAGCTATTTCCCCAATGGCAGTCAAAATCTTTGGAGTTAGAAGTTGAGTACCTACCGTAGACCTTAAAGATTTATTTTCAGTCCTAATATTCATGCACTTATAAAGAGGGGGCAAATGTTTCAATTTCAATACATTATTCACCAAGCAACCTAACTGATGCATTGCATTTCATTTAGGTGGCAACCACCCAGTTTCCTTATAAAGAATGCAATGAAGAGTTTTGTAAGGTTTTGAAGTAGCAAATCTACATATGGCATTGAAGGTCTCAGTCATTAAATCTCGATCATTTTTGTGATCATTGAGAGCAAAAAATGAACTGTAGAAAAGAGTAGGTAATAACACACTCCTTGAAATAGCATCCTTGGTCTCCTGGCTTAAACAGTCCCTCAGCCTGTATAGAGCCCCTATCTTTTGATTTACTGCTTTAGTGACATTTTTTACATGAGCAGAAAAGTTAGACTGAGTCCAATAGCACTCCCAGATATTTGAACTCTGAGAATTGAGATAATTTGTACTTCCATGGGATATTTGTAATGGCTGACTTTTGGTTAATTTAGGTTTGGATACAAAAGAACATTTTTTAGTATTCAGCAACAAGCTATGTTGAGATAACCACATATTCAAAGCAAGCAAATCTGTGTTAATGCTGTGTTTATCCCATCAACCATTTTACCACTAGAAAATAAAATAATATTGTCTGCATACAGCAAAAGATTTGATTGAGTAGGAATTTTTACAATAAGATCTATGTACAGTGAAAATAATAGGGGTCCCAAGATGGACCCCTGTGGAACCCCTGTTTTTAAAAATGTGAGAGCTATACAAAGCTCCCGGATAATTATACTCCGGTGGACGATTAGTAAGATAACTTTGGAACCAGTTACAAGAGAACACTGATAGTCCAATGTTCTTTAGTCTCTGGAGCAGCATGTAGTTCACAGTGGTGGTGTTGTCTGTTTTGACTTGCACCACCTTGTCCCTTACCAGGGCTGTGAAGGATTGGAATGCCAATGCCAGTAACACTGCCCTGAGCTCCAGCAGATTTATGTGCAACAGTGACTATGCTGTGAACCATGTGCCATGTACTATATGCTGTCCCAGATGTGCTCCCCCCCCCCAGGAAGGAGGCCTCTATTGTAAGCACCAGAGTGGGGGGGTTCTAGCTTGAATGGGACCCCTGCCTGAGATTACTTCTGTCTTTCCACCACTGCAGTACCTGCAGCAGTGTCTTTGACACTGGTACCAACTTTTGTTAGTGAATCCTTTCTTTGGCACCAGTGTGCCCTGAGGTGGAACTGGATGACTCGCATTTGGAACCTGCAACCTTGAACTGTCCCTGTTGTTGTAGCCATGTGCCCTAGCAACTTTAGGAAGTGTCTTGCTGGCTGTGGCCTGTTGAGGCTGAAACAGCCTGCAATCTGTAGGATGTTGACCACTCTGTCTTGGGGTAAGAAGGCTCTCTCTTGCCAAGTATCCAGTTCTGCCCCTTTGAAATTCAGTACCTGAGTGGGCTGAAGAACAGATTTTTGGACATTGATAAGGAACCCTAGTGACTCTAGAGTTTCCTGGGTGAACCTGAGGGCATCTTTTACCTGCTGTGGTGACTGCCCCATGACTAGCCAGTTATCTAGGTAAGGGAACACTGTAATGTCTTGTCTTCTTAGGAATGCTACTACTACTATTAGGTACTTTGTGAAAGCCCTGGGAGTGGAGGTTAGACCAAATGGCAGGGCTGCAAACTGATAATGCCCTGAGTTAAGCCTGAACCTGAGGTATTTTCTGTGAGATTTCCTGATGGGGATGTGGAAGTAAGCATCTTTGAGATCCAATGATGCCAGCCAGTCTCCTTCTGGAAGAGTAGGAAGACTCATTGCCAAATCTACCATTTGGAACTTTGGCTTTGCCAAACGTTTGTTCAGAGCCCTTAGGTCTAAAATGGGTCACCACTCCCCATTTTTCTTTAAAGTCAGGAAGTATCTCAAGTAGAATCCTTCTTCCCTCTGCAAGGGTGGAACAGGTTCCACTGCCTTTGCTACCAGCAAGTTGGACATTTATCTTTCCAAGAGTGCCCTCTTTGAGGGAAATGCTGGCCGAAAGCTTTTGGACCTTAGCTTGGGGAAGGATTTGAAGCTGAGGGCTAGGCCCAGGCTCGCTACTTCCAAGACCCACTTGTCTGTGGTGATGGATTTCCAAACTGGGAAGTAGTGAGTCAGTCTGACCCCTACTGGGGGTGGGAAGGTGACCCTAATCTATGGATTAGGAAGCCTGTTTTGCTTGGGCTGCAGCCTGCATGGCCTGATCACCACACATGGAGCCACTTCTGCCCCTGCCCCTGAAGTATCCCCTCTGCTGATGATATACAGGGGTGGCTTGGGCCTGGAAGAAAGTTCTGCTGTAGCTTGACCAACCTCTACTTCCCCTTCCCTGCACCCTGTAAGAGGCTGAAGTCTTCTCTTTTGCAGCATTGCTTTTATAAATGATGTTATACTCATTCACTTTTTTCATGTAAGCTTCAGTCTTATCCCCAAACAGGGAGTTATTTTTGCAAGGAAAGTCAATGGCCTTAGTCTGGGTGTCTTGAGTAAGATTTGTGGTTCAGAGTCCACTGTCATATGGAACTGATATTTGGTAGCTTCCAGATCAAGCCCAGCTGTTTCAGCCATGTCAGCAGCCATGGCAGGTGGTGCCTTATCTGCCATGGCCAGCATAGAATTTCAAAGGGTCTTTTGATATCTGGCAGCATATGCCATATAATTTGGTTGCCTTATGGCCAAAGAAGCAGCCAAATAACCATTCTTTGCCATACTATCCAACTTTCGAGAGTTTTTTCTGGTGGATGAGATGACAGTGGCACCCTTGCCCTATCACAAGTAGCTACCTGCACCACCTCCTCGTGGGCAGGGTGTGAAAACAAAAATTCTGTCCCTGACCTGTCTAGCTGATATTTCTTATCAGCCTTCTTGTCAACTGGAGGTTCTGAATTGGGTGTCTGCAGTACTTTCAGAACATGCTTTTTTAAAGATTTGTGGATGGGTAGCAGTATCCTTTAGGTGGGAGCTAAATCCATCATCTCTAAAAATGTGCCTCTTCTTCCTCCTCTTCCACTGACTCATTGGTGGTTAAATCAAGTGCCTCCACCATCTGTTTCATGAATGTGAAGTGAGAGGAATAGTCCTCAGGTAGTCTGGGAGGTGACTCAGACTCTTGATCTGGAGAAACTTACGGTTCAATTGGTTCCTCCTCATCTTTATCCTCCTCATACTCTTCATATGTGGGGCCCTGACACATAGGAACCGAACTGTGAAGAGTTGTCTGAACTGGTATTGGAACTACACTTGGATCCAGTGGAACTGATGGTGCCAGTTGTGGAACCGGAACCAGACCTTGTAAAGCCTGTAGAATTTGTATGACTTGTGCTACAGCTTCAGCCGTGTGCACATTTGGCTTTTGCACTGAGGGCTCCTTTGGTTTTTCACCTGAGTTTCAGTGTACTTTTTCTTAGCCTTCTTTTTAACTGGAGCTGGTTCGGTAACCGGTTTCCCGGTTCTTTTATTTTTGAACTCTCACCTTTGTCAGCAGCATTAGGCTCTACATTTGTGTTATCTTTTATTAGAAGTAGACGGTTGATCCAGAACTGGATCGTTCTGAACCACAGTAGAAGCCATTTACTTTTTAAAGCATTCCAGGTGTTTTTCCATGGTTTTAACCAGGAAAGTCTTATAGATGTCACAGTCAGCCTCAAAGTGTGGGGAACCCAGACAGAAAAGACACAGGTCGTGCTTGTCTGCTTTAGCAAAGATTTCCCCACACCCCATACAGTTTTTAAAACCTGTAGGCCCTGTCTTCTTTTTAGGCTTATCAGACATAACCAGAAATTATAGCCAAGACTCAAAAACTCCAGAACCTCAGTCCCAACCAAAATAATATCAAAATAATGTGAAAAGGTAACGATTTCCCAAGTTAAGTGGTCAGTTCCCAAACCAGGGTAAAGCCACAAAACTTATGGATTTTGAAGAAAAACCTTCCAACAACAAGGTTAAGGTATCGGTAAAGTTCGTAAGCGAAAATATATACAGGTAACAAACAAACATTTGTCAATGCCGAATGTTGTCTCGCTAGCACTGGCTTTGGCAGTGCAGTGTGGAAACACATTTTGGGCAGGATGTGAAAAATGACAGCTATAGTGTTCATAAGGAGGTGTAAAAAAATGGCAGTGTTGAAAATGTGGCATGTAAATATTGCAATTTTGAGAAGTTACAAGGGTGCGTGGGAAATGTGCAACGCACGCTTGTAACACAGTCATTTTATGGACTTTCGGCACCACATTTTCAACATAGTCATATTAGCACCTCTGCTCATGTACAGTGTGACTGTCATTTCCTCAAACTGTCCCAAAAAGTGATTTCGCACAGCAACCGCACTATTCTGTGCCGGACGTACGAACACACATTTCGGGCAGGATATGTAAAATGACAGCTGTACTGTTCATCAAGAGGTGTGGAAAAATGCCAATGGTGAAAATCCAAGTGAAAATATTACAAATGCACGTTATAAGCATGCGTGTAAACTGTACAATGCACGCCAGAATACAGTCATTTTATGGAGATTGTCATCAAATCTCTCAACATAGGCATTTTAGGACTCTGCTCATGAACAGTGTCACTGTCATTTTCATAATCTGCCCTAACACTGATTTCCCACAGTGACCGCTGGGCCATTGTGCGCCGAAGCGGAACACATTTCAACCAGGCTGTGGAAAATGACAGCTGTGCTGTTCACAAGGAGATGTAGAAAATGACAATGTTGAAAATCTGGTATGAAAATATTGCAAATTGCGGTTACGAGCATGCGCAAACTGCACAACGACGCTTGTAAACAGCCATTTTTGATTTCTTCCACTAGATTTGCAACATAGGCTTTTTGAGAGCTCCATCTCATGAACACTGCCACTGTCCTTGTAGCATCGGTCCCAAAAGGTGATTCTGTGCAGTGACTGCAAAATCACCTTTTGGGACTGATTAACGTCATAACAGTGACAGAATTCATGAGGAGGGGTCCCAAAAACTCCATGTTGAAAATTTGGTGCAAACATTTCAAAAAATGCCCAAGATATGCATCAAAGTTTAAAAAAAACCCTGTTTATTACATTAAGCAGCTTACTGGCATTTACTCAGTTCGCAGTCGGCTTTGAAGAGCGCAGACATGTTCCCGGCCCACCGAAGATCATCGTGCTGGGCTCCGGAAGTAAGTATGGGTTGGGGGGTGTGGGGAGGCAGGGTGCGCAGTGGGTGGGTGCGGGTGGTATAGAGACTATGAGGGACCATTTTCTGTTTACAGGTGTTTAAAACAAAACATAGCAGACGGTTTTCTTTTTTTACAGGTGTTTTTTTTTTGGGGGGGGTACAGTAGCCGACACAGGATTGGGCACCCATTTGGCACATAGTGAGTGGGGGACAGATGCCAATGGGGATTGGGCACCCCCGTCGGCAAACAACGAAAGCGGGAGGGCGCATGGGCCAAGGGGGATTGGGCACACCCTCTGCAACCAAAAAAGGAGAGGGGGGACACATTACGCTGACAGGAAGTGGGCTCCCCATCGGCACATGCAAGAGGGGCAATGTAAGCTGACCGAGGATTGGGCACCCTGAAGTCGGGTGCAGTTTATCTGCTGATCAGCTACTACCGCTTGATGCTGGCAGGCGAGGAAGGTCCACCAAGATGTGGACAAGCTTTGCTCGCATTGCAGCGGACCTTTCCTTAGATGTGCTCACCCGGGGGGTGTGACGCCAGCATGCAGGCTGATTGGGGAATGAGGGACGCACCTGCATTCGCCCAACAGCGACCGTGCCTCCAAATCTCCACTATCGCAAGATGTTGGCTGCGCAAGTGCGCCAACATAAAAATGAAAAAAGAACCAAAAAGAATCAGTTCCTTGATGGTTCCAAGAACCACTGAAGAACTGTGAACTGAGGTAAAAACTACCAAAACCAACTACAAGTATAGTGTTAAACTAAATCAGAAAGTGAAGGCAGCAGTTCTAATGATAAATAAACACAGAATACTTATTTTTTCATGAAAATAAGGGATTCTCAAAAGCGCTGAGGAGCAGTCCCCGAGGTGTCCTAAAAGGCAGGCAGAGAAAGAAATCTGAGCGTTACAGAACACAGCAGTTGGTAAAGGCAGCAGTTTGAATGGTGTCACAAGTCAATGAGTGTTCCATTATTTGCATATGTTTCAGTTTATCTCCAGGGCAGTTCAACACAGGAGGCTGACTGCTACAGTTAATCATACTGAAGAATTCCTGAGGTTAGAAAGGACTGTGCCCAGTTCAGCTCCTGATAAAAAATAAACTAAACAAAACAAAACTAAAAAGTACCCCCAAAGGGCCCCCATCCCCCAAAAAACTAAGTCCCAAAAAACATACACTGTGCAGGAGCTGGGACTTAGTCTTTTTACACTGTTTTTTTTTTTCCTATGACCCATAACTTTAACATTTTTTTTATATTTTAAGCCCAAATTATGGGTGTGGCCTACTTGCTGTCCCTCCCTTCCCCCGGACCCCTGAAGTGTCAACTTTTCAGAGCAGTCAGATGGGTTCTTTGTTTCACCTAGTGTAGCATACTGCAGATCCATCACCATTCCCTACAGGTGATGCAACCTATAGCAGTGGCACCATGACCAACCTGTGGGCTTTGCGTGAAGCAAGCTACAGGCCTGGACACATGCCCAATGAGACTTCTACTTCTGGACCTATGTAAAGCAAGCTATAGATCTGAAACTATGCCTGATGGGTCTGTAACAGATAAAACTGTCAGTTTAATTAGGGAGTGGGGGTGCTCTGCAAGATCTTTTCTTTAGACTGCTAAAGAGAACAATATGCCCATTTTGATGATTCTCATACGTTCTAAGTTTTAAACATATTTTCTACAATTTTAGCAACTTGGAGCCACAATAATTTTAGGAGGGACATACCATTACTGTAAAGAGATTTTATGTTTTTTTTTTTTATTATTATTGCTAGAGTATAATTGTTAGAGTATATTTTAAACCACGTGATTTTGTTTTCATTTCATTTTTGGAAAAAACTCTGTCTCAAGAAAGTGTTTAAAATGCACAAAAGTAATACGCGGAATGCTTTTTTTGCACTTGTATAAAATAATACTCGGGCAGACTGAATGGACTATGGGGGCTAGATATTCAAAAGTGTGCCACGAACATGCGCAGTGGGATGCACAGTGCAATCCAGTTGCACCATAGGAAAAGAATGCAATATTCAGTGGATGTACCACAGAAATGTGCCTGTGCAGAACACACTGAATATAGCACAAATGCACCATTGCGCAATCAGACATGCACCGGAGTAACCTGAACTGCACAGAAGCAAGTGTGCATGCTGAAAATAGCAGTTGGAGCAAGGCACACCATGCACAAGAGAACACAGGCAGGGCTGTGCAAGGGCAAAGGAGCATGGTAGGGGGAGCAGGGGTGAACCACAAGGGGACAATGGGCATGAGGCACAGGATAGGCACAGAGCCCAATGGCCATGGATAATGCCTGTAGCCCCACACAGACCCTGGTGACCAATGTGACATAGCATGGAACACCCATGGAACAGATGGCCACAGGGACTGGACACTCCATGGCCATGGTCCCAGCAGCCAACACAGGACAGGCAGATGCAGCAGCCACCATGTGAAGGCACCATGCATGTACAGTGTGCCACAGCCACACTGCCACACAAGCACCAGGCTGCATGTCACACACACCACACAGACACACATGGAGACAGGACACAGCATTGCACAGCACACTGTCACTGGGATGGGCAACATGGCTGGGGGTGTACTGTCCTGCACAGGCAGACAGGGGCACATGGCACCATGCCATGCACAGGGGAGGCTCAGAGCCCACACTCTAGGAACTGTGATACACAGGAAGTGGCATACAGGCCACTGTGCACCCAACATAACCAAACTGCGGGGACAGCACAAGCAGAGATAGGGACCCGTCAAACCACAGCAATGAACAACACCAGCACAGTGCAGTATCATGCATGTAAGACACAGAAACACATGAGCATATGGTACAAAATACTTTACTATAAAAGGCAAAACAACACAACCAGATACAGATGTATCAACATGGCAAACACAGGAAAAGGGATGGGGACATAATGCTGTGCAAATTAAAAGGAGGTACCAACGATATGGTCAAGGAGCATTGCAGGGAGTACAGGGGAACACATAAAGCAGTTCAAGTGAGTCGGTGGGCAGGGGAGGGTGAAATGGGGAGAGAATGGGCAGTGTCCATCAGCTATCTCTGTAGCCATCGCAAGGCCAACCACATCCTGCAGACCTCCATCACCAACTCCCTGGTAGCTGCCAGCTGTCTGGCTCAACCAGATGTGCACTGCAGTCCATGCAATCAGCCACAGAGTGAGGCACTGCAAATGAAGCAGTCCACCGCCAAGAATGCCGACACACCTCCATCCACTACCTGGCCCAGGATGTCCTATGCAAGGGAAACACAGAACAGGCACTAAGTGACAGGTCCCACACAGCAGATGGTCCCCCCACCAAGGTCTGTGTGTGCACAGGACAGCAGTGGTGCCCCCCCATGGATGATGCTTCCAACAGCATGTGCACAGCGGACAGCCACAGCAGCCCAGGTGAGTGTCCCATATACATACATACTGGGTGGCACACTATAGAGCACCATGCACCCACTCCTGTGCACAGGCACCCCACAACATGGGACCAATGCCCACATGGGCAATACAGGATCTGACCAGCAGCAGTATGCATGCACCGTGGGACACACACACCACCAGTGACAGCAACAGGATACCACCACACAGAGGCAATGCGCATGATGGGACCACCCATGCTGCCGACCATCACAGCCAGCACACACCACAGCCCTGCATGGTAGCAGTGCCCTGGAGGTGTACCAGCCCCATTGATCCCAAAGTCTGCAATGATGGTTGATGCAGACTGCACACACTCACCTGCCATCCATCGCACTGGCCAGGCCACAGCACTATCATCAGGGCGCTGGTCCACCTGAGTGGTGTCCTCTCTGGCCCTCCTGCGCACCACTGGCCCTGTGGAGGAAACACATACGGAAAGAAACATGAGTGGCATGCCATGAACAGACACCCAACCCCCCTGCCCATGCAGGCCAGACACAGTGCAAAGCACCACCACAGCCCGTGCAGTGACCCTGGCCCATCTGAGGGGTATGGTATTGAGGCCACTGGCACCATGCAACACACAGGCACACACAGCACAGCTATGCCACATGACCGCACACACACACACACACACACACACACACACACACCACCAGTGTCAGGCCCCCTGTGTGCAGCTGCAGGTGCAGACGCACATGCAGCACACCTAATTGCATGAATACTGGACAGTGGTAGCATGTATAATGCATGGAGACACTTACCTGGTTGTGGGACTGAAACACGGTGGGCACGGTCCTGCAGCCTCCTCAGCTGATCAGGGTCATGGCGCTGCAGGTACCCATATCAGTGGCGACACTGCTCCCCCATCCAGGCAACACCTGTGCACCTCTCCATTCCCTCTGCCACATGGGCCCACACCTGGGACCGGGCCTCCTGCAGATCCCCTGCCCCAAACAGTTGGTCCACCAGGGGGTCCACCAATGCCACTAGGTTGGCCATTTCAACTTCAGACCAGTTCCTGGCCCATTTCCCATGACTAGCCGACTGTGCCATACTTGCCATGCAGACTACCAGTCGTTCCAAGCAATGTGGCATACACTGTTTTTTTTTTTATACTTCATCTTTATTGCTAAAAGCACATTACCAAACAGATCCAAAAATGAACATTTATCACTACAATATCCACAGGTATTAAGAGATCTTTTACCTGAGGATGACTCTCTTCCAGCGTAAGGGCCGATCTCAGTGGGTCTGGAAATCATTTAACATTGCTTTCAGATTCAGTGAATTACAGAAACATAAGTCAAGCAACAATACATCTCCATTACTCAAGATAATTAAAAGGAAAAAACATGGTATAAACTACGTCTTATCACCAATAGTATTAAGTCAGCATATCCTCAGGAGAGGAAAAGGAAGGGAGGGTGAAAGGACAGAAAAGAGCAGAAGTGAGACTAACTGGGATTCTAAAAGGGTTATTAATAAACCATAATCTGACAAGAGAAAAGTGAAGGGGAACACAGAAGGCCTAAATTCCATTAGTGGTGACTTCATTTTATACATTGGATTCATGTTAATTTAAGTTAATATCCACTAACTATTGCACCTCAATGAACATTCCACGGGGGGTAGCAGGTAAGTTCCCAGGTCCCTCTTTCATCAAACACCCTCTAACTATGTAGCTCCCATCTAGTCCAGCTATTTACAAACTGTGGGGTCTTCAAAGCCAGGGAGAAGGTTATTCTTTCATAGGATTTAACATTGTTTACTAGTTCCTTCCACTCCATCTCAGTAGGTGGAAGGGGGGATAACCATTTTCTAGATATCACCTTACATGCTGCTGCAACCAAGATGTTCCAGAGGTATTTAGCTTCATGGCCTCTTACCTCCAAATGGTATAGGACCAGAATAACATATTCTGGTCTCAACGGAACCGAAGTATTAAATATTTTCTGCAATCGCCTTAGCATACTATTCCAGTACTGGTTGAGCAAGGGGCAGTGCCAAAAGATATGGGCCTGGGATGCCTGAGGGGCACCACATTTTCGCCAACAGGAGGGCGAAATCTCCGGGTTCCATTTAGCCACCTGCTCAGGTACTCGAAAGTACCTACTTCTGAGCTTCCACAAAAATTCACGCCATCCTGGAGATGAGGAAGAGCGCCAGGTGTTTTTTATGGACTGCAACCACCTGTGTTTAACCTCATTCTGAAATCCTTCTCCCACTTCTCCTTAATGTATGTTGTTGAGTGATTTAGGTCAGTGATATAATTCTTATAGAGTATAGAGATTGCTCTCTCCCCCCTCCCTACCCCCCAAATCTTTTCAAACACTACTGGTTGTATGATCTCCCCCGAGACTAGAGAGGATTTATGCAGGTGCTTCGTTATATCATCTCTAATCTGGTAATAAAATAAAAGGTCTCCCTGTGTCCAGCAGAACTTGTCCGATGCCTCTTCAAATGTTAAGATCTGATCCCCTTTTATAAATGGCCAAGGTGCCCAGCATCCTCGCCTCTCTTGACGTTTATACCAGGGGTCTCCATGGGTCAACGTGTGGAATGTGCTCTGAGACCAACACTGATATTTCCAGAGGTATGCCTTTGTAGCACCTCGCATACATCCTCATCTGCATCCCTCCAAAGTCGCTCCAGTACCCGAATATAATGGTGAAGAGTTATTTGTTATTGCAGCTTGTGCAAATATCTGGGACAGCAAAGGGGGGGGGACAGGAAGCAGCCAGATCAACAATCTTCCAACTAGCCCAGTAAGTAGGATATAATAATAAGAGGGCAATCCTCATCTGGGCTGCTACCCAGTACCCCTCCAAGCAAGGTACTCCATAGCCCCCCTCCTCCTTAGAAAGAAAAATAGTTTGTTTTCTAATTCTGGAGCGTTTACCTGACCATATAAATTTTAGCAGAATCTTATGCCATACATCCAATCTTTCTTTTGGAATTGTACAAGGTACACATTGAAACAAGAATAAAAACCTGGGGAACAGGTTCATCTTAGTTGTCTGTTTTCTCCAATGGAAAGGAAGGGGGAGCATGGACCACTTTTCAATATCTGCTTGTATTTGCTTTATTAATGGGGGAAAATTTAGATCATAAAGTTGAAAATTGTTGGACGATAAGATTATCCCCAAATATTTCATGGAAGGGAGGTCCCATTTCAGGGGGTACTTATCTCTAAGAATTTGAGACGGGGTATAATTAAAAGTAATAGCCTCTGTTTTATGGGTATTCAGGGTGTATCCTGAGAGTTCCGAAAATTCTTTTAGATGTCAGAATAGGTGAGGGATAGATGATTCCGGTTCCGTGATATAGAGCAGGATATCATCTGCATACAATGCAAGCTTATGTTCTTCCCCACTTATGTTTACCCCCTTTATATTTGAGTTCTCTCTAATACCCTGTGCTAGAGGCTCGAGGTATAGGGCGAAAAGAATAGTAGACAGAGGACAACCGTGTCGTGTACCTCTGCACAATGTAAAGGGTGTGGAGATGTGGTCATTTTCCCTAATAAAACCCTTTGGTGTGTTGTATATTTTAAATATAGCATTAATGAATTGAATGGGAAAACCAAATTTATCCAGTACTGCTCGAAGAAAGGGCCATGAGACTTTATCAAAAGCCTTTTCAGCATCGAGGCTTAATAAAATGGAGGGTATTTGAGTGAGGTTTATATGATCAATTAAATGGGTGGTCCTTTGTAGATTATCCTGCGCCTGACGATTGGTGATGAAACCAGTCTGGTCTAGACTGATCAACTTGGTTATAAATTTCTGCATGCGCCGGGCAAGAATTGACATGAAAATTTTATAATCAGAATTTAAGATGGAAGTAGGATGATACGAGGGGCAGAGTGTCAGGTTTTTCCCCTGTTTGGGGATAACTGATATAATGGCCTGCTCCCACGAGATTGGGGGGGGTTTCTTTGGTCTGCAATATCATGTTATAGACCTTAAGTAGCAGGGGTAGTACCAGTCCCTTAAAATGTTTATAGTACTCCAAAGCCTTCAAGTTTGAGAATTCATCACGAAGCTCCATCTCCAAAATGGGAGCTATCAGGCCCATTTTAGCCTGCAGGGTCAAAGAGGGCAGGGAGATCCACCTCAGGTATTCTATTATGCTATTCTCCCATGGTGGGGGGGGCAGCATACAATGAGGTGTAGAAGTCTCTGAAGGCTTCAACTATTGCAGGAGTCTGGTGTGTCTTCCGCTTGGTAATGGGGTGAATTAAAGTTGGGATCAGAGCTCTCGCTCTCTGGGATCACAAGTGGGCCGCCAGTAGGCGAGTGGCCCTTGGACCCCCCTCATAGTATTTTTGTTTAAGAAACAGGACCTTCTGCTCCACCTGATACTCCAATAAATTATTCAGTTCAGCTTTGAGTTTGCCAAGCTTTTTATAGGTCTCTGCCTCATATTTAATTTTAAGCTGTAATTCACAAGAGTCAATCTCCCCTTTCAACCTTAATTTTTGGACATCTCGTTGCTTTTTCTTAAAGGCAGAGATGGAGATAAATTAGCCCCAGATTATAGCCTTAATATTGTCCCAGAGTAGAGATGCCGGTGTCTCAGGGGACCCGTTGTAAGCCACAGCCTGCTTTATAGTTTCTACAATTACCCCCTTCACCTCAGGGTCCTGAAACAAGGACGTATTAAGTCTCTAAAAAGTGCGCTTAATAAAGTCCCCCAGGTGAAGCTGGCAAAAAACAGGGGCATGGTCTGACAATGTCCTATCTCCTATCCAGCTATCCTTTATCTGTCCAACGTGTTCTGTTGGCAGCAGAAGGTAGTCCAGATGAGAATGAGACTGATGAGGAGCAGAAAAGAAGGTATAGTTTCTCAGCTTGCCATGGGTGAGACGCCATACATCAGCATAACCTAATTCCCCTAATAACCCCACAACTTTTTTCATGCACACCTGATTACACCGGGGGACCGCAGAGGAAGAGTCCAACATTTGTTAAGAAATAAATTTAGATCACCTCCAATAATCACCTCCCCCTCCGCCCACTCCTGTAACTTTAGAAAAATTCAACGGTATACTTGAAAATCTGAACCAGGTGGCACATAAATAGATGCCAATGTTAGAATTCACCCAAGAAAACGCCCCTTTAGAAAAGCAAAACATCCCTCTCCATCTGCCAGTTGTTCTGTTTGCTCAAAAGGCGTTCTAGCTGGAACCAGAACTGCCACCCCCCTTCGCCTGCCCCTCCCATATGCTGCACGAGCAGTGGCACAGAATCCAAATTTCCCCAGTTTCTGGTGTTCCTTTAAAGAAAGATGAATCTCCTGTAGTAGCAAGAAGCCAGTATCAGTCTTTTTAAGAAAGGAAAGTGTTTTGCTGCTCTTTACAGGGTTAGTCAGACCATTTACATTGAAAGAACAAAAAGTCGTTGGTTTAGCTGCCCTTCGAGTGGATCATGGAACTCTTCCTCTACCGTAACCCTCATATTATTTATCCTTCCCTCCTTATCTGACAAGACACCATCCAATCTGAGTAATTCCCCCTTCTACTCAGATCGAACAGAGAGAGAAAATAATAATAAACAAACAAAAAAAAAAGCCCTACCTACAAAAGGAAAAAGTGAGAGGAAACGAGGGGAGATAGGAAAGGAAGGGGAGTAGTAACATGGTTTAAGACAGTAGTTTTGTACGTATGTATTAAACTAGTATTCAAAACTATTCAACAAACAGAGAAAAGCTAACAGTGTTTTAAACAAAAGTGGCTTCCAAGGTAGGGGATCCAAACCCTAGGATCCCTTGCCCTAACCTCTAAAAGGCCGATGGAATCAGGCTGAGAAGTAGGGGTTGAAGAGCGGGTATGCCCTGAATTAACAGAGCCTCTTCAATGAAACAGCTCCAAAGGAGTGGTTTATGTAAGTGAAACCGCCACGTATTCACTCGGGGTCGTATTAACTTTTGAAACGAAGTGTAAAGACCCAGAATTTTTCCCCAAAGCTCCCCCAGGAACAGTAGAAATCTGGCATCCCAATTATCCTAACAATTTTAAATTTCCACCCCTTTTAACAACATGCTTCAGGGAAGGTCAAACCATAAGTATACCATGTTATGGGATACCCCAGTAACGATTTGTAGCCTGCCTCTCCGCATCTACTGCGAGGAGTAGGCCAGAAAACATTAACGGAATAACAACAGTGTTCGAGAGGTAATTCCCAACTATGTTAGCTTAAACCCCAGTCCCTGGGTCTACATGGGCCCTTCTACTTCCAGAACACATTTTAGCAGTCTTTAGGTCGTCCCCCAAGTATCTGAACTCAGCAGTTCACCATCAGCAGGCCCATAGTCCATTCTCCATCGTCTTCAAGTGCCGGCTGCAGAAAGATCACTCGCTTTCCTTGAACGTTCCCCTCGAAGCAACAGCATCAAGGCTTCCTTCACTTTCCTTAAGGGCATCAGTCTCCCTCGCCCATATGTCGTCTGGGGCAATGAAAGTGCCGGGAGTCTAAGCTTCTGCAAGCGATCTGCTTCCATGGAGGGAATGGAAATTCCTTTTTTCTGCAAGTCCTCCAATGCCTTCCCCGGACTGAGGGCCCTCTTTCCAGAACACCCGAAGCTTCGCTGGGAACAGGGTTTGAAATCTAATGCCCTTAGCTCTCAGAACTTTTAGAATTGGCACATATAGCTGCCTAGCTTGCTGCACTTCTGGGGCATAATCATGATTGAGAGTTATCTTAGATGTGAGGTAAGACAGCTCTTTTTTACCCCAAGCCCTCTGAAGGATATCTTCCTTAGTTTTATAACTGCTCAACTTGAAAATTATTGAATGTGGGCGGGCTGTTTCCCCCCGTTGGCTTCTGGCCTAGTGAACGATGGGCTCTTTCAATACTAATGGCATAGTTGGGTGGCAACTCCAGCACATCTTTCAGTAAATTTTCTAAAAATGTTGTCATGGGGGGGTTCTTCAGCCCCTTCAGGGAGGCCATACAGTCTAAGATTGCTGCATCTAGATCTTCCCTCGAGGTCGATGCACTTACTCTGCAAAGCTTGCGCATGTTGAAATAGGGCATCTATTGCTGCACTAAGGTGTGTATTGTTTTCCTCCATTACTTTCATTTTATCTTCCGCAGCGTTGACTTTAGCATCAATGTTGGAGATTCGCTGTGCCAGTGCTTGAAATTCTGTCCTCGACTCAGCTCAAGAATCGCGGATTTCCCATAGAATATTCTCATATCTGGTGCAAGACAAAAGGTCTGCCTCGGCCTCTGTATCGTAGCTGGAGCACCTCATGCTGCTATGGGAGCAGCTTCTGCTGCGTTCAAAACTGCTCGGCAGCATTTCTTCTCCAATAAACTCTTTCCTCTGGGTTTTACTTGATGAGGATGGTCCCCAATCCCTTTTGCGACCTTCTTTAGCCATGTTCTATTGTTAGAAAGCTTTGGAAATGGGAAATATTTATCCCTGGAGAGCGGAGGATCCTTCCTAAGCTGCTATCTGCTCCGTGGCGGAACTGGAAGTCGTGGCATACGCTGTTAATACATGTAGCACTGCTGCACCACATGTGCAACAGGAACACACGGCACACGATCGCGCAGCACGTACTTGCGCGATTGACGTGCACAACCATGGCCTATCGAGCAATATCGCACATGTACAATACTGGAAGTGCAGGCAGAAGTTCAGGGTTACATCCGCAAGCCATGTAGGCCAGCGTAGCTGGCATGCTGTGAAGGGCATGCATCGCCACACATGCCGCACGGTGATGGCACAGTGACTGCCCATGTGCCGTCAATGGCATTGCGCAGCAGGACCAGGTGCATGGTATGTCACCACTGCGCATCCATGCTACATGCATGGCATGCACCCATGGATGCACGCATGACAGGACAGGTATGCACAGCACAATCAACTGTGCAATACACGTCACAGGATGATGCCCTGCTGTCTTCGTGCTGGCATGTGCGCTAATGTGCATCACACATGCGCCAGAAGTGCACCTGTGGATTGCTCTGGTGCATTCATGTTGCACATGACACTGTCCATTGTGCAAGGAGCAATTCTGCAATATTCAACCAAAGTATGCAAATAGCCTCATGAGCAAATGTCAGGCGCTGTCGCTCACATTAGCATCTTATTACTGGTTGCGCACAGCCTTATTTGCATGAGTTGAGCAATAAAAGTGCCACCATACAGCACTGGTCACTGATAGGTATTGCAGCCATTAAGGTAAGACTGTCTATATTTTGATGGGTTACTGTTACTGCAATGCTGTGAGCCAATGCTGCACTGTGTCATGGACTGCTACCATGCTGCTCATCAGTGCATCATTTTACTGTTCACAGGTCAGAGCATGTCGGATTTGGAGGGAGCTGAGAAGCAGATGCCTGCCATGAAGAGCAGGCCAAACTTCACAAAGGACGAAAAGCAGGCACCATTTGAGGCCTACCTGGAGAGGGAGGACCTACTGAGTGGAGCCACTGGGACCATGCAGGACCAGGCCACTGGGTAGGAGGTGGTGACAACGTATGTCAATGCCCACGTCCACCACAACCACAGTGCACAGGAGTGCAAGAAGAAGATGGGCACTGACAGGAGGTGCATCGAGGAAAAGATTGCTGTCATCAGGGCATCCTGCAATAGGATGGGTGGTGGATCATCTACAGCACCCTTCCTGTCAAAAGGGGAGGAGCTTGTAGCAGCCACCATCAGCTGGGTAGCCATGGAGGGTGTCCCTGGAGGAGGATTCCAGACAGGTGGCAGCCTGTCACAGCACTGTAAATATGACAGCGGTTGTTGTGGGGTGGAAGCATGTGCATGCCACTGGTGTGCCTGGTACACTGCAGGTGTGCTGTGAACCTGTGACTGTTGTGGCATGTTGTGGTGCACGCCATGCCTGGGCACACCATGCATGGCCCTTGTCCCCTGTGTGCAGTGTGTCTGCTGCATGGGGCACGTGATGGTAGGATGGTTTAGGGTCCAGGGGGTGCATGTCACCCTACACACCCTATGGCTGTGCGGGCGCTGAAATGTGTGCCGGCGCATGCAAGGCAACATCAGTCACTTTCAGCATTGCAACACACTGCACAGGGCATGGGCATGGGGGGGTGTATTGGGGGGGCCATGCCTGCCAGACATGTGTTGGTGCAACACGGCGCTAAGTGGTTACACATCATGGTTGATATGCCCTGTGCCATGCCTGTGGCATGGCCAACCTAACAAAAATTCGAAATAGGTGGCCACTCGTTGCAATGTGTGTGCCATAACAAAAATTCACCAAGTACAAACTACTAAGTCGGGCCACCCCACCAAGTGGAACAAAAAAGACCTCTAAGTTAGATCACAATAAAAAATATTTTTATTAAACATAAAACAGCTCCAAACAGGTCAGCAAGCCAAATAGCAGCACCCCCTTGCACACTCGCAAACGTATGTTTCATGTCAGCAGACGCTTCATCAATGCATGAGTTTCAAATGCAAGTAACCTCGTTTTATAGGATAGCAACTTTAAAGACCAGCCCTCAATAAAAAACGTCAATTAAAAGACATAGCAATTAATTTACAGCTAACTCTTATTGCAATATTGCTTTCCCCATCCCAGTGCAAATGCAGCAGTTTATTACCAACATTATACAAAGAGGCATATAAATGCACACAGTTAAAAACTAAAAAAGCACCGACATTACACAAGAAACCAAATATACACACAGTTCTAAGTGGTCAGTAATGACTTGTATCTTTCTTTCAATAACGGAACAATACTAAAGGCCACATTTAAACCCTTTTCCTTGTGGGCTGTCAAAAGGCATAGCCACTTACTTTCCATCTGCAGTAATTTGTTGTCCAGATCTCCCCCACCGGATATTAGTAAACAGTTTTGTAATCCCTGGAATTTAAAGAAAATGTCCTGTGCCTTTGCTCATAACATGTGCAGCTAAGGAATTGTTTACATCACAATTAGAAATACACCTAAAGTGTTCAGCAATTCGATTCTTAAAATTCCTTTTAGTTTTGCCAATATAAAAATCATTACAACTGCAAACAGCTATGTACACAACATAAGTCAAAGAGCAATTTAAAGTCTCTATTGATGTATTTTTCACCAGTCACTGGATGTTGAAACACAGATCCCCACTGTATGTGGGTACAGAATGAACAGTTTCCACATGGAAAAGTCCCACCTGGTAATTTTCAGTATCCAGTTGTACTTGAAAGTGGCTCTTAATCACAAGATCCGCCAAATTCAGACCCTTCTTGTAAATCATCCGGGGCGGGTCCAACTTTCTCTATATCCAATTTCAGTTCCAACTTTAATAAATTCCAGTGTTTTCTCAAAATTTCCCCAATCTGAGCACTGCACAGTGTATATTCTGTAATAAAATTTTACACTGGTTTAACTTCAGAGTTGGCAACAGTAAAGTCCTTATTTAACAACCTAGCTCAGGCAATCTGTCCTACATCTTCTTTCATTTTTAGCAGATCAGATCTATTATAGCCTTTATTTACAAATTTCTGTATCAGGTGTCTAGCATCACTCTCAAACTGTACCGGGGAGGAGGAGTTTCTCTTAAGGTGCATCATCTGTCCTTTTGGAATATTCTGGACTATGTGCCTAGGATGGCAGCTATCGTACTGTAACAAAGAATTTCTAGCTGTAGATTTAATAAACAGCTAAGTGTCCAACCCTCCCTCCCCATTTTTAAAAATACATAAATCTAGAAAATCTATCTGTGCAAATCCTGTCTTCTGTTTAGAAAAACGTAAATTGGAATTCGTACCTTCCATATTCTGTACAAATTCATCAAAAGATGATGAAGACCCCTTCCAAATAATAAATATATCATCTATGAAACGAATTAGGTGTATTTCTAATTGTGATGTAAACAATTCTTTAGCTGCACATGTTATGAGCAAAGGCACAGGACATTTTTAAAATTCCAGGGATTACAAAAAATGTTTATTAATATCTGGGCGGGGGGGTGGAGATCTGGATAACAAATTACTACAGATGGAAAGTAAGTGGCTATGCCTTTTGGCAGCCCACAAGGAAAAGGGTTTAAATGAGGCCTTTAGTATTGTTCCGTTTTTGAAAGAAAGATACAAGTCATTATTGATCGCTTAGAACTGTGTGTATATTTGGTTTCTTGTGTAATGTCACTGCTTTTTTGGTTTTTAATTGTGTGCATTTATATGCATCTTTGTATAATGTTGGTGATAAACTGCTGCATTTGCACTGGGATGGGGAAAGCAATGTCGCAATAAGAGTTAGCTGTAGATTAATTGCTACGTCTTTTAATTGATGTTTTTTTATTGAGGGCTGGTCTTTAAAGTTTCTACCCTATAAAATGAGGTTACTTGCATTTGAAACTCGTGCATTATAAAGCGTCTGCTGACGTGAAACGTATGTTTGCGAGTGTGCGATGGGGTGCTGCTATTTGGCTTGCTGACCTGTTTGGAGCTGTTTTATGTTTAATAAAAAGCTTTTTATTGTGACCTAACTTAGAGGTCTTTTTTGTTCCTCTTGGTGGGGTGGCCCGACTTAGTAGTTTGGGCATGGCCAACCTGTCATGGAGTGCTGCACCAACAGCCGCTGGTGTGGCCTGGCACACCTATGTTGAGCATGCAGACATTGCACAGTATACAACATGCACTGCAACAATGTCACTGGTGACACCACACATTCTGTCTTCCAGCTCCATCACACCTCAGGGGTGCAGTGTGGGATGTGACCATTGATGTGGGACCTGATGATGCCGTGCCATCCATGTCATCAGGCACTGTGGCCATGGATCGTGGGCACCATACCGGTATGAGACTTGTGGAGTTCCTTGGCCTAGGAAATGATGATCCACTTGCAGACCTCCTTCTCCCAGATGACTTACCGGTGTTTGTGCCTGCAACACAGTAGAAGGGCACATGTCACAGTGGTGATGATCTCTCCCTGATCCTGGACAGCGCCAGAATAGTCATACCACCCTGGGGACAGGTGTCTACACAGGTGGCGGCAGGCAGCCCATGCAGTACGGCACACACACAGGCACCCCCCACACCATGGCCACACAGTGGCATGTGGCGCAGCTGCTGGTACTGGCTGTGGTTGGGGTGCTGGTGTGGGCACTGGTGCCACAGGGCAGGTCCAGCAGGCTGCTGGTATGCAGCAGTGGGCTGCAGGGGTCGCTACGCAGCCCTCCCCGGGGCCACCGTCAGAGCACCCAATCAATCCCCATCAGCTGCAGGGACACCTGTGCAGCGTTTCCAGTTGTGGGATGTTGCATGGCATGCCACCACCCCTCCAGCATGTTAGTGGCAGCACCATGATATGCCTGATGCTGAAAGGCTGGATGAGCACACTAGACTGCTGCATGCTTCCGTGAACAACCAGGCAATGCTCGGGGCAGAGGTACATGCACTGTGGGTAGAGGTGCATCAACTGGCTGAGCAAGGGGACACTGGACATGCTCAGCTGATTGGTGAGATCCAGCAACTGCAGGAGGCCATGACCACATTGCTGGATTGCATAGCCGGGACCATCACTGCTGGATTTGCATCGCTCACATCCACTGGGCACAGCAGGGCACACAGGACTCCCTGTAGTGCTATGTCCACACCACGGTCATGGCATCTGGTGCCCCCAGCAAGGCTGATGCAGACCACTGCCATGCCCATCCTTGACACACCTGGCAATAGTCTGTTTGCCGGTCTGTACACACCCATGAGGACCCAGTCACATTCTCAGGCCTCTACCCCCGTTAATGTGTTGGTGACACCATCTGTGGCTGTTGAGCAGCCTAAGTCTGCCACACAGTCAGGGTGTGGCTGCCCACGTGGCCGTGGCAGCCATGACTCTGTACAGTAGTCCTGATGGGTGTGCTGCCAGGTCCTGTTACCTGCTGTGCACATGTCTGAGCGTGGCCTTGTTTGTGTCATGTCACATACGTGTGGCCTGGGTCACATCTAGCATGTGTGCAGGCAGTTCTGCTGGACCATGTGGTGTGGGCATGATGACAGCAGCACTGTGTTGGCATTGCCTGTGTGCCAGCGCATACCCTCTGATCAATCCCACAGCCTGCTGTACTACTGTGTGTGTTGGCTCCTCACCAACTGCACCTGTCTGTGTGTCCCACCTGGTACCCTGCACCCTGCTGTGCACCCTGTGGCAGTACTGCTGCATGTGCCAGTCTGTGTATGGCCACATGTGTGTCCAGCACATGGCACATGGGTGGGTGCATCTGCCTGTGCTGCTCCAATGTGGTGCGGACATGGGTATGCATGCCTGCGAGTTCACCTGTGTGTGCTTGTGTCCCTGCATGCATCCCTGTGTGTCCGTGTGTGTCTGTGTGTGTGGTGCCATGCATGTACAGCTGCCCCTGTGTGGTCCTCACCTGTGGTTCCTATAGTGCTCTTCAACAATGGTGTCTCTGTGCCTTCTGGCATGGGCCACCAGCCTGGGGTCCCTCCTCTGCATGGGTGGCTGCACACCCCTGTCCAGCTGGTCCTCCTCATAATCACCATTGCTGTTGCCCTCATCCACCTGGACAGCTATCCCACTGTCAATGGCCATGTTGTGCAGCATACAGCAGGGCCAGGAATATGCCACAGGCTTTCGCAGGGCTGTACTGTAGGGCACCACTGGATCTATCTAGGCAATGGAATCGCATCTTGAGCATGCCAAAGACACACTCTATGGTACTACATGTGCCGATGTGTGCCTCGTTGTACCACTCCTCTGCAGCACTGGATGGTCGCCGTATGGGGGTGAGCAGCCAGGACCGGAGGGGGTATGCACTGTCACCTGTGGGGGGAACACATATGATTGTTAATACCTGTCATTGCCTGTTTCCATGAACACCCTCTACAGTTCACACCACCACCTCCCACCACCCTGTGTGCCCTGGCCATAGCCTCCCCTACACGGCTGCTGTGCCACCATTCACGTCACACCATCTGTGTTTGTCATGCCTGGGCACCGCTGTCCATGCTCCCCTGCACTGTTATCATTCACATTCCCTGTCCTGTCCCCTCATCTTTCACTGTCCACAACCCCCATCACCCCATACTGTAGCTGTGTGGTGCCCAGCACAGCTGCTTTGTCTCCTCTTCATAGGACCTGCTTACCTACTAGGTGTCCCATGGGGATCACCCCACTCTCAAACCGCTGGCATAGGATGGACTGGTGCCATATAAATACATTGTGTGTACTTTCAGGGTGTGTGGCGCACACATTGATGATGTGTCCAGTGGTCCTGCACACCACCTGGCAGCTGACGGAGGGGTAGCCCTTTCTGTTGATGTATACAGCCCCTTCTGGGACAGGTGGTGCGTGTATGGCCATATGGGTGCAGTCAATGGCCCCTATCATGCTGGGCATGTGTGCTACCCTGTGGAATTCCTGCATGTTTGCTGTATGCTCTGCCTGTGTGCTTGGGTATCTTATGTACTCCGAAGCATGAGCCAGCAGATCACTGAGGACCTGGGTGAGGAGGCAGGACATGGCCGACTGTGATATGCCAGTGGTTGAGCCATTGGTGTCTGGAAGATGCCCGTGGCGAGCAGGCACATTACTGCTTTCACCTTGATCTCCACCATCACAGCATGACTCCTCCTGGTGGGTGCCTACAGCTCGTCATGGCACAGTTCACATAACTGCCTCAGAATTGCCCTGTTCAGACAGTGCTGGCCCACTATCTCAGTGTCCCCATAGTCCTTGAATGTGAGCCTGGCACGGTACTGTCTGTGTTGGGCATACCGTCACCAGGCCCGTCCTCGGCCACGTTGCTGTTCCTCCCTCCTCCTCACCCTCCTCATCACTTGTTCCATTGGGAATGGTCCTGCATCCATGGCTTGTGCTCCCCTGGATTGTGCCTCTGCTGTGTGTGTGGTTGAGCCTCCTTTATATGTGCTCAGCTCTGTGTGGCGCATTCCATGGGTTGCTCCATTGTTGCACTGTGTGTTTTGCCTAAATATGCCACTGCGCAGCATATTCATGGGCACGCCCCCCCCCCGTACTTGCGCTGCATACATTACTGTTGCACAGTGGTGCATTGGATATTGCACTGCGCATTCCTCCTGTTTGAATATGGCTCCGGGGCGCATTTCTGTGTTTGCGCCGGTGCAATTCAGTTGCACAACGCGCAACTTCTCTGAATATCTAGCCCTGGGTCTTTTTCTGCCATTATTTTCTATGTTTCTGTGTTATATCTTTTTCAAATAATAAGGAAATAAATAGCAAATAAAAAAATATGTTAACATATGCGTAATGGTTGAAGCAATACATTATGTAGGGAAATGGAAAAATAGGGTAAAAAGTCCCTGGAACCTTGATGAATCTGTGATGTGTTGTCAGGGTTTGAAAGATCATGTAATGAACTGTTGGCACAACCTTCATTTTGGCACCGTCTTGTCAGGTGAAGTAAAATACTGACACACCAGTTCTTGCATAGAGGGTGCTAAAATCAGGGTTATGCCAAAAGTGTATTGCATGATCATTCAAACCATGAGGAACACCACACCATCGAATCACCCTAGTTCCAGGGATTTTTTACCACAATTTTTATTTTTCTACTTTGTGTCAACCATTAGGTATACATTAATGTGGATTATGGTAAAGATATATATTTTTAACAACAATTAGAAAGAATATATTACAGCATAGTTAATGAACTGTTAAATATAGAGGATCCTATCCTTATCCTAAGAGGGGAGGATGACAGGGTAGTGGTAATCAAAGAAATACAAAATCTGTAGTAATCAGATAACTAAAAACATCAATTTGAAGAATTATTATTAAAAGGTACTATAAGTAACTTTAACTTCTAGCAACATTAATATTTTCATCTGTTTACCACAGTAAGCTGACTACTAGCAGAGCAATATAGAGTGATTAGGTTCTGAAGTACCAATGTACCAAACCTAGCATCCTTTCTGGATTTGTTATCAGTGCAGTACTGGGATATAAAGATGTGCATGGAGGACCAAGTAGCAGCTGCAGCTGGTTGGAGACACAACAAATACTGTAGAAAAGCATTTCCACTTAGACAAATGCTTTTCTAGTATTTGGCTTCCTCAATACTTTTAACATCTCTAACTCTTGAGTGAAAACATTTATATCTACAAACTCTAGCTCTTCTGGTACCATGCCTTTAAATGAAGAGATCTGAGGCCTGGGTGAAATACGTTCCCTTGTGAAAGAGACAGAATGTTTTATCTCAAAGGAAGGGACAAATGAGGTTTGTGGGACAGTTCCAGTAGAAGGTTTTACTATAGCTATCTCACTCAGTCCGAAACTATGAGAATCATCACTGCTTTTTCTTTGCTGAGTCTGAAGATCTCTGACTGGATCAGAGGGAAAGGATGAAATGTATGGAGGAATTTTCATTCTCAGCACATTGGCAGGGCTTCCCATGGCAATGTGACCACTTTTGGAGTTCTTCAGCAGAAGCAGATTTCATTTTCTGTTCTTCCATGATGCAAATAGAGCCCACTCTAATTCTCCACTTTTCTGAAATATGAAGTCCATTACAGTAAGTACCTCTTGAGTCAGAGACCACTCTTATGTTGTGTCACCCATCTTGTTCAGTGACTCTGTTAGTGCATTTAACTTCCTTGCTGTGTGTACTGCCCCAATCTGAAACTAAAACTTGAATACAGGTTCCAGATCTTTAAGCTCTCCTGGCATGACATCAAAGATCTGTAACCCCCTCATTTATTTATGTAGAACATTGTGTTGGTATTGTCCAGTCTGATCTTTGTTCTGTACCAGATTTGAAAAAAACCTTTAAGGGAAAGATAATATGACCTCAGTCATAACAGGTTGAGGTGTTCCTGCCTCTCCCAAGGGAAAACCAGTCACCATTTATTAAGTTCCCCAGCAGAAGATCACCCCAGTCTAGTTGAGAAGCATCTGCTGTGGTAAAGAACCAAATGGATTTCTGGATCAGAGAAAGGAATTCCTTCTCTCAGGACAGAAATGTTCTTTCACTTTGGGAATGAATCTACTGTATCACAGCCTGGTACACAGGGACTAGCCGCTTCAATGTTGCACACCTTTAGCACCAGTAATCTTTCAGATACCACTGAATTTCCTTCATTTTTCAACCTTGCTAATGGAACAACAGTTCTGGTTGAGGACATGTAGTCCAGTAATTCAAAGAACTCCTGTGCAGTCCTTCTTGTGTTTAGAGCAAAGGGGGCCACATACAGTATGTAAGTTCTGGTCTCTCTAAACATGAAGGAAAGCATTCCCTTAGAATGTCCCAAGTACCGTTCCTATACAGTAGATTCCAAACATTGCTTTTGTTCTGGACAGATTTCTCTAAATTTATTAAGAACCCCAAGGGACTGCAAAAGAAACACAGCATCATGCAGGGTATTCATTGTTTCAATTTTATCTTCCATAAATTAGTTAGTCATCTTACTACAGGAAACCATTATCCCATGTGTTTTCAGTACAGCTGTCACAATGGAGAGACATTTTGTGAACACTCTTGGAGCCATGGTAAGGCCAAAGGGCATTGCTCTGAATAGGAACTGACACTCTTCCCACTTTAAACCTTAGATAATTCGTGTGACTTGTCCTTATCTGAATATGGAAAGTACGCGTCTTTTACATTTATAGCCAATCTCCCATCTAAAGTGACAGAATAATTGTTTTCTGACTTACCATTTTGAATTTCTTTTTTTTCATGTGCTTGTTCAAAATTTGGAAGTCCAGACTAGGCCACCACTCACCATTTTTCCTTTCCATTATGGCATACCTGAATAAGAAACCTTTTACTAACTGAGTCTTAGGCACTGACTTCATTGCTTTTAGAGCCAACTATTTTTTGACCTCCAATTCATACAAAGCCAGAGAATCTGAGTTTAGATTACTTGGTCTTGATAAAATGTTCATACTTGGAATTCTCAAAAATTACATACTCAGACCTTCTCTTATTATCTCTAGCACTCACTTGTCTGTGCTGATGTTTTCCTCACTCCTCGAGGTAATAAGACTGGTGGCCTTCCACTAGCTGAGCTAGAGTAGTTGCTGCTAAGTCATAATAATCAGGGATTAGCTTTTGCAGGAGCCAGAGGGGAAGAAACAGTTTGCTGGCTGTGCCCTTCATTCTTCTTCCTCTAGTAGAACCTCTTGCCACAAAATAACTTGCTTGGAAGTAAGGTCTGCCCTGTTCACCCCTGCCAAAGCTATCTCTTAAAAGAAGTCCTGAAATAACTACAACTTCTGCTAGCCTGTTTTTATGTTGGCACGCATGTGCAGCCAACATCTTGCAGCAGTGGGGATTTGGGGACATGGTCGCTGTTGGGCGAATGCAGGGCATGCACCAATAGGTGCGTCCCTCATTCCCTGATCAGCCTGCATGCCAACCCAATCACCATGCATACTAAGCTGGTGAGCACATCTAAGGAAAGGTCCTCTGCAATCCAAGCAAAGCTCATCATACGTAGTGGACCCTTCCTACGTGCTTGCCAGCTAGTAGCATGGCGGCACAGTGGCACTAGACTGCCGACAGCGCCGACTTCGGGGTGCCCAATCCCCCGGTCTGCTTGCTCTGCCCTGTGAAGTATATGCCGATGGGGGAGCCCACTCCCCGTTGGCAGAATGTGCCCCCCACCTCGTTGTTTGCCAAAGGGGGTGCCCAATCCTCAGCGGTATCCACCCCCTTCCTGCTAGATTGTGCCAATGGGGAGCTCTACTCCCTGCCGGCATCATGTCCTCTCCCTCTTCTGTGCTGACAGGGGTGCTCAATCCCCCATCAGCTACTGTGCCCCCCCAAACAAAAGAAATGACCTGTAAAAAAGAAAATGGTCCATGTTTTTTTTTCCCCTTGGTACCTGTAAACTGAAAACGGTCCCTCGTAGTCTCCCTACCCACCACCCGCGCCCACCCACTGCGCACCCTGCCTCCCCACACACCCCCACCCCATACTTACCTCCGAAGTCCGGCGCAACGATCTTCGCTGGACCGGGAACATGTCTGCACTCTTCAAAGCTGACCGCAAACTGAGGAAATGCCGGTAAGCTGTATAATGGACTAAATAGGGTTTTTTCAACTTTGCTCTATATCTTGGGCATTTTTTGGAATTTCTGCACCAAATTTTCAACATGGGGTATTTGGGACCCCTCCATAAATCACCTTTTGGGACCGATTAACACAAGAACAGTGGCAGTGTTCATAAGGTGGGCTCTCAAAAAGCCTATGTTGCAAATTTGGTGGAAATAATTAAACAAAATGGCTGTTTTGTAAGCATTACAGTAGTTGTTACTTCAAGTCAGAATCTCACAAATTCACAATATTTTCATGCCAGATTTTCAACATTGTACTTTTTCTACACCTCCTTGTGAACAGTACAGCTGTCATTTTCACATCCGGCGAAATGTGTTTCCGCACTTCCGGCACACAATACCGCGGTCACTGTAGGAAATCAGTGTTCAGGCCAGATTGCAAATATGACAGTGATGCTGTTCACGAGCAGAGGTCCTACAATGCCTATGTTGAAAGTTTGGTGATGATACTCCATAAAATGATTGTGTTATGAGCATACGTTGCGCAGATTGCAAGCACGCTCGTAACGTTGTGCATTTGTAATATTTTCACTCTGGATTTTCACTATTGGCATTTTTCAACACCTCTTGATGAACAGTAAAGCTGTCATTTTACATATCCTGCCCGAAATGTGTTTTCACACGTCTGGTGAAGAATAGCACGGTCGCTGTGCAAAATCACTTTTTGAGACAGCTTGAGGACACGACAGTGACACTGCACATGAGTAGAGGTGCTAAAATGCCTATGTTGAAAATTTGGTGCCAAAACTCCATAAAATGCCTATGTTACAAGTGTGCTTTGCACATTTCCCATGCAACCTTGTAACTTCGCATATTTGCAATACTTACATGCCACATTTTTACCACTGCCATTTTTTACACCTCCTTATGAACTGTGCAGCTGTCATTTTTCACATCCTGCCAAGCATGTGTTTCCACCTCCTTATGAACTGTGCAGCTGTCATTTTTCACATCCTGTCAAACATGTGTTTCCACAATGCACTACCAAAGGCAATGCCAGCGCGACAACATTCGGCATTGACAAATGCCTTGTTTTTATTTAGTTTTTGTTGACCGGGTAAGTGCACTAGACAAATCCTGCCTATTTTCAGGCACGACCCGGGGGAGGGGGATACAGGTGAATGCCAACTGACCGTGAACCAGATTAAGCTGTTGGTGGCATTTTTAGTGAATGAGGGAAATTTGGCCAGGACACCAGGGAAATTCCCCTACTCGTCATTGCCTTGCTGGCGGCTCAGTGTGCTTCTGGCTTGTGATGGAGGAGGAGGTTGTTGCTTTAGACTCGTCTGAGTCTGTTCAGGAGATGCTGGATACGCCGGATAATTTATCAAAGGAAACTGAGTTTGCACAACAGACCTTAGCGATGTTTCAGACTGAGTCTCAGTCTGTTCTGGTGATTCCTGGATTGGTTCCAGCTTTGGAGGATGTAGGAGACTTGGGAGCTTCTTATGACTTATCAGCGGAACGGATGATGCAGCAGTCGGCTGCAGGTCGAGAGGATCAGTGTTGCCCTGTGCCGGAATCGACGGAGGGAACTGAGACTGTGGGACTTCCGGTTCCTCATTCATTGGAGTTTCGGGAACGGGAAACCAAACATGGCTCTGTGACTGTGAGTGCTTCCCAGGTCATGCGGCAACAGTTTGGGTTGCCACAGAGGAAACTGTCTTATCCTACAAAGGACTGGTCGGCTGAGGAGGTTCTTGGTGATTCTGGCTGGCTCCAGACTACGACAGGACAATGGATCCCTGACCCTGAATGGAAGGACTTTCCAACGGCTTCCCCTGGTTCCACAATGCATACCAATGAGGTTAAAAAACTGAGCTCAGGTATGGACTGCCGTGAGGGTGTTGGGAATGTTAATGTGGCTGCGCAGCATTTAGGGGAACGTTCCTTGGCCTTTTCTAGGCCAAGTACGTCTGTTACTTCTGCTGAAAATGTTTCCGGTTTACAGGGAAGTGTTGCTTCACCTTTTTCTGAGGTACGGTCCAGTCTGCAAAATCTAGAGTGCCAATGTCAGACTTGTTTAAAATAAATTAGAGCAAGCCCATGGAGGAATGCGGTCAGGTTACGTTACAGGGGTGGGTTGCAAGTCCACCCTGATAGGTATTATGTTGCCAATACGCTCCTGAAAGGTTCTTTGAACTTTTTTCCAGTCAACATCTTTGCTTTGATACACATTTCCGGTGAAGATTCTTTTGATATTAGTTTTAAGACTTCTCGTGGTCTGGAGAAGTTTTGGGACAAATACTCTACATTGAAATCTACCCCACTTTGGATCCCCTTTTATGCTCTTCCTCTTACTAAGCCTCAAATCAGACACATCAGCATCATGTTTCGAAATGAAGGGGTGAATATAGGCAATATCTATCACTGGTTGCAAAATAGATGCGATATTCTAGGTCCTCCTGAAGCCATCTTAGATTTAGAAGGGATCTGGACTGGTAGCTGGAGATTTACGGTTAAACTGTTTCAGATTAATGGTGAGGTTGTGCACTTACCAAACAGTTTTTTTGGGGGGAAGATATAGGGGTTTGTTTTTACAGGGGACAACCTCTTGCGTGTTATAAATGTGGGGCTAAAACCCATATTAGTAGTTCTCGTGATCTCTTGAAATGCGCTCTTTGTGGGGGATATGGGCACTCGGTGGACAGATGTGAGAATATTTTTCAATGTAATTTGTGTGACGAGAAAGGGCATGCTTTTCATCAGTGCCCTTGGGCTACCCATAATAGGTCAGGGGGATGGGATCCTGAGGATTTAGTACACAAAGCTCAGGCCAAACGAGGGGATTGTGCCACTCCTGAGCACATTCCTGAGGTTGATGCTGGACTAGTAAAGGAGGGTGCTGTTGGGCCCCACCCTGCCACAGAGGTATCGGCTACAGTGACCCCTGTTCCACTACCTTCTGTTTCCTCTGGTAATTCGGATTCAGTTTCTGTTTCACAAAAGGCATCTTCTTCCATGCCTCCACCCTTTGAAACTGTTAAACCCAGAAGGTTCACCAGGGCCTCTCTTAAACAGTTGGTAGTTAGTCCTGTTTCTGTGGAAAGTTTTTTTTCCCCTTTACAGAGTGAGGGGAGGGATTCAGACTTAGAATCTGATACCTCTCATCACTCTGAATTACTTTCGGATGACGAGGACAGCAGGTCTACTGAACTTGCTAAGGAGAAAAAGGTAAAAGGCAAAAAAGGAAGGCAAGTTTTAGTCAAAGAATGGGACCTGAACTTCACCTTTTCTAGCATGGCTACTCTAAAGATAGTTTCCTTCAACGTGTAGTATAAAAATTTTAAAAGAGGCTTTCACTCTTTTATTTTTTTAGTAACCTACAGGTTGATGTTATTCTTCTTCAGGAAACTAGGCTATCCTCTCTAGCTGAAATTGAACAAGCTAAGAGAAGATGGATTTGGGGGTCTTCTTTTTGAACTTTTGGGCCTGATGTGGCAGATGGGATAGGGATTCTGTTCACCTCCACTTTTTTTAGGATTTCTAAATTGGTGGACATTTGCCCTGGTCATGCTCTACTTTTGGACTTTTGTTGCCAAGATTTTGACTTTCGTCTTGTTAATATCTATGCTCCACAAATCAAGACTGCTCGGATTAAGTTATTTGATGACATTAAACCTTTTCTTTATACCAGACGCCATATTATTTGGGGGAGACTTTAACTGTGATATTGACTCTAAATTTAAGGGTGACTCTCAGAACAAAATGTATTGTGACTCTCTAGCTTTGAGGCAGATAGTTAAGGATGCAGGCCTTACTGATGTGTTTAGGGCCCTGCATGCTACTGGGGGTGCTTCTTATCATAGGAATGTTTTCTCCACCCGTATTGATTAACTTTTTGTTTCTAAATATTTGACTCCTTTTTTTCTCAAGTTAGACCGACTGAGTTTTCAGATCATCATCTTTTGACTGGTTATTTAAGCTTAGCTGCATTACCTCCTAAGGTGTTTTCAGCTGGCCCTAGATGGCGTTTGAATGTGTCCCTTTTGGAGGCTGGGGATTGTGTGAACGGTTTAGAAGTTTTATTTGCGGCATGTTATTCCACTCTGTGTTTATATGACAACCTTTTTTTGTGGTGGACTGATACTAAATCTGAGATCAGGTCCTTTTTACTTTCTAGAGGGAAGCACAAAGCTAATGATAGATATCTCACCTACTTGCAATATAGGAATCAACTGTATAAATTGATGTCCATTCCCCCTAGTGATAAACTACAATTTCAATCACAGATTACTGAGATTAAAAAAAAATGTCCATTTATCAATATGATAGGGCTAAGTCCTTAGACATGGAGTTCAGATACAGGTTACATTCGCAGTCTGCTTCTGATCTGTATAAGGCCTGTAAACAGCGCCTTGACAAAACGCTGATGACTAGGTTGCTGTCTCCTATGGGTAAAATGGTGTCTTCTGATTTAGAAATGATGACTGTCGTCCAGGATTTTGTCTCTGACTCTTTTAGTGGGGATCCTGGTTCCACAGCCACCTTACCAGCTGACTTTTTGGCCTTTCTCCCTGTTATGGATGACAAGTATAGAAACATTTTACGACAGCCTATTTCTTCCCTGGAAGTCGAAGAAGTCATAAAAACCCTGAATTCTAAAACATCACCTGGTCTAGATGGTATACCGAATGAGTTTTATAAGAAATTTCTTCCTGTCATGAGTTTTTTTTTGTCACTAGTGTTTAATTTCATGTTAACTTCTGACCTAGGCTTTTCAGATTTCAGTCTTTCTTTATTGAAATTTATTTATAAGAAAGGAGATTCTTCTTTACTGACTAGTTGGAGACCCATTAGTCTCCTGAACAGTGATTATAAGATTCTGGCTAAAATTCGTACCAATAGATTGACAATGGTTTCTGAGTCCCTGATTCATCCGGCTCAAACTTGCGCTATTTCTCGACGCAAGATTCAGCATAATTTATACCTGTTAAGAGAATTATTTGAGAATAGCAACATGGGGCGGGGATCTGGCTTTATTGTGGCACTCGATCAGGTTAAGGCTTTTGACAAAGTTAGGCACTCTTATTTGTTTAATTTGTTGCTTAGTTATAATATTCCACGTCCCTTTGTAAAGTGGATTTCTATGTTGTATTCTGATGCCAAAGTGCTCCCATTGGTGAATGGTGTTATGGGATCTAAGATCCCGGTTGTTAGAAGAGTTCAGCAAGGCTGTCTTTTAAGCCCTCTTTTGTACACATATGCTTTAGATCCTATAATTCGTTATATTCATGGACATAGCTGCATTACAGGAATTGCTCCAGATATTTCACTGCCTGTGGAGAAAATTACTGCATATGCAGATGATGTGACCCTGTTGATGGACAATGAAGCCTCCCTTCAGACTGCACTGCAGTGTTTTAAGACATGGGGTAGTTATTCTGGAGCAGAACTTAATACGTCTAAGAGTTTTATTTTTTTTTACATTCTGCTCAGGAGTGTCTTTTTGACACAATGGGCATTCCTTTTGTAACTACTCCTCATAAAATTTTGGGGGTCTGGTTTGGACCTGGTGATTTGGCTACTTTTAACTGGGAGCAGCAGTTAGGTATCGGTGAAAGTAAAGTTAACTTATGGAAGCAATGGAAATTGGGGAAAAAGAAATGAGTATTCATAGTTAAAAAATTTCTATTACCTGTGTTCTTATATTTGAGTTATCTCTACCCACCTCCAGTTAATTTAGAAACTAGACTTTATAGTATTTTCTTTCAAATGGTATGGGGCAATAGACTGAATCCGATGCAAGAGATTACTTATTTGCGGTTAAAAGAGGTGGATTGGCTATGATTAACCCAATAGTTTTTATCATTCGATTTTTTATTTAATTCTTTTAGTTATTTGTGGGGTCCGATAACTTTAACTTGGAGACCTGGTCACATTTTGTTTGGGCTCTTCCTTCAAAATGGATTGATTTACTCCAAAAATTTCACAACAGGATCAGTTACCGGTTTATGGGATTTCCACTTTTAAAAAATGCCATCAATGGAAGTTGTCGCTTCCTACTTTACAGTCACATACTAGGAAATCCTTTTATTCTTACATAGTTTTTGACGTACAGGGCATGATTTTGCTTTTTCCAGAGTGTGTTCCAACCAGAATGTCTTTTGCCCTTCACAAATTAACAGACTTTAGGCTTCCTACCTTTGTGTGGGATATAGTATGGATGTCTGCTCAGGGTTGATTAGGGGTGCGTGGTAACCTCAAATATAAACCATTAACGGATAGATTCTGTCCAAGACCATTATGTATTAATATAGAAGAAAGTCTTTCTCATTTTTTTATTTTGTTAAAAGTTTTTGGACTGATGCTGCTGTTCATTGGGGGATGCCTGTATTGTCACGTATTACTTATAACACTCTACTTTTAGGGGATTATACTGGGGCTTGGAACATTTATCATCCTAGTACTTTGAATTTTTTTTTTGCATTACTCCAATTTTATTTATGGCAAGCTAGATGTCAATTTATATTCCAGCAACAGCTTGTTTTGTCTTCTATTATAATATCTCAGGTTGAGGATGGTTTGTTAACTGTTAAATGCACAGATCAGCTGAGATTTCCTGCAGTTAAGTTTCGTTCCTTTTGGAATCATTTCTTTTTCTAATTTTGATACCCTCTGTTAACCTTCATATTGTTTTGGTCGCCTATTATTGTTAATCTTTTGTATGTTTGCATTGTATTCTTATTTATGGTGATGTTATGTTTCTTTGTTCAATAAACGTCCCCTACTCTTTTCAATAGGTGCCATGGGATCTTTAATATCCACCTGAACTACCACCAATATAGGCAGATGGGACCTCAGTTTAACATCTCATCCGAAAGACAGCACCTCAGAAGTGCAGCACCCCTCTCATGCTGCACTACAGTGTCAGTACTGGGATATCAACCCAAGTGCCAGATGTGGGAACTGAACCCACAGCCCTCTGATCTCCCGGCCTCAGAGGCGAGTGTGCTACCTACTGAGCCACTGACACTGAGGATGATTGTGTATGTGGTTTCCTGTTTATTAACCTTTTCCATGTAGACCTCTTTTTATCTCCAGAGGGTCTACATCAGAGGGAAATCAGACGCTTTTTGTTGTATGTCAGTGGACAATTGTTCAGGACCATACAAACCTAGTAATTACTGCATTACTAACAATTCGAGCTGTTGTTTCATTCAGATCAACTGACAATTAAAGCTTATGTGAGTAGACTTCTAAACCAGTCCATCATATGCACTATGTGAGATAAATCTTCTTGTAGCAAATTTTCGCACAGGGGGAAAACTGAGGAATGAAGAAAATACTGCTAGTCAGCTGCATAACGCACATAGGAAAGAAAAAGCAAAGCGTGGAACTCACCACCATAAATGGCCATAGGAATCAGAAGCTATTTTTAGCAAAACTTTATTGTGAAGCCATAAAAACCATTTGAAAAGATACGTGATGGGTTTCACACACTCCTGTGTGCTTTATCAAAGAAGAGGCATCGTAGTGATGATGCAATTTATAGTCGCCTGTTAAAGGAACAGGACAGCTCTACCTCCACCTATCACTAGTGTCAATGCCAATGTGACAGACAAACCAGCATACATAATATATAATAAATTACATATGAAGAATGCACGTAGAAAATCACTTACTAAAGCTATGTTAAAAAACAACAAATTCAGCTATACATCTGTGGCTCAATATTATTTCATAATATCTACTTATTATTGCAGATTACAATTAAATAAGTCCAATTAAGTATGTTGTTACTGTATGCTAAATCACATTGGCATAAAAATAATGCTGCTTAAAAGTCTCTTCAAGATAATATAAAAACTCCACTTGCCCATAAGGCCTTGATATGTGTGGATGAACACAGACCTTGAAGTTCAGATCCTGCAACAATACCAGACAAAAAGATAAAAAAAAAAAAAAAGAAACAAACAGATCAGAAAACAACATAGAAAGCTTGCCTTGGTGTTAGGGTTCCTGCAGAATAATCTTTTTTTTATAAATACAGGAGTTACACCACTCTTCAAATGCAATGCTTATTCCTTCTTCTTTAGTTGTCCAACACATAAAGATTAGGATGACATTTTGCAGCCAGTATGCAGCTTTGTCAGGCCCACTGTCCAACTCCATGTGCAACGCAGAGCCCAAGAGTTCTTGCCACCATTCTAATGACTAAGGATGTTTTCCCCTGAGCCAACCTCCACCCATACTCTATCCACACTGTATTGTGACATGCCTCTGTGGACCTCAACATGTAGCTTTCACTGGGTAGAAGGAAATTAACCTCTTTTGCCCACTGCAGGGGTCTCTGCAACTGCAGAATATGATGCATCTCTCCCCTGGTTGAGGAAAAACTTCCACCACCAGCATTCATAGACCTCTGCTGCCCAGTCACTGGTGTCTGAGGCTTGCTTCCAGATGGTTCCATGTCATAAAGGTGAAAATTGTTCCATAACTTACATATCGGAGACTGCACAGCCCAAAATACAGATGTGGTAACTGTGCACAACAGCAGACCTACAATCAGTAAGGGTCCACAACACGGTCAAGCTATAATGATATATTACACTTTTTCACCCCCCATGTGGGGGGCTTTGCCCTGCACACACCCCTTTCTAATTATTATCAACTCTGTGGGGCCTGACACTGGGGTACTGGAGACAGCTGGGGAGGGGGCTATGCGGGGGGGGACTCCATTGACTACAAACTACCTCCCACATACCTGTTCCCTTGACCTTCCTCTTCCATTCACTCTCCTGTACACTCGCTCTTCTTGTTCTGTATCCTCGCTATCACCATGCCTCACTACCCATTCAGGGTAGTTCACATCACGGGCACTCAAACTGAGTCACTCAAAACTGAGTCACTCAATTTGAGTCACCCATATGACAGGATACCCTTCCAAACGTGGATTAGCTATATTAGAGATGACTAAAATGGCATTTAATGCAGCATTTACCAACCTTAGCCATGTTTTACTGCCAACTTTCTTTGATTCCCCTCTAGATACCATTACCTCAGTCAAAGTCAGAAATTTGGAGGGAAATCCGCCATTCTACTTCAAAGCCGTCTCCAAGGACATCACAAAAAAGTACCTCCTTCAAGTACTTGGAAAGTATAGATCAAGCAGCAACTCCCTCGACCTGAAACTCCTCACTCTTACCCTTGATGAAGTCCTGACCCCCCTCACCAAAATCCTTAACAAATCTCTCATGCTGTCACAGTTCCCCCAAAAATGGAAATCAGCGATGGTGACAACCTATCCACAAAAGTGGCGATAAATCTGTTACAAGCAACTATAGACCAATCTCCATTCTCCCCCCTCTCTCAAAAGCACTGGAGAGAATAGCTGCCAACCAACTGATAGAATACCTTATTAAGTATAACCTGCTATGTCAAGAACAACACAGATTTCTCAAGGGCCACAGCATGACCACGGCACTCTTCGAGCTTACCTCCTACATCCACAATGCCCTGGACCAAGGGTATCTCATTGGCGCCACCTTCATCGACCTAAGGCATTTGACACCGTCAACCATTCACTACTGCTTTAACAACTATCTCTAATAGGCCAATCTCTGGACACAACTCTTTGGTTTCAAAGCTACCTCAGCGACCGAACACAGCAGGTAAAAATTGATGAATCCCTCTCAACACCCCTCTTGGTTCAATCAGGAGTCCCACAAGGATCCATCCTGGGTCCTATGCTTTTCAGCATTTTCCTAAACAGCATCTCTTCATCTGGCTCAGAAAAAATCCTACTCTATGCCGATGATGCTGTCATCTTCACCTCCCACTCTGAACCTTCCTTTCTTCAGTTGCTACTACAAGAAAGCTTCACTGATGTAGAGGCATGGTTTAAATCCCTCAAGCTTATTCTTAACTACAGCAAAACCAAATCAATGCTGTTCCATGGTACCCACAGCAAACATAAAAACAGAGACCTCCATATCTCAAACAGCAAAGGGGCCACCCTTGAACAAGTACATCTATTTAAAATATCTAGGGGTGATTCTTGACCCAACACTTGGATACTCTTAACATATCAACTACGTAGCAAAAACTGTGAATATCTGCATAGGCCTGCTCTATAGACATAAGAACAGTCTCACAGATGAAGCCCTAAGCACTGCCATTCACAGTTCAGTAATCTCTATAATAGAGTATGGGCTTGTGATCTACGGGTCTGCCACTGACACAGCTCTCTGACACATCACCACAGCACTAAACAAGGCATGTTGTCTCCAAACATCTGCAAACCACCTTACACACACCTGCGAGATCTACGAACATGCAAACTAGCTCCAACTGTCTGGCAGAATTAAATATCAAACCTGCATCCTAGCAAAAAAGCAAACACTGGACCTACTACCCCTGGATCACAGGCACTTCTGAGACCATATAGCGGCCCACAACAAACTAGGAATTCAAACAACCTCTCCTTCACTGTTCCCCTTTGCAGGACTACCCAAGGTGAACAATACTTCTTTTTCAGAGCCTCTTCCTTGTTCAACACCCTGCCAACTGAAGTTACCAGCAAAGCAACCCTGGGTGCCTTTAAGCTCAGCCTGCGTCAATACCTCATCTCCTGTGCCTCCTGTGACTGCTACATCTAAATGGTTATTCCCCCCTTACCCCACCCTTCCCTCCATACTCCTTCCCTCCTCCTCTACTCCCTCCACATACCTCCTCGCTGACCCTGCCTCTGACCCACCCCCCACTCCCTCTCCTTCTCCCTCTTTACACCAGCCTCGGGCCTTGCCTCCTTCTGTCGGATGGCTACCTATATGAATCTATATTGCTTAAATTGTTATAGAAGTGATTTGCACAATTGTGATGTTTTGGTAATTGACAAAGCCCTCTGGCTGCAATGTTTATTTCTCTTTTGCACAAAACCACTGCCTGTCCTAATGTTTCTAGTAACCTGACGTGGAACCTTTGTAAAAGAATCCCTGGCTCAAAGGTGTATCTGATTCCCTTAAATAAATAAAAAATATATAGTATTCACAAATAGTACAAACACTTGCCAATGCCCAGTGGCCCAGCATGTTACCACTGGGCAGCCTAAATTCTTTATTTCTTTGCAAATATTAAATTTTTATCTGACATTAAAAAACAGCAATAGAAATACAATTGGGGTGGGATATTCAAAGGAGTTGCGCATGGCGCAACAGGGTTGCGCCATGTGCAACCTACCAATGCACCCCAGCGTGATATTCAAAGGGGAGGGTTGCACTGCGCAACCTCCGATGCACTGGGGCGCACCAGTACTGTATGTGGCGCAAGTGCGGGGGGTGTGCCCATGCATATGCGGCATATCCCGATATTCAGCCCGGGATGTGCGGCACATATGCAGGCACAACCCTGCTTTGCACTGCCCAGGGGGGCGCAGAGTTGTGCCCGTTTAAACAGGGAACAAGTTGGGGACACCCACAGGTGGGCTGCCTTACTGCAGGGTGCAACACAGCAGCCACCTGCCGTGGGTGGCCACCCGACCTCCCAAAACACTGTCCCAAGCCCCCTGCCCAGGGAGCATTGTGCCCCCCTGACCCGTAGCCTGATCGCAGGCATAAGTAAAATATCTCCCTGGTGGTCCAGTGGACCACCCCCTAGTGCCTGATCATGGGCATATGTTGTAAATATCCCTGGTGGTCCAGTGGACTGCTCCCTAGTGCCCAATCACGGGCATATGTTGTAAATATCCCTGGTGGTCCAATGGACCACGCTCCATTGCCCAATCACAGGCATAAGCACTACTTATCCCTGGTGGTCCAGTGGACTGTGTTCCATTGCCCAATTGCGGGCTTCGGTGTACGTTAACCCTGATGGTCTGGTGGAACCCCCAGTGCCTGATCACAGGTGGAATCTCTGCAGAGAACCCTGGTGGTCCAGTGGTACCCCCTCCCCACCCACCCACTGGGGCTCCCGCCATCCTGCAACCCCCCCCGGTCAGAGCGGGTGGCAGCTCCCCACCCACAAGCCATCTGACCGCCTGCTGACTGACAGTGTACAGTACAGCTGTACACCTATTGGTCCACTGCGTGGGCCAATAGGCGTGCAGACCATACTGTACTACACAGTCCCAGAATGTTCTTCATATGCCCACGATCAGGCAGGGGATTGGGTCCACTGGACCACCAGGGATATTTATTTCTTATGCCCATGATCGGGCAGGGGATCAGGTCCACTGGACCACCAGGGATATTTGTTTCTTATGCCCACGATCAGGCAGGGCATCAGGTCCACTGGACCACCAGGGATATTTATTTCTTATGCCCACGATCAGGCAGGGGATCAGGTCCACTGGACCACCAGGGATAGAACACAGAAACATAGAATTTGCTGGCAGATAAGTACCGTTTGACCCACCTAGTCTGCCCATTTCCCTACCTAATGCATAGGCTGCAGATCCTAGTTAACCAACAGCCTACTTCCTCCTACCCCCCCCACTAGAATTGCCTTATGTCTGTCCCATGCATTCTTGAATTCCTCCACTGTTTTGAGTCCACTACCTCCTCAGGAAGGCTGTTCCATGTATCGACAACCCTCTCCATGAAAAAATACTTCCTCACATTATCTTTGAGCCATCCCCCCTCTATCTTCAAATTGTGCCCCCTTGTTCTTGCACATCTCTTTTTCTGAAAGATGCTACCATCTTGGACTCTGTTGATTCCCTTGATGTACTTAAAAGTTTCTATCATGCCCCCCCCCTCCTCGAGTGTATACATATTTAGCTTCTTTAATCTCTCTCTCCGTGTGTCTTCTGGTGCAGACCCTCCACCATTTTAGTTGCCCTCCTCTGGACAGCTTCCATCCTGTCTATGTCCTTGTAGAGATGGGGTCTCCAGAATTGGATGCAGAACTCCAGATGGGGTCTCACCAACTGTCTGTACAAAGGGATAACAACTTCTTGTTTTCTACTGGTGATGTCTCTCCTTATGCATCCCAGTGTTGTATACATATGCCCGCGATCGGGCGATGGTGTGCATTGCCCACTGAGGGGCAGGGGGTGTCAGTCCCCAACGGCTCCAGCCTGGCAGGGCGCCAGGCACAAGCCACCGGGGATCAGCGCACCGCATGCTAATGGGGTCATAATGACATGCAAATGGCCCCATTTGTGCCTTGCATACATAATGGCCTCATTTGCATGCTCACAGCTGAATATTGCTCTTGCTGCGCCTAGCGCAACTGCACTTGCGCTGGTGCAGCCCCCTGCTCCCCTGCTGCCACTTGTGCTGGTGCAGTGCCACTGTGCCATGAGCAGTGCGTGCACCCTCAGTGCCATATTCAATGGTGCTGAGCCATGGTGCAGCACCGTTGAATATTGCCCGGACCATGCCCTGGCTCATCCCAATTGCGCTGCACCCAGGCTTGCACCCCTGTCTGGTGCAGTCTGAATATCCCACCCCTGGTATTTAAGACTTGGGTTCTGTATTCTATTCTTTATAAACAATATTTGTTTTCAGCTGGGAGACAGGGTGGTCACATTGACCTTCTAACATCTTAAGTCAAAGCTATTATTTACTAAGAATGCATTTTTAAAGCAATTTAATCTTCATTAAACCTTCACATATGTTTAAGTAATAATGTGGATTTGACAATTAAAAATATGCATGTCTTGTATTTTCAGCAGGCGAAAGCGAGAAGAATCCACCTATGAAAATGATGTTCCGCAGTCTCCACAGTAATGGCAGACTTGGAGAAATTGTGGTTTGTTGAAGAGCAAGTTGAGTGCTGCAACTCTATTTTGGCATATCTGTCTATCTGTCTGTCTGTCTATCTATTGTGCTTATGAAGTGGGGTGAAAATCTGATAGACCTAGTGTCCCTTCCAACCCTTCAATTATTATGTTACTTTACACATACTGTACATACATACCGCACATCTGAGAATGTAGAGTTTTACTGCCTTGTCTGTGTTAATAGATTAATAATTCTTTATTTTACTTTTGTATTTTATATCTATGAGTTCAGACTGTCTTCACTCTGCAGTTGTTTTTGATAAGGAATAACTTAATTACAATTGTTCATTATGCATTTAAGAAGTCATGTCATTTTTTTCCCTAGTACATTTTTAATGCATTTTAAATATATACATTATTACACAATGTACATCCAAGAAGTAACATTATTGGTGTTTTTAAATTAGTTTATAGTGTATATATATATATATATATATACACACACAGAATAAAAGAATGTTACTAGAAACTGCAATTTTGTTTCCAATTCTCCAAAATACATTTTAGGTCTATGCACTTGCTTAATGAGTTTAAACATTTTTTAAATAAAATCATGATTGAATTGCATGATAATACTTCATCTGCCTTGACTTTTATTTCCCTTGTAAAACTGTACAGTAGCCCAGTCTTAGTTTTGTATATTCCATGTTTGAAGAAGTTTAAGATACTGTTGAACCAAACATATTTTTAAATGGATTGGGTGCCGATTAAAAATTGATGGACTGATGGCACTTGGGACAAATGGCATACATGTATATTTTATGCTAAACTGTATTGGTAATAGTCTTCTCTCAGTAAATCAGAATATAACTAATGCTACGCAGTTACAGAGTGGTACTGTATCCATATATAGTAGTCCACTATGGAATAAGCAGAGACTTGAGATACTTTTTCCAAGTGTGAGAACAGAGGGATCATGAAAAATACTTATTTCTGAAAGAGGATGGACAGTATATATATTTTTTAATTGATTTACTCAAGACTGATGAACTATAATGAAGCATCTTAACAGGGCTAGCCACATCTCAACAGGGCTAGCCAAAAAAAAATAGATCTATCAGAATGCTCAAATGTTTAGAGAGTCATGACATCAAATATTATTGTAGTAGAAACAAAGACATCTAAGAAAATGTGGGATCTGGTGCAGAGTATCAAATGATTGCACAATATGGTTACAATACAGAGGCACAATGGTGGAACAATAGCCCTGTTTACACGGTTACATTTGCACTGGAGTAACCCGTGCACTCGGGTTGCTCCGTGCAAATGACACTATGAGCGTGTACCACTCGCTAAGACACTCCAGATTCTCTGGCAAGCTGGGAGTGCCGAGAGGGCAAGCAGCTTACAGCGGCTTAAGTGGCAGTGTAAACATGTCTGTGCCACAGCAACCCATTCATCAGCCAGCAGATGGCTGGCTCCTCCCTGATGCACAGCCCCTCATCAGCACTGACTGCAGCAGTGCAGAGAGGGGCCATGTAGGCAGACGGAATGTGGGTGGCAAATAGACAGGACCACGCTGTTGCAGTATTTTATTTGTAGCATTACTGCTGTGTAAACACAGCTAAAGTGTTTGCTAGGACCATTGTGGATCAGCTGAGTCCTTTGCAAGTGCATGTGAAAGGAGGTAAGGGTCACAATGTAAATGGCCACCAGGGCTGTTTGCATAATAATGTAGCCCTCACACCACCAGTCAAAGACTGCTGCCCTCCTACCTGCTCAAAGCAAGGGGGGGGTCAGATGCAGGAGTGGACCCAGACGCTAAGACAGCAAGTTGTGTTAGTAACACTTTAAGGGCCAGATATTCAAAACTTTGCCCTAGGGTTAAATTAGCACTGCCCGGTGGGCAAACTTAGCCTGGAGCGCAAAGCAAGCCATATTCAAAAGGAATGGCCCAGGGCAAACAACCTCTGAATATAGCATGGGAATGAGGCTGGGCAAACTGATCTGGGAGTGCAGGGCAAACTTAGCCCTGGAATAAGACAGGTCTGAATATGGCAACCAGGAAGTGCAAACCACAACAGCAATACAGTGCACAGCGATGTGAAGGTAGGTAGAGTTGAACTATGTGGCCAGTGTGTGTGCCAGCAAATGCGTGGACCCAGTACAGCTGCAGGCAGCAGTGTATGTGAAAGTACAGTGTGCAAAACTGTAAAATATTCCCCGAACTGTTTGCACAGTGCTAACTAGTTTGCACAGGTTTAGCGAAGGGCTAAACTGTTAGCCCGGTGCAAACATGTTTGCCCGGCACTATATTTTGCCATATTCAAAAGTGACATGCAAATGAGCCTACTTAGGTAGTCTGTGGGCAAACATCCAGATTAGCATCTCATTATACCCTGCTTTGCATGCAGTTTGCACCAGGCTAATTGTTTAGCCCTGCGCTAAACCCGCGCAAACGTGTTAATGCTGTGCAAACAGCTTGGGGAATATTATACAGTTTTGAACACTACTTCCACATGCACTGCTGCCTGTAGCTGTACTGGGACAACACAGCATAGGTACAGATGGTGGTGGTGCTGCATGCAACTGTCACACTGTAGGTCATGCTACAGTGCACAGCAGACACTACAGTAGCAAGGGGGCCAGTAGTGTGTGGACACAGCAATGCCTATGGTGTGTAGGGCAGTGATGATGACTGCATTATACACAGTGAAAGGCCCAACTTGCAGGTGTTTACTGACAGTGGATGTTACTGTTACGCTGTTGTGTGACCCACAGATGCTGCACCTTTGGCATGGGATGCTCACAGTGACATATACATGTCTGGCTTTGTGTGCTGTGGCAGTTGTACAGCTGTGCGGTATGTGGCCGTGGGGGCATATATCATCCAAAAGGCACACTGATGTTGGGGTATTCCCAATACTGGCCCATGTGCACTGCATGATGTGTCCCAGCCTTGTGGCCACACCTGGTCTGTGGCACAGCCTGGCCACCCATACACTCTCCCCTCAACATGCTCCATGCCCACAGTGCTGCATGTGTGTGCTGGCATCTGTTGGTGTCCACAGAAGTGTGGTCTGCAGGTGTGTGCTGTATGGCCACTCTGCCATGCTGTCCACTGGCGGCAGGGTCACCACCTATTGCCTGGCATGGCTGGGACTGGTGGCAGATGACGGCAGCACTGTGATGCCATCAGTTAGCAGCATGCTTCCTCTATGTTTGGCTTTGTCTATGTGTCATATTTATTTGTTAGGGTCACGCAAAACCCAAGCAATCACCGCGCAAAGCCATAGTGTTGCACAAAGCTGATTGCCCAGGGTTAAGACAAGCTTTTCCTGGGCGGTAATGTGCACCGCGCTAAGTGTCGCAAAACTACTTTGCATGGCGCTAGTCTCTGAATATAGCATTGCGCCTATATTCATGTCAGTTTGCCCCTTGCATACATTATGATTTTGCCCAGTGCTAATGCAGTTTGCCCGCACTATTTGGCCTTTTGAATATAGCAGACCCGCACTAATCCCGCACTAAACCTGCGCAAATGTTTTTGGCCCGGTGCAAGGTTTTGAATATCTGGCCCTAAGTGTCACTAACTAAACTAAAACTACTGTGTAAGTACACTATAACTTCAGTGTAACTAGTATGCAGTTTTATGTAACTACTATGTATACTAGTTGTTATGTGTTTTATTCTTGCATGTTATGTAGTTACACAATTTGCTTGAAGAAATAGTTACACCTGCAACAACTGTCTCCTTTTCGACACAAATAAATCCATTCTGACATGTGTAACTACACATGTAATAGCTATTGCAAAGTGTAACAGCAAATTTATTGTGCAACTACTGTGTCATGTCTGTTTTGCCATTATTAAATTTGTTCTGACAAGTATAACTACATATGTATGAAGGTCTTATGCATTGGTTAAACAGTTAATGGCTATCTGACATATTTGAAAGATTATCACACAGAAATACTTTAAGTGTAAACAGAGTGGTAACTAAAATATGACTACAATGTACCTTCTGACCACTGCACTTAAATAGATTGACTGACAACACTGTAGATGATGTTCTTCTGCCTCTGTAAATTAGTTCCTCATGAACTTACTGGTTAATAAGTGCCCTCAATTTACATGCACCCCTCACCAGTGTCAGAACCAAACTCAAATCCTGTCGCTGGTTCTCTGCTGACCTTAAATCCGCACTGCTTGCCAGAGACAAACTCTGGAAAAGGGCAAGAAAGACAAAGGATCCAAATGACTGGCTTCAATTCAGAAAAGCCAGAAACTCCTGCACAAAACAAGTAAGAAATGCCAAGGCTGCCTTCTACACAGCTGAATTGGATGCCTCCTATCACAACCCTTCCAGGTTCTGGGGTACCATAAAGGGAATCCTAGGTCAAACTTCTACCCCTGTCTTACCACCCAAAATTCACCTAAATAGTATTGAAATCACTGACAAGCAAAATATCTTGAATGCCTTTAACGATCATTTCACTACAGCTGGCCTGGCTTTCGACTCCTCACCTGCAAACCTATTAAGATCATCATTAAACCTACAATCTACTGAGGGACAAAGGTTGCTTCCACATTCTCATTCAAATCAATACTCTTAAAAGAAGTAGAAGACCTTCTACTCCAGCTAGATACAACTAAAAGTGCAGGTGCAGACTCCTGGATCCCTACTTTCTAAAGTAGCACTGCATGCCTAGCCGCCCCCTCACCCACCTCTTCAATCTGTCACTTGCCACTGGTTCTATCCCTCAATATGGAAGACAGCTCAAGTGTTTCCATTACTTAAGGCAGGTGATCCCATGGACCTCAACAATTATAGGCCCATTTACATCTTACCAGTACTATCCAAGATGCTTGAGAAGCTGGTAAACTCTCAATTAACTGCCTACCTTGATACCAACAATCTCCTTAATCCAGCTCAATCTGGGTTTAGATCTATGCACAGCACCATCTCTGCATTAGCAAAAGTCACAAATGATTGGCAGACTGCCTTAGACAAAAAGAATAATACCTGTGCTGTGTTTCTGGATCTAAGCAAAGCCTTTGACACTGTGGATCATGAACTTCTAATCTCCTCTCTGAACTCCATAGGCCTTGACCCTCTCTCTTAAATGGTTCAGATGCTATCTCTCGAGAAGATTACAACTGGTAAAAATGAAGGTGATCTATCTACCTCTAAACCACTCCTAAGAGGGTGCACGAAGGCTCCATCCTGGGTCCCATCCTTTTTGCCATTTACATCAACAATATTGACTCCAATCTCTCACAATCTAATATTCACCTTTTTGCAGATGACACTGTACTATATGTCAGCAATCCCTCACCATCAAAAGCCTGTGAGCTTCTACAGTCTGAATTCTCCCTCCTTCAGCACAACCTATTAGAAAAGAAATTACTACTAAATGCCAAGAAAACCAAAGCTATGTTCTTTGCCACCAAGAATTGCTCTTCCACTGTCCCATCATTCACCCTCCCACAACTCTCTACCATCCTTGGTGAAAATCTGGAATATGTAGACAAATTCAAATATCTTGGAGTATGGATAGACAATAAACTTGACTATACTACCCACATTGAAGAGCTCCTGAAAAAGCTAAGACAAAGACTTGGTCTATTCTATAGGATCAAACACTACCTGACCAGAGATTCCAAACAAAGATTAATCCTAGCATCATTCCTATCCCTCATTGATTATGCTGACTTCCTCTATGGCCACTGCTCCCTCTCCCATTTAAACAAATTAGACACCTTGTATCATAGAGCTATTAGATTCATTACAGATCTTCCCTCCAGCACCCATCATTGCTCTCGCTACAATGCAGTCAGTTGGACATCCCTGCAACAAAGAAGAAAAAAAAATGCTGCTATCTGGATCTACAAAGCTCTGACAAACAAACTCCCTTCCTACATCTCAGACTGTTTCAACCGGATCACATCCAGGCCTTACACCTGAGGATCAATAAACTGATCATGCTGAAGATTCCTATCACCTGCACCCGGTATGGAAGAGCTGCAATCAGCTATTCCTAGCACTTATCTGGAATTCTCTTCAAATGACATTGAAACTGGATACCCTGATTCCTTTAACATCCTTCAAAAAGCTGTACACAGTCTATTCCCAGATTCATGCAACTGCTTCCACAAGGCCTAGTCCTCCCACCCCCACCTCCCACACTGCCTCTCTCCTCCACCCCTTTTTAAAGCTCCCCTATTTTTCTATTGTTCCTCTAGCTCGTTCTCCATCAAACTTCATACATATGCCCACCAAGTCCCACTATCCAAGCCTTATCCCTACTAAACTGTTTGTTTCTCTCCTTTAATAGGTTTTAGGTTTATTGTCATTTTGCCTTGTATATATGTAAATATTTGTATATCTGTCTCATTCATAAATGATTGTATTTGTGCTTATTCAGTATCATGTTTTTGTGTACAATTTGTAACCTTTTATTGTTATGACCACTCAGGTCCATCTTGTAAATGAGCTATGCTCAATGATGTTCGCCTGAATAAATAAAGATTTTGATTGATTGATTGATTGAATAAACATGCAATCTAATATTGATAAATGATATATAATTACTGGGTTCCATTTTTTACAATGGCAAAATCCATGTATTAAATACTGTAATACCTGAGTAGGTATTACGGCATTCAAGTGGTACCTTCCCATTCAAATGCACTCAAGACAACACACAAAGACAACTCGAGATTCCCACTGTCCATTTCTCCTCACAAACCACTGACCATACAAACTCACCTGCTCACTGGCATTCGCTCCATACAAAACATTCTCCGGTATCCTCGCATTACCTAAATAACATTAAAAAAATGCTCAGCCAATTTCAAACTGTGGAAGAAACAGTTCCTCCAAGGCTTCTCAGCCACAGCAAGACACATCTTCACAGCTCACTACCCAGCACAATGAAATGCCTTCCAGTAACATGCAGGCTATGTTTGGGAGCACCTACATTTTCCACAGCCCCGTCACAGTGAACATCTAGAACTCCAACCAACAAACACAAAAAAGAATAAGAACCCGAATCATCGAGAACTCAGACATCTCCGAATAACGTATTCTAACCAAAATAAAACAATGACACTTTCATTTACTTCATAAATATTACATTTTACTGTAAGACATCAGACTGTTACAAAGACAAAGAACCTCTGTGCACCACACTTTCACCATGGTCCCTAACTTCTCTCCCTTTCAACCGTCACCTTTCCTCTGCAGGTCAAATGATGACACCACATAAAAACAGATGTGCCAACCTGAAGAACAACAGCAACCATCTGGACATTTATTTATTCGTTTTCTTCTTTTTAATAGTTAAATAGTACAATTTAAGTGTTCGACCTGCAGTTCTCTGTGTTACAAATTAAAGCATTTCATTAGCACAAGGTAAGATGCCACTTTCATCTTTTTTGTTTCAAATCTCAACAGGAAAATAATGGAACCCTTCAATTATATATAACAAAATATGGGGTGCAGTGTATTTCACTCAAATTTAACACACACCCTCGTTGTTGGATGGCATCGCCCTCGGGGTTTATGTGCCATACAACAATTCGGGTGTGTGTTAAATTCTCGTAACACACTACACCCCATACTTTATCCTATATATAGCTATACACAAAATAATTTCACTTGCATAATTGCTAATTGGTTTTGTAACAATATTGTAGTCAAGAAATAATGTCATTGTTTTCACAGTTAATGTCTATATAAATGGGGAGCATTTTCTCACATATGGAAACCTGGTTGTAATTCACCATTATGATCAACTGGTAATAATCTTGAACAGGCACTGGGTTTCTCTCACTCCACATATGCGCATTTTGCCACCCTTGCACGCACACACTTCTATCAGTTTACAGTAAAGGGACTCGGAGTGTTATCACAAGCTTCTTAATAAACCTAGTTGCTGTTCAGCTCCTTTAGGTTTAGTTTCAGGGCAGTCTGACAAAAAGTAGAAAAAAAATAGTATGAGAGAAACCACACTCCAGCCTGACCATGCTGCCATAACCACTGTTTTCCATAACTGCCAGGAGTGTTTTCAAGGCAAGAAAACTCTACCCAGTAATTATATATAACAAAACATGGGGTAGTGTGTAAAACTGAATTTTACACGACCCTCGGTGTTGGAAGCTTGTATGAACCCCTCAAGTTTTGCTCTTGGGATTTACAGTATGTGGCATAAAACACCTCGGGTGTGTCTAAAATTCTCACTATACACACTACTCATATATTATTCTGTATGTAACATGTATTTGCAAGGTACGTGCAGAGAAACTGACATTTTTCTTTACAGTTAATACTAAATGTGGCACTAAAACTACATATGAAAAAAACAAGAACAGATACAAAAATACTGAAACATTACTCAGCCTAGTAGCACACTCATCAAAAGTACATACAGTTTTAACATAATATGTGTTTTCAGGATTAATCCATGGAGTCAATGGCATAGGTTTGTACACATAAATACTGAACTAATAGAAGCATTGACTACTGACCCAGGGAGACACCTGGCAGATCATATGAGTAGGGAAGGCCTCAGGATACAGACCGTACAGGTGACCAGTGGTTCCTCATCTCTGCTTGTACAATGGAAGTGGGAGATATACTTGGTATTAAAAGATCCATTGGAAGATGTCCATGGGGGCAGTGGACAAGTGAGGGAATTCCCAGGCCTTTAGATATGAACCATACAAGAGCAGCCATAAGGTTGGAGAGATGCCAGAGTTGGGGGGGTGGGAGCTTTCTAATAGGGGCCCTATGCCTCCAATGGCATCCCATATATGAATGTATCTGACGGGAGATGCCCAAAGAGAGTGCAAGATCTTGGTGGATGGAGAAGATCCTTTCTCCTGGTTGCACTTGAGAGTGAACTGGATATCCCTGGTGAACTCAAAAATGAGTCCCATATCTTCGAGTATGCAGACACTGTATTGTCTGCATAGTGGGACATCCTGGCCATGTTTGCTAAGTTAAGAACCACTGCCATCCCATCTTGAAAGGTAGGAATGGTCAGTGTCTGCCATTTGCAAAGAATGAGGCATTTGGCCTCTAGGCTTACTGCAAATAGCCATTTCAGTGTTGAGGACCACAGGGGGCATCTCCTCTCTGTATACTCAGTAGGAACAGCACAGGCAAGAAAGGGAGATATCGCCCCAATGTACTGGAGCATTCTAAGTGAATAGAGGACCCCAAGAGTGTAAAGAATAGCAGCCCCATAGGACATGGAGGAGGTCCATTATAGGAAACTCACACCTCCAGTATTTATCGTGTTATTAGAGACCCAGAGACTTAAGCTGAGCTGGGGTACTGTACCACTGGTGCAAGACTTTATTCTGGATCAAAAGGCTTTGGCCATTTGGACATCCTTGGTGTGCCATCCTCCAACATTGCTTGCACTTCTCATCTGATTGTGTTTTGGAGAGATTCTTCCCACTTCTTTCGTACTTTTACTGTGGGATCAGGCATTGCACCCCTGATACACTTACTATATGTCCGCTCAGCTCTGCCTTTTTGAAGGATGCAGCATGTTTTCAGGGGTGACAGCTGGGGGGGAGAAGGTTGAGGAGGAGGCACAGGAGGCGTATGAGAGGGATCTTCCCTTAATTTCATAGATATCAAACTATAGAGCTGCAGAAATCTTCAGAAATCAGGTAGGAGTAGAGGGAACCTGGACTTGATTCCTTCAACGGCATGAGGAAGTGTGGTGACCAGGATATAAAGATCCTTAATACCACAGACACTTTTTGCTTCCCAGAAGGGCCATATAAGGGGATGAATATCAATAAGAAAAAAATGGATTCCTCCATAGAGGTGCCCACTCCGATGGTGTCAATGACAATTTAGTAAGCCTCTCCATCTGCTTTCATGCCGCAGTGGATGTGAAAATTGTGGGAAGAGATAGAAGAGTACAGGTAGATTGCTGGATATACATCACCAGCAAGGGAGGCTTCACTGGGGACCCACATTGGAGACAAGGAGATCAAAGGGAGGAACCACTGGCAAGTTTGTGCAGCCCAAAAAGCAAAGCAATATGCATAAAACAAGGGGAGATCTCACCCCCATCTTCCAGTTGTACCTAAACATTGCTAGGCTATATGGATGTGGCTTCCTTTCCCATAAAAAGGTTCCTATCACGGTATATTTTTTAGTGAATCAGTGTAGGGGTAGAAATAAAATGTAAGAAGGTTAACTAAGTTATAACTACAGTGTAACTGCTGATAACTACTATACATTTAAATGTCAATGCTGAATTTGTGATGTACATTCTCCTTCAGAAATCAATCCCTCACGAACAAACTACTTAATAAACACGCAATCTTATATTGTTAACTGATATGTAATTGTACCCCTCCCCCCAGGTTGCACCGGGAGATGAGCAGTTCTTGCTCAGTGTGCTTTTCCTGGTGAAACAATTTCAATAAATAAATAACTATGGAACTACTTTGTTTACTTATACAGTGAGAATCATTCCCTTACAAAATTACCAATGCTGTAGTTATTAAGAAATGTGCAGCTTCTGTGGCATTGTTTCCACAGTTAATGCCATTGTAACACATTTGCAAGGCAAGTGCTCAGGAAATGACACATAGGCCCAGATATTCAAAAGGGTTGCGCCATGCGCAATAGGGTTGCGCCTGCCCAAGTCCGAACTTGCTCCAATCTGTGATATTCAGCAGGAGGCAGTTGCGCCACAGAAAACATGCTGAGCAACAGCGCAATGCAAATGAATGTATGCTGAACTGGAGGGGGAGGAACCATGCATAAACTGCACAGCCCGATATTCAGCCAGGCCGTGCAGAGCTGTGCAGGCGCAACCCCCAACCTGCGCCTGCACAACTTTGAGCCAAAAAAAAAAGGCTTAAGTCGAGGGCCACACACAGGTGAGCTGCTGCATTGCAGGATGCAACACAGCAGCTGCCACCTGTGGCTGGCTAACCCTCCCTGTGCCCCTTGCAGCCCGATCACCGCAGGACGACTGTAAATCCCCCGCCACCCTCCACTGGCCCGATTGCGGGCATAGTTTGATCCCCACCAGCCCAATCGCCCCAGCAGCAATGTGGCTCCCTCCCGAGCAATATCCCTGGTGGTCCAGTGGACCATAAATCCGATCGTGGGCAGTAGTTTTTCATAAACCCCCCTCCTGAAGTCATCCCTGGTGGTCCAGTGGACCGAAAAAGCCCATCGCGGGCAGTAGTTGTTCATAACCCCTCCCGAAGTCATCCCTGGTGGTCTAGTGGCACATCCTGATCGCGGGATGTAAAAGTTGAACAAACCCCCCTCGAACATAGCCCTGGTGGCTAGTGTCCCCCCCACCCACCCACCGAAGCCCCACCACCCCGCTCCCCAGCAGCCAGCGAGGTGGCAGCATCCCACCGCCTGCCACCCTGCCGCCCGCTGACTGACTGCCCAGTAGGGCTGCACGCCCATGGTGCAGAGCAAGAGCCAATGGGCGTGCAGCCCATACTGTATAAGACGGTTCCATTGGTGAATGAATGAATGTATTCATTCACAAATCTGGACTGGGTCGTATGGTATGAAGGTACGCCCATTGGCTCTTTGCCTGCACTCATCATGCAGAAATTTATCGGGTAGCCGTCGGGCGGGCGTGGGCAGCAGACGGGTGGATGGCTGCCACCCGCTGCTCGGGGGGGGAGCCGGGTGGTGCGGCTTCATGGGTGGGTGGGTGGGGGACACTAGCCACCAGGGCTATGTCTGGGGGTTTGTTCAACTTTTACATCCCGCCGACCGGGATGTTCCACTGAACCACCAGGGATGACTTCGGGAGGAGGGGGCTTATGAAACAACTACTGCCCGATTGGGCTTTTCATCCACTGGACCACCAGGGATGAATTCGGGAGGGGGGTTTATGAACAACCATTGCCTGCAATCGACTTTCAGTCCACTGGACCACCAGGGATACATTGGGGAGCGCAGTGCCCGCAATTGGGCTGGTGGGGGTGGGGGATTCTACACTGTTTTGCCCCGCGCATCGGGCTGCAGGGGGTATTGTCCCACGGCTGCTGCCTGGCAGGGCACCAGGCGCAAGTCCTCGGGGATTCCTTGCACCTGCATGCTAATGGCATGCAAATGGGTCCAGTAATCAGATGCAAATGGCCCCCCCTGTGCCTTGCATGAATTATGGCCCCATTTGCATGTCACCTTTTGAATATGGGGATTTTGCGCATGGCGCAATGGTACTTGCGCCACCGCAAGTTGAATGCTCCACTCTGACAACTTGCGGTGGTGCAAGTTCCACTGCGCCATGCACAGTGGCTGTGGCTGGGGGTTGATATTCAAAGGAGTTGCTCAAGGGCGCAACTCCTTTGAATATCGCTCTGGACACACCCCTGTGCAACTATTTTGTGCAGCACAAGGGCTTGCGCCACAAAATAGGGCAGTTTGAATATCCGGCCCATAATGTGTAAGAAGAAGGGTAACTAAGTTACTGTATGACTATAAAATAACTGCTGATAACTACTATGTTCTTATACATCAAATGACAGTACTGTAGTTATGGTGTATTTTTTCCTTCAGAAATAAGTCCCTTATGAACTTACTGCTTAATAAACATGCAGTTTAACAGTGTTAACTGATAATGCAACTACCTAGTTACTTACACAGTAAAAAAAAATATTTTATTTGCATAATTACTTAAAGGCTTGAAACAATGCTGTAATTATTAAAGGAATAATGCACAACTGGGTGTGTGTCATGCTGGGATAACACCACGCCTGGAGGGGGTTGGGCATGAGGCCACAGGCCAAGTGCGTCCAGTGCCCCAGGCGTGGTGTTATTCCAGCATGACACACACTCTGTCATGCATTATTCCTATTATACAATGGCTTTTTATATACAGAATTAAAAAATAATTTTAAAGAATGTTTTTGTTAGTGTGAAAAAATATTTTTGTTGCTTAAAAAAAGATGCAGACAGCTGGCCTGGTGGTGCTGAGGGTTGAGGTGCTGGACGCCACACTTCGCACCATGCCAGCGACCTGGGTTCAGGAATGAGCACGAGTTGTCAGGGGCTGGCAGGGGAGGACTAGGATCATGCATCCGCTGACTGCTCTCCTAGTCCTGGGGTGGGATGGGGAACACCATTGCATGGCAGTGACCTCTGGGGACACCTGGAGGTACTACTGGCAGGGTGGCAGCTGAGGGGGGATGCGGCGGACGTCAACATGCAGTGCCTGACATCACTGTATGTCCACATCCCCAAGGGACAAAAAACTGGAGGAAAAAGGCTGGGCGCGACCATGCAGCTTGATGACCGCACCCTGCACTACCCGGAGGACTTGTAAGAAGTCCCGTCGGGGAGGATATGGGGCTGTCCTGGCTGAGAGTGGCAGAGGTGGTCCTCCAGCAGGACAGCATGATGGCCATCTTGGACCCTTCTCGGTGTGGTATGAGCCACCCAGCTCTCTGGGTGGGCAGGACCAGAGGCTGGATACCCCAAGCACCGCAGAAGGTGAAAAAAATTGCAGTGATAAAAAAAAAAAAAAAGAAGATGCAAACAAATAGAGTGCCAAATGCTACAAACAATCAGTGAAGGGGTTCACAGTGCTGAGACTAGACCCATGGTGTTATGATGGGATAACACCACGGGTCCAGCCCCAGACTGACCAAACACAGTCCAAGATTCTTTCTTGCCATTGTATAATAAGAAATGTTCTACAGTTGTTTCTACAGTTAATGTCTAGCTAACGTGTATTTTCAAGGCAAGTGCATAACAACCAGCATTTAAAGTATCAGGAAGAAGCATAATTAAGATATAACTACAATGTAACCGCAAGTAACTACTGTACACTTAACATGCTAGGAGAGCAGCATTTGTCTTTTTACCTCTGTGGGTTCTTGGGGCTAGCACAAAGGCAGGACACAGTTGTGCGGCCGATATTACTGCCTACAAAGTGCGAGTGACACCTGTGTGGAAGCGTTCCTGACCCCCCACTACTCGAGGGGACAGGAACTCAGACAGGCATCCTTTAGGTACTTTGAAGTGGCTGCTTAAGCCACTTCTTGTGTTAGCTAGCGCACCTTTTTAAAGGCGGGCAATATACTGTACATTGTCCAGCCCTGCAGGGAGCTCTGATTGCCAGCGAGAGTCACCATAGCAACCAGGTGACATCCTTGCCCAGTGCTTATTTAGCGCTCAGCTCCAGTGAACCTTGTTTTTAGGAAGCTGCTAGGGGAGCAGCATTTGTCTTTTTGCCTCTGTGTGTTCTTGAAGCTAGCACAAAGGCAGGAGACAGTTGTATGGTCGATATTACTGCCTACAAAGTGCAAGTGAGACCTCTATGGAGGCGTTCCTGACCCCTCACTACTTGAGGGGACAGGAACTCGGGCAGGAATTCTTTGGGTGCTTTGAAGTGGCTGCTTAAGCCACTCCTTGTGTTGGCTAACTTGTCTTTTTAGTGGTGGGATATATACATTGTCCAGCCCCATGGAGCTCCTATTGTCAGCGAGTGTCACCATAGCAACCAGGTGACGTCATCACCCGGCATCTATTGAGCGCTCAGCTCCAGCGAGCAGAGTCAAGCATGGAGCAGAGATGCCATGGTAGGAGACAGAAGGCAAGGAGGCCAGGTAACTAGTAACAGTACTGTGAAATCATGAGTACACAGGATATGGGTGTTAATGGGGTACAGGGCACTAAATGCGTTACATGTGGAAATACCACTAGAGAAGAGGATAGTGACAAACAGCAGCTGTGTAAACAATGCCAAGAGATAAAAATACTCAAAACAGTTATTGTTGGCCTAGAGTTGCAAATTAAATGTTTGAGAAACTAGATGCAAGGTGATATAGTTAGTAATGCAGGCACACAAAGAAAGCAAAATGGACATAGGAATGAGGGAATGAGTAAAAGAACAAGAGATATGATAGATAAGAAAGGCATATACCTGGACAAGGGAACAGGGGTACAGAAAAGAAGAAGAAGAGCCCTGGGTTTATGGGGCTGTTATGCATTCATTACCACACATTATGGAGGTGGATGAGAGTAATGAAACTGATAATGCACATGGTAGGATTACTAATCAGCCTGATCCACAGTTGATAGAGACAGATAGTGAACAACATGTCCAATTCTCCACTACTTCTCAAGAAGAGGTGACCTCAATACTAGATAGTGAGATAGGGGAGAGTCATATAGAGCCAAGTAATTTAGCAGAGAAGCAGGTGCTAGAGGACATGAGAGCAGGAAATAAATTGCACATTGAGGCTAATATTCCTACAAAGAACAAATCTGAACTATTACTATTGTTGGATGACGTTCAAAATGAGACTGTTGAGGTAATTAATGTAGCAATGGATACCAATGTACCACCTGAGAGGAATCATATGGATCATGCAGGTGATCTGGATAATGACCAAGTGGGAGAGGGAATTATTAATGAGTGTGTAGATAAAATGACACAAAATGTCTATATTATAGGGGACTCAATGATCAAGTACACAAATTCAATAACTACTTTTAACAAGAAAGATCAAGTCCTGAGTTTGTCACTACCAGGTGCAGGTACACAAAATATAATTGACTTGATTCCAGAGATAATTATGAAGCAGAAAGAAAAGGCTTTAGTGATGGTCCATGTTGGAACAAATAACTTAAATAAAAAGAGTGAAGTTGATATAATTGACAGTGTAAAAAAGATCTATCAGCAGCTGGTAAATTTAAATTGCGAAGTGGTCCTGTCTGAAATATTGCCAGTACCAAAAGCATCCAGGTTAACCAATAAAAAAAATATTAAGGCTAAATAATGTTATCAGAGAATGGAGTACAAGGAATGGCTTTGGTTGTTTGAAAACTTGGGAATTATTTCAAAATTATAAAAAATATGTAGTAAGGATGGACTTCATTTAAACAGAAATGGAAACCTTTTGCTGGGCAGTATGTTCAATAAAATGATTAATGGCTGTTTAAACTAAGTCATGGGGGAGGGTGATATTGGTACCTCAAAATATAAACTGGGTAAAGATAGTCAGAAAATGCTACAAAAAATGGCTTATCTCAAAATATTAAACAAGGACCCCAAAAGGAAGCAGAGTGTCTGAAAATATTATTATTGAATGCTAGAAGCTTAAACGATAAGAAAGATGAACTTACTCTGATATTAAAAAAAGAAAGTATAACCATTTGTGCAGTGATGGAAACATGGTTTACTACTGATGACTGGGGCATTGAGATATCAGGATATAATGTGTTCCACAGGAAGAGATCTAATAAAAGGGAAGGGGAGTAGTGTTACATGTGGTGGATAAAATAAGGGCAAGTGAGTTACACCCAGAAATTATCGACCCAGGTAATGAATGTTTATGGACTGAGATATACATAGATAATAAAAGATTAGTGATTGGATTATGTTATAGGCCTCCAAGTCAAAATAAAGATGAGCATGATTCCTTTATTGAAACCATTGATAAGGTAAGGGTAGATGGGGATTATCTATTACTTGGGGATTTTAATTATCCAAATATAAATTGGGAAACCAATATTGGGCATTCTGCTTTGTAAACAAGGTTTTTAGAAATATTATTGAATACTAATTTGGAGCAAATAGTTAATGTGCCTACTAGGGATAAAAATATTCTTGATATTATATTAACAGACATGGGGAAATTTGTAGATAAAGTGGAGGTAGGCCGGCCCACCGGCACAGCTGTTGGATTTCTGCTTGTGGCGCTAGCGACCCAGGTTTGGGAATGGACCTGGGTCATCAGAGGGCCAGCCGGGGAGAAGGATTGAGCACCCCATGGGCAGCTCTCCTTCTCCGGAGGGAGGGTGGGATAGTGTCCAGCGCAATGAGGACCCCTGGCAGAGGCTGGGGGTCACTCACGCTACTGGCGCTCGGTATCAGGGAGGCGGGGCAGACACTGGCATCATTGCACATCCCCACCTCCGAGAAAACCAGGAAAAAGATGGTGGGCAGGTCTGCTGTCTATGTGAAGCCCTCCCTGGGGCTTCAATTAGCTGCCATCGCCACATCCCCAACTAGATACTAGTTCTGCGGCAAGGATGAAGGGGACCGATGCCACGGCCCCACTCTCTGGGGGGTAAGCTGGGGATAACTGGGGATGGAGGCAGTAGATGGCAGTGGAAGTCCCAGTGGCCATGACCAGGGTTGATAAGCGACAGCAGAACCACAGGATAAAGAAGAAAAAAAAAAAAGATAAAGTGGAGGTTAGAGAACCACTAGCTGACAGGGACCACAATATGATACTAACAACCTTACATACACTAGACAAAGGGTTTGGGGGTAAAACTATTTTGCAATGTTATAATAAAGCTGTTTATAAGGCTATAAAAGAATATCTGAATTTATGGGACTGGAATACAGATTTAGAAGATAAAACTCTGGAACAAATGTGCAACATCATAAAAGATAAATTAGAATATTGTTTAACTCATTATTTGTACCCAAAATAAAAAAGTACAATCATAATACAAGATTACCACACTGGTATAAAAGTGTAAATTAAAGTAAAAAAGAAGGGTATATAAGAAATACCAAATTCAGCCAACAGAGGTATCCAAAATTAAATACATGGAGTTAAATAAGACATGTAAAAGACTAATTAAAAAGGCAAAAATGGAGGAAGAATACAAGATGGTAATACAAACTAAAGACAACAGGAAGAAGTTTTTTATATTGGAGGGTTAAAGGGTAGACAAAATACAATAAGAAAAATAAAGCTCGGGGATCAAGTGCTTAGTGATGGAGAACAAATAGCAAAAGAATTTAATGAATATTTTGTTAGTATATTTAAGGATGGGTTAAATGGTACAGTCCCCATTGAGGAATGAAAAAACCCTAGAGCTAAAATGTTGGATATAATACAAAAGATAGTAGATAAGGATGTGGCTATAAGACAAAAAAATATATAAATGAATAAGTCTCCTGAACCGGGTGGGATACACCCAAGATTGTTAAAGGAAGTGGCAGATGAAATAGCAGGACCTCTTACTAAACTACATAATCCATGAGTGAAGGGTAGCAAATATAACACTGATACATAAAAAGGGTAGTAAAAGTAATGTTGAGAATTTTAGACCAATTAGTCTGACATCCATTGTGGGCAAGATTATGGAGGGTATAGTTAAGGATATGATAGAAAATCACATATTAGAAAATGGACTATGGGACATGTCACAGCATGGTTTTGAGAGGGGCAGATCACGTTTGACATATCTTATGGAGCTCTTTGAAACTGTTAGTGCTGCCCTTGATAACGGATTGCCAGTGGATGTCATTTACTTTGACTACTCAAAGGCATTTGACTCTGTGTCTCATAATATATTAATTAATCAACTACAATTGATAGGATTGTATCCTGCTTTAGTCTCTTGGGTAAAATCCTGGTTAGGGAACAGGCAGCAGAGAGTTTATATAAGAGGTTATACATCTGAGTGGGTATCAGTGACAAGTGGAGTGCCACAGGGGGCCATATTGGGGCCATTTTATTTAATATATTAATTTCATCTATGAAAACATATGAGGATGTTTGGATTTCTAAATATGCAGACGATGCAAAGATTGAAGCGATAATAAATGACAGATCATCTGCAGTTTCTTTACAAAATAATATAAATGAACTGGGAATGTGGGCACTTAAATATGGATTGGAATTTAATATTTCAAAATATGGGGTAATGTATTTTGGGCATAACAACCTTATGACGGAATATATGCTCTGTGGCACTACACTCAAAACAACTGAGAATGAAAAAGATATAGGAATATATATTACAAATAAATTAACTTTTGATTATCATATACAGGAAACAGTCAAAAGATGTAACAAAATAGTGGGATGTATTATGAGAAATATTAAATGTAAAAAGAGAGGTTATAGTGACACTTTATACGACCTTGGTTAGGCCCCATTTGGAGTACTGCGCCCAGTTCATATCTGTGCAAAATAATAACAGCAAGAAACAAATGGAGAGGGTTCAGAGAAGGGTGACCAAGAGGATACAAGGAAGGAGAGAGATTGGATAACCTTGGAATGTATTCACGTCAGTACAGAAAATTAAGAGAAGATTTATGGTATACTTATAATGCATTTCATAATGAACAACTCTGGCTAATCGTGGGTCTTTGTAGTTCAGAAAATACAAACCAAACTAGGGCACACTCTCTGAGATTAAGAAGGGAAACACCTAAAAGAAAGAAAAGAGGTGAATGGTTTAGCCAGAGAGTGGTGGGTTCTAGGAATGCATTTCCTGAATAGGTGGTGACTTCCAGAACACTTGCACAGTTTAAAATACAGTTGGACAATCACATGGGGGATAGGAAGACAATGTATATCCATTGATATGTGAGGGGTCATCAAGGCCATTGGCCAATAGACCTGTATGATACTATGATACTATGTATCAGCTATCAGTGCTGTATGTATGACATACTTTCACGCTGAGACATCAGTCTCTCATGAACTCACCAGTTAGTACACATTCAATCTAATATTATTAAATGATATGTCACTACATTGTTTGCTTACACAGCAAAAATAATTCAATTGCCTAGTTACTTATTGGTTTGTAACAATGCTGTAGTTATTAAACAATGTGTTGCTTCTGTGGCACTGTTTCCACAGTTAATGCCTATCTAACATGTATCTGCAAGGTAAGTATGCAGAAACTGACACAACGTGTAAGAAGGAGGGTAACTAAGTTGAGACTATAATGTAATCCCTCCCCCATCCAACTCCCCTTCACTCATCCTCCTCTCCCCCCACTAGATGCTCTGCCTTCCTTTTTCTCTTCCTCCCTTCCTATTCACCTTGGTCTCCTGCCTTCCCCATCCTAATCCTAGAGTTCTTCCATCATGTCCTCATTTTTCCCATGCCGCCCCCTCCTCACCTTGCTCTCCTTCCTACTCCAAGAGTAAGAAGCCCCACCTCATCATTCTCCTCATTCTGGAGATAATAAACTTGATAAGAAATTGGTTAGGGGATAGACAACAGAGGGTGGTGGTAAATGGAGTTCACTCCAAGGAAGGGAGGATGACCAAGGTGTGCCTCAGAGATCAGTGCTGGGACCGGTCCTCTATAATATTTTTATAAGTGACGTTACAGAGCAGTTGGAAGGGAAGGTCTGCCTCTTTGCAGATTACACAAAAATCTGCTATAAGGTGGACAATCGGGGGGTGGAAAGGATGTGCAGACCCCTGAGAAAACTAGAGGAATGGTCAAGGGTATGGCAGCCAGGTTTTAATGCAAAAAAGTGCAAAATAATGCATTTAGGGCGCAGAAACCCAGGGGCGGAGTACAAAATGGGTGGAGTGGTATTGATGATCACCAAGCAGGAAAGTGACCTGGGGGTAATCATATTAGATGACCTAAAGGTGGCCAGGTAGTGCAACAAGGCAGTAGGGAGGGCAAGTGGGATGTCGGGGTGCATAGAGAGGGGTACTACCAGTAGAAAGAGGGAGGTGATGTTGCCTCAGTATAGATTACTGGTAAGACCCCACCTAGAGTATTATGTCCAGTTCTGAAGATCACATCTCCAGAAGGATGTACTGTAGACAGAGTAGAGGCAGTCCAGAGGAGAGCAACTAAAATTGTGCAGGGTCTGCATCAAAAGCCTTAAGAGGAAAAACTAAAGGACCTTAATTTGTACACCCTGGACCAGAGGAGGAAGAGGGAAGGTATGATAGAGACCTTTAAATACCTCACGGGGGTAAATAAGTGCAGGAGGGGAGTATTTTGCAAAAGAAAAGGTGCTCAAGAACAAAGGGACATGCTATGAAGCTGGAGGGGGTAGATTCAAGTGAGATGTGAGAAAGTGCTTCTTCACAGAAAGAGTTGTGGATTCCTAGAACAGCCTTCCAGCAGAGGTGGTGGGGTTCAAGCATGCATGGTATAAGCACAAAGGAATCATAGTGGAAATGAAGGGAGGAGGGAGAAAGAGCTGTAGATCAGGCACGGTCTGATGTAATAGTGCAGGTGAGGAGAAATGGGCAAGACTGGATGGGTCAAACAGTCCTTATCTGCCATCAACTTCTATGTTTCTCCTACTCCTCCTGCTGTCTAGTAACGTATAGCCCAATTCTGGACCCCCTACCACCTCCTTTCCCTCAACCATCTACTCCAAGGGCCTCAGAGTCTTCCATCTAAATGCTAGGAGCCTGCTATTGAAACTTTGACCTCCTCTCTATTTGGCTGCAATTAGGGCACAATAGGGATACATGTGGAGGAGTGGTGGCCATTGCCATTTGCCAGAGTCTGACATGCACTGTGTCCAGCAAGGAGGCTTTTTCCTCCTCCTTTGAAAATCTTTTAGTCAAACTCTCCTTTCCCTACTCAGTACCCATTTCGATTGGGGTTCTTTACCCCCTCCTAAGATTTCTCACTCTTCCCTGATAGACTCTCTTTCCACCATTGCTTCTTTTTCCTCCACAGGTGAACTCATCCTCCTTGGTGACTTCAGTATCAATTGGATTATATACCATGTAAAGGGTGACCGTGATTGAGCACTTACAAAAAGGGCGACTCAATCACGGTGCCTGTGTACAGGGCTACCTGGCAGGGTAGCAAGCGGATACTGGGGTGGGTGGTGGGGTGAACAGACGTACACGCGTATACATGTGCACAGGGGGGGAGAGGAGGGAAGGAATGTGGGAGGGGGTGTAGCAGGCAGCTGCTGAGCTGGACCGCTAAGCGTGGTGTAGTGGGTCTTCGCTTGGGAGGTGCAGGGTGCAGGTTTGGGTCCAGTGCAGTGCATCTTTTTTTTTGCGGCGGGCAGCTTTGTATTTTCAAGTCCACCCCGATTGTACACCCCTGGGTTCAGAATCCATTAGTAGGGGTTGTGGGGTGCAGCCCTGCCCCGCATTAAAAAAACACCCATAGGTCTCAAGCCCTCTTCATGTCCTTGCATGATGTGCATTCCAAAATTCACTTTTGGTGATGTACACTACACGTAATGGTTATTGCTATTTGCGATTGCCGTTATGACATGGAACCCACTTGATTTGCCCACCCTCCAGACCTGCCATTCACAAGACTGAGTCACTTAATTTGACACAGGTTATTTCAGAACCCACTTAGTGAAAACCCACTCCATGGCTACTGTAGGTGTGTTAGTAAAGAAATACTGAATACCAACTCAAATACTTCCGCACCACCCATCATCAGAACAATATCACCAAAGACCAAATTGTAGCAAAAAAGGTTTTATTCATGAAGTCTGCCAAGACCTTTTATCCAAAGGGAGAACACCAATGAGATCCCAAAGAACTCCAACCGGTTTTGCTAGAGCGTCATAAGGGAGTAACCTCCAAGGTGTATCACAGTCATTTAAAATCCAGTACTTAAAACTGTGCATACCATTTCACAGACAAAAGCAGTGTATATATAAAAGGCAGAGAAATAAATATCAAAAATACAAACCTAATAATTAGTAATTAGTAGTAAGAATAAATGCAATGCTGCTGGTATATATATAGAAATCCAAACATATCTAATACATGTAAAGATCATGCAATGTTATAACATGGCACCTTACATGAATGCAATCCAAATCTCATAGCAAATATGAAAATCCATCAAAAGATTATAAAAAATACAGACATTGAAGTCATGGTGTCAGTTAATTCATATAATTGTTATCATGAAAAAAATTTCACTCTTTTAAAAAGGCAACCAGTCCTATGCTATCATCGAGTCCTGGAGATTTCATTGCACCCAATACAAAAATCCAGAATGCTTCCCTTTTATTCAGGAAAGTCTCAAAGTCATTCCCCCTAGGACCTATACTGATCTCCTCTATGCCCTCGAAAGTAAACCGATGTTGTCCTGATGTTTGTTTTTACATGACAAAAGACAGCCTCCTCCCCTCCCTCTCTAAACTGTAAGAGAAACTGGTCCCCCTCAGACTGCTCAATTTCTTCTCATCTACTAACTTTCTATCACCTTTCCAGTCTGGCTTCCAAAAGCACCATTCCACAATCTCCTCCCCGCTGCATGTCACTGCTGCCATCTTCTCCAGGATGGACCAAGGGTTCACTACCACAGCAGTTTTTGTCAATCTGTCCAAAGCTTTAGACTCTTTGTCCTATCTGCTTCTCCTGGATAAGCTGAGAAATGCTGGCCTCTCTACTCCCACTGTTGCTTGGTTCAGCTCGTACCTAACAATTTGTCTACAGTTGGTACAGGGTTTGTGGTTCCATGTCACCTCCCCTTCCCATCCAATCTAGGGTATCCACAGGACTCAATCCTTGGATCCCCTACTTTTTTCAGTCTTCCTCAATGACCTCCCCTCCACCTGTGTCAACTCACAGATACATATGAATGCAATGACATAAGCATCTTCACCTCTTGTCCTTCCTCTGCAGCTGTAGAAAACCTGCTCCAGCAGGACTTCAGCAATGTCCTTTACTGGTTCCATTCTAACCAACTTAGAGTTAACACTAGAAGGACCATCTCCATGACCTTTGGTACCAGTCAGAAACTAGCCAGACTAACTGTTTCCCTTGTCTTCACCACTCTGGATGGCACCCCACTTGAAGGGGTTTAGTACTTTAAGTACCTGGGGGTCTGGCTTGACAGCAAGCTTGACTTCTCAGCCCACACTGATGCCATCCATACCAAGTTCCATCCCAAGCTTGGTACCCTCTATCATTACAAAGAATGCCTACGTCCACATATCTGCAAGGAGCCGATTACCAAAATGGTGCTCACTGTCTTCAACTGTGCAGATGTTGTCTAAGGCTCTCCCCCCTTTACTTCCCTCACCAGACTGGATACCCTCCACAATGCCTTCTGCCATTTTAGATCTAACTCTCCTCCACACACACATCATTGCTCACTTTACTCCTCCCTTTCCATACTCCTTTTATCATCTTGCTGATAGGCCCATTGTGCTACATTCATCTCCAAATATTGGTTCAACACCTTTCCCTCACACATCTCTTCACTCCTATCCCAAATCCCCCCTGCCTCCTGCTCCCTCCATTCTAGGGACCATTGCACATTTGCCGTTCCTCACCCATGCTCCTGTGCTGGACAACCTCCATTCTCCAATAGGCTTCCCTCTCTCTGGAACAAACTCCCCTCCTCCCACCATCTCTCCCCATCCTTTCATAGGTTTCATAGGTTTTTAATCAGGTTCAAATAGTGTTAGCCTTAAAAGACCTGCACCATTAAAAAAGCTACTGTATATTTTTGTTCAGAATAGTGCTAAATACTTGCTTACATTGGTGCATCATATTACAAGCTGCAGCAGTATGTGGCAGTGTGTTACAGTTATTGACTACTCTCTGAGAAAACCAATTTCCCCTTGAGTTCTTGTTATAGGCTTCACCTTGGAGCTGCTACTGGTGGCCTCTGTTTGTTCTCTGACTTGTTCTAGCTTCCAGTTCTACACATTCCCAGAGATCCTTATCCCTAAAGGCACTATATACTAGGCACATGTCGCCTCTAAACCTTCTAAGCTGGAGGGAATACATCCCCAACTCCCCCAGCTTGTCCCTATAAGGTCTGTCCTCCATCCCTTGCACCATCCTCATCGCCCGTCTCTGAACAGCTTCCAGTCTTGCCACATCACCCCTCAGATGCGGTGACCAGAAACTGCCACACTACTCCAAGTGGGGTTGCACCAATGAACAAAAAAGTGGCACCAGCATCTCTCTTTCCCTGCTCCTTATGTGTCTTGCAGTTGTCCCTAGTATAGTATATTCCTTTTTGGAGGCCTGTCTACAGTGCTCAATAGATTTTATACCACTACTGATGAGTATTCCCAGGTCCCTGGCAGAGCTTGCGTACTGTAGTTGATATCCATTTAGACTGTAGGTAAAGCCTTTGTTTCTTTTTCCAAAATGCATGATCTTACGTTTTTCCAAGTTAAAGTGTAATTCTTTCAGTTCTGCTTCTTTATCTATAGAATATATGCTGTTTTGGAAGAGTGCTGTATCTTTGCTATTTGATACTAAGGAACCCACCCTAATGTCATCTGCAAATTTTATTCGCACAAGTATTAGATGTACCCGCTACTGAGGCTATGAGGACATTAAATAGTGTGGGACCCAGGACTGATCCCTGGGGTACCCCACTGGGCACTGAAGCCCAAGATGACAAGTGGCCTTTAATGCATACTCTTTGTCACCTTGAGTCCAGCCATTCAACCATCCACTGAGTTATATAATCATTTAGGCCTATTCCTCTTAATGTTCGAATTAGTTCACTGTGTGAGACACTGTCAAAGGCCTTCTCAAAATCAATAAAAATTACATCCACTGTATGTTGTTATCTAGTGCTGCCATAACTGGATCGTGGAAGTTTATTAGGTTCGTTAGGCATGACCTTCCCTTCTTGAACCTGTGCTGCCTAGGAACAATGAGCCCCTTATCACAATTATGATTTTCGATAAACTCTTTTATGATGTGCTCTAAGGCCATTCCCACAATGCTGGTTAAACTTATTGGTCTGTAATTAGGACAGACTGATTTTGAACCCTTTTTATGTATCGGGGTGATATGTGCAGTAGTCCAGTCCTCGGGGACCTTCCCCTCTAATAGTGATTTTTGGAAAATTGACTGCAAGGGAGCTGATATGACAGGGGCTAACTCCTTTAATAGCCTAGGATGCATTGCATCGGGACCAGGAGATTTATTTAGGTCCAGTTTCGATAGGTTTTCTCTAATCATTTCTGATGTTATTGTTATATTACAAATAGGTCATAATGTAACATTATCCATTGGTACGTCCTCTTTTTAATAGACACTTTCAAAATATTTGTTGAACATTTCTGCCATCTCTTGGTAGTCACTTACAACCCTTTGCTCCTCTGTCAAGGGGTCAATGCTATTATGTTGTGATTTCATGTTACTTATGTAATTATAAAAAGCTTTTTTATTGTCTGCTACTTTGTTTATAAGTGTATGTCCCATGTCTATTTTAGCTTTTTTTATTGCTTTTTTCAGCATCTGAAGTTTCCCTTTAACGCCTTCAAATGCCTGGTGAAACTTCAAACACCCCCCACTAGTATCAAAACTGGCAAAACAAAGCACAAAAATGATGGTAAATGAGGTATGATTACAATGTAACTACTGGTAAATACACTTTAATGGATCATATGACAATGTGTTAGTTGTGATATGCTTTCACCTTTGGAAGTCACCCTCTCATGAGTTTACATGGATGTCATACTCACAATCTAACATTGTGTATCATATTTACTCTTAGTTACATCAATTTTACTTTGTGGATTTGTAACAATCATGTTGCTATTGATCATTTGTCAAATGATGCGCCAATTTATTTACTTAATGCCTACCTAAGATGCATTTCTAAGGTACTGAAGTTATATGGTAACTGACACAATAAAGGGTAATAATACGCAGAATAATACATGTGGTGGTGAGTGTAATGAGAATTTTACACATACCCTCAGCGTCTGATGCTACATAAACCCCAAGAACGAAGCTCAAGGGGTTTATTTAAGCATCTAATACTGAAGGTGTGTGTAAAATGTGAATTTTACACACCACCCCATGTTTTATTTTATATAATTGCTGAGGCGTGTTTTCTTACCTGCAGCATTTTATTAAAAGAAGTAACAGTTTTGCCAATAGATGGAGCTGTTTTGCTGTTTAAACACCACACACACATAAGTTTGAGAGGTTGTGCTGTTAAGAGTTATTCCCTCCCAGAGCAGATAGAAATACAGTACAAATAGAGTCCCTAGAGTATCCCGATACGGGTACCTGATCAGCAGTAGCTGGGATCGGAGAGTACAATGGGTGCAACAGCGCCGATCGCTGCCTGTTCTTGAGCCATGCTGCTTTCATTTGGCTCAGGGGAAGGACAGTAACTGGAAATTCTAAACAATAATGTATGGCAACGAAAAATGCTAAACATTGGTGCAGAAATTCTCTGTCAGTGCTGTGTGTGAGTAGGTGGCGGTGAGTAGGGGCAGTTATTTCTGGGAACGTTCAGAAGGCGAAGCAGTGTGAGCATGCGCAGAACAATGGAAACCCAGCGTGTGTTCACTGTAATAACTAGCTGGTTATAACAATGAATTATAACCAAGTTTCCCAGTGGAAGAACACACTCCCCAGTTGCTATGAAGTAATTAATATAAGATTACAATACAACTGCATGTAACTACTATGAACCTGTATTGTTATAATTCCAGTTTGGTAGTTACTTCCTTTGAACATCAAGCTTTCGTGAATGAAAGAGGGAATTTTAATCAATAAAAGTGAGGAGTTTCACTTTCTATGCACAACTACTGAAAGCTACTATCAGCTGTGTGCTGTTCTCTCCTACAGAGACTAAGCAAAGGTCACACTACTTTAAAGAAAACTTGCCAGTGTTGCAGTGGAATTATGAATTTTTAATTTCTAGTAACCATCTTAATGACTGCACTGTCAGTAGTACAACGGATATTTAAAACATTAATCACGTCTGACGCAGAGTAAAAATATTTCCAAAACTAACCTATGGTGAACTCTTCAATGATCGCCTGAGTGACAGAAGAACCATCATTCTAGTAAGTAGAATGGAGCATGACACTACTTCTATTGAGCCCTACTACAATATCTTCCATTCTTTACACACAGCATTTACAATATTCAGTTTGATGTACTCCTGGCATTACTAGAAGGTAATTAGGTGTACTCAGTGACAACATTTATTGTTTCTCAAAAAGCATCCCTTTTTTGTGAAAAAAAAAAGTTATATAATTCAATGTTTATCAAGATCATTTTTAATTACAGAGAACAGAGGTGCCACAAATCAATTAGGTTGCTTTACAAAGCTAAGCAGACAACCAGAGCAGACTGAATGAGTACAAGACCATGACAGTGCATCCAGCCATGGACGTGAATGCAACCAAGTTAAACTGCTGCATTCACACATTCCATATCTACAAAGAATCTATTTAGGGAATAAAATCTGGATTAACCTCTAATTGAAAAAAGATCTATCTGCATCAAAATTCCTCCCCTTTCTCTGGTCATCTTTGCATCTTACACATAATACTTTCTATTTGATATATTTTATACCAGGCCTCCTTTGTCAGGATTATATCACTTAGCAAAGGATGGGTGATAACCTTTTTGGTTGTGAGAATCAATATTGAAAGTAATTTTAAAGGGTTTCTTCTAAGGCCCTCACCCAGAGCAGCTAATAAGACTAATGAAGGAGTCAAGATAGCTTGATGAACAAAAATAGTGTTAAAATCTGAATTTATTGCATCCCAAAAATTCTTTAGAAGAGGGCAGGAAAAAAACATGAATATGGGGTGCCTTGCTTTCCCCACACCTCCTCCAACACACTCCCACCTGGACGCTTACATAGGAAGCCTGTCTGGCAGGAGTACGGAAATATCGATATTGACATTTCACGCAAAATCTCGCCATTGGGTCAAGGCTGTAACCCTGTAACTGAGCCCTAAAGATTACAACCAGGTCTCAAAGCAAGGTAAGACTGTAATTCTGCATTCCATTTATCTAAAATCAGCCGAGAATATTCTGGGTACTGTTCTACAAATCTTCTGCATAAAGACCTATCATTTGAGACCAGTTTATCCCCTGTTATGAGTCCCAGATGACTGTATATAAAATACAGTGAGTTTCTGAAATTGTGACCCCTTTCCCAGAAAGTAGGACTCAAGCTGTAAATACCAAAAATGGGTTGTTCTGGTAAGGGGGAGAACTCCTCTGAAATTCTTGAAAAGAGTGAATCCCTTGTGTGGTAAAAAGATTGGTATATGTATTTCAAGCCTCTAACCCCCATTGCTATAAGCTATTATCCATGGCATTTGGAGGAAACTGAGCATCATAAGCTATTGCCCTAAGCAAGACACCCTCTGACTTAGATAAGCACTTTCGGTTGAATAACCTTCAGTACTTCAAGGGGATGGTAGTATAACTGGAAAACCTACAGTATGTATCAGTATTTCTGCCAATGGGTAAGAGAATAAATGTTTATCCACATTCTCTAAGTCTAAATTCAATAGTCTTCCAATAGGCAGTGTACTACAGATTAACCCAGAAACAGACAATATGCATTTGGGTGTCCAAGACATGAGTATAGAAGTTGGGTAAATTAAGACCCTCATAGCTTTCGGCGGCTGGAGTTCCAAATATCTAATATGTGGATGTTCCCCTCCCAAAAAATCTAGAGACAACAGTGCCCCAATATTGAAAAAACTCTTTTCTGGTACTATTGGTAAAGTTTGAAAATAATAAAGGAATTTGAGCCAAATATTTTTTTCTGACCACCTCTATCTGTGCCAAAAAGGGGAGTGGCAAGTGTGCCCATTGCTGCAAATCTTCCACAATCTGCTGGGTTATAGGCGAATAATTCAAAAGTTCTGGATGGGATAAATTTTGAGGAATAGTAACCCATAAGTATTTCAAAGCAGCTCTATTCCAACATAACAGAAATTGAGCTTTCAGATCTGACCATGGGGTGAAATTAAAAACTAAGACTTCTGTTTTCATCATATTTAATGTGAAGCCCAATTGGGTATCAGATTCCCTTATTATGGATGAGGCTTGCCTAAAAAAAAGACTCTGGGGAAGCCAAAGTCAAAATGACATCATCAGCAAATAAAGCCGTTTTACAAGAATTACCTCCCAGGGATACCCTCCACCACATCTGTCTGCCAAATAGTATTCACCAATGATACCATATAAAGTGCAAATAACAGTGGGGAGAGGGGACACCATTGTCTGGTACCCCAGGACACGGTTATAAGGGTGGGCAGAGCTCCATTAACTTGGAGTTATGCACTTGAATTGGTGTAGAAGGCCTGTAGCATTTGTAGCAGTTCCTCTGCGAAGATCATTTTTGATACAGTGCCCCAGAGAAAAGTCCAGGACACCTTATCAAATGCTTTTTCAACATCCAGACTCACCACCACCAGAGGGAAAGAACACTGCACAACGTAATCTATCAACAGAAGGTTATGTCATATATTATCATGTGTTTGCTGTCTGCATATGAACCTTGCAAGATCCCTGTCTAGGAGACCAGGAAAGATGCAATCTAGCCTCCTTGCCCACAGACCAGTGCTAAACTTATAATCAATATGTAATATTGATATTGATCTGTAGTAAGAAGGGTGGCAGGGTCCTTTCCAGCTTTAACAATGCTGATATAGAGATGTACAGTATCTCCAGGATGGGGGAACCAGGCCACCCCCTTTGATGTGGATAAAGGGGTGATGCAGAAAGGCAAAAAGGAGCCCCTGGAATTTCTTATAAACTTCATCCGGACTCAAGTATTTCCATTTTAAGTGATTTAACCCCCTCAATAACTCTGTCTGCTAAAAGATGAACTAACAAGCAGGTTGGAGGAAGTAGGCTGTTGGTTAACTAGGATCTGCAGCTTATCCGTTAGATAGGGAAATGGGCAGACTAGGTGGGCCAAGCGGTCCTTATCTGGCATCAGATTCTGTGATTCTATGTTTGCATCACTGGGGACAGTGTGGGAAGTTACAATTTTTCAAAAAATTGTGTAATGGCAACTCCATCTGGTGGAACAGTTTGGGAATACAATCTAGCATAATATTCTGCTGAAATCTGATGCATCTGGCCATTATTCCAAATATTTGGCTGGGTCCCTCGATTGCAAAATACAGGCCTATTTTTTCCAGGCCGGAGCTGCTAGGCCAATCTGCAATCTCCCTGAGCCCCCATCACAATAATAATGTTTAATATGTAGCCACCCCACCTCCCCATATGTCTAGGGGCACCCAATGTTACAAGAGGGGAGGGGGGCCTACCCCAATGGAACCCAGACCAGAACATCAACAACCATGAAGAAATAAGATGGTTTTCTCTTACCATGGCCTGGGTCCTACTGCAGATAAAATGGAAACTGCTACTCCTTGCGACTTCTTTGGAAACCCAGGGCGGATACAGGAAACTTCTTCCTTTCTCTCTTCTCTCAAAGTTCCCCACCAGCATCCTAGTACTGGAAGCACAGGTCTCAATCAGGCTGAAATTGTAAAACTTCCCCCAAAGAAGTCTGGTACTGGTAAGTTGGTCACTGACTTATTCCTTTCCTTTTATCTCTCCCAGGTCAGCCTCTAGCCTTGTGGAGAAGCGAGCTGCTTCTCCACCTGGTTCCTTGCCACAGGATCACAGGAATTTTCCCTCCCTGACCAGCTCTTTGATTGTTTTTTTTTTTATTTAACTGCATTCTCCTCTGGGCATAGTCGCTTAACTGCCAGTGTCCTTTCTCCAGCTACGGGGGGGGAGGGCCTCAGCAATACCTCTAACCCGCATCCCTTTTCAGCCATCACTCTTATGCTTGATTTAAGCTTACCAGGTCCGGAGAGCTTTCCAAGGCCTGTTCTTTGACCTGCAGCCCACCTGAGCGGCTTGTACACAGCGCTCGAGGACCTGCCCCTCCAAGCAGGCCACTCAGGAAACCTCTGGCACCCCCTTACACAGGCCTGAACCACCCTACCACACCAGGAAAATGAGGGGGGAGCTGCCACCACCCCTCCTCTGGAGGAATCCTGCCACAAAACTTCCAGCCCTAGTGGTCCAAACCTACTTCCTATGGGCCTGGGACCCCACCAAACTACCTCCTTGGGCACTCTCACTACCCCTTCTCCCACTGGAGCTGCATTTACCCTACTCGACACTGGCAGACTGTATGAGGCCCTCCCCAAGAAGCACCCATTACTGGTGCCACTTCGTTGGAAATCACAGCTCTACCTCCCACCTACAAGGGGGGGGTCGCCCCTCAAATTAGGCCCAACCTGGATCAATGAGCTCCTCCCTGCCTGCCTGTCCTTCCTTCTCCCAACCAGCCTCCTATCTCCCCCAGAATCACCCGTACTGACTCCTTTTATGGACCATGAGACTGCCTCTAGTGGCAGTCTGATAACACAGCCCAGAATTGTGCCTTCCCCCAAATACCTATAAAACTCTTAAACCAGGTGGAGAAACACAAGAGCAGGGTCCCTAAAGATAAGCGTAAGCCCCTCTCAAAGAGAGGGTTTTACACTCTTCCCCCACCCAAGGGAATCATTCCCCATGGGGAATGATGGCAAAGATTGCACCAGCTCCTCCGACTACACCCCTACCCCACCTGGTATGTGCACTCCCGGGGAAGCCAGCACCAGGCACAGTCGCTATGGCAGGTCCCCAAGGGGAAAACCCATTCCTACCTACTACTATACCCAAAAAACTCCAAAAAATTTCTGGGGGGGAGGTGCCATCCTTCTAAACCTAGGAAATATGAACATGAGCAGCATAATATAAAACTCTTCATTAGATCAAAATATTATTACTATTTCTCTTAGGTTGATTAAACTAACCATAATCACCTAGTATATATACATTTATATATATATCAAACAATAAACACCCTACCACACTCAAACCACTCACTTACACACTCACCTATGCCCACACTTTAATGACTGGAATTTTTATAGGAACTTTTCAAAATAGCAAAGCTAATGTCCTAATTTGCAGTCCTCTGAGGTAGAAAAAGTCAGAATAACTCAGTATCCTTTCTCTTAAACTCAAGTCAGTCATGGGGATAACAGCCTGATCTGAGAAGCAATACCTGGCACAGTCAGAGTTCTTTACAGGGTGCTCAAAGTACGGGGGTACGGGGTCTTCCTCCTGGTGAAAAATAGAATTCAGGGTCTGGCTTGGTAGTGAGGTCTCCAAAAGAGTCTTTGGCAATCATAAAGCACTTAGTGCGTCATCCAGCCAGATCCTGTACCAAGGCGTAATGTTTAAATAGTCAACCCGGCCCTAGGGGCAGTGTGGCACATTTAGTTTTTTTGTTTATCAGGTGGGTGCCTTAGCCTCAAGTGTGACTATTTTCAGACATGACCCGGGAAAATTACAGAACAGTTTTACAGAACAGACAAATCATAAACAGTGCACAGAATTCAGCAAAACAAAAAATTGATATACAACAAGTTTCAGGAAAAGCAGTAGTGATAAGTACTGACCAAAAGAGTAATACAAAAACAGTTGTCTAGAAACAATTAAACATACAAAAATTGGTAGGCAATTAAAGCCATGTTTACAAAACTATAGTAAGTGCTCTACATAATCGTTGACAAATTCAAGAGAAAGGTGAGGGCACAGTATGGAAGAAAAATACCTTCCTGATCTAGGCAGAGGAGTGCAAGCTGCTTAAGGTGGATTGGAACGGGTGCATTGGGCACATTTGACAAGAATGGTGTGATGCATCTTTTTGAAAGTAGCATGACTAGGTGCTAAGCAGACATCAAGTGGTAAGGAGTTCCAATATTTTGGGGCCAGGTTTGAGAAAGCTGTTGTACCTTTCAGGGTTCGACACCTAGGGGTGCGTAGCAGAGAGAGTTCAGTAGATCTGAGGCCATAGGAGGGGGGTTGTGGCTCTAGCATAGCGGCAAGAGAAGGAGGCCGGTTTGACCTTAAGACCATAGCTCTGGCCTCTTGGAACAATTCTTGGGACAGATGGCCACCACTTCCAGGGTGATGTTTCAACTTCTTTAATTGCTCATGGTAGATCCAGTCCTCTCATCTCCTCCACGATATCTCACTGTCTCTCTGGCAGGTAAGCGTAGTCCAGGCTCTCATACTCCAGCCTCAGTCTGCATCATACCCACAATTCCACTTGGCTCCACTCCAATAGATCTCTTATACTGGTCCTGAGGGCTTGCCCTGTTTCCAGCCATACACCCTTCCTGTATTCAGCATTTAGGGTGTCCTCCCTGTTAAGTCCATCTATCCTGCTCCGAAGGGCATGTGAACATTCTGGGATGCAAGGGGGTCTAATCATTAGCTGCAATCATTGGATGATGGTAGGGCTTAGGTATGGACCAACAGATGTCATAATCATTAAAATGAAACTTTTTGCCAAGGAACCTGTCCTCATCAAAATTTTCATCATCTGCCAAAAGTCCATTTACAGGCTTACTCTCCTCCTTCCCTTGAGACTCCAGACCAATTGCAGCAGTTTCTGGTTTTACAGAAACTAGAGATCCTGACTGTGATCTTACAGCTGTCAGGCTACCTCCAGACAGAGGCCTAGGTCGCATTCCCCTGGGCCCCGCGGGTTTGCTTGCTGGTGATCTAAGGCCCCTACCCCTCCCTCTGCCAAGGGAGGTAAAGGCAGCCGGTGAGGAGGAAATAGGCAGATGGCTGGGTCCCTCCTCATCCTTTTTCTCCACTGCTGCAGCTGCACTCTCCCCCTGCTCCTCTTCTGCTTCAACAATTACATCAGGGGAGAGCCCCTGCATTAGTTCTGGTTCTTTCACTTGCTCTAGAGTCCATTCCTCTAATGACAGCCTTTCCACAGCACCAGGCTCCACGCTTTCTTGCAACCATACCAAAGATGGGCCTTCTGAAGTCCTGAGGGGGTATACCCAATGAAAAATGGGAGAGGCCCAGTCAAATATGCCTCTGGGGACTGAGCTAGAGCAAACACTGCATACCAGTAGATGGGCTATTCCCTCTCCCTTATAGCCACATCTGACACACCACTCCTCCTCCTACCCTTTCCCTGCCATGTTCCATAGCCAAGACAACAATAACAAAAGGATGATTGATAGAGGTTCCTCAGAAGGAGGCGCATCTCCAGCCCTAAGTCCCCACCCAGCCATCCCAGAAAATGAATCCATACCTGCTGGGCCCAAGTACCTTTTAGGATCAATGGAGTTAAACAGTTCTTACACAATAACTCCCCTCAGCTCTGATGCTTTTTGCTCAGTTCTCCTCCTCCACGCGCTCCTACTCTCTCCACAAAATGGCGATGCTTCCTTCACCAGTTTTCCCCTCAGCTCACCCTCCAGCCAATCAGAACATAGGCTGGGATCACATGACCAGCAAACCACACGAGGTTACACTGAGAGCAGGGCTACGGCCAAACTCCTGGCCCACCATACCCAGGATGGAATTTTAAGTGCACCACACAGCCTACCCAGCCAAAGTCGGGCCCGCCAGCCCTCCAGGGCTCGGGGGGTGAAAGGGGTCCTCCCCCCCAAAACAAATCCCAGACAAGTCCCCACATTTAGCCACCCCACCTCCCTATATGTCATGGGGCACCCAATATTACAAGAAGGGAGGGGGGCCTACCCCCAAAGGAACCCAGACCAGAACATCAACAACCATGAAGATGATAATTTTCTCTTACTAAGGCCTGGGTCCTACTGCAGATAAAATGGAAACTGCTACCCCTCACGACTTCTTTGGAAACTCAGGGTGGATACAGGAAACCTCTTCCTTTCTTTCTTCTCTCGAAGTTCCCCACCAGCATCCTGGCCCTGGAAGCACAGGTCTCAATCGGGCTGAAAATTTAAAACTTCTCCCAAAGAAGTCTGGTTAAAAATTTATTAAAGACACAGCATTTCATCAGTCCTTTAAAAGACACTCTCAAGAACTCAGAATTAAGCAGCCTAACCAATTTATTGCTCCTGGGATCCCAATGATTTTCCAGGACCCATAGGTTGCTTAAAAAGAACATGGTCAACACCCAGCTCCATGGAGCACAGCTATTCACAGAATTTCAGGGTGTGCAAAGAGTAAAAATACTAACTGTCCTCTTTGATCCTTACAGTGTCACAACAGGGGCCCCTACAGCTCAATCCTGAGTCTTACTGTTTAGCCTGTTTTTAAAAAACCTTCTGAAGGTATGTCACAGCAGTGTTCTATCGTACGCTGATGATGCTGTACTGTTCAATAGTCACCCTAATCCTGAAGTCCTGGAAAAACAAATGCAGGCAGATTTCTCTGAGGTAGGAGCCTGGTTCATCAGTTCCAAGCTCCTGCTCAACTACAAGAAAACTAAGACTATGATGTTCGCCTTCTCGCAGAACAGACATAGGTCTTTTCCTCTTAGAATGTGTAACAACCATGATGAAGTATTAGATATGGTTACTAGCTTTAAATACCTTGGGGGTCACCCTTGATAGTTCCCTCTCATTTACACAGCATATTGTCCTAGTAGCTAAAACAGTTAGCTCGCACATTGGCCAACTATACAGGCATATAAACTGCCTCACTGATGATGCCCTTAAAGGACACCTAAGCAACATTTTGCCAACAAACTAGTCAAAAATTCAACTTCATAAGGAGCTAAAGGAAAGGCTGCTGTTTACATTGATGCTAACATTGCATTTATCTGAACATAAATAGTTCTGTAGCATCTGAAAAGTAAGCCTCAGCCTTCCCATTTTTTAAAAACACTGCTCTGCCTGTTCCTTAAAATGGCTGCCAAATGTGTGAAGTGATGACATCATTTGAGCTAGAGGCAAAGAGATACAGTAGATGGCTCTATAATGTTTAACTAGTTCTGTTTTTCCCCTTTTGTTTAGAATTGTTTTGCCAAAATGATCAAAACCCTGACTTAAAGGGGAACTGTCATCAATAGGATTTCTTCATGTCCCAAAGTCCATAAAAAGCTAATTTGAGTGAGCCATTGTGTTTATGTGTGAGTCTTTGCAGTCCAGAGTTATTCACATGTAAATCAGCCTGTAATTAAGGGCTGGGGGCAGCCATACGTTTTAGGCTCCTGAAAGGAAATGATGTAGCTGAGGAACTTGGCCTTCCATTTACTGTAGGTTAAATAGGAAATTGTCTGTTTTATTAAGCATGTTTTAAAGGTGTTATTACAACACTTTCTACATTTATAATAATTGTTTTGTATGTGCATTGAAACTAGTGAGTTATCACCTTTACATTTCAAACTGTTAGTAAAAATAATCCATCTTTAGGACTGCTTTAACTTCTAGGCTATACTGCCAGCTGATCATTAAAAACTACACATCTCAAGGCTAGTTCTGTGGTGTCAACAGGTATTGGGGGTCCATATCAGGATAAACCCTGGCTGTGTTCATGTCAGTGCAGATTTCTGGGGCTGCCACAGCACTGACTTCTGTCTTATTCTCTTCCCTCTCTTATAGCCTTTTCTCTTACAATTTCAGGTGTGAACTCAGGTCTACAAGATGCAAATGTGGCTACGTACCTACTGGCCTGGTATTATGGGGCAGCCTTGAAATGTGTAGTTTGTGATTGTCAGCTGGCAGTACAGCCTAGAGGTTAAAGCAAAGAGCTGTGAACAAGCTTCTTTCATCCAGCAGAATGGGTTTTGATTTCAACATGCTCTTCTTGTATAGTGTATGACCAGAGCAAGTCACTTAAAACCTCCCCTGTGGTCCTAAAACACACCCAGAAACAAGCTGTAGTTGTGTGCCTTCCCTGGACAAAGACGGTAAAAACTATCTGAGCATGTGTTAGGATTCTGAAAATATTATTCTCTTTCTATCCATATTTGACTTGAAAAGATAAAAATAGGACACCATTAATTGTATATTAATTGCAAAGACACATTGATAGATACCATTGTTAAAACATGCATAATCTGAACTGCATTATTAAAATATAGAATAATATATGGTTGGGTATGTGTAACCAGAATTTTACACACACACACACACACACACACACACACAAACACAGTATGGGATGCTAAATTAACCCCGAGGGCAAAGTCCAAGGTGTTTATAAAAACATCCCATACCAAGGTGTGTGCAGAATTCTGGTTTTTGCAGCCACCCACCCATATATTATTTTGTTTAATTAATTATGTTAATTTTTTTCCCTTTCAGCACAGTTCAGTTATTGCAGCACTTATCTCAGAGACAGACACACACACACAGCCTGCCTCTCCCTTTTTTTACATTACAGTGGGAATGGCATTCTGGAAAGTTGTGGTCCATTAGCATAGCTACAGAGTGTAAGGCTTGCTGGAAGGTCATGAGTGGCAGGGTCAACCAGATTCATTTTTTTCCTTTATGGTAGAAAATCCCATTCCAACCAAAGTATTTCGGTAAAAAACTGTTATACTTTACCTTCAAACAAAGTAAAATACTCTTTTAATAATGCATTTCAGGTTATGCATGTTTTAACAATGTTGTCTGTCTATGTGTTTTTGCAATTACTAAACAAATTAATGGTGTCCTAATTTTTTCCTTTTCAAGTCAACATGCTCAGATTGTTTTTACTGTCTTTGTCTGGGAAAGGCACACAATTACAGTATTGTACAGCTTGGTTCTGGGTGTGTTTTGGGACCACAGGGAGGATAAGTGACTTGCTCTTGCCACACAATCTACAAGAAGAGCATGTTGGAGGACCTCCAGTTGTGATGGCTGCCGAGTAGACATGCGGTATACTGCTCTGCAAACCCTCCCTGCTTCAATTCCCTATATAACTCCTACAGTGATATACTTTTACTCAGAGATGTGGTAATTATTGAGAACTTCCCTACTGACCTGATTCCACATATCGCCCAACTCTATGGTCACGGAAATAAAGCCTCAACGGCCCAAGCACATGCCGCCCCATCTCTTAAAAAAGTTAAACCGCAGAAGAAGAGTAAACCGGGGGGAGTGAGCGATGCAACCCAGCCAGCTCCACAGGCCTTGCTCATAGAAGCAATTTTCTTTGAAGGGCTTGCTCCTATAAAAGAATCACTGCAAGCAGTAGTTGGTGACCTGCAATCCTTGAAAGCTTCATTTAACCAGCTGGCAATCAGAACCGGGGATAATGAAATGCACATCTCATCTCTGGATGACTGCAGATCCCGTGTCAACACCGAGCTAACTACCCTGAGACAGCGGCTGCACAAAGCAGAAGACAAACTCGAAGACCTGGAAGACCACTCACACAGAAACAATCTGGTAGTCCTGGGGCTACCAGAAGGAGAGGAAGGGATGAATCCCGTCCCATTCATCCAGAAATTGTGCAGTAAAATTGCTGGTCCCTCGCCGAATGGCCCCACTTATATAGTGGAGTGGGCTCATTGCTCCCTCAGGCCTACTCCACCGCCTGCTGAATTATCTGGACAAACAACTCATAATGGAAAAAGTGAGAGAAGCTAAAGGCATCCAGTGGGTTAACAAAAAAATTCAGATTGCACAGGGTCTTCCTCTTACTGTGAGGCAAAGGTGCACAGAACTGCATCCGCTGGTCACGAAGCTGATTGTGGCTGGGATCCGATACAGAATGCATTACCTGGCCACGCTTCAAGTGCAGCATGATGGCAAGTGGCATGCCTGTGAAACCCTTACTGATGCAACCACTGAACCTAAGAAACTGTCCCTGACTTTTTCAAGTGAGTGCTTCTCCATACCTAAGGGGCATCCTGAGTAAGTTTTAGCAGCAGGGGGAGTTCTAATTTGAATAGTGTTTCACGGGGGCCATGATTCATGGTGTTTTCTTTTGCACCGAACTGTCTCAGAGAACAAAGAGACCGGCGTCACCGCAGAAGTTACCAGGTGGATGTGATTGCTTATTTTCCTAGTTCATCACCTAATTTTGTTGGGACCTTAGAGGGAGTAAAATGGTGGTCAATCCTAGATAGAGCAACAATGTAATTGCTCATAGTGATCAGTATAGCTATACTCAATGTTCCCCTGAGAAGGACTACAGTTTCATTTCCATTGTCTATGGACTCTTCAAGTTCACAGTGTTGTAAATTTTATATGTACAACTAAGGGGTTTAATATTGTTTGAATAGGGATAATGGGTTTCTTGATACAGTTATTATGAGATTGAAGGGGAGGAGCTAATGCTGCTATGTCTAACCTGGCAGTGAAGTTATGACAACTAGACACTTGATAGGAGATCAGTCGATTGGACTGGTTTTTTTTGAGTTTTTAGTTCACATACTTTATTGTGGGAAGTGGGGTGGGGGTACTTGCTTCAGCTATCTGCTCCTCCAAGGGACTTCGGGGAGGGTGAAGCAGGTTAGGGGGGATAAGTTGGGAGGGAGGGAAGAATGTTCTTATCTGCAACAGGTAAATAGGCCTATGATACCAGTTCCATGTCTGCAAAAAATGCAGTTAATACCCAGGGACTATGGACAGGTTTATAGCTTACTGGTATTCCCAATCTCCATCCCTGGATATGACCTAACTTAACCATGGCTACAAGATACATATCCTGGAACATTAAAGGCATGAGAAACAGGGTCAAGAGATATCAAATTCTCAAGCACCTAGAATCTCTGCACAGCAACATAATTTTCCTCCAGGTAACACATCACTTAGAGAGTGAAGGCAAGTTATTTCTGAGGCATCAGATAGTACAAGTGTATGCCGCAGGAAATGCCACAGCACAAAGGGGAGTAGCAATACTTCTATCCAGAGGTACGCCATTCCAGGTACAGCTCTGCCACTCAGACCCCCAAGGGAGGTACATTTTCCTAAAAGGTCTGTTAAATCATGCAGAGGTATTGCTGGGCTCAATATATGTACCCAACAATGATTCTCTTGAATTCTTTTCAACCTTATCCCTTCCATTGAGCTCATACTCCAAAATCCCCATTATTTTGGTTGGAGACTGGAATCTGCTTCACTCTGTATAAATGGACAAATCCCCTCCTCGCAGAGAGGTGGCCCTCACCTTAGCACAAAAAGCCCCTAGGGAACTCATGATGCACCATGGTCTTATTGACCCGTGGAGATTACTAAACCCAACTTCTAAGCAATTTACCTTCTATTCCCCTGCCCATAGATCCTTATCCTATATTGACTACTTCCTAGTGAACAACTTAGTGTTGTCAGGGCTGACAGGTAGTGATATGGTCCCTAGGACCATATCGGACCATGTTCCGGTATGGCTGGAAGGAACCCTTCCACTCTCTTCCTATAAGGAGAACAACTGGAAGCTTGACACCCAGATGCTCCAAGATGCCACAATAGTCAAGGCTCTTGAAGAGACTATTGAACAGTACCTTTCCCATAATCAAAACTCTATACAGCACACTGACAGAATTTGGAGTGCGCTCAAATGTGTGTTCAGAGGAGAATGTATCCGTCTAGCTACAATTTGAAAAAAGAAAAGAGAGTTTCTCTCCTCATCTCTTTTAGATCAAATCCAAGTTCTGGAAGAGCAGTTACCTACTAACCCAGGTGAGAGCACTCTAAGACAACTGACAACTCCGGAATCAATATCAGGAAACCCTACATGAGCAGGCACAGTATGCCCTGTTCAAAACTCAGACTTGCTACATAGAGAAGGGCGAAAAAGCTAGCCACTTGTTAGCCCTTCGATTAAAAAAGAAAGAAGAGTCAAGAATCATAACTGTATTGAATGCCCTCAAGGATAATTCACTCCTTACTAGTCCAAAAGAGATAGTCCAGGAGTTTGAGGACTACTATAGAGCCTTATACTCCCTCCCAGACCAAGTATCCTAGATCTCAGACATACAAGTTTACTTAGCCCCAATCCCTCTTCCATGACTTGGCCCAGCACAGGAGTACCTTTTGCAAAAAATAAGTCAGTCAGAGCTATCATCGGCCATTCGATCGCTTCCGGACATCAAAGCTCCTGGGCCTGATGGCCTTCCACCACGATTCTACAAAACATTTGAAAAGCAAATCTCTCCCTTGCTCCTTCAGATGTTTAATTTTTTCTGTGATTCAGGCATAACAGACCCATTTTTACTAGAAGCCATCATTATAGTTCTCCCTAAACCGAATAAACCCAAAAACAAAGTAAGTGATTACCGTCCCATTTCCCTAATGGACTAGGATATTAAGCTTTTTGCCAAAATTTTGGCTTCAAGACTAACGAGAGTCTGGACACCCTTGTTCAATACTGAGCCAGTGGGATTTGTAGCAGGTCGTTCCTCAGCTGATCACCTGCAGAAGTTGTTTCACATCTTCTCCGTGTCCAAGGTGGCCCCATACACCATGGCTTTGGTGTCCCTGGACACGGAGAAGGCATTCGACAGAGTTAGTTGGACTTTCCTGTTTGAGGTGCTGAGTAAATTTGGGTTCCCCAACAACTTCATCCAGTGGATCAAAGTCCTGTATACTAATAATACAGCCAAAATATACTGCAATGGGGTCTTCTCAAGCTCATTTCACTTATGTTCAGGAACTAGGCAGGGCTGTCCACTCTCTCCAATGCTGTTTAACCTTTACCTTGAACCCCTTCTCTACCATCTCCAAAACTCCCCTCACATAAAAGGTATCCAGGTTGGTGCCCTGAATTTCTGCCTATCAGCTTATGCAGATGACATTATGTTGCATCTATCTGATATAGAAACTTCGCTCCCTGCAGTCCTAGAAGTAGTAGAATCTTTTGGAACCCTCTCCACTTACAAATTAAACAGAGAAAAATCAACAGTAATGCCTCTAAATGTGCATACTTACAGATCCCACATTGAGGGCCTACAGTTAGATTGCTCACCACAGATTAAATATCTAGGACTAACCCTATCCCAAAATATGTCCCAAGTTAAAAATACTTAATTTAGACTCACTAGTACAGACTCTTAGAGAAGATCTGGAATGATAGGCTCCTTTATATCTCTCCCTCAAAGGGAGAATTAGTGTAATTAAAATGAATATCCTTCCAAGGATATTTTATCCCCTAAACATGCTCAATGGCAGACCCAGGATTTTATAATGGGGGGTGCTGTGGTGGAGTGCATACCTGATATGCAACTTTTTGACATTTTTTTAATCCTTTATATTATCTTTCCCATTTAAATTTTTAGCTGAAAATATAAATGTAATCTGTTGTTTTGATTGTAGATTTTCTTACAATCAATATATTAGACTTCTCTAGCAAAGGGAAATGCAGCAACAGCAAGCAAGTAAGTTACAATGGGGGGTGCACCTGCACCCTTTAAACCCCCCTAGATCCGCTACTGAACATGCTTAATTTTTATCTCCCACAATCCTGGTTTCAAAAGTTACATAACATTATTTCTAAATTTCTGTGGAATAAAAAAACCCAAGGAGGTCATATGCCAGGCTAGGGGCAGATAAACAAAATGGAGGCCTAAGACTCCCCAATCTCCAGCATTGCTATTTAGCTAGCCATATAGCCATGTATATGCGCTGGATGCCCCCTACTTTCCAACAAACCGACTCCCCTCATATCCTGGTGTGGCTTCAACTAGAGCACCGTATAATCAAGCAAAGTGGTATCTCCCCACTAAGCCTGCTTTATACCAAAGTTAAGGCTTGCTCTTCTGTCATAAAAAATGAAATGATTCTGATGTCTGTCACAGTACATGCTCAACTTTGTGGAACTCTCAAGTATGAGCACTATAAAGACATCTCACAGCCTTTATCTGTGAACCTCAACTTTAGGTTGGAAGGGTAAGACTTAAAGCCCAAGGGTAGCCTCGACCCTTATAGATACTAAAATATCAGACCTTTTAGAAAATGGGAAACTTAAACCTACTGTGGATCTCCTCCATATGCTGAATCTTCCGGTAAGGCAAATTTTCAAAGGTTTCCAGATCCGTCATCTATTAATTGCTAACTTTGGTCTGGGGGTTTGGGAAACTGACCAATCTGACTTTATTGCCTCATTTTGTGTGCTGGCTTGGCAGCCACATGCAGTCTCCCAGATAACTTCAGTCCTATACCCTGTCATCTACCCAGAGGTTCAGGGAGTGTCTACATACTGGGTGGAACAATTTCTCAACAGAGAATTTAGCTGGGATAAACTCTGGCAGGCGGCATATACCTATGCCTCCAATGATAAACTCACAGTAATGCAGTTTTATATACTTCACAACCTTTACTACACCCCATTCAAATTGTTCAAAATGGGGAAAGTGCAGAGTGCAAATTGTAGCAGATGTGGTGCCGAAGAGGGTATTCTATTTCATGTCCTTTGGGACTGCCCTATAATTAAACCACCATGGAATGCGATAAAGACCAAGGTGGATCCCCTGCTGGGATTAGATGAACTTTTTACACCTGAAATCTGCATACTGGGAGATTATTCTTCAAGTGTCAGTTAAGGTAAGGCGATATAACATATCACTGGTTTCTCACTCAGTTAAAAACTGATCTTAAAATACTGGAAGGATTCCACAATAATCTTATATTCTGAGTGGCTTAATGAATTACTATATCATCTGTGTGTGGAGAAAATTATAATGTCCCTTAGGCACACCCCATATGTCTTTGATAAGAAATGGGGTATAATGTATACGCTATACTCCATACCTAGAATTTGACAGCTTTCCCTCAAGATGTCTTAAATTAGGTTGAATAACCAGCAGCTAGATGGGGCTAGTCTCAGCACAGCTCTCTATCAGGGGTAGTTTTCAACAAACATCCTGTTGCCTATTTAAGGACTTAGGTTTATTCCATAGGGTGGGATGGATGGGGGACAATGGGAGGGAGAGATCCTCTAAATAATGTTAGTATGGGGGAGAAGGGGATAGTCGGAATGTTTCTAATATGTTTAGGGTATTTGTTGAGCTAATGTAACCCCACGGCTCCTGATCATATTGCCTGTACCATCTTGCTCTGTCGTCTGCCTTGTATACCTGATGGATATATTAGAAAAATAATAAAGTATATTGAATTGAAAAAAAAGAGCATGTTGGAATCAAAACCCATTCTGCTGGATGAACAAAACTTGTTCACAGCTCTTTGATTTAACCTCTAGGCTTTGCTGCCAGCTGTTAATTAAAAACTACACATTTCAAGGCTGGCCCCATGATGCTAGGCCAGTAGGTACGTAGCCACATTTGCATCTTGTGGACCCGAGTTCACACCTGAAATTGTAAGAGAAAGGACTGTAAGAGAGAATGGAATAAGACAGAATTCAGTGCTGTGGCAGCCACAGAAATCTGTACTGACTTGAACACAGCCAGGGTTTAGAAATCCTGATATGGAGCCCCAATACCTGTTGACACCATAGAGCCAGCCTTCAGATGTGTAGTTTTTAATGATCAGCTGGCAGTATAGCCTAGAGATTAATGCAATCCTAAAGATGGATTATTTAACTTAACAGTTTGAAATGTAAAGGTGATAACTTACTAGTTCCAATGCATATGCAAAAGAATGATCATAAATGTAGAAAGTGTTGTAATAACGCTTTAAAACACACTTAATAAAACAGACAATTTCCTGTTTAACCTACAGTAAATGGAGGGCCAAGTTCCTCAGTGACATCATTTCCTGTCAGGGGCCAGAAACACATGGCTGCTCCCAGCCCTTAATTACAGGCTGATTTATATGTAAATAACTCTGGACTGCAAAGACTCTCACATAAACACAATGGCTTACTCAAATTAGCCTTTTATGGGCTTTCACACATTAAGAAACCCTGTTGATGGCAGTTCTCCTTTAACATGCAAATTATTTTAATCAATACACATATTAGGTTATGGTTTTCTTCATTTTGTTTACTTTAATGTGTCGAAATTGTGTTGTAATCCAACTAACTTTCCCTTTGGCAAACTGCAGAACAGTATACCTGGTAGTCTAATGATTATGTGATGTCCCGATGGTTGTAGCAAAGGTTTGGTCTGGTCTAATACCAATGATCATGCCTTGTTGACAATCCAGAAATATGCTTCTCTTAAAGTCTTCTTTTTCCTTATGAACCCCCCCCCCCCCGCAGCTTGCCCAGCAGTCATCAAACAGTCCACCATTCACACTTTGTCCTTAGCATTACCTGGGGTTGCATATGAGCTTCCCAGTCCCACAAAGATAATTTCACACTTCAGATCATAATCTTGTGCCTCAGATAGTAGTGCACACCTATACTGATACACTTCATTGACTGGCACTGTTAAATGATGCCTCCCAAGTCACTCTCCGGTCCTTTTTCATCAATGTTTTATGTCTGCTCCCACAATAAACATTGGATGAATCACCACCCTTTACACAATGAAGGTATTATGTACAGTCCCCCATTTGTATCTGCCTCATTGACCAACAACTACATCTCCCTGGAGAGCCAAACAATAAACACTGGGATACACCAGAAAAAGTGCTGTTCATACCTTCATAAGGGCTGGACTTACTATGGATAACAACATTATTATGCAAGGGAGACATATTAATTTCTTTATCTAATCCTCCAGACCTCCTGCATTGGTCTACCCCCTCTCCTGTGAGCATCAGAATTTGGCAGAACAGTCCTCAACAATCCTCTTATAGTCCTCGTCCATGCCTTCCTCCAAACTGCTACTTGTCTGGCACACCATTCTTCTGAATCTTGAATGCGTATACATAGTTTCCTCAATACAACCTCAACAAACCTTGACCCCCCCCCCCACCTTGAAGGTAATCTCCCTGCACTGAATCCAGGTACCCATTTAGGCACCACAGTGCCACTCCAAGTATTTTTCATCTCTGCTCTGCTCTCATCCATGGTCAGGTAGCGATCATGGTGCTGGTAGTCCCACACCTCGGATCTCCCAATGATCTGCTCACCTTCCCATCAGTCTTCCCCCATCCCTGAATATAGCTGTACCCTACAGGAATGTCTCAGTCCCCTCTGGTATTATTCTTCACTCTCAGCCTCATCAAAACTGGCGAGCTAATCACTTTTCCTCATCATGAATGCTGTTAGTACAGTCCCCTTTGTCATATTAAAATAAAACATGATATTTCTGGTAGTTGGGTTGATAGCAGCAGGGTACAAGGGGGACAAATGGGCTTTCTTACCCTTATACGATCTAGGCTACCTTTGATTAGGCAACATTAAATGTCATGTACACGCATCATTATGCACATCATTTGATAGTCCCTAATCATAGGAAGCCTAGGCCTCAGAAGGGTAGGAAAGCCCATTGTTTCCCCTTGTGCCCTGCTACTATCTGCCTGAACTACTGGAAAGATCATGTTCATTGCTGAGACGACAAAAACCTGTGAGACTGTGCTAACTGTATTCATGATGTGGAATGGTGGCGCACTCACCAGTTTTCGATGTAGGGAGGAGTGATGAACAACTGCTAGAGGGGACTGAGGAAACCATGATTGCAAGGGACAGCTATGTAGGTAGGGGGAAAACAATAGGAGGGAAAGTTGAACAGATAACTGTGAGATCTGAGATGTTGGGCAGCCAGCACTGTGATCACTACCTGATCGTGGATGAGAGTAGGTAGCAATGGCAAATAATATCTCAAAAGCTAAAGCACACGCTCACCCATTAGAACTCGGACACGGAGCTTTTCCATTAAAATCCAATTTGTTAAGCACCCAGATGCGCTTGACGCTTTTCGGACTAAGGTCCTTTATCAAAAGCTGCATCTTAGAAAACACATATAGCTTAAACACAGAAATAAAATGACATCATAATTACATTAACCTTCTCATTGGTGAACCAATAAAATAGCAACCATCACCATTTAAACACAGAGTGCTCACAAACACATAAATAAAAACTGTAGTACTTCTAAAATAGAAATTCATGTAACATCTGATCAATAATCACTTTAAAATATTTATCTATATTCCAAATAAGGTTTCAGTTCTAAATGAGCATTTATGCCAGGTTTTTGATAAGCTTTTAATCGCAAAATCCACTCATTTTCTTTCCTTAAAATTTTATTACGAAAATTACCACCTATAGGGCCAAAAGATACCTTTTCAATGCCCATAAACTTAAATTCATGGATTTCTTCATTTCTATTTTCCATAATATGTACTGAAGTCGCATATGTCAAATCCTGTTTATTTATTGCACGTATATGTTCAAGTACCCTAACCTTGAATGCTCTTTCCGTTTTGCCCACATAAAATGTCCCACAATTGCATGTAGCCAAGTATATCACACCTTGTGTATTGCATGTGATAAGGTGTCTGATGTCAAATTTCTTGTCACATCGATTAATAACACTGAAGTCTCTCCCTTTTTTTATAAATTGACAGGCATTACAATTCTTGCATTGGTTACAACCTGCAGGTTCTCCAAACCAATTGTTGGTGTGTCTCACTGATGTAGTAAAATGACTATGAACCAATGAATCCTTTAAAGTGGGGGCATGTCTATAGGTCATAATCGGTGGATTAACTACAATTTCCTGCAAACCTAATTTACACGATAGCACATGCCAGTGTTTTTTAATTATTTTATTAACTTCATAGCTTTGTGCACTGTATGTAGTCACAAAATAAAAATTACTATCTTTATTATTCATTTTGCTTTTATCAACTAATAAATCACATCTATTCACATTAGTGGCAAATTGATACCCCTCTTCTATTACCATTTTAGAGTATCCCCTATGCAATGGCAAATACTTGGAGTAGCAGGGCAGCACCTAAATCATTACCTGAATTCAGTGTAGAGCGATTACCCTTCTGGGGTTTGTTGATATTTGTTGTGACAGTACTGAGGGGACTGTGTATACAGCATTCAAGATTCAGAAAAGTGGTGAGCCAGTCAACTCACACTGTGAAGAACGGCACAGAAAAGGACTGGAAGACGAAACACAGAAACATAGACTTTGATGGCAGATAAGAACTGTTTGGCTCACCTAGTCTGCCCAATTCCTACCTATCTGATAAGCTGCAGTTTCCAGTTACCCAACACCCTACTTCCTCCTACCCCTCACTAAAATTGCCTTATGTCTGTAACCATGCATTCTTGAATTCCCCCACTATTTTTGACTCCACAACCTCCCCAGGAAGGTGGCTCCATGCAACCACCACCCTCTCTGTGAAAAAGTATTTCCTTACATTGCCCCTGAGCCATCCTCCCTCTATCTTCAAATTATTCCCCCTTCTTCTTGTACATCTCTTTTTCATAAAGATCCTCCCATCTTGGACTTTGTTGATTCCCTTGAGGTACTTGCCAATTTCTATCATGTACCCCTCTCTGTCCTTTCCTCGAGGGTATACTGTACATATTAAGCTCCTTTACTCTCTCTTTGTATGGCTTATGTTGCAGACCCTGCATCATTTTAGTTGCCCTACTATGGACTGCCTCCATCCTGTCTATGTCCCTGTGGAAATGGGGTCTCCAGAACTGTACGCAGTACTCCAGATGGGGTCTCACCAACTGTCTGTACAGAGGGATAACAACTTCTTGTTTTCTACTGGTGATGCCTCTCCCTATACATCCGAGTATCCCCCCAGCCCTCTTTTCTGCCTTCTCACATTGCTTACCTACCTTAAGGTTATCTAATATGACTACCCCCAGGCCCCTTTCCATTTGTGTTGTTGTTAGTACCTCCCCCCTCCCCCCAATGTGTACTCTTTCCCTGGGTTTTTGTTTCCCAGATGCATTACTTTGCATGTTTTTGCACTGAATTTAATTTGCCATAGTTTGACCATTCCTCCAATCTTGCCAAGTCCCTTCTCATCCTTTGTACCCCTTCTTGTGTATCAACCTTGTTGCAAATCTTGTTGAGGACTGTCCTGTGGGGTTCTGCAGATCACAGGTAAGAGAGTAAACCAATGCTGGAGTGCAGGTGGATTCTCTCAAGGCATTAATTTGCCTCCCCTGCTTAACAATGTTGTTATCCATAACAAGTCCAGCCTCTATCAAAGTATGAATAGCAGTTTTCCCAGTGTGTCCCAGTGCTCCTTTTCTTGGCTACCCAGGAAGACCTGGTTGTCGTTTAATGAGGCAGGGAAGAAAATCAAAAAAGGGGACTCTATATACTGCCTTCATTGTGTATGAGGGTGGTGATCCACCTGATGTTTATTGTGGGAGCAGAAGTGAAACATTGATGATAGAAGACTGGAGAGTGATTTGGGAGGCACCATTTAACAGTGCCCGTCAATGAAGCGTATCTGTATAGATGTGCACTACTCTCTGAGGTACAAGATTACAATCTGAAGTGTGATAATTCTCTTTGGGGGACTGGGAAGTTCATACACAACCCCAGGCAGTAATAAGGATCGAGTGTGAACAGTGGACTGATTGATGGCTGGTGGGCTGGCTGTGTGTGGGGGGGTCATAAGGAAAAAGAAGACTACAAGAGAAGCATACTTTTTGGATTACCAAGAAAGCATGAACTTTGGCATTGGGCAAGACCAGAACTTTGCTACAACCATCTGGACAACACATAACCACTAGACCACCAGGTATTTGACGAGGTGTACTATATTGCGGTTTGCCAAAAATAAAGTTGGTTGGATTACAACACTATTTCAGCACATTAAAGTAAACAAAGTGAACAAATCATAGCCTAACATGTGTACTGATCAAAATAATCCACATATTAAGTCACGGTTTTGATCATTTTGGTGAAACAATTCTAAAAGGGGGAAAACAGAACTAGTTAGCATTATAGAGAGCCATTTAGCTCTCTGCCTCTAGCTCCAATGATGTCATCACTTCACACATTTGGCAGCCATTTAAGGGAACAGGCAGAGTAAGTTTCTTGACTTGAAAGGCTGAAACTTAATTTTTCAGATGCTATAAGACTGTATTTGTGGTATTCAGAAAAATGCAATATTAGCATCAATGTAAACATCAGCCTTTCCTTCACCTCTCTATGAAGCCAGATTTTTAAATTGTTTCTTTCTAAAAATAGGTTGTTTAGGTGTCCTTTAAACTAGCAGTCACTAGCTCAGTCTTGTCAGTCATTGGCTATGGGCTAGTGATCTATGGGACAGGAACTGACACTGTACTCAAAAGAATCAAGGTGGCATCAAATAAAGCCTGTAGGCTAGGAGTACCTCACTTAACCCATACCTGTGAGCTCTATGCCCAGTCTGGCTGGCTTAATCTGTAAAACAGGATCCAGTACCAGACATGTTTACTTGTAAAAAAGACCGCCCTTGGCCTAATACCCCCAGGGCTACAGAACCTCCTTTGCACATCTACTCATCACAGGCAAAATAGGGGTGCCAGTGATAAAGTGCTTCATGTCCCCTTCTGACAAACATCCCTAGGACTGAGATCATTTGCATATAGGGCTCCTGTGTGGCTAAACACTTTTAATGTGGACCTGCAATCTGAATCTAAACTTGGTTCATTCAAATCAAAACTCTGTGCGCATCTTGCCTTTACCAATATGTGTGACAATAACTCCCAGTCCTTTTTTCAAGTTAATATCTCCAGCTGTAGCACTTATAAACTATCCAACTCTCTTTTCTTGCTTATTGGCTACCTCCCCTTCCACTCCCATCCCTTGCCCCCTCTTTCTCCTTATGGTCCTGCCTGTTTTACTCAACAGGGATTTACCTTAACTCTCATCTCTTTCTACAACTGGCCCACTCCTCTGCCTCCTCTATTTAACCGATAAGTCCTAGGTACCTACAGATGTCTATCTAATCCCATTCACAACTCCTGGCTAACCCATCCTCTCCCCTCTGCCCTGGCTCCTCCCACACCTCCTATTTCTCCTTTCCTATTACACAGATAAACTGTTTTTTCTAATCAAAACTGTACATATGTACTATCTGGAATTTTTACTCCACTCTTTGTTATAAGTAAAATGCTGCCTTATTCGTTATTTTTTGTAAACTGGATATTGTATGTGTTTACTGTCTTTTGCACCTCTTGACATGGAACCTCTGTAAATGAGCTTTTGGCTCAAAGGTCTTAAATCCAAGATGTTAATAAATAATAAATAAAAATAAAATTTAGGGGCGCATACACTGGGAGAGAGGATGTATTAGGCAACAGATGAAACCTCTGATGATATACCCAAAACCTTCCCGGAACCTGCACCAGGCCTTCAGAGCCAAACCTACCCTCTGGCACTGGTAAGTTGGTGACTGACTTATTCCTTTCCTTTTAACTTTCCCAGGTCAGCCTCTAGCCTTGTGGAGAAGCGAGCTGCTTCTCCCACCTGGTCCCTTGTGATAGGATCACAGGAATTTTCCCTAACTGACCAGTCCTTTGATTGACCACAGGCAGATGTTTTTACTACAAGCAGTGGGGACTCCATGGAGCTGCTCTGAGCCAAAGAGCAGAACAACTGAGCTAGCAACCAGATTCCTTTTTACCTTGCCAAAGTACAAGCTAGACCTTGTCTGTTCAACAGCTACCTTATGGTTTACTGCAGCATACAGGGAACAGTCAAATACGCCCACCCACCCTCCCCTAATCCCACCCTCCCCGGTGCTCTTGCTTTATAGGCATGTAGCTCCACTCACAACACCTGAATGGTGTTCACAAAAGAAAGGGTCCTGCAAGAGCTTGATAAACTCAGGGTGGACAAGGCAATGGGACCTGATGGCATACACCCCAGGGTACTAAAGGAGCTAAGAGTGGAACTAGCAGAGCCATTATCATAACTGTTTAGTGAGTCTCTGAGTACAGAAAAGGTCCCAGAAGACTGGAGAAGGGCTCATGTGATCCTGCTCCACAAGAGTGGTAGCAGGGAAGAGGCAGGGAACTACAGACCAGTCAGTCTTACCTCAGTAGTGGGCAAGATTATGGATGCACTCCTTAAGGAAAGGATAGTGCAACACCTGGAATCCATAGGAGTGCAGGATCCAAGACAGCATCAGTTTACAAAAGGAAGGTCCTGTCAAACTAATCTCATAGATTTCTTTGACTGGGTAACCAGAGTGGTGGACCAAGGGGGAGCAGTTGATGTCACCTGCCTTGACTTCAGCAAAGCTTTCCATACTGTTCCACACAGATATTGATTAATAAGCTGGGTAGGCTTGGGGTGGGTCAGAAATTGGTCAACTGGGTGGCAAACTGGTTGACGGGCAGAAAACAGAGAGTGCTGGTCAACAGTATACTTTCAGAAGAGATGCAAGTCACAAGTGGAGTACCTCAGGGATCAGTCCTGCGGCCAGTCCTCTTCAATATCTTCATCAGTGACATTGCAGATGGACTGGAGGGTAAGGTTTATCAGTTTGTAGATGACACCAAGATCTGCAACAGAGTAGATGATCTAGATGGGGTGGGCAGAATGAGAAGAGATCTGGATAAACTAGCAAAATGGTCAGAAGAGTGGCAACTGGAGTTTAACGCTAAGACATGCAAGATCATGCACATAGGAAAGAGAAACCCAGAAACCACCTATAGGCTGGGATGAGAGTTGCTGGCAGTAACAAGGGAAGAAAGAGACTTGGGCGTTATCATCACTGATGACCTGAAATCATCCAAGCAGTCCACTAAAGCAGTAGTAAGGCTACAGGGATGTTGGGGTGTATTAGTAGGGGTATCACAAGTTGGAAGAGGGAGGTAATAATCCCTCATTACAAGACACAGGTTAGGCCCCATCTGGAGTACTGCATGCAGTACTGAAGGCCACACCTTCACAAGGACATTAACAAAATTGAGGTAGTCCAGGGAAGGGCAACCAAAATGGTGCAGGGACTGCATCAGAAAACATATGAGGACAGATTAACAGAGCTTAATATGTATACCCTAGAGCAAAGGAGGGAGAGAGATGATATGATCAAAACATTCACACACCTTAAGGGCATTAACAAGGTGAAAGAGTCTAACATGTTTCAATATAAGAAAAAAAGCAGGACAAGAGGTCACAGCATGAGATTAGAGGGAGGCTGATTAAGGGGTAATTTGAGGAAGTCCTTTTCAAAGAAAGGGTGGTGGATGCATGGAACGGCCTACCTCAGGAAGTGGTGGATATGAATACAGTACGGGGCAACAAACAGGCTTGGGATAGGCATAAGGGAGCAATACAGATGAGTATGAATAGATAGGCCATTGACAGAACGAAGGCCAATGGCATATTCATAAGGCAGAAAAAGAAATGGGCAGACTGGATGGGCCTTGCAGTCCTTATCTGCCATCAGCTTCTATGTTTCTATGTAAGGTACAAAAAAACCTCACTGTTCTGTTTTTTTCCTTTCGTCCACACTTTCTGCCAAGAAACAGGAATCAGCACTACCTCTTGACTAAAAAAAAAGTAAAAAAAGAACCTTGTCAAGTTGCGAAAACTGCAGTGCACTGTACAATAGGATCTACAAATGGCAACCAGGACCCTGCCATGCATGCTGCGTCATAGCAGATCTTGCAGCCCAACTACAGGATGCTTGGACTATACAGTAATATACAACCTCCAGTACAGGGAACTCTATAGCACACCTCCTTAACCCCCCCACCACCAGTACCCGCATGTCAGCAAGGGGCCAGGACTTGAGCCAGGGTCCAGAGACTGGCAGGTGGTAAGAAAAAAAATTCATCATAGGCGGCCCAGAAAGGAAGCCACAAACCAGGAGCATTTCCAAGCCATCCAAACCAAAAACAGGTTTGCGCCACTGCTACCATTGATTGAAAATATTTTTGGGTTCTAGAAGTCCTATGCGCCCCTAAGGAGGAGGAATCCAGAGCTGGGTTCAAAACCATATTCAGATCCCCACCTAAAATTAGCATCCCGGGGAGAGATCCAATAACTTATAAAAAAAAAATGCTTTATCACTTATTTGGTAGAGCCTGAGAGCATATAAAAACCAACCAATGTAACTAACTCCTCGTATAAGTACCCCACTAGAATGATAAATCTGCCTTCCTTGATGATATATTTATCTTGCAATGCAAGTGGTGTTCCCAGGGGGTAACAGTATAGCCACATCTCAATGCCTACCACTTTTGCTCGAGGAGGCTTCTACCACATCAAACCCAAACTTAAGAAATTTCAGGTGCCCAGCAGCAGAGAGATGGGTTTTCTGCAACAACAGAAACTCTGTACCTTTAAGCACAAACATCTGTAACAGCATACTGTGCTTAACAAGGTCATGCACTCCATACAAACATAGACTTTGATGGCAGATAAGGACAGCTTGGCCCACCTAGTCTGCCCATTTCCCTACCTACAGGATAGGCCGCAGATCCTGGTTAACCAACAGCCTATTTCTTCCTGCCCCCCACAAGAATTGCCTTATGTCTGTCCCATGCATTCTTGAATTCTCCCACAGTTTTAAACCCCACAACCTCCTCAGGAAGGCTGTTCCATGCATCCACTACCCTCTCTGTGAAAAATGACTTCCTCACATTGCCCCGGAACTGCCCCCCCATCTTTAAATTGTGACCCCTTGTTCTTGCACGTCTCTTTTTCTGAAAGATGCTACCCTCTTGGACTTTGTTGATTCCACTGAGGTACTTAAAAGTTTCTATCATGTCCTCCCCTCTCCCTTCTTTACTCAAGGGTATACATATTAAGATCCTTTAGTCTCTCCTCATACGGCTTCTCTTGCAGACCCTGCACCATTTTAGTTGCCCTCCTCTGGACTGCCTCTGTCCTGTCTATGTCCTTGTGGAGATGGAGTCTCCAGAACTGGATGCAGTACTCCAGATGGGGTCTATCCAACTGTCTGTACAGAGGGATAACAACTTCCTGTTTTCTGCTGGTGATGCCTCTCTCTATGCATCCCAGTATACCCCCAGCCCTCCCTACTGCCTTCTCACATTGCTTGCTAACCTTAAGGCCATCAAAAAATGGAGAGCAATGAGTACTAATGCCCGTAGTCTGGGTAACAAGCTTCCTGAATTAGTGGCCTTGATGGAGGAGGAACATCTGGATATCGTGGCAGTCACAGAAACATGGTACACACAAAACCATGACTGGGACATAAACATACCAGGATACACTGTCTACAGGAGGGACAGGGAGGGTAAAAGAGGAGGAGAGTAGTTCTTTACATAAGGGAAGGAATAAAAGCAACAGAACAAAAGGTAAACAGGAGGAGAAGAAGCACTGTGGGTAAATTTGGAACAGACAATGGCACCACTGTCACACTTACAGGGGTTGCATAGACCCCTTCTCAGGGGAGAAATGGACAGGAAATGATAGAAAGTATACTTAGAATGGCAGAAAAAGGGAGATATTGCTGATGGGTGATCTGAATATGCCAGATGTTAACTGGAGTGCAGTTGCAGCTGCCACTCAAGAGTGCAGTTATTCTAGATGCCCTACAGGGGCATGCCTTAGACAACTAGTACTGGAGCCCACTCGGAGAGGAGCAATATTAGACTTGATTCTCTCAAATGAGATGGAGAGAGGATTACAGATGTAGAAGTGGGTAGCCATCTGGGAACTAGCGACCATCGAACAGTATGGTTCACAATAAACACAGCAATAGAGTCAAGCCATACAAAGACAAAAATACTGGACTTTAGGAGGGCTGACTTTACCAAAATGGGTGAGTGCCTAAGGAATGCACTAGCAAATGGGCAGGAAGGAGGGGTGGAAGAACAATGGGGAATAATAAAAACTGCCATCACAGAGGTAACGAGCCTTTGTGTGAAGCAAATAAACAAAACAAGACGATGAGAAACCACTATGGTTCTCAAAGGAAGTGGCAGGAAGGTTCAAGAGAAAAAAAGCATTCAGGAAGTACAAGGAATCTAGAAGGAGCAGGACAGAGAACTGTATCAGTTAAAGCAAAGGAGGCTGGGAAGGCAGTCAGAACAGCAAAGGCCCAAACCGAGGAAAAGATAGCCAACTCAGTTAAGAAGGGGGATAAAACCTTTTATAGGTACATCAGGGAGCGAAGGAAGACCAAGGGAGGGATAGTGAGGCTTAATAAAGAGGAGGCAGGGTGGGCAGAGGGAGACTGTGAAAAGGCAGAGATACTAAACAAATATTTTTGCTCAGTGTTTACAAAGGAAGAGGGGGAGGTACATAAGACAAACAGTAGTAACACGCTGGATACAGAAGTTGATACTGGCCCACTTACAGAAAAAGGGTTCTGAAAGAACTCTTAAAACTGAAGGTGGACAAAGCAATGGGGCCTGATGGGATTCATCCCAGAATTCTAAAAGAACTAAGGGTAGAACTAGTGACACCACTGACTACCCTTTTTAACAAATCATGGGATGATGGGGTGGTACCCGAGGACTGGAGGAGGGCAGATATGATTCCCCTTCACAAAAGTGGGAGCAAGGCAGAAGCAGGAAACTATAGACCTGTTAGTTTAACCTCAGTGATAGGGAAAATGATGGAATCACTTCTAAAGGAAAGAATTGTTGAGTATCTAGAGGCCAGAGGGGCACAGGACCCTAGGCAGCATGGATTCACAGCGGGAAGGTCATGCCAGATGAATCTGATAGATTTCTTTGACTGGGTGACCAAAGTAGTAGATCAGGGAGGGGCTGTGGACATGGCCTACCTAGACTTTAGCAAGGCATTTGACACAGTTCCACACAAAATATTAATATACAAGTTAGCCAGCCTGGGAGTGGGTCCCAAGATGACAGCCTGGGTAAAGAATTGGCTGGAGAATAGGACACAGAGAGTAATAGTAAATGGAGTCCACTCAGAAGAAAGGAGGGTTACTAGTGGGGTACCGCAGGGTTCAGTATTAGGACCGGTCCTCTTCAATGTCTTTATAAGTGACATTGCAGAAGGACTGGAAGGAAAAGTATGTCTCTTTGCAGATGACACTAAGATCTGCAACAGAGTTGATGCACAGGGTGGGGTGGAAAGGATGAGAAGGGACTTGGAAGGTTAGAGGAATGGTCAAATGTATGGCAGCTTAGATTCAATGCTAAGAAGTGCAAGGTAATGCACCTGGGAAACAAAAACCCAGGGGAAGAGTACACAATGGGGGGTGAGATACTAACAACAACAAAAATGGAGAGGGACCTGGGGTAGTCATATCAGATGACCTAAAGATGGGCAAGCAATGTGAGAGGGCAGCAAGGAGGGCTGGGGGGATACTGGGATGCATAGGGAGAGGCATCACCAGTAGAAAACAGGAAGTTATTATCCCTCTGTACAGACAGCTGGTGAGACCCCATCTGGAGTACTGTGTGCAGTTCTGGAGACATAGACAGGATGGAAGCTGTCCAGAGGAGGGCAACTAAAATGGTGCAGGGTCTGCACCGGAAGACATATGAAGAGAGACTTAAGGAGTTTAATATGTATAGCCTCGAGGAAAGGAGGGAGAGGGGGGACATGATAGAAACTTTCAAGTACCTCAAGGGAATCAACAAAGCCCAAGAGGGTAGCATCTTTCAAGAAAAGAGGTGTGCAAGAACAGGGCACAATTTGAAGATAGGGGGCGGCTCAGAGGTAATTTAAGGAAGTATTTTCACAGAGAGAGGTTGTGGATGCATGGAACGGCCTTCCGGAGGAGGTTGTGGAGTGAAAATCAGTGGTGGAATTCAAGCATACATGGGATAGTCATAAGGCAGTTCTGGGGGTTGGGGGTAGGAAGAAGTAGGCTGCTGGTTAACTAGGATCTGCAGCTTATCCAGTAGGTAGGGAAATGGGCAGACTGGGTGGGCCAAGCGGTCCTTATCTGCCGTCAAATTCTATGTTTCTATGTTTCTGACATGATTATCCCCAGGTCCCTTTCCTTTTTTGTTGTTGTTACTACCTCCCTCCCCATTGTGTAATTTTCCCCTGAGTTCTTGTTTCCCAGGTGCATTATTTTGCACTTCTTTGCACTGAATCCTAGCTACCATACTTCTGACCATTTCACTAACCTTGCCAAGTCCCTTCTCAACCTTTCCATGCCTCCTTGTGTATCAACCCTGTTGCAGATCTTTGTGTCATCTGCAAAGAGTGACATTGCAGAGGGACTGGAAGGAAAAGTAGAAACTTTTCCTTCCAGTCCCTCTGCAATGTCACTTATAAAGACATTAAAAAGGACTGGACCCAGTACTGAACCCTGCGGTACCCCACTAGTAACCCTTCTTTCTTCAGAGTGGACTCCATTTACAATTACTTTCTGTGTCCTGTTGTCCATTGATATTATAGGACAAGATCTTAGTAGGGACCGCCATTCAACAGTCATGAGTTGGCACAAACAATTGAACACTAGAACAGGCCCTTAATGTGGTCAACACCCCTAGGAGGATCCCCTTTATTCCTTTCACCCAGGTCATCCACAATTCTGGACCAGCATCTGTCTCCAACTGTTGTGAAATCAAGAAAAAGACAGAATATGACAGCTATAAGAGTCAAAGTAAATGCTGCAGCTAACAGGGCCTGGAACAAGGAAAAAAAAAACAGAACACCTAGAAAATAAGAGTCTTCTATGATCCCCATCCATGGGACCCTCCCAACCAATGACTCAGATGGAACAAGTGTTGAAAGGGGTTAATCCAATCTAACGTTGGGCCCCTCCGCACAGGGCTACCTGTAAGCAAGGAATGACACCAGAATGGTATCTCATGACTAAGTGACTGCGTGATGGGAAATCGAGAAAAATTAACACCTAAACTGTGAGGAGAGGAGACAATGAGTATACACCCTGAACTCATAAGAAGTATTAAGTCAAGGGCAGCATCCCTCCCCATGTGGCATCCTGAGCCTGAATAAAACCATCCCAGAAAGAGATAGCCATGCAGCTTCATATCCCTCCAATCAGATGGAGATGGGCACCTCTCGATATAACACTCCCTTCACTGGGAAGGTGAGACCAGGAGGCAGAGGACAAAAACACCCAGTTCAATTGCAAGTAGTCATCATTATCAAAAGGGATATGTGTGACCTCCTACCCACTGTATTAAATTCAGATCCTTACTCCACTTCATGCCCAAGCCATAATTCATAAAACCACCTGCTTGCTGCTACAACCCAACAAGACCTACACCAGCACTCAGTCACTGGTCAAGCTGAGTAACAACAAGGTGCCACAGGCTAACAGAGCTACCTAGAAACTTCTGGACCCCGGCCCTCCCCCGCCAGCCAACCACCCCTTGAAACACAAAGGCCTATAACTAGAATTTCAACTGTGCGGGTCACCAAGAGGCACGCAGATCCAGCACTTTTGTAAAAATTTTTCTGAAATTTCATAAACTTTACAGGGTCCAGGCACTTACAGTATATCATATGTTTCTCTTGAGAGTAGCTCTGGTTATGATGCCAAGCACAGCCTCACAACAAGGATGTAAAATGCATTCAAAACACAAGTGGTACATAAATTGATTTTACATGTAAGCCCCCATGTTCTGGGGATTACTGTTACATACCCTTTTCCTCGCCCCTGGGTAGGCACTGGATGCAGGTAGGGCTTTGTGGTGTTCACCTTTTGGGAGTGGCTCTCCTGTATGCATTATAAATCTGGGCACCAGGGGAGCTAAAGAGGCTGGTGGGAATTGTAGGACTTGAGCAGGGGCGAAGCTACCAGGGTGCAAGGGGTGCAGTCGCACCCAGGCCTGTGAGGTTTCAGGGGCCCAAATCCAAATGGTCAATTAAGTCTATATTTTATTGATTGAAACAAACATCCCTCCAGCGCTGTCTGAGCAGCCAGCAGCAGTCGCTGATTGGATTCCACGAGGTGGGGGGGGGGAGTTCAGGGAAGAGCTGCGTCTCACACTCACAGTGTGCACATGACTCTTGTAGGACTGAAACAGAGTTATGTGGTGTAAGGCACTGTACTGCACATGTCAGGCTAAAAAATGGTGTCATTCTCCAGTTCTCCCACCTGACCTGATCAATTTGGAAGCGATAGTCATAGTAGATCATGATCGTGGAAAAACAGAGGAGGAAAAAGAAGACTCAAGTGAGCATTTGCCATCGCTGTTGTGCCAACTAGAGTCAACTTGTTAACTTCTTCTTCTTCTGACAGAGTCTGACAGCACAGTGATCAATATTTGCTGCTGCCTAATTTGTTTTGATAATCTGTCTTTTCTGTGTTGCACGGGTCCCTTTGTAAGTTTTACCATCCCCCATCCCCGACCCCAGTCCCCCTCTCCCCACTGTCACCCGCCCAGTGCCATCAGAGTTCCGACCCCGCCACCAACACTTCAAAATTAAATATAAATAAAGTGTTTGTTTAACACATCGTTGGGATGTCATCTGTCATCATCTGACAGGACATCTCTTGACCAGACCATCTAGCTTTGGCTTGCATGACAACAGTGAGCAAACAGATTCAGTAGTCCCTGTCAACTCATTTAAAACATTTTTAATTTAAAATGTTTTACTTTACTTTGTTCACTTCACCATCATGGCCTCTCCTGTAGTGCCGGTCAAGTCACCAGACTTTGAATGGTTGGATTAGCAGAGCTGTGGTCAGAGCAGAAGCTTCCAGCAGGTGAACTGAAGAAACTGAATATTATTATTATTAATTCTCCTTCTCCTCTACTAGTCTGAAACTGAGTCCAGATTGACTTGTGCAGAAACTGAATTTTATTTTTTTAATTCTCCTAGCCTGAGTGGATTATTGAGATTGAGACAGGGTGCCACCCCCAGAAAGTCAGACAGTGAAAGTGGTTGTAAGTGCTCTGCCCAGTTCCCTCTTCTTAGCACTGTATGCCATATGTAAGACAAATAAATTAGCAAGCAATGTGATTCATTAGCACTATCCCCACCCCCCAAAAAAAGTTTCTCATATTTTGTATTTATGCCATAACTGATAGTTATGTGGCCATAAGTGTTATGGCCACATAATGGGAGGGCTAAAGCCAGTGGTTCAATGGGGGAATAGCTCTCCCACATCCCCTACTTAAACCTAGCACTTCCATTTGCTCCCTTCGAGCATTTCAAAATGCTGCTTGCTGGGAGTCATCTTGTATGCTCTGGCTCCTGTGCTGTTCACTCCTCGGCTCATGGCTAGTTTGGCTGGACTTTCTCCATTTTGCCTTTGGCTTTCCTGGTCTCAGTTTTTCCTTGGGTCCCTTTGGTGTTTCTTCCAGATTCTGCTCATTTTCACCCCTTTCTGTTTTTGCCTCCTGTTGTTTGTTTCCCCACCTCCTTTCTTCCGTTTGTTGCTTCTTCCTGTTCATTCCCTTCCCCTCCTTCCTCGACCCATTTGTTCCCTGTACCTCCTTGGTCTCTCCATTTCTCCTGCATCTCCTCGCTCTCTTTTGGGCATATTTCTCTACCACCTTGCCAGCCGCGGCTCTGTTTCCACTCTGGCGCTTCAGTGTGACATCACCTGCCACATTAGGCTTTCAACTGCCTCCTCAATGGTGCATCTCCGATCCTTGGACCTCTGCCTGCTCTTTTCATCTCTGCATCAGGTTTTACTGCAGCATTTACCTGCCCAGACTCCTTGCCAGATTGCGTGCCCATCCACTGACTCTGCCATCATGTTGCTTTTCTCTGCAGACAGATTTTGGATGCTTGTCCCTCCTCCACTTCTCTCAGCATGGGAGTCCTCCCTTGTTCCTGTTTCTGACTGCTTCTGGTAGCCTCCTACTGCCACTGCTCTATTTCCATGCCTGCTGTACATGGTAAAAAGAGTGGATTCCATGTCCACAGTTCTGCACTCCAGTCTGTGCTCCACTATCTCATAATTTTCCTGCAATCATCTCTTGTAGTTTTCTCAGAGAATTTTCTCAGATGTGTGAAGATGGATTTTGCTTCTCATTTCTTTATACTGTCATGTATACCCAATTTGCATGATAAGTGCTCCAGATATTGACTCCAAGGTCTCGGTTGCTCTTATAACATGTGTGCTTGCTGACCTTATAAGTGTGATGATGTCATTCATTGGACAATACACTCTGTCCCCAGTCTGCCTACTAAGCAGTACAGCAGTAGCAAACTTTATGGGTTCCTGTTACCTGCAAGGAGCGTTTTCCATTTATTTTTCCACTGCTGGTGCTGACCATTTTATCGAACCTGTCTTAGCAATTTACTTCCTCTACTTCCTTGCCAGGCTTCCTTCCCTCCTTATTTTCCCTGTACTGACATCATTGTGCTACAATAACATGCTGTAAGGAAGCAGCTGTTGTCTCTTTTATGTGCTGTTATTGCGGGAGATCCTGCAGCCTGTTCCTCATATCACTGCCTCCCATCACTGCATCTTTATTTGCACCATGGTACTGTTGGTCTGCCATCACCATCATTTCATCGTTCTGCAGTCTCCGTCCCTAGCTCTGCCTTTGTGGTTTTGAGCAAAGGTGGACTTGTTTGTTTGCTGGGGATGGGAGTCTGTTCCATGTCTCAGGTTTGTACCACTGTTCCATCATTCAAACTGGTTTTTACTGCCATTCCATACTTCTGCAGGTCTCCGTCCCTAGCTTTGCCTCATGGGGTATTGAGCGAAGGTGGGCTCTTGTCTGCTGGGGTTGGGAATCCTGCTCCACCATTTTTTTCATCAATTTCATATCCTGTTTTGTCCGCATTCCTTCTGCTGCTCCGTCTCCGTCCCTGCATGGGTGGCACTCCTGGATCTCCTTCCACTCCAATCTCTCTTCTAACCTTGATGTTTTTCTGACTTGGACCACTCCATCAACTTCAAGGTTTGACCCTCCTACCTCATTGAAGTCTCAGCAGCCCAGTCCACCTCATCCAGTCCATTGAGTTATTCCATTTCAACAGCAGTTGATTACCACTTCATTGCTCAGATGATTCTATGCTTCCTCATGGTGCTCTGTAGTGACATTATTGAACATGACCCCTCCACAGCAATTCAGCTATCATGTCCTCACCATTCTCTCCATTCCGTTCCATACTTTCTTCAATGGCTACTTCCCACCTCATTACACAGACTATTGTCTGCTTCCTCCTAGCAATCTGTAATGACATTTTTACTTACCTCATCTACTCCATCACCTTTGGACTGGCTCTGGATTGCCTCACAGACATCCTCACTCTCTTTTCCTTTTGGGCCTTCAAGTGCGTTGCTACCATCTAGTGCTTAACCATCCATTGATTCAGTTTCCTGGATCCATCCTCACTTCAGGCTACCAGTACTCGCATACCACAATAGAAGTCCAGGACATTGTTTAACCACTCATCTTCCTTCATTTGGACATCCATCCAACTCGGATTCTCCTTGGCCTTCAAGAATAGACCTTCTTACACACACCATCAAAGATTCAGAGGCTATGACTCATCGACCAGCAAAGATTTATAGGAAAAGACTCTGACTTAATCAGAACCAAAAAGCTTGGTCCAAATCATTTAGGATTATCTCCTCATAGATTGCCCAGAGGATGGACAGGTCAGTAGCCATGGGTCCTCATAGGTTTCCTCCACCTGGCATTTTTTTCCTCTCCTGCATGCTGCTGGACACACTCTCTGAAGTTGGAGTAGGTAATCCTACACCTACCCAGCATTCCTACCAAGGGTGGGAATAGAGAAAAGCCAAATTAAAAGCTCATAACTTCAAAGTTCATAAGTATACACAAGCACTACGCTATGCACTACACATTGAATAATCAGTTGAGAATAGGGCCCTATGAATACCTGACCTCAAGTTATTTATTGCCAATTTTTTCAGTAAGGAGGCAGGAGCAGATTCCATGTTTCCTATTTCAGCATATACTTGTGTGAAGAGAATTGCATTAAGTACTACACTGTCTGTACCACATTTTTCTATTTTTGATTAGCTTTTTGGGATGGTGTTACAACACAGTTGCCAGCCTACCACTGTATATACTGCAACAGAGAACAACACTTGGCATTTGAAGTGATGTGTGTTTCTGGGGGTTGGGAGTATTTGTAGGATTTACTAGCCAAAGAGCCTCTTGTTGCAAATCAGTTAAATGCACAATATTTTAAAACATTGTGAAGCTGACTTTATATCCTGGTGTTAACATACTGTATAGCAGGTCATATTCACTTTCCTTTCATATTCGCTATCTTCGCGTTTTTGAAAAATGTGCTACTATAAAAGGATCGTTAATATTTCCTGAAGCCATTCTCCTTGAATACTACATGGGGGGCTTTATTTAAATAATATCCACAGTAAAATAAAAAGCATAGTGCAAAAAAAAAAGAAAAAGAAGGGAGCTTGAAAAACAGGAGTCACTTCTCGATCTGCTGAATCTGCTTAATCGTCCGGTTGCTATGCAGACAGTGGATGTGAGAAAGAAACAAAATGGAGAACAAAAACTTAGGCAATACTCTAGATGGCTGCACAACAATTTTACATTTACCCACAGCATAAGTACAGCACTTGCCAATTGGACCATCCAGACATTTATTGTGAGCTTCTTGAATTCTTGAACTGCATTTTAAAAGGTTACTGCTGATACTGGTTGTAGGTTACTGTAGGTCAGCCTGTTGACTGCTGTGATTAACAGCTGCAATCACAGCTACTACACACAATAACAAACACAGATTGCAATTAGCAGGCTGACCGCTCATGATTTGCTATTCAAGTAAAGTGCTATGTTCAGTATTGGGACCATCCGCGAACAAGTTTGGCCAGCTGTCAGCGCTAATATTAGAAGGCATGAACATATTCTTCTATACAGGATTTGAATCTTGACTTGTAACAGAAAGACATAAAAAATTATCTTAATACTACAAAGAGGCAGGATCAACTATCAGGCTTGGTGTTTCTTTCAATAAAGAACGAAACAGCCTATTTCAAAACTGGGGGGGCAAAACCGGGATGGCGGAGCAATTCCAAAATGTTGGGGGGCCCCATAACCTGCCCTTGCACCAGGTCCTCTGGGAATTTACTACGCCACTGGACTTGAGAGTGGGACAGGGCTCAAACCACAGTCTGGGAGTTTGTGGCTACCTCTGCAGCACTGGTTCAGCACTCAGGTTATGAGGAGGACAACAAGGAAGCAGCCGGTGGGATGGAAGCTTGTGGAAAGAGAGAGGTACCACAGCCCAGAAGAGAGAGAGAGGCCTGTCTTGTGCTTCCGTGCACCGGATGGGTATGAGCCCCTATCACAGAATGCAGAGGCAGGGGGGCAGCGTGTAGAAGCCACAGCACAGCCTAACCCTTGCTGGCAGTTTGGGGAGGCTGTATCCGTGTGGTACACTACCTGGAGTGGCTCAGCGGCCTGCAGGGAGCAAGAAGTGCCAGGCCCACATGTCCCTGAGCTGAGTTTGGATCGGGGAGTGGTTGGAGTATTGGCCGAGGCCCACAGAAGCAGGATTGAAAGATAGAGAGACAGAGGGAGCTGCCTACATGCAAGTCCCTTTTTTAATGCATAGCGATAAGCAGGTTACAGAGTACAGACCAGACACTACAGCTCTTTGCAAAGCTATCCACTTGATCGGGACAGTAGTCCCATGAATGATATCTGGTTAGTGCACTCTGACCATTTGTTCTTCGGCCTTTACCACCACTGTAATAAAAACGTGCACTTGCTTTATTGACTGCTTGATCCTTTTTGCCATTTTTCCTTTGCATGTGCTGCTTTGTGTCTTGTTCTGTTAAAAGTTGCTACTAGTTCAGAACAACCAGACTTCTGCCCTTGATAGTACTTCTTTGATTTTTGTATCACTTTAAAGAACACCTAAAAAATCTTGTAAAATTCCACATAAATTTATGATTTTGTGAAGCTCACTTCAGAGAACTTTTTACTCAAAACTCAAATTTCATTTGGAAACCACATGCATTAAGAGAACAATGCAACATGTTTTTTTTTCCAGCAACATGACCTCAGTACTAATTTTATTTTTTATTGCATGAAATTCCACTACTACAATGATACTGTATATGTTCTCAGTTGAAAGTGGACGTTGCTAAGTCATTGCAATGACCACTTAGCAACAGTGGCTTGTTCTTCAACCTGTTGTGCAATACAGAACAGGGGTTGCAGCTCTTTTCTGTGAAATCAGGAAACATATAGTGACTGTGAGGATAATTATGGGCAAAGTTCATCATACAAATATCCAAATGCAATTGCCAGTTTATGCATTTTCTGCATTTCTGTTCTTTTCTTCATTACTAGTGTTACTGCTATAGGACCTATGTCACATACAGTAGATCTACTCTTGTTGTTTAATCAGTTGCTGAAATCATAACCCTATTTTCGTGATGTTAGTTGCTTGGTTGTGGAAAGAATAATGATGCACAAACAGAGGATTCTGATTTTGCCAAAATATTATAGAACTGAAGCTGATGAACTGTAAGGGATTGGGGGCAGCATATTAGAAATGTTGATCCATGCAAAGTCCATTGTCCGACTTCAGTTTAGCATGTCAAGAAGTTGGCTACATACCAACAATCTCCAAGTACAGTGCAAGTGGCAAAAGCTTGTTTCAATATGCACCCTATAGCGTAGCACCAAGAAAGGCACCAACAAATGCATGACCTGGCACAGGTCCCAAGCCCACGTGCAGTAAAAACAGGAGCACCAAAACAGAACAAAGAAAACCACACTCTCAATCCAAGGAAAAAAAAGAAATTCAGAGAAAACTCATGGTTGGTTGGAGCCAGGCAAATGTACCAAGCATAACACCGAACTAGCCCTGGTGCTTTGGGTCTGGGGTATGACCCTTCGTCAGGGGGCCCCCTTTCACCAACAAATGCACTTGGCACAAAGTAAAACCTGTTGCTGGACAGAGAGAGGGGGGTCCATTGTGAGACAACAGGCTGCCAAGAAGCAAAATCAGTTGCAGCATCCCACAGTGGTTTGCACTTGGTTGCCATCATTAAATGTCACCATGCAGATGCCCTCATTCTCAGTGCAAGGCTCTAAGCGATCATTAGCATCACAGGATGTGCCTGAAAATAGGCATTTTTGCCTAGTGCACTTAACTGGTATGGTCTTGGTAAAATAGGAGAAGATGCTACACCTCACGCTACGCCGGTGACCCAGGTTCGGAAACAGATTCGGGAGGCCAGGGGTTGGCAGGGGAGAGGGAGGATTGAGCATCCCAGCGGATGCTGTCCTCCTTCAGGGGTGGGAGACCAAGACATCCCTTCAAGCCAGTGGAAGCACTGAGAGTAGTAAGGGATGGAGGCAGCTCTGCTCTGCAGAGTCAGGGAGGGGAGATGTTGGACGGCGCATGAGAGGTAAGGCATGCATCAGCACGCCACCCCTCGGTGCGTATGTCCCACGCACCAGCCGTCTCAGAGGGTAAGGGAGTACAAGGGAGAAAAATGGAAAAAAACACCTCTCTGCAGCCCTAGATGAAAGCTGTTCCAGTTCCATCCAAGACCACCAAGAAGGGACAGACCCCGCTGTGCAGGAGGCAAGAGAAGGAGACACTCTAGGGGCAGATCCCAAGAAGGTGAGGTGGTGGAAATGAGCGGATGGAAGAAGTGGGCACCAAGAGAAGATAGCAGGGAAAAACACAAAGTAAAAAAAATAGGAGAAGAATCCTTAGCTTCTTGCATTGCAAGGAAACTTAACTCTCATGCTGTGTATTCCAGTCTCCCTCCCTTGACAGTGCATCATTGGTATCAGTGTTACCCCCCCCACACACACACACCCACACATGCACACACACATACACTTGATTCCAGAAAAGTAAAATGCAACAACCCCTTGCTCCAGTGATACCTCCTCCTTTCTTGAAAGTAGAAATTAAAATTGTAATGTATTAATTTACTCCAGTAGTACCCCACCTCTCTAGATCCTGTTATAAGGTATGGTAAGTGCCTATTAACCACCATAATCAGCAGTTACACAGCTTTGTTATACAATGTTTAGAATTTTAAAAGTTGTTAACTACACTTCAGAACTTCCAAATAGTGGTATAACAAAAAAGAAACACCATAATTCCATAATTCCATAATTCTCACACATAGAAGGCAAACAGTGCTTTTTTGACCATATACTATAAAAGATGATGGGTGGTGATCGGGTGACAACCACGCCGAAATCACCTCTCGTGGTTGCTAGGGCTACAGTAAACCTCTCGAGCTGCGCTCTCGAGGTTTACCATGTTGCCCTAGCAACCACTCAAAGTGATTACAGTGTGGTTATTACCTGACCCCCAGCCATTATCCTCTATATTGTACTAAATAAGCATATCCCTAGCTCTAGTGATCCAGCATCCCTCATCTAACCAAGCAATGGTAATAATGGCTTAGCTCCTAGTTCCAGTGGTACACTACTTGCTTCCTGAACCCTCATTATCCCAGTCCCTGGCATCCAATGGTCTCCCTCTCCGAATGGAAAACTTCCAGTTGTTCTATGGTAAACCCCCATGCTGCACTTACTGCACACAATCCCCACACCCGGCCCTCTCCAAGGGATAGCAGTCTTTACATATCCACCACTCACCTCCATGGCCAAACATCTTCTGCACACAAGTCTTGAACTGCTATGCAACTATGTAGACTGACACTTTATTTGTAGAATATCGACCTAAAATCACAGATTTGTGATGTCAGTAGATGTCCTGCAAGTACAGTATCACAATATATAGTATAGTAATACAGGACTTGTGTACGTTAAACAGTGTCAGCCATGGAGGTGAGTGTTATATTTCTGGCTACCATTGGGACAGCATCAGATGTAGGAGCACTGGAGCCAGGGAATAATTAATTTCACTGACTGGGTTCATAGAGGGAGGGAGGGTGGAATCGTGTTAGCCAGGGATTGTTTTGTTTTACTTTAATGTGATTGAGTAATGGATAAGAGTTTGCTGCAGACAGAGAAACATTATTTACATAACTGGGTTTGGAGATGAAGGGAGTCACTACAGCCACTGTGATCTATTTATATAGTGCAGTACCAGGACTGGGGAAGGAGGGGTTGCCACTAGAGACATGGATTTATTGGGTGTTGGGTAGCTGGGGGAATTAATATGCATTACTGTGCATGTTGTTAAAGTTAGGGTTTGAGGAGCATTAAGCTGTTCAGTGCCGTAGGCTTGTTACTACTTCCAAAACTTTTGAAATGTATTCACCCATATGCAGTACTGTATATATCTACATCTATATAGATATATACTTATCCATATTATAGGGGTGCGATAGCACCCTATAGTTAGGGCTGTACTGGCAATTCAATGTTAAACCCCAATTTGCAGTTCAATAACTTCACAACTGTTCTACAGATTTGCATGAATTTTGCTGGGATTTCTGTCAGCTTGGCTAGCGTCTGACAGTTTGGAATTTTGGCCTGAAAGTTTCAGGGTAGAAAGGGACTGGCCTACAGATGTGCCTTTTGCTTGTTTGGTGAAAAAATATCAATCCATTCCAAAGTTATTTAACTTTGAATAATTGATTCTAAGCATGCTCAGTAAGCACTTAAAAATAGCTTTATGAAACAAAAAATAATTTTTTTTCATACTGACATTATCCTTTTTCGTGAGGAGAAAAATTCTTTTTTGTTTGTCACCATCTTATTTCCCCTTTTTTCCATAAAAATTCAAATTTTGAACACCACAAAAATGACATTCTGGAGAGCTACCAATACATGCAGCTTGCTTATGGTAACCCCTGTAGCCAGAGTCTGCACTTAACTGTTCAAGAAATGTCCTTAAAATCATTTTTTTAAAACATTATAAATCTTTTTTTGTATCACGTGATGCAAAAAATATTCTTTTTTCATATCACGAGTGACAAAAAAAAGATCCTTACTCGAGAGGCAAAAATATTTTTTTGTTTGGCAGCATCTTTTCCCTGGTGTCTAGTGGCACCCCGACCCTCCAATTGCTTTCCCCATAATACCACCATTTTTCTCTGGTGTCTTGTTGTTCCTCTCCACCCTCCGATCCCCATTACCCCAATTTTAATACTTTTCCCTGGTGTCTAGTGGCACCCCCACCCTCCAATTGCCCTCCTTGTATATTTATTTTTTATATTTTAAGTTTCATATTTTTCCTTGGTGTCTACTGGCTCTCCAACCCTTCAATCAATGCCCCATAATTATTTTTCATTTCCCTGGTGTCTAGTGGCACCCCTATCCTCCTAGCACTGTCCCTGTAATATTCTTATTTTCCCTGGTGTCTAGTGGCACCCCTGCCCTCTGATCGCATCACCATCTACATTTATTGTTTCCCTGGTATCTAGTGGCAACCCCCACTCTCCAATACTAGATGTCTTTAATAAAGAAAACGGTCCCTTGATGTCTTTTTTTCATTAACCTGTAAAGAATAAAATGGTTCCTCAATGATCTGACACCCCATCCCCCCACACACACACACCATCACTCACCTGAACAGGTTACAGGATGAAGATCCACACTTTGATCAAGTTCAAGTTTATTGCAGGAAAGACTCCGTTGAGCAAGCTCATTCACAAGGAGGTCCTGAGGCACATACACATACAGTTCACAATTACATAGACAGGAGATACAAAATGTAGAACAACAAAGAAAAAAAATATATAATACAAGAAGTGTACACAATAGAAGTCCTTATGCTGTATATGCAGTACATTTCAGCTTTAACCTTGCCCTAAATTATGCAACACATTTCAGCTTAATAAGTAGAGGGCCAATTGGTACCTTGGAAATTGACTTGGCGTTGGGGGGCCTAGCAGCACCTACAGTACATATGTCTTTTAATTTAGAGATAGCTAGTGTTTTGCAGGAGTTAATTGATACGATGCTGGTTAGCTTCAGCATGGCTTGTAGTTGGTTCCAAATGTTTGGGAGGGCAAATGAGAAAGCTCTTTGGCCAGCTGTGGTACGTGTCCTGGGAACATCTAGTAGGATAAGGTCGGATTTCTTTAGGGAGTAGGTGCTATGTGAGATGTGTATGAGAGACGTTAAATAGACAGGCAGTTTGTGGAGTAGTAATTTGAAGGTCCAAATGTCACCATGCAGGAGGCGTCTGGTGGCAAGTGAGGTCCACCCAACTGCTGCATAAAGATCACAGTGGTGGGTCCTGTACACAGAGTTAGTAATGAAGTGAAGAGCATGGTGATAGAGTACGTCCAGTGTAGATAGGCTCAAGGTTGGGGAGGAGATAAAGATAATGTCTCCGTAGTCAAACGAGAAGGAATGCTGCTTGAACAAGTGTTTTGCGGGTCGCGAGAGAAAAGAGGGTCCTATTTCTAATGAAGAAACCCAAGCGTGCTTTTAGCCTCTTTGATAGATCCTCGATGTGGTCGTTGAAGGAAAGCTTGTTGTCTATCCACATACCTAGATATTTAAATTTAGGTACGACTTCCAAGGGTTCACCTAGGGAGGTAACTATGAAGTTTTTAGGTGGGGTAGGTAGGGCACCAGACAAGGCAAGTCTCGAGAAAATCATTGTCTTGGTTTTTTTAGCATTTAAGAGAAGCTTGGCATTGATAAGGTTGCTTTCTAACTGGATAAAGTCAGCTAGGAGTGCTTTCCTGACTTCAGTTAAGGACGAGCCTGATGCATACAAAACTGAATCGTCCGCAAAGACATGTATGCTGGAGTTCTTTATGTGGGAGTCAAGGTTGTTGATGTACAGGGGAAAAAAGGATTGGTCCTAGGATGGAGCCTTGAGGGACTCCTCTGGCAATTGGAAGGGGGGCAGATAGTAGGCCATCAGCTTTGACTTTTTGTATCCTTCCTGTGAGATGATCGAAGCCACATTTGCTGTTGGAACTGCCGACTGAATTATGAGAAACTAAGGTAAATGGGGTTCAATGTATTTCAATGGGGTTTTCTATTTCATGGCATACCTTTGCCATTTTTGCATATTTTGAGCTGAAATTTTCAACATGGCCTTTTTGGGACCCCACCTCATGAACAATGTTTGTGGAAGTATGCAAATTTGGCCAGAAAGGCAATTTCACAGTCACTTGACAAATTCACTTTTTGGGTAGGATTTGAAAATTTCTACCACTCTTGTTCATCAGATGGGGTCATAAGAATGCAATGTTGAAATTTTGGGCTAAAAATATGTAAAAATGCCAAAGATATGTGCATACATTTAAATTTTGCTATACTGTCAAGTAACTTTAGTAGTTTTACATATTTTGACTCCAAATGTTCAACATAGCCATCTTTTTACACCACCTCATGAATGTGACAACTGTCATTTTTCAAACACTGTCCAAACTGTGTTTTTGCACCTGTGGCATGCAATGGTGTTGTAGTGGCATGGAATCATGTTCTGGCAGGGATTTTAAAATTGTCATTACTGGCTTAATGAAGTGGGGTAATAAGAAGGCTATGCTGACAATTTCATTCCCAGGCCCAGCACTTCTACAGCAACATGTATGTATGTATGCATCTAAGGAGGGATGGGAGTGCAGGGTCCAAAGGGCCCTGCACTCCCATAGACAAATGAGGATACAATTACACTATCTCACAAAGTACGGAAATTCTCGGCAAAAACTTTGTTAATGCACTAGTTAGGGTTGAAGTGACAAAAGCAGGGAAATGTGGCATTAGGGTTTCCAACCCCATCACACCACCCCCACCCTGCAGGCAGTAACATACGTGGTGTGTGCCTTTGGGTTGTTAACCCTAACACTTATCCCATTCTCATAAACTGCACCAATCTCATCTTATTTACTCATGGAATGGGATGAGCATTAGGGAAGACAATCCCAAGGCACACCCCATGCCTGCTGCTGCCTGCAGAGTGGGAGAGGGGTATCAGGGTTGGAAACCCTAACACCACATTTAACCCTAACACCACATTTCCCTACTTTTGTTGCTTCAACCCTAACTAGTGCATTAATGAAGTGTTTGCAAAGAATAGATATCTAGTGCGGTAGCACCAGTATAGTTAGGGCTGAGTAGGATGTTCAATGTTAAACCTCTAACTTTACACATTAAGACTGCAGTTCCCATGGACTTCAGGGCCCCAAAGCAGCCTCTAGTTCCCGTAGGGTCGAGAGGGCTTTCAATGCCCAACAGCCCTCACCTGCTCCTGCTCAAATCGCAGCTCCCATGGACTTCAGGGCCCCAAAGCAGCCTCCAGTTCCTGTAGGCTTGAGAGGGCTTCCAGTGCCCAGAAGCCCTCCCCACTCCTGCTCAGACCATAACTCCCATGGACTTCAGGGCCCTACAGTAGCCTCCAGTTCCCATAGGGTCAAGAGGGCTTCCAGTGCCCAACAGCCCTTCCCGCTCCTGCTCAGACCACAGCTCCCACTGACTTCAGGGCCCAAAGCAGCCTCCAGTTCCCATAGGGTTGAGAGGGCTTCCAGTTCCAAACAGCCCTCCCTGCTCCTGCTCAGACCATAGCTCCCACTGACTTCAGGGCCCCAAAGCACCCTCCAGTTCCTGTAGGGTTGAGAGGGCTTCCAGTGTCCAATAGCTCTCCTCCCTGCTGCTCAGACTGCAGCTCCCATGGAATTCATGGCCCCAAAGCAGGTACAGAAGAATCAGCTCTCATAGAATGCATGGCATAAAAGTGGGAGGCGGTGTTCTGCACCATTACTCTACCTCTGCTATGCCTGGAATGTGCACAGCATTCTCATCTGTGGTGATTTTCCTGTTGTCCAAATACTACTGATAGAACTGTGTAGCGTTAGGATGTGCTGCTGTATATGCCTTTTTTCTGTATTTTAAGGGTACTTAGAGACTGCTTGGCTTAAAGAGCTGGTGACATGTTCAACTTTAACAAAACACATTATTTAGACACAGTCCAGCTTGTATTTCCCATTAGTTCTGTATTTCTCCTCCCCATTATTTATTACTAAGGTCATTTGTATGAAAACCAGATTTCTGCTCCTAAGAGTTCATCTATTCTTGCTGCTTTTTCCCTACCTGAAGTCATAGAACACTGCTTGTGACCTCACAGTTACTCCCATGGCAACAGACTGCAATGTCACAACAGAGGATTATGACTTGGAGTGGGGAGTAAGCATAGAGGCAGATAAACTCAAAATAAACTCTAACGGACAGCAATCATATATTCATACACATCTCCTTAGTAATAAATTATGGGGAGGAGAAATATATCAAATATAAATGAATGCAAGCAGAACTGTACCTAATTATTATGGAGACCTGGGTTTGAATCCCACAGCCCCCACTTGCATATTATGTGTCCCTGAGCAAGTCACTTAACTTCCTTGTGCTCCCAGGTCACACTTGTAAACGAGCTTCAGCTTAGTGTGCCTCTCCTGGTTAAAAATAAATAATAATTGTTATGTTTTTTAAAGTTTTCTTTGAGGCATCAGTAGCTCTTTAAGAGACTGCTTGGCTGTATTTAAAGGGAATTGTGCTGTGCTGCACTCTGCTTGTGCTCTCTCTCTCTTATGCTCTTCCCTTGCCATTTCTGTTCCTCCTTGCTGTCTCTCTTCCCCTGTCCAGCTTAGATCAAATTTCTTCTCTGTCCTCAAACTTACCTGTATTTCCTCTCCCTCTCATTAGCCAGCCTCCAGTTCCCATAGGGTCAAGAGGGCTTCCAGTGCCCAAAAACCCTCACCACTCCTGCTAGGACCAGAGCTCCCATGGACTTCAGGGCTCCATAGAAACATAGAAACATAGACTTTGACAGCAGATAAGGACCGCTAGGCCCATCTAGTCTGCCCATTTCCCTACCTACAGGATAGGCCGCAGATCCTATGTAACCAACAGCCTATATCTTCCTGCCCCCCACAAGAATTGCCTTATGTCTGTCCCATGCATTCTTGAATTCTCCCACAGTTTTAGGCTCCACAATCTCTCAGGAAGGCTGTTCCATGCATCCACTACCCTCTCTGTGAAATAATACTTCCTCACATTGCCCCTGAATCACCCTCCTTCTATCTTTAAATTGTGTCCCCTTGTTCTTGCAAGTCTCTTTTTCTGAAAGATGCTACCCTCTTGGACTTTGTTGATTCCCTTGAGGTACTTGAAAGTTTCTATCATGTCCCCCCTCTCCCTTCTTTCCTCAAGGGTATACATATTAAGCTCCTTTAGTCTCTCCTCATATGGCTTCTCTTGCAGACCCCGCACCATTTTAGTTGCCCTCCTCTGGACTGCCTCTATCCTGTCTATGTCCTTGCGGAGATGGGGTCTCCAGAACTGGACACAGTATTCCAGATGGGGTCTCACCAACTGTCTGTACAGAGGGATAACAACTTCCTGTTTTCTGCTGCTGATGCCTCTCCCTATACATCCCAGTATACCCCCAGCCCTCCCTACTGCCTTCTCACATTGCTTGCTAACCTTAAGGTCATCTGATATGATTACCCCAGGTCCCTTTCCTGTTGTTGTTGTTACTACCTCCTCACCCATTGTGTATTCTTCCCTGGGTTCTTGTTTCCCAGGTACATTATTTTGCACTTTTTGCATTGAATCCTAGCTGCCATACGCCTGACCATTCCTCCAACCTTGCCAAGTCCCTTTTCATCCTTTCCACGCCTCCTTGTGTATCAACCCTGTTGCAGATCTTTGTGTCATCTGCAAAAGGCATACTTTTCCTTCCAGTCCCTCTGCAATGCCACTGATGAAGACATTAAAGGACTGGACCCAATACTGAACCCTGCGGTACCCCACTAGTAACCGCCCTTTCTTCAGAGTGGATCCATTTACAATTACCTTCTGTGTCCTGTTGTCCAGCCAATGTTTTAGCCAGGCTACCACCCTGGGACCCACTCCCAGGCTGGTTAATTTGACTAATAATCTTTTGTGTGGGACTGTGTCAAATGCTTTGCTAAAGTCTAGGTAGGCCATGTCCACAGCCCTCCTGGTCTACTATTTTGGTCACCCAGTCAAAGAAATCTATTAGATTCATCTGACATGACCTCTCCTGCTGTGAACCCATGCTGCCTTGGATCCTGTGCTCCACTGACCTCAAGGTACTCAACTATTCTTTCCTTCAGAAGTGACTCCATCACTTTCCCTACCACAGAGGTCAGACTGACAGGTCTGTAGTTTCCTGCCTCTGTCTTGGTCCCGCTTTTGTGAAAGGGAATCACATCTGCCTTCTTCCAGTCCTCGGGTACCACACCATCCTCCCATGATGTATTAAAAAGAGTAGCCAGTGGTTTCACTAGTTCCTTCCTTAATTCTTGTAGAATTCTGGGGTGAATTCCATCAGGACCCATTGCTTTGTCCACCTTCAGTTTTAGTAGTTCTTGCAGAACCCTTTCTTCTGTGAAAGGACTGGGATCGACCCCCCTATCAAGAGTGCTTCTGTTAATTGGATTAGGCACTTCCCCTCCTCTTTGTGAATACTGAGCAGAAAATTCGTTCAGTATTCCTGCTTTTCACTGTCCCTCTGCCCACCCATCGCTTATTCTATTCACTCACTATCCCTCCCTTTGTCTTTCATGCCGCTGATGTACCATAAAGGTTTTATCCCCCTTCTTAACTGAGTTGGCTATCTTTTCCTCAGTTTGGGCCTTTGCTATTCTGGCTTCCTTCCCTGCTTCTTTCTGCCTTAACTGGTACAGCTCTCTGTCCTGCTCCTTCTGTGTTTCCTTATACTTCTGGAATGCTATCTTTTTCTTCCTGACTTTCACAGCCACCTCTCTTGAGAACCAGAGTGGCTTTTTCTTTCATTTTGATTTGTTGATTTGCTTCACACAAAGGCTTGTTGCCTCTGTGATGGCAGTTTTGATAATTCCCCATTGTTGCTCCACACCTCCTTCTATCCTGTTTGCTAGTGCTTTTCTGAGGCACTCTCCCATCTTGCCAAAGTCAGCCCTCCTAAAGTCCAGTACCCTCACTTTTGTATGGCTTGACTCTGTAGCTGAGTTTAACGTGAACCACACTGTTTGATGGTCACTTGTCCCCAGCTGGCAACCCACTTCTAGATCTAGATCCACTCACTGCCCCCGCTTGAGAGTAATGAGGTCTAAGATTGCTCCTCACGAGTGGGTTCCGAAACTAGCTGTCTAATGCCTGCCACCTGTAGGGCGTCAAGAATGGCCCTGCTCTTGGATGTGGCTGCAACAAATGTGCTTCAGTTAACATCTGGCATATTCAGGTCTCCCATCAACAGTATTTCCCCTTTCTCTGCCATTCTAAGAATGCCTTCCATCATATCCTTGTCCATTCCTTCCCCCTGACGTGGAGGTCTGTAAACAACCCCTGTGTGGATTGTGGTGCCCTTTCCAGTCTCCAAGGTGACCCACAGTGCCTCCTCTCCTCCCTGTTTACTCTTTTGTTCAGTTGCTTTTATCCCTTCCTTTACATAGAGAGCTACTCCTCCCCCTCTTCTCCCCTGCAGGTTATGTACCTGGTATGTTAACATCCCAGTCATAGTTCTCTGTGTACCATGTCTCTGTGACTGCTTACGATATCCAGGCATCCCTCTTCCATTAAGGCCACCAGCTCAGGGCTTGTTGCCCAGACTATGGGCATTGGTACTCATTACTCTCCATTTCCTGATGGCCTTACCCCTTTTGCCCCATCCCTGTCCTTCTTGCCTTTGTCAATTTCTCCATTTACCCCTGCCCTTCTCCTATCGACACCTCCATGTTGGTGTTTGCCACACTACTACCGTGATTGTTTGGGGCTAGGATTTTCCTGCCCTTTCCAGTGCCTCCCCTTGACTAGTTTAAAAGCTTGCCAATGAAGCATTTAAACCTATCACCTACAATCCTGGTCCCCTCCCGACAGATGCAGCCCACCATGCCAGTATAGGGCTTGCATCATCCAGGTGGACCCCAGTCCCCAATGAAGCCAAATCCTGAGCTCCACACCAGTTTTTCAACCACTGATTGAATCCTGAGGCAGGAACACCCTAGCCTCTCCTATGCCATAGATGGGTAGCACCTCCGAGAAGGTTACCGTGTGCTGGTACTGACTAAGCCCCTCCCCAATTCCACAAACTCTTCCTGCACTTCTCTATTCTCTTTCTTAGCCAGGTCATTTGTCCCTAAGTGGACAATGACATCCAGCTCCCTCCCCTGTGCAGCTGCTCCGGCAATCCTGAGGATTCACTCCCTGTCCCTCCAAGCCATGGCGCCAGGCAGGCACCTTACCTCCCTCTCCCCTTCCTTGCCCAGTTCTACCTTCTTAACAATGGAGTCTGCCACCAGGAGTTGTTTCCTTCCCCTGCAGGGTCCCCTGCCACCCTCCTGTGGGTCTCCTTTGTGGAGGTTCCCAGCATCCTCCTTGGTCTCCACTGTGGGTGCCTCCATAGAGGAACCATGCTTTGCCAGAATGGCATAGGAATTGTGGAGAGGTACAACTGGAGGGATGTGCCTCTGTTCCACCACCCTCACCCTCCCTGAGCCCACTGTGGTCCAACCGCTCCTCTTTCTTGGCAACCTCTGAGGCAACAGCAGTGGCACTGGTGGTCCCTGGATGGAAGAGGAGGTCCCACAAATCCTGGCCAACTCAGCCTGAAGATGAGCAACCTCCTCCCTCAGCCCAGAGAGGTGCCTGCAGATGGGACAACACCACATCCTCCAGAACATCTCCCGGAAGACTGCTGCTCCACAGCCACTGCACTGCACCACTCCAATCATGTCTTATTTCTGGCCCCTTAACTGTTTGCAATCCTTACTCTTTCCTCTGTTTTTTTTTCTTTATCTCCTTACTTTCTGCCTTTGTGCCCTTTAAGCTCCTGATTGTCCTGCTCTGAGACAAGAATATCCTATATTTCTCAGTAGACCGCTTACTTGTTCAGAGGCAGACCTCCAGCAGCTAGAGGGGGCCAGAGAGCTACTCTTGCCCTACTAGGATGGTGGGTCCTTGGTGGTTCTGTGACCACTCACTTCCTGCCCCTAAACAGGAAGTTCCTGTTGTCAGTCAAATCCTGTGCCTATAAAAATAGAACTAGCTTTGGGTGGGGGGTGGAGGGAGGGAAGGAGGCAATATAGTCCCAGTAGAGAGTTCAGTCACACAGCAGTCCTTTCTCCTGGAGTCTTCTGCCAAGCTATTAGCAGAATCTTTCTAAGGCAGTCTTTAAATGTAGCTTCCTTCTAGCTAAGTCACTCCCCCTACTTACCAGATCTTTCTACAAGTAATTTAAACCTCACAACAGTTAAGTCCTTTCAGTCACCTGAGATTTACACCTAGATGACTTTTCAGTTACCCATTCAGTTCAGTTAACCCAAACACACACTTTGTTTTGCAAAGCAAATCAGGTACAGAAGAATCTACCTCCATAGAGTGCATGGCACAAGCAGGGGTGCAGCACCACTGTGCGGTGTCACACAGTACATCCCACCCACCTGCCCCTCCTCCCGCCCACCCAGGGTGCTGCTAATTTTATATGCTCCAGTTGTCTGCCAAAACCAATCAACCATCTTCCTCTCCCACTTTTCTGGACCGGTCTAATTCTCACTCCTCCTCAATCTGCTCTTCACAAAGCATCTCCTCAGCCCGAGTTCCTGACTGTCTAACTTTGAGTACCTCTTACTCCAACACATCTTGACCTATTTCTAAAATCAGACATGGTCTTCTCTTTTACCTGGACTCCCCTTGGGATCGTTACTGCCCTGTCATGCATGAATGAACTTAGTGTGATGCTCCCGGTAGCAAAATGTAAACACCTACCCCTTGTCTGGACAGGGGTGGTGACCTGCTCCCACTGTACTACTACCCCTGCTAGTAAGTCTTTGGAGCCATTAGGGTACAATTTCCTGATGGGATTGGCTACCTCATATGATGTAAATCTTAATGGGAATGCTGGTGTCACTGTATTGAACTTCATCCTGTGAACTTCCACTGTTATATGTAAGGCAATAAACAAAAGGGGCTGTCATGGCTCTAATTTACATAGACTGCTCCTTGCTATAAGACTTGTGTTTCTCCTCTAATAATAATCATAAGTAAAACAAAAGTTAATTTAAAAGATGTGTAGATAACTTGATTCTTACTGATTTTAAGCTTAGGTATTATAAATGACAATAGGAGCATTTAAGAGCTGCACAAGTCTCCTTGCTCCTTTCAAACTGTAGTATGAACTGCAGTACAATTGGAGGCAATGTTCACTCTTATCCCCGCCCTGCTACTTTGCAGACTACTTACAGAGGCTACCTCAAGGTGGCACATGTGAACATTGGTGGTCTGCTGCCTAAGTTTGTTGAAATCAAACTCTAGGTGACTCATGCCAAGTTTGATGTGGTAGCTGTGACAGAGATCTGACTTACTGAAAAGATTGCTGATACAGCAATTCACATTGATGGTTATATAACCCTCAGAAATGACAGAGCTTCCCAAAGAGGTGGGAGCTGCCTCCTACACATAAGATCCTATCTTTACCCCCTCCCTAAATCCCCCAGGTTGTGAACTACTTGCAGCCAACCTGATGCTTGGCCCACAGGGAAGGAAAAACCTAAATACATTAGTTGTCCATTTACCACTGAAGATTGCTCGGATGCTTCAATGTTCTCATTGAAGCTGTAGCTAATTTAATCCCCATCATGAGAAATCATGCTATGTGACCTAAATTTAACTCATTCTGTCCCGGTGGCCATTTTGGGTCAGGTTCAGCAATGGATGATTCTGATGCTATATGGCAGCTACGGGACCAAGGAGTTAAGCTGGCTGGCAAGCAACAGTGATCTGAAGGACAAGCTAGCTGATGTATACCTGACTTAAAGCATAAATTAACCCACCAGAACAAACTACAAAACTGGAACTTCCATCCTACTTGACTGGATCCTAGTCAGTCATCCTGAGAGGTTATATCCAGTGCTGTCCTACCCAAGCTCTCAGTGACCATTAGCCAGTCAGCTGTAAATAGTCTGCCAAAGCAGTCAAAGCTGAACTCTGTATATCCAAGGCCCGGGTAAACTGCCCCACAAGCTCCCTCTTCTTCAAGCCCTTCTCTGGCAGGAGGACTGGTCCTTTCTCAAGCATACCCAGGATGTTAACCTTGCCTAGAGTATTTCACCCACTAATTTATCAGGGTCCATGATATTGTTGCCCACTGAAAACCATTCTCATAAAGGTAACTCTCAACTTTGGGTTATCTCTGACCTCGAATCCTTAACCTGGCAAAGGGATAGAGTCTGGGCTTGTACAAAACATTGGACTGTTTTCCATACCTGATCAAATACAAGGAACTGCAGAACCTTGTGAAGGCTCATAAATTCAACTGCCACAGCCACATTTCTTAAAACCCAGCAACAACACATATTAAAAAACCTTAAAAAACTATGGGGTGCCATAAATGGTTATCATCGGGAAACCTGTACAGATGAGACCTTACTCAGTTATGCATGATGGCATTCAATCCAAGGCGACAAAAACTTGGCAGACATATTCAATAGAACTTTCAGCTACCTCTTGGCATACACTCCCTGCCAGTGGGTCCATAATGACTCCAGTAATGAAACTCTTCTGCCCCCTAATAGGCCCCCTTTCTATTTCAGAAGGTTTACCTGGTCTGAGGTTTATGGGTATCTGAAAAGGACGAAAATCAAAACAAGACCTGGCCCTGACCTCGTTGACTTAAAACTATTAAAGGCTGCTCTCAGGAAAATCACTTTCCTGTACAAGCTATTTTCAGTCTGTCCCTATATACTGGTACAGTTCTGACATCTGAAAAAGGCATACGTGACTCCTGTTCTTAAAAAAAGGCGACCCTTGCCTGACTTCAAATATTTGTCCTATACAAATCCTTCCCCCTTTATCAAAAATTCTGGACAGGGTAGTAAGTGACCAGCTCACCCAGTGCCTATGCCAATATGAGCTACTGGCCTAGGAGCAACACAGCTTTAAGAAAAATCACAGCACTACGACCGCCCTGATCGAATACACTGACTGTATTCATGGTGCCTTGGATAGAGGAAAATTTTGTGGTTCCATTTTCATCAGCTTAATAAAGGCTATGACCTTGAGAACCTCACTCTCCTCTGTAACAAGCTAAAACTTCTGGGTCTCTTCTCTTGAATCAGTTGGCTGGTTCAATAACTACCTGTCAGGTTGTATGCAAGCAGTAAAGTGCAGGGATGCCCTTTCACAAGACGTGCTTGTCTCTGCTGGGGTTCCCCACAGCTCAATCCTGGGCCCCCTTCCATTTAGCCTGCTTATTAACAGTGTCCCTACTGTTTGTAGGTCCACCAACATCTTACTCAATGCCAATGATGCTGTACTAATTGCAAATGGCACACGCTTTGATAAATTACAGCTCAAGCTGCAGTATGATTTTAATGCAATACAGACAAGGTTCTCTGCCAACTTATTAACCATGAACCAGTAGAAAATTAAATGTATGCTCTTCTGCACTAAGAGCAAGATAAACTTGGTTCTGACTCTTACCATCACCACAGCATCCTGTTCCCTGCTAGAACAAGTATTACCTTTGAAATATCTTGGAATAACACTGGACAGAACCTTGACCTTCCATGCACATATCGACTTATTATTAATAAACAAGCATTTGTCAATGCCGAATGTTGTCACACTGGCATTGGCAGTGGGAGTGGCATAGGTAGAGATGCATAGTGTTGTGATTTTGTGAATGTGTCTCAAAAGGTGATTTTGCACAGCGAGCACACCACTGTGCGCCACAGCTGCGGAAACATGTTTTGGGCAGGCTGTAAAAAATGGCAGCTGGACTGTTGATAAGGAGATGTGCACAAATAGCAGTGGTGAAAATATGGCATGAAAATACTGCAGATTGATGAAGTTACAAGGGTGCGTGGAAACTGCGCAATGCACGCTAGCAACACAGTCATTGTATGGAGTTTCGACACCAAATTTTCAACATAGGCATTTTAGGACCTCTGCTCATGAATAGTGTCACCATTATTTCCTCAAACTGTCCCAAAAACTGATTTCACACAGCGGCCGTGCAATTCTGTGCCGGACATGCGAAAACACATTTCAGGCAGCTGCAGTGTTCATAAGGAGGTATGGAAAAATGCCAATGAAGAGCAGCTGGAGTGAAAGTATTACAAATTCACAAAGTCATGAGCGTGCATGCGAACTGTGCAATGCACGCTCATAAAATGCTCATTTTATTGGCTTTCGTTCCCAAATTTTCAACATTGGCATTTTAGGGATTCTGCTAATGAATAGTATCACTGCCATTTTCATCATGTGTCTCGAACACGGACTTTCCACAGCAACCACGCTATTCTGTGCCAGAACTGCAAAAACAGATTTTGGTCAGGATGTGAAAAATGACAGCTGTACTGTTCATTAGGAGGTGCAGAACAATGGCACTGTAAAAATCTGGAGTGAGAAATTAGAAGTTTGCTTATTTATGCGCGCAACCGCACAACGCGACGCCAGTAAAACAGTCACTGTATGGAGTATTGTCACCAAATTTTCAACACAGGCATTTTAGAATCTCTGCTCATGAACAGTGTCACTGTCATTTTCGTAATGTGTCCTGAACACTGATTTCGCACAACGACCACGCTATTCTGTGCCGGAAGTGCAAAAACACATTTCAGCCAGGATGTGAAAAATGACAGCTGTACGGTTCACAAGAAGGTGTGATAAATGCCAATGTTGAGAATCTGGTGTGAAAATATTGCGAATTCACTAACTTATGAGCGTGAGTTGCGCAGTTACTCATGCGCTCGTAAAACAGTCATGTTTTGGGTTTTTCCATTAATTTAGAATATAGGGTTTTGAGAGCTCCCTTCATGAACAGTGGCACTGTCATTTCCTTGTGTGGTCCCCGAAGCGATTCCACGCAGTTGCCGCGAAATCACCTTTTGGGACCCAGTAACGCCATGACAGTGCAACAATTCATGAGAAGGGGTCCCAAAACCCCATGTTGAAAATGTGAACAAAATTTGCAAAATGCCTGAGATATGTACTAAAGTTGAAAACCCTATCTATCCCATTATACAGCTTATCGGCATTTCCTCAGTTGGTGGTCGGTTTTGAAGAGTGCAGATGTGTTCTCGGTCCATAGATGATCATTGTGCCGAGCTCCAGAGGTAAGTATGGGATGAGGAGGGTGTGGGGAGGCAGGGTGCGCAGTGGGTGGAGTACGGGTGGGGAGGGAGCATGGAGACTCTGAGGACCGTTTTCCATTTACAGGTTCGAAAAGAAAAAAAAAACATCGTGAGACAGTTTTTTTTCCAGAGATTGGCATGCTGGGGTGGGCTCCCAGCATGCCACCTAACTGTTTGGGAGTGGGGGTGTCTGTAGAGAGGGGATTGGGCACCCCATCTGCAAACAACACGGGAGGGGGGGCATATCTATGCCGACGGGATTGGGCACCCCCTGCCAGCACACAAAGAAAGGGGGGCAGTAGAAGCTGTAGGGATTGGGCACCCACCTTAGCATTAAACAACTGGGGATTATTTCTGCTGATGGGGGGAGAGCCCCCATCGGCACACAAGGAAAGGGGGCAGGGTAAGAGCTGAAAGGATTGCACACCCCCTCAGCATTAAACAATTGGGGGGGTGCTTTATGCTGATGGTGAGTGGACACCCCTGTCCTTACTTTCACAGGGGGCAGGGGAAGCCGACAGGGGGATTGGGCACCCGGAAGTTGGCAGTTCTAAGGCCAGTGTCCCGCCATGTACATAATGGCAGTGAGCACGGCAAGAAAAGGACCCCTGCATCTGATGAGCTTTGCTCGGATTGCAGTGGACCTTTTCTTAGATGTGCTCGCCACATTATGTATGCATGGTGTGGCGCCGGCATGCAGGCTGATTGGGGAATGCGGGACGCACCTACTGGTATGTGCCCTGCATTCGCCCAACAGCGACCGTGCCTCTAAAGCTGCACTGTCCCACGATGTTGGCTGCACAAGCGCACCAACATAAAACAGCCAACTGTAGACTAGGCATGCTATACAGACACAGGCACAACTTCAGCCCTGAAATCAGGAAGCAAGTCGCAGAGTCTTATAACAAGTCTAACAGATTATGGTATTATAATAACTGGCTCTTATTTTTTCTCATAGGGAAACTGGGTTGTAAGTTTATCATTATAACCAGTTGGTTATAATGACAAACATGTACCCAGTTTCCCTAGCTCAGTGTATGCGCTAGCTGTGAAATTCCTCTTCTCTGTTGTCCCCAGCCATCCCACTCCTCATCGCTCTGCAGTTCGCTGACAGTAGGAGTTGGTGTTAAATTCTTCTTTTTATAAACAAAAATATGACCGGGCACAGAAAATGTTTATTTTCGTTAGAAAATTTAAAAAAAGTAAAAAAATTTTTTACGTCAAGAGCTGAGCCACTATGGACCACGCTGAAACCCCAACAGTCCACAGCTCAGCTCTGTAAAGATGTACATTTAGTTTGTATAATTGCTGTGGTGAAAAATGAGCCCCAGCAATTATACAAAATAAAGGATGGGTAGGTGGCCAAAACTCAGATTTGACAGACCCCCTCAGTGTGGGATGTCTTAATAAACCTCTCGAGCTTCGCTCTCGGGGTTTATGTGGCATCCCACACCTCATGGGTCTGTAAAATCCTCGTTAAAACCACCCACCATCCATTATTTGCTATGTAGTTTATGGCTGTGTCTGTGACTATACACTACACAGAGTCAGGTGTCTTCTTAATAGGGCCTGCTGGTTTGCCCTTTTTACAAACTTGACACATATCTGTGTGCTCTACAATTCCTTCAATTGGCTTGACCAAATGCATGACTGGATTACTATATAATTCTTTTGGCTTCAAAGCTCTTGATATCTCCTGTCCCTGGCCTATTGAATATGTCATGGCTACAGATAATAAATATTCTACAAGAGGTATGGAGCACCACTTTCTGTTAATTCTATGTAAAACTCACCCTAGGCCAGTCTTGCTTCTCCAATAGATTTGCAAAGCGATGGAATGACCTTCCTGTCTTTCTGCTCTCCTTACTCACCCTACAGGGACCTGTAACTTGCCTTAAATGACAAGTCTCTAACATCGCTGATCTTAACTACAACATGGCACTTCTGCTACCTTTCACCTACAAGGAAAGTAAAATGAAAAATTTGATTTTGCAGATGCCTGCTTTTTTTTTTTTAATTCTTTATTTCCTCAGCTGGGGAGGGTTATACTTATGGTCCCCCCTTCCAGCCAACCTTCACGTTCACTACACTGGTCACGGCCAGCACTCACCCCCGGCCATGTCGCAGTGGGTATGTACCCCACCACTGTGGAGACCTAGAGGGTGGGCTCAGTAGGGAGCTGACTTGGGCACAACAGTAGTGGTGCTGTTGAGGCAGCTGTCACACTCCTGAGGGATTTTTTATATGTAGTCAATACTTCCCCTCAGCATGGGCATGCAATGGTATCAATGATGCTGCAATGCACACTTCCGTGACGTTGCACATCAGACACCACCCATGCAAACCAATCCAATCAGCTCTGAGGATGCACCAGCCACTGCCAGGAGCTAGCACCTCTGCAGACCTCCCTACCCACCCTCCCCAGAGGAGGAGAGCAGTTCATGGGACACTCAATCCTCCTCCTCCTCCCAGCCGAACCCCAGAAATCCATGCTCACTCCTGAACATGGATCGCCATTGTGGCACGAGTTGTGGCATCCAGCACGCCAGCCCTCAGCACCACTGGGTTGGCACAGATACCTGTTTTTTACTTCACGCCACTTAACTGGCATGGCACCTAGCATTTTTTTGTGCCAAGTCAACTGCAATATTGTCGATCTTTTTCTATGAACTAATAAGCATGGAAAATACATAAAAATCCTGCCATTTTAAGAAACTAACAAAAGAACCTAGCTAAACGGATCCCGTATAGCTAGATTCTGTTTGTTTTTTTTTAAATAAGGACCAGAAATATGTTTTCTGGGCACCCAAATCCCCATGTGCCCAGCTTAGTGAAAGAAGCCCTACACCCATGTTCTCCATATGAGAACAGCTGGACTTTCTTGCCTTCTGCAGCCACAGCTGGAACCTCTGCTGCAGACTGTAGTGAAAGCAATGAGATACCATTTCTCTGCTGTCTAGTGGCGCACCCCACCCCAATGCTGTCCCTGTAAGTGGCTGCAGTCTGTGCATCTGTGGGCTCTGAATCCATCAATAGTTCAGTTGTCCATGGTTCAGTGTGAATACATGTTGCTCCAATCTGAATCAAGGGCCAATGGCAAGAGTTCATCTCCATCATCCTCCCTCCTCATCATCATATTTTGGTCACCAAGAACAGCTGCACTTCATGTATTAATAACAATGGAGTCCACCTCCTTCTATATAGGGGGCCCAGGGAGATCAGGGGGGCCTCATATGAAGTGGTTCTTATCATTTCCAATTCAATCATCTGTTCAGAGAAAAAAGGAATCTGTGCTAGCCATTCCAATTACCTAGAAAATAGAGGTGATCTTTAACAGGGCTAGGAGCGTCATAATTTTAGCATCCCCTGTAATACCCTGAATGTCTAGTAGTCTGAACTATTAGCTGCTGCTTTACAGCAGTCCAGCATGCATCTCTGCAGATACAATCAATACATATTTAAGCATACAGGTGGGGAGGGGCTCTGAAAAATGTCAGCAAGTCAGTGTTATGTTCACAGACTGTGTCCTGGAAAACAGTCCCGAAAAATGCATGTTTCAAATATGCTATTAGAATCCAGTTGTGAAAGTTGATTGACGTCCTGCAAATAGGATCGAACCTCCTACGACATTGATGAGGCTGCTGCCATCACTACCTGCTTTATATATTGAGGGTCTGTGTAAAGAAATAAAATATAAATAATCAATGTATAAAACCATCCTGTATACTAGTTCATAGTCTGCTTGAAGTCTGTTGCAACAGCCGGTTGTTTGCCCCACCCTTTCTCTTTATATCTGTCCTTCTCGTTTCAACTTTCAAAACTTTATATAGGCTGGCCACCTATATTCTTTTTTCCTTCTGCTTCTTTCTTTCTCAGTCTGATGTTATGACCCCTCCCCAGTGATGGGAATGGACACTAGTGAATGAACAAAGATACAGGAATGTGGCCTGTAAAGCTGTAGAACACTGCTGTTTTATGTGAATAAAAAAAAAAAACCTTTGGTTTACTCCTTTTGATTTCATTTAGCTGTAAACCCCCTTTCCAAAAATGGAAAATAATATAAAAACCAGTTTACAGGAAGTTATGTGCTGCTAAAGCGCCTAAGCGAGCGGAGAAATACGGACGCTGAAAGCTTTCAGCCTCCTCGGATGTCTTGCCACGTTCAGAGGCATTTAGCCTCATATATCTATTCGAGCATTGTTCTCGATAAAAACAATTGATTTTAAATCCTCATACCTTCCGTAGCCGAATTGGAGCATTATTGTGGTATTTTGGTCACTTAAACGAAACCGAGGTATTTCTCCACAATGCTACAAGAGACAGGACTCAAACTGCTGCAGTCCTTTTCCTTAGGAGCTGACCGGCCACGAATGGAGTCCTTATATAGTACTAAGAAGGAGGTGGTGCCTTCAGATGCCAGAACCTTGATGTAAATATTAGAAAAGGCATGAAACTGGTTTCAATGAATGTACATGTATTGCTACATTGATTTAAAGGGATATTCTTGTAATAATTAAATTAATCCATTTGTAAATAAAACATTAAGATAAAGGGTGGAGCTAGGTAGTCACCTGACCCCCAATGCTGTATAAAACCTGGTACCTGAAAACAGTGAGTCAGATAGTCTGGGAGGTACAGACCTAGTCTGACCTCGAGTGTGCTACACTAGCCCATTCTGGCATTTCTGGAGAATATTGGTTAATGTTCTGAATGAACTGATTTCTTTATCTTGTTATTTTTTTTCCGTCTAAAGTCCAGCTGGTCTTAGTTTTTTTTTTTTTTAAATAAATTTCCTCTGATGCATCTACAACTGACACAGCGTGCTCTTTTAAATCCCACACTCACATGTGGTGGCAGTGGTGGGATCTGAATAAATACTGTCCTGAGTATTTGAAGGAGGTTCGCATGTCCCAAGAGGAGAGACCTGCTGGAGTATTGACACAAACAATGGCAGACAAACTGGGACAACCTTTGATGTCCGGCTTACCAGATGTCAGACACAAAACCACAAAGCTGGAGGAAGACAGTGCAATTGCTGGGACCTTGGCAGCAAGTGAAGAAGAGGAGGTGGAAATAGGTCCCCCTAGTGGAGATGCCCAGGATTTGCTACAATGGTTGTGCCTTCAACAAGTAGCCTGGGAGAAGCAAAGAGTAAGGGAGATGCAATGAAATGAGGCCAGATGGCTGAACACCTTAAGAGCCATCCGAGATCTGGGTGCTGGCAGGTCACCACCATCGGTGATAACCTAAGGATATTAAACTTACTACGTTAAGTGAAACGGATGATATAGAAACTTACTTGACCACATTTGAACGGATTGACCGAGCTTGTCAGTGGCCCCAAGGACAATGGGTGATACGTCTTGCCCCCTATTTAACAGGAAAGGCTCAGTTGGCCTATGGTCATGTGGACAGCTCCATGAGTGAAGATTAAAATTCGGTAAAAGAGGCTATTTTGAAACGGTATGACATATGCTTAGAAACATATAGGCAGAGGTTCCGAGCCCTAAGGTTCCAATCTTCAGATACCCCACAGGATGCTTATACAAGGTTACGGGACCTATGCAGCAAATGGTTACAACCCACCAAAAATACCAAAGAACAGATGTTGGAGGCTGTTATTCTTGAACAGTTCATACGTATATTGCCATAAGATACTCAGATGTGGGTTCGAGAACACCGCCCGGAGTCAGCTGAGAAAGCAGTGCAATTGGCAGAGGATTACCTAGCTGCAAGACTGAATAGGCACAAAGGACATTCCGGAACTGGCACAACCCCCCTTATGGTAAGACCTTCATCTTCTTCAATAACTGTAACCAGTGGAACGGTTAAAAACACAAACATTCCTAGACCCCATAGCTCCGAGATCGTGTGCCATTTTGTCAAGGGAAAGGACATATTGCTAGGTTTTGCCCAAAAGAAAAACTACCCTGCTCACCTAGTCCTGGCTAATTGGGGTCAGTACAATACACCAGTTAAAATCAATGGAAAAAACATGATTGGACTATTAGATTCTGGTTGCCAGCAAACCTTAGTCAAAGCCTCTATGTTACGCAATACTTGTGAAACCCTAGATGAGACACATGTAACCTGTATTCATGGCGATACCCATACCTATCCAGTGCAGGAAGCTGAGGTTCAAGTACAGTCCAATACCATAAGTATGAAGGTTGGTGTGGTATCTCAGTTACCGTACCTGTTATAATAGGACATGACTATCCAGACTTTACCCATTTATTAGCAAATGCTACAGACCTAAGTGCAATAACTACTAGAGCACAAGAAAAGAAAAATGTTGAACTACAATGTGTATTTTCATTTGATGATGATGTATTTGAGCCACCTGGCAAGACAAGGAAGTCTAAGCATGAAAATGTCCAGATAAACAGACATGGCAACAAAGCCATTGGAACTCTAAAGACACTGTCAGTTCAGAAAACTTTAAAGTCTTATCGATTTTGGGTTAGCACAATTAAATGATGACTCTTTAAAACCTTTCTTTTACAGGTGGGCAGTGAAAATGATAAAGGACATAAATTGCTATTACATAAGGACGATGATATAGACAATGCGAAAATCTAAAGACTGGGGAATGTGTGTTACAGTTGATGGTACCTGTTGTTTATAGGAACAATTATTATCTCTTGCTCACGATATACCCTTTGCTGGTCATCAAGGAAGGGAGCGCACGCTACAGAGATTGTTGTATAGGTTTTATTGGCCCGGTATACAGGACCAGGTAACTGAATATTGTAAATCCTGTGTACAATGCCAGAAAGTTGCCCCAATAGTAAGAAAGGATAAGGTACCCCTACAGCCGTTACCTGTGGTAAACACCCCTTTCGAACGTATTGCCATGGATATAGTAGGACCCCTGCCCAAAAGTTCAAAAGGGAATCACTTTATTCTAATTCTATGTGATTATTTTACTAAATACCCTGAAGCTATACCCATGCGTACAGTTACTGCTGAAAAAGTAGCTGAGGAACTAGTAAAGGTTTTCTCTAGGATGGGCATTCCTAAAGGAATTCTGACCGATAGAGGCAGTAATTTTTGTTCACAGATTTTACAGCATCTCTATCATACTTTGGGAATACATTCCATACATACATCCCCATACCATCCTCAAACTGACGGGTTGGTAGAACGCTTTAATAAAACATTAAAACAGATGCTGAAAAAGTTTACACAGGATGAAGGTAAGCAATGGGATAGATATTTACCCTATCTTATGTTTGCCTATCATGAGGTTCCACAGTCATCTACAGGATATTCCCCATTTGAATTATTGTTTGGGAAAAACCCTAGAGGAATATTGGATGTGGTAAAGGAGAATTGGGAGGGTACAAAACAAGACACTACACCTATACCTTTTCTAGAATATGTTACCACACTGCGACAGAAATTAGCAAAATATGCTAGAAAAGCCCAACATAGTAATATAGAACATCAGAAAGTTCAAAAACAATATTTTGACAAATGGGTGGGCATTAAATCTTTTCAACCAGGGGATAGAGTTCTGCTCTTATTACCCTGCACTGAAAACAAACTACTGATGAAATGGCAGGGACCTTACACCAAACATAAACAAATTGGTCCAGTTAATTATGAGATCATATGCCCAGAGAAAAACAGAAATATAAAATCTACCACGCTAATTTGTTAAAGTTATGGCATGATAGATGTAAGCCAGCATTGTTTGTCCACCCTGAATCAGTTATAAGTGAACTAGATGAAGCGTCGATCATCTGAACACAAAAGGTGAGATGGAAGACATAAAATTAATCATGACTTAAGTTCTGAACAATTAAGGAATTGAAGGATATGTTAAGCACTTTTCAAACCAGTTTTACAACAATACCAGGGAAGGTTGATGGAATTGTTCACCATATAGAACTAAATTCCACGGTATCAATTAGACAAAAGCCCTACCGATTACAAGAACATTTAAGAGAAGAGGTAATCAAGAAAATAAGGAAAATGCAACAATTAGGGGTTATTAAACCATCCATAAGTCCGTGGTGTTTTCCCACGGTGGTAGTTAATAAGAAAGATGGTGGAATAAGAATCTGTATAGACTTCCAAACTTAACGCACTTCCCAATTTGATGGGTATCCGATGCCCCTATTGACTTATATTATAGATTGCCTCGGGCAACGACAGTATGTAAGTACATTAGACTTATCAAAGGATATTGGCAGATTCCTAGAGCCAGAGTCACAGAGTAAAACTGCTTTTAGTACCCTTTGGGATTGTTTCAATTTACTAAATGCCTTTGGTCTGCATGGCGCCCGGCAACTTTTCAGCGATGCATAGACCATTTATTACATCCCCATATGAATTACAGTGCTGCATACCTGGATGATCATCAATTTTAGTCCGTCCTGGAAAAACACATGGCACACCTAAGAAAATGTATTAACTACTATAAAGAGGCAGGCCTAACTATAAATCCTACCAAATGCTCACTGGGCATGCAAGAAACTAAGTACCTGGGATTTATAATTGGACAAGGCAAAATCAAACCTGCAGTTGATAAGGTTGATGCTATAACAAATAGCCCACAACCAAAACAAACAAACAAGTAAGAGCTTTTTGGAATGGCTGGTTATTATAGATGCGTTTTGTATCCAATTTCGCAGACATTGCTAGTCCATTGACTGAACTTACAAAGAAAGTTAAACCAGACAAAGTCTGTTGGACTAGGCAATGTGAAGTCACATTACTAAAAGCTAAATTATGTTCGCACCTATTTTACGTAGTCCAGACTTTCACAAACCTTTATGGTACAAACGGATGCTTCAAATCAAGGTATTGAGCTGTTTTATCTCAAATGGATGGGGAGGAAGAACACCCCATCATATATATTAGTCGGAAATTGCATGAAAGAGAAATCAAATATTCCACAATAGAGAAAGAGTGTTTAGCCATCCGTGGGCCATCAATGCCCTAAAATTCTATCTATGGGGTAGAGAATTTGTAGTAATTACAGATCATAATCCTCTGTGTTGGTTAACATTATGAAGGACAAAACCCTCGTATTTTACGGTGGTATTTAACCCTTCAACCCTACAAATTTACAATACAACATAAATCAGGCAAAAACACTTTAACGCTGATTACCTATCCCATTATGGTGCAGACAACAGTTCTAAATTGACATCAGACTCAGGGTGAAAGCGGAATAGTGGTCATATAGATTTTATTTTTTCGTTTTATACATATTTATGTATAAACTAAATATGGATTTATTCTTAAAGGGACCCTGGAGTGGAGATTTAGGAGTGGGAAGGCTAAAACTCCACCTCCCTTTGTATCAAGGGAGATCTGATATGTGCCCATCAGAAACCAATAGTTAAATGATATTGGTTCCCTCTTGAGGAGGAGGAGTGTAAAGAAATAAAATGATCAATGTATAAAACCATCCTGTATACTAGTTCATAGTCTGGTTGAAGTCTGTTGCAACAGCCGGTTGTTTGCCCCCCTTTCTCTTTTATATCTGTCCTTCTCATTTCAACTTTCAAAACTTTATGTAGGCTGGCCACCTATATTCTTTTTCCTTCTGCTTCTTTCTTTCTCAGTCTGGATGTTATGACCCCCAGTGATGGGAATGGACGCTAGTGAATGAATACAGGAATGGCTGTAACACTGTAGAACGCTGCTGTTTTATGACAAAAAACCCTTCGGTTTACTCCTTTTGATTTCATTTAGCTGTAAACCCCTCCCCTTTCCAAAAATGGAAAATAATATAAAAACCCAGTTTATAGGAAGTTATGCTGCTAAAAGCGCCTAAGCGAATGGAGAAATACGGACGCTGAAAGCTTTTCAGCCTCCTCGGATGTGCGCACATTCACGAGGGCATTTAGCCTCATATCTCTATTCGGAGCGTTGTTCTCTGATAAAAAAACAATTGATTTTAAATCCTCATACCTTCTGTAGCCAAATTGGAGCATTACTGTGGTATTTTGGTCACTTAAATAAAACCGAGGTATTTCTCCACAATTCTACAAGAGACAGGATTCAAACTGCTGCAGTCCTTTTCCTTAGGAGCTGACCGGCCACGAATGGAGTCCTTATATAGTACTAAGAAGGAGGTGGTGCCTTCAGATGCCAGAACCTTGATGTAAATATTAGAAAAGGCATGAAACTGGTTTCAATGAATGTACATGTATTGCTACATTGATTTAAAGGGATATTCTTGTAATAATTAAATTAATCCATTTGTAAATAAAACATTAAGATAAAGGGGTGGAGCTAGGTAGTCACCTGACCCCCTTATGCTGTATAAAAACCTGGTACCTGAAACAGTGAGTCAGATAGTCTGGGAGGTACAGACCTAGTCTGACCTCGAAGTGTGCTACACTAGCTCATTCTGGTGTTTCTGGAGAATATTGGTTAATGTTCTGAATGAACTGATTTCTTTATCTTGTTATTTTTTTTTTCGTCTAAAGTCCAGCTGGTCTTAGTTTTTTTTTTGTTAAAAAATTTCCTCTGATGCATCTACAACTGTGAGACAGCGTCCTCTTTTAAATCCCACACCTCACAGTCTGCAAATTGCCATTCACCCAGTAATGATCCAGTGTTTTTTGTGAAGAAGACACGGGTGGTATCTCCCAGCCTTTTGCTGTTAAGGCTGCAGCTGCTTTTTCTGGTGAATGGTAGATCTGTATTCCTGTGTCCCAAAACACATGGAGGCAGGGTAGGTGTTTGAAAGTGTATATTGTGCTGTCATAAGAGTTAAAAAATGTCACTATATGGCTGGCCTATTTACATAACTTCAGAAAGGCAGTTCTGATCAAATGTGATTTTAGAATTATAGGCAATCTTTTTCTGCTGCCATGCTGTTGTTAAAATGGTCTGTTTGTCCTTGTATGAATTAAGCCTCATCACAATAGAATGGAATCAACTGTTATGTCTGGTGGGTCTAGGCACTAGGGGCCTGATGAGTCTACTCTATGTGGAATGACTTGGTGGGAGTCAGTGCCAAAATGTCTCTGAGTAAGTCCTCCAGCAAGTTCATAAGTTGGTTAGTTTCAGAGCCCTTGGAGAGGCCATATATTTAAGCAATATACCACAACATGGTGTGGGTTATGCTAGGATTTACCATGCCTGGTGTGTTGTTTGATCATGAGGCCGCAGGCCCAGTGAGCAAAACATACCAGGCATGGGTAAATGCTAGCATTGCCCACACCCTAGAGTGGTATATTGCGATTATACAATGTGCCACCTCTTATTTTAAGCAAAAAATAATGTTTTTTTTTTTTTTTGCATTTTATATTAGTTTTTTCATTTTATTGCTCTGCCATGCAAAACATAGTCCTGGGTTGCAAGGGCTCCTTTCTGTTCGTGCATGTGCAGAACTGTTTTTTTTTTTTATTCCCTGCCCCGATACCTTCCCTGAGTTTAGTGTGCCCATGAGTAGCTGCAGCAACATCAGTGACGATCTAGTCTTGCTAAAACTAAGAACACATGGCAGCCTAAGCGTAAGACACAAATAATGATAGACATGCTGCTTTGTTTATGTAATGTACATTAGGCACAAGGATCCCTAGGGGTGGTGAGGTAAAAGGAAGAAAACTCTATGGAAAATTGTTTAGGTGATACAGGGTTTTAATCACTAATTGAGAACAAGTTGAAAACTGAAGGAGTGGAGAGGTAATGGATCAGATATGGAGGGAATGGAGTAGTGACCCGAATGGAGGCTGGCGCGGGTGCCGTCACAGGACTGAGCCTGCGGCACTTCATGTTGTTGTTCCGGTCCGGAGTCAGTGCGGTTTACATTTTTGGGGGAGCACACTGCACATTTTTTTTTTTACTTTGTATTGATGAGAGAAAGCAAGAAAGAAGGAGTACACCAGAGAGACGTGGTGCAAGAGACAGCAGAACGGAGCAAAGCAAAGAGTGAGTGTGCAAGAGGTAAGCTGGGTCGAAGCTGTTGAGCACCAGTTGATTTATTGCACTCACACTCCTCTTTAAACTTCAGGCCCTCACCCACCCTCACCCAGTTGCTGAAAAAAAAGTTAATTGTAAGAGGTGGGCTTACTATTAAATGTGAGTTTTTCGTTCGTCAGCTTTTGAAGGGTTTTAGGGTAGCTGCAGAAATGGTGACAGTGACACTTGCTGGCTGTGGTAGTTTTGCAAGGGTTCTGTTGTGTTTGCCACTGCTGTGTTCGTCATGGTTGGAGTGACTTGCGGGGAGTTCCAGATGTGGCTGACTGGTGGCTGGCACCTTTTCCCGTGGGGTGATGCCACAATTTGCAACATTATAAATCATGCCAATCAGCCAATCAGGATTCACGAGACCCATTGTATAATCTTAGATTGTCCCTCCTTGATCTTTCCTTAAGATCTACACATTTATCATGTAACATTTCAACTGGGTCCACGAGAGAATTGATTGCCTGGTGCAGCAGCATTGCTTCATTCTCTGCAAGAGCAAGCCGCTCTTCTGACATGTCAAGCTGCTTCTCCAGTTGTGGAAGCTGTTTATTTATATTTTGAAATTATACCTGACTTTTGGCCCTAAAGCTCTTTATCTCTGCAAGGATGGTCTCGAAATGATTCCATGTTAAATGCTCTGCTTCGGTATCAGTATCGTACTGCTGACCTGCCATGCTACTGAGGAAGTATGGCTTTGCTCCTGATGTTCCTGTGAGGATCCTTTGCCATTTGCATGCAGATCTTTATCTGACCCCAGATCTGGTGAGCCAATCTCCCTTTCTATATGACTGGCCATTTGGCTATAACAGCCCTTTTGCCTGCATTTCAACCCTTCTACCTAATCTTTTCCCAGCTGTTTCCCAATTCAAATTAGCCTTTAAAGGCAGGCCAAGCTACCTGAGTACTGGATGCAACCACCCCATGCTCAAGATTGCATTACATCTGGTAGTTTTTAAAATAAGAGTAAGATAACTTGTTTACTGCAACTTTATAATGTGAATTGGGACTGGATTATTGATTATCATAACAGAACATCTGGTCACATGTCTATAACTCTGTTCCTTTGTTTTTCCCTCCCCCACCCCCCTCCCTGCCACAATTGTGTCATGGAGCAAGCAGAAAGTGTCCATGGAAGTCACCCCTTCCCTAAAATGGTGACTCTCCTGAACTGAACCCCTGCAAGGACACAAACAAGTTGAGTACCTGTATCTCGTGGCAGAACACTGTGGAGGTCTAGCTATGAAATGCAGGAGCTGATGCCCTTTCCCTCTGTCAGCACACTCCTGATTTCTTGCCTTGCCTGGTTGGCTGAATGCTGGGACGCATAATGACATTGCACCTCAGGACATTGCAAGATGCAGACTGATCACAGAGTAATGGGAAAGCTAATGAGTATACTCATATATGCTGAAGGTGGGGGATTATTTGCTATCAAAAATCAACTGGAGGGCTGTGCAATGTTTATAGTGTGGGGGGATGCATCATATCTGTTAAATACACACGGTTTGGGGATACTCCACCGCCCCCCCATTCTCATGAGCTTTTTGGTTTTTATCATGAACATTTTTTATTGATTTTCATTTTTTCAAACATCACAGTGCATCCAGTCAGTAACATTTCTTGAACAGGAGATGAACAAAGGAATCTGTTAGACTGCCCTAAAGGGCAGTCTGGTGCACCTAGTGTATCTTATAACTGGAAAGTAGTCTCCAAGTACAATACTCCAGACAAGGCACCCAAAGAAAGTTAACTGCATCATAATCCCTACACACCAGGTAGTTGAGCTTGTGAGTGAATTCAGCCCCAAGGGGTTTTTCAGAGGCATGGGTAATCTACCTAATAGGTTTAGTACAGTGGAATAGGTCAGGAGGTCCCTTGAGCTGGGGAATTGCCAGACGGGTAAGCTGGACTGAGCACAGATGTGAATGTAAATAGGCAGAACATCCAGGAGAGACAGGAAGGCGGGGGGCGATAGATCTCTATGTAAGGGAAGAGATAAAAGCAACTGCACAAAAGAGTAAACTTGAGGAGAGGAGGCACTCATGGTCACCTTAGAGACTTGAAATGGCACCACAATCCGCATAAGGGTTGTATACAGCCCCCATGTCAGAGGGAGGGAATGGACAAGGCTATGATAGAAGGCATACTTAGGATGGCAGAGAGGGAAGATACTGTTGATGGGGACCTTAATATGACAGATGTTAACTGGAGCACCTTTGTTGCAGCCACATCCAAAAAGCAGGGCCATTCTTGATGCCCTACAGGTGGCATGCCTCAGACAGCTAGTTTTGGGACCTACTCATGAGGAAGCAATCTTAGACCTTGTATTCTCAAATGGGGACAGTGAGAGGATCTCAGATCTAGATGTGGGTAGCCATTTGGGAACAAGTGACCACCAAACAGTGGGGTTCATGATAAACTCATCTACAGAGTCAAGCCATACAAAAGTGAGGGTTCTGGACTCCAGGAGGGCTGACTTTGGCAAGATGGGACAGTGCCTTAGAAAAGCACTAGCAAACAGGCAAAAATGAGGGGAGGAGCAACAATGGGTAACTATCAAAACTGCCATCACGGAGGCAACAAGCCTTTGTGTGAAGCAAATAAACAAATCAAAATGAAAGAAAAAGCCACTATGGTTCTCAAAAGAAGTGGCGGTGAAGGTTAGGGAGAAAGAGATAGCATTTAGGAAGTATAAGGAAACTCAGAAGGAGCAGGCCAGAGAACTATAAAAGTTAAGGCAGAAGGAAGCAGGGAGGGTAGTTAGAATAGCAAAGGCACAAACTGAGGAAAAGATAGCCAACTCGGTTAAGAAGGGGGATAAAACCTTTTATAGGTATATCAGGGAGCGTAGAAAGACAAAGGAGGGATAGTGAGGCTGAATAGAATGGATAGTGGGTGGGCAGAGAGTGACAGTGAAAAAGCAGGAATACTGAATGAATACATCTGTTCAGTATTCACAAAAGAAGAAGTGGGGGAGGTGCCTAATCCAATTAACAGAAGCACTCTGGAGAGGGGGTCGATCCCAGTCCTTTCACAGAAGAAAGGGTTCTGAAAGAACTCCTAAAACTGAAGGTGGACAAAGCAATGGGGCCAGATGGAATCCACCCCAGAAGTCTAAAACAACTAAGCAGAGAACTAGTGACACCACTGACTACCCTTTATAACAAATCATGGGAGGATGGTGTGGTACCTGAGGAATGGAAGAAGGCTGATGTGATTCCCTTCACAAAAGTGGGAGCAAGACAGAGGCAGGAAACTACAGACCTGTCAATTTGATTTCTGTGGTAGGAAAGTGATGGAATCACTTCTGAAGGAAAGAATTATTGAGTACCTAGAGGCCAGTGGGATACAGGACCCAAGGCAGCATGGGTTCACAGTGGGAAGGTCATGTCAGACGAATCTAATTGATTTCTCTGACTGGGTGACCAAAGTAGTAGACCAGGTAGGAGCTGTGGACATGGTCTACCTAGACTTTAGCAAGGCATTTGACACAGTCCCACACAAAAGATTAGTCAAATTAATCAGCCTTGGAGTGGGTCCCAGGGTGGTAGCCTGGGCAAAACATTGGCTGAACAACAGGACACAGAAGGTAATTGTAAATAGAGTCCACTCTGAAGAAAGAGGGGTTATTAGTTGGGTACCGCAGGGTTCAGTACTGGGTCCAGTCCTTTTTAATATCTTTATGAGTGACATTGCAGAGGGACTGGAAAGAAAAGTATGCCTCTTTGCAGATGACACAAAGATCTGCAACAGGGTTGATACACTAGGAGGCGTGAAAAGGATGAGAAAGGACTTGGCAAGGTTGGAGGAATGGTCAGAACTATGGCAGCTTGGATTCAATGCAAAGAAGTGCAAAGTAATGCACCTGGGAAACAAAAACCCAGGGGAAGATTACACAATGGGGGGAGGTAGTAACAACAACAAAAATGGAAAGGGACCTGGGGGTAATCATATCAGATGACCTTAAGGTTGGCAAGCAATGTGAGAAGGTGACAGGGAGGGCTGGGGGGATACTGGGATGTATAGGGACAGGCATCACCAGCAGAAAACAGGAAGTCATTAACCCCCTGTACAGACAGGTGGTGAGACCCCATCTGGAGTACTGCATCCAGTTCTGGAGACCCATCTCCGCAAGGACATAGACAGGATGGAGGCAGTTCAGAGAAGGGCAACTAAAATGGTGCAGGGTCTGCAAGAGAAGCCATATGAGGAGAGGCTAAAGGAGCTTAATATGTATACCCTTGAGGAAAGGAGGGAGAGGGGGGACATGATAGAAATGTTTAAGTACCTCAGTGGAATCAACAGAGTCCAAGAGAGCAGCATCTTTCAGAAAAAGAGATGTGCAAGAACAAGGGGACACAATTTGAAGGTAGAGGGGGAATGGCTCAGGGGCAATGTGAGGAAGTATTTTTTCACAGAGAGGGTGGTAGACGCATGGAACAGCCTTCCTGAGGAGGTCGGGAGTCAAAACTGTGGTAGAATTCAAAGAATGCATGGGACAGACATAAGGCAATTTTTGTGAGGGGTAGAAAGAAATAGGCTGTTGGTTAAATATCTGCAGCTTATCCTCTAGGTAGGAAAATGGGCAGACTAGGTGGGTCAAGCGGTCCTCATCTGCCATCAAAGTCTATGTTATCCCACTTCTTATGGAATTTATGGATTTGGTTTCAGCCAGAGTATGGCAGTCTCACGAAGATAGCCAACTTCCCCAGAGTGGAGTGCTAGGTCAGGATAGAGGGGGTAGAGGTTGTCTCCATTTCATCAACACGGCACATTTGGCTTCTAGCAGGGCAGTCATTACCCAGCCTTTGAGCAGTGCTGGCATGGTGTCAAGTGGGGAGGAGTCTCCCAGAAGTAACAGAGGTGTGGTAGGCCAATGGCCACCCCACCACTCTGCAACAGTCATCAAGGACCATCCTCCAGAAGAATGTCAGTGCTGGGCATAGCTACAGTGTATGTAGTAAATGCGCAGGACTTTGTTGGCATCTCCAACATTATGCATTACCTAATAGCCCCATAGACTGAAGTAAAGCTGGAGTCCTTTACCATCGTCATCAGGACCTACAGCTGAATCAGTTGGCTTCTTGCGTCTCTGTATGTTGTATGGGCGGCCTTGATACACTTTTTGGTGTGGCTGGCTGGGAGTCCTGCAGAGTCTGGTAGACTTCCCAGCTAATCCCCATTGTTTGGCAGGTTTGTGGAGCATGCTCAGCCATTCCATTTGGCATCCTGCTCCTGGCGAGTCTGGAGGGAGCGGATTGCACTACGAATCTGGAGATATCACCAGAAATCATGGGAGGGGAGACTATACCACACCTGTAGCTGTTCATAGGACATTAAAACCCTTGAATTGCGAATGTAAAGATCCCTGATCAAGCTGACACCTTTGTTGGCCCACGTTGGCCACAGTAATGCGCCGGTTATTCCAAAGGTTGGTAAACTCGAAAGGGGGTTCCATGCTGGCTTAGGCATGTAGGTTAGTGCCATGGCCATCCGCACGCTTTGACAGCTTCTATCATAATAGGGTAGTGTTGCAGAGTGAAAGGGTTGCCAAGGAGAATAACGACTCAGGATGCCCTCCGTGCCAGCGCGGTTTCTTGTCCAACCCACATGGGGGTGGGGATGAGGTGGGGAAAACCATTTTGTTGCTTGTGCTACCATATAAGCCAGCTGGTATCCTTGGAACCACGGTAGCCTCAGGCCCCCTCTGGTCCAGTGAGCTCATAGCTTGGCCCTGCTCCACCGAGCAGTCTTCGCTTCCCACAACAAAAGAGACATTAGTTTGTCCAGGGACTGTAATAGTTTGGGGCAGAGGCAGATAGGAAGGTTGTAGAAAAGATAGGAAACCCTGGGAAGGAAGAACATCCACACTGCCTCTACTCTGTCCTTGAGAGACAAATTCAATTTTTGCCAGCAACCAATTTCCACCATTATAGTGGTGAGTAGTGGGGTGAAGTGGGCTCCCTCCAACTTTCTCCACCTAGTAGGGATGGTTACCCATAAATAAGAAAAGCCTTGGGAGGCCCACACTATATCTATCCCCAGGAGACAATCTTGAGAGCAGACCAGGTTCAGGGGAGAAAGAATAGTCTTTTTCTGATTTACCTGGAGCCCTGAGAGCCTTGCAAAGTTTTGGAGTATTCCTAGCATCTTGGACAGTGACTGCTCTTAGTTGGTTATGGTCAAGAGAAGGTTATCTGCATATGAATTAACCAGGTATTCTTGTTTCCCCACCTGGATTCCCAATATATCCTGAGAGGCTAAGAGTTTCCTCACTAACGGGTCCAAGGGGATGGAGAAAAGCAGGGGAAGAGGGGGCAGCCCTGCCGGGTGCCACTCTGAAGGGAAAACTGAGATGACACATTTCTATTAGCTAATATCGTGGCAGAGGGCAAACTGTAGAAGACAGATACCCACCACCAAAAATAAGGGCCAAATCCATAGAGGTCCAAGATAGGGCTGTGCATGGTCCAAATAGTATTTCCCGAATACCATGAATAGTAGGCTTGCCGAATATTCGGATGGACATTCCGAATAGTTCACTATTCGGCTACTATTCGGGACGTACAATTCGGTGGGTGAGATTTCAAAATCTCACAGAGCTTCGCTGGCTAATCAGAAGCTGTTTTTGGAGCTCAGAGCCAGGAACACCATGTGATCTCCTCACTCTGAGTGTGTAGATGAGAGGAGACAGTTGTTTCTCAGAGAGCTAGCTCTGTTTAGTTTACCACTTGTAACTTTTATAACTGTTTAAAAGATGTCATGTGTGTGATCCAGTTTTTATATCGGATCACTTTGTGACTGCATCTGACTGCAGTTTTGTTTTTCATCCTTGAAACTGGGCTCAGTTTCAAGGAAAAGGAGAGTCTGTGCGTGAGTGAATCTGTGTGTATGCTGCTGCATGCTGACTCCCCTCCCCCACTGCTTACAGTTTCACAGCTCAGCTGAAGCAGTGTGGTTTAATTTTTTGCTTAAGAACCAATTAGTTCTTATCAGGATTTTTTTTTTGTCAACAAAGTCCAGTTTGGCTTTTGCATGTAGTGGGTAACTGTTACTGGGCTCAGTAACAGTGAGTGGCTCAATCTTTTGCTGACTGCCCCATCCCCACTGCTGTGCTTGCTTAGCTTTTTGTTCCAAATTCACACACACCACCTGTGGTATTTTCTATTTCTTTTGTGAAGCAAATTGGTATTTTGCTGTAATCAGGTTCTGGGCTTGGTTCCCTGCATAAGTGAGGTGTGATTGTCTTCAGACTCCTTCTTATCCACGTTGCAGCTTATCATGACGATACATCATCCGTAGTGTGCACTGTATTGTTGTTCTTGTAATTCTAGTCCTGCAAGTGCATGCAACAGTTGTCTGCACTATTTTTGTGATATATAAAGCAGCCTATTTTTTCCCACTGGGTCAAGCTTGGCCCATTGAATTGCTGCTGACTGTAGTCTGGTTCTTGGCTCAGTTTCCTGCACAACTGAGTAAGGAGGGCGTTGCAGGTGACTCCTCCCTCCACAGCTCACTGCACCTGAGTGGCCTCCTGTGCAAGTGAGTTTTTTCTTTTTTGTGTGTCTTCGCCCCCTGTGTGTGCACTACTGTGAGCGTGTACATGTAAATTTTCTGTGAACTGCTTTAGTATTTCTGTGTGTGTCAGGCGTGACTCACTGGGTTTTGTGTGTTGTAAGTTGTTTGGCGCACCTTCAAAGCTTGAATTACTGTACCGTATGACTGCACAACTGACACCGTACAAGTAAGAAGTTGTTTGCTGACTGTCGCTTTCTAGTATCAGCTTGACTTTAGCTGCTACATGCATGGTGTTGCTACTGTTGTTTTCTGCAGAAGCACCAACATAAACAAAGACACTAATCACAAATAATATACACAGTAAGTTACGGACCATGTCTCATCAATCCCATAAATGTGCATGGTCCATCCCAAGCAAGTCATCTTCACCACCAGTCATAAGTGGTGAGGAACAGGGTGAGAGAAGGTCTGTTCATATTAGCTGCTCTAAAATAGTTTTCTCCCTGATAAGCCTTCAGGTTCTGGTGTCAGTAAGATTGGGGTAGTACTAGTACTACTATCACTTCAACTTCTACCACTACTATTACTAGTACTGCATTTGCAGCACCATCATTTATAAAGTAGGAGGGCTTTACAGCTGACATCTCCAGTTATACAAGAACAAGAACCCACCCCACTACCAGTGGTAGTACTATTCACACAAATGCCCCATAGAGGCAGCATCGCCTATCAGTGTGCTCCTCCCCACCACCACCAGTGCCGTGATTTCAACAACCAGAGCAAATCCTTTTGTACTGTTGACACCACCACCGCCATAACAGTGTGCACTGCTATTTGTGCTCCTTGCACAGCCACTGTCACTACAACCTTTGCTTCCATTAGTAGTCCTGGAGTGTTCTGCTGTCACCATGACTAATGCTGCCAGTATTACAACTAGCTGTAATATGGTGACAACTTCACTGTAACTCCTGATTGTAATTCTGGCACCAGGACTACTGTCGACAGTGCTACTACCTTGCCAACTGTGCCCATGACCATAGGTACTGTGACTAGTACTGACCATGAGACTGTTACAACGACTGCACCAATTGTGATGCCAAATGTACTGTTGCTCAGCCTCAAGGTTTCTCTCACTACATTTCCTTTTGCTGATGTGGAGGATTCCAAAGAAGAGCATTCATCTGGTTTGAATATTTACCAGAGCCTCAAGACTTGCTAAGTACATCATCTGACAGTGATACCCACCTAAGCAAATTAGGCGATGAGGCCGAATATGTGGCATATCTGTGTGAGAGGCGTGAATGTGCAGCTGCCAAAAAATGCAGTACTTCTTGTCATGACAAGCAGGCTGGTCAGGGTCACCTTCCTCCTCCTCCTCCTAAAAAAAAAAAAAAACAGTCCACCCTGTCCTTTGAAAGTGTTGTATCAAGTTCAACTCCATCTGATACACAAAATAGTTTTACAGCTACATCTGTTGTGGAGAAAAGGGTAGAACAACTGCATCCACTGCACCCAGGTCTGATAAGGGAAAGGCAAAACATGCCCATGGTCTCCCTATTGGGGCCTGCACTTCCACTGTCAGTGCAGGAAAAGTGGTGTGGCTGTACTTTAGTGTTGTAAAGATGGTCCAACAAAGGTAGTATGCTGTGTGTGTGACTGTACTATAAGTCATGGTAAAAACCTTTCAAATCTCACAACAACATCAATGATGAACCATCTCCGAATGAAACATCCCAGTGCACTTCAACGATCCACAGCTGTTCCTCCCTCTCCACAAATTGTGCCTGTCAGACTCTCTTCTGGTACTGGTCCAGCAGATGCACAAAGTATTGTTAGTGATTCTATTACTGAGACAGACAGTGTGTTCTCAACTCTCCCTACACCACTTATAGCACATCCCCGTACAGCAACATCACCCATTCTGCCTTCTTCTGCTCAATCATCTATTATTGTAACAGCCTCCACCATGGGTTCAAAGTCAAAATCAATGCAATGTGGTACCGCTTTGACTACACCCATCATGTAAGTCTTCCATGCCCGCACCAAATACCAGGCGTCACACCCTACAGCACAGCAGATCACCAGTTTAATTGGTGAGATGATGGCCTTGGATCTGCAGCCATTTTCCATTGTGGAAAACACTGGTTTCCGTAGGCTGCTGCAGCATTTGCACCCTAGGTATAATATACCATCACTGACCACATTTTTACGTACTGTAGTACCCAACATTTATCATGATTTGAGAAAAGAAGTTGCAAGACTACTAGCACACGCTGTTGGTGGTGTTTTCCACTGCACAACTGACATATGGACCAGCATGAATTCAAATCATGCATATATGTCACTGACAGCACACTGGTGTGTTGCAGATGTGGTAGTCACTGGTGATGATGGTGGTACTGCTGCTGGTTCTGTATCTACCCCTCTCCTGCAGGTCTGCTTTGCTGAATGTCAGTGTTATGGAAAAGGATCACCGCCTATAAACATACTGTCATTCCTGCAAGAGATGTTGCATGGATTGATGTGGCAACAATTTGCAGGTAGGGTCTGTGGTCACAGACAATGCCACAAATCGATAAAAGCACTTAGAGATGACAATTTTGATGGGATACGGCTGCTTGCTCATACAATAAATTTGGTGGTGACAAAGGCTTTGGCAAACACAGTGGAGGTAGATCACACAGTCAGAGTAGCCAGAAGCATATGCAGCCACTTTCATCACTCTGTGAAAGCCACTAACCGTCTGCATCAGCTACAAGAGCATCTTCCAATGCCGCAGCATCATCTCATCCAGGATGTACAGACCCGGTGGAATTCCACCTACTACATGCTGCAAAGGCTTCTGGAGCAAAAGTTTGCCCTTCATGAGATGAGCATGGAAACTGATGTGAGGGAGTCCTCAGACATCAGGACCAGGCTTTCATTGGGGGCTTGGCAAAGGTTTTAGCCCCATTTGAAAGGAGCACTAGTGACCTTAGCTCTGATTCTGCACTGCTAAGTCAGGTAATTCCTGCTGTACAGATCCTGAAACAAGCCATGAGGAGATTAAGTGAAAATGCTGAGAAAGATCCAAACCAGACACCAGGAACAGTGATATCCCTTGTGGAAAACTTCACCACAGAACTAGAAGTTAGATTTTCTGATCTCTGTTCCAATAAAAAGCATATATTTGCCACTATGTTGGATCCATGTTTCAAGTGTGAGGTACTACACCTTATAATGCCCACTCACAGGGTTACAGACATTCAGAAGCAGATGTGCTCAGAACTTAGTTTCTGCATCCTTGGGTCAATGAAACCACAGGTAACCCTATTGATGAGCCAGTCTCAGAATCACAAACTGAAAGCAGTATGGAAAACCTTGAGAAGGAGGGTGACTGTTGGGCTGAACTCAGCTCATCACTAAAGGCTGAGCAGCGGAAGAGAACAGAACAGCAGCCACAGTCGGCACCCAATCTGCTGAACAGTTATTTCAATTAGCCTCTGGAGTCATTCTCCATAAATCCAGTGAAGTACTGGATCAAAAGGATGAAAGCATCTCCGCACTTGACACAGTTGGCCCTTAAATAAATCTGTTGCCCCCCCCCCCCCCACCAGCGTACTGTCTTAACGAATGTTCAGCACTGCTGGGGATGTGGTGAACCTCTCCGATCCTCACTTGACCCAGCACATGTGGAACAATTTGTGTTTATAAAATAAATCTACCTCACCTTGGGTACACATATGGCCACTAACAATTGCATTAAATAACTGTCTTGTACTGGATACAACGTTTGTGTGCTGTAGTATTGACCCATACTCAAGCCATTCTGTGTTAACCATCATTGTTTTATTAGAAATAAGCACATGTTAACATTCATATTCAAAGTCATACTAACACAAATCTGTGACCAGCACCTTTTCTTTATTACTTCCACTGTCATGATGTATTCTTTTGAACGAGCATGCCCTGCAGTTCCAGTGCCTAAAACTGCCACCCACCTATTGATTGCTGTTCCCAATACAAAATCCTCAACTGGTGTTGCTACATCTCTCATCCCTGTGTTGCTCATGCCCATGTTCCATTGATCCTTTAACAGTTTTCCAGGTGCCAGTCACCAGTGTGGCATCACCAGTCTCAGGTATTTCATGTGCATAAATATGGCAGCTAATAGTGTGTCATCTCCAGTCTCAGTGTTTCCATGCCTGAAACATGGCAGTTACAAGTGTGACATCACCAGTCTCAAGTATTTCAAGTACATAAAATACGGCAGTTAACAGTGTGGCATCTCCAGTCTCAAGTATTTCACATGACTGAAATATCACGGTTACGAGTATGGTATCACTTGTCTCAAGTATTTCACATGACTGAAATATTCCAGTTACCAGTATAGCATCACATGTCTTAAGTATTTCACATGATTGAAATGTTCTGGTTACCTGTATGGCATCACCATTCTCAAGTATTTCACATGCCTGAAATATTCCAGTTACCAGAATGGCATCTACAGTCTCCAGTATTTCACATGACTGAAATATTCCAGTTACCAGTATAGCATCTCCAGTCTCCAGTATTTCACATGACTGAAATATTCTAGTTACCAATATGGCATCACCCATCTCAAGTATTTCCCATGACTGAAATATTCCGGTTACCAGTGTGGCATCACCAGTCCCAAGTATTTCACATGCCTGAAATATTCCAGATACCAGTGTGGCATCACCAGTCTCAATTATTTTCCATGCCTACAAAATTATTGCAAAGTGCTTCAGTATGCTGCAAGGAGGAGTGTAATTCAATGGCAGTTAATCTCTAGTCATCCAATATTTTGTGACAGCAATTTCTGCAAAGTACTGAATTGCATCGTTTTGCTTCACTGTATACTATTGATACATAATACAATTCCAGAGAAGGTGGTGAGATAGACTACATGGATGATGACAGACAGGTGTCTCTTTATTAGATGGTCTCAAATATTTTTCTTCCCAAGTAAGCCTTTTAGTTCATGTAGCATTGGGAATAGTACTACTACTACTAATACCATCGGCAGAACTACAGTATTACTACTACTGGTGTCACCACCTGTTTCATCTATACATTCACTGTCACATCCTTTTGTGCAGTAGTAGGAGGGCACTAGTGCATGCATGCTTTGTGCAGGAAGCAGCAGACACCACCACCAGTGTTCCCAGTGCTATCACTATGGCTGCTACATCTACAGTCAGTGTCCTTCCCACCACCACCGGTGCCATTCATGCAGCAGCTACCCTTTCAGCTGTCACCACTATGGCAGCCACTGCTACCACTATTCTTATGCCCATGGCCAAAGCACCATCTACCCCATGTCTGTGGATTTATGTGATAACCACGGAAAGCGCAATCATGCATTGGTGGCAGGGCAAGTATATGCAAAATCTATTTCAGTGATGTACACCCCAATGCACAGGAAAACAGTGCCAGGGACTTAAATTTTGATTGTTTATGCAGTGGGCTGTGCCCTTGCAATGCTCACACCCCTCTACTAAAGAATCTTAACTCCAGGGGTGCAAAATCTTGAAAAAAAAATTGGGGTCCGGGCACACAAAAATGTAGGCATGCCGGACCTGAACCTGGAACCCTTGCACCTTTGGGCACAAAACCACCAACCACATTATAGGGGCCAGCTTGCGCCCACACCAACCACACCAGACCAACCTTCCCTCCATTCCATCACGCTGGACCCGGTCCCCCCACACACGTACACATATAGTGATGTCCTGTCGCTATATGTACCCACCTCCCCCATCCGGTCACTCTTCCTCAGCAGTAGCCCCTTCGACGTGCACCAGGATTGAGTTGCCATTATTGCAAGCACTTAATCGCTGATGCCCATGTCATGGACTACCGTGTCTGTGACCATGAACACCCTCCAATGCTGACCCAATGCAATGCTTGATATTGTTTTCGGAGTGCTGTATGTGTGGTGTGGTGGATCCGGTGTGCCTGTGTTGGTGGTTGAAGTCTCATTGAGGTGTATAGGTTACACCAGGTTTAATGGGTGATTAATGGTGTTGTTAAAGTGCTTTTTTAAAGTATCCTTAAAAAACAACTTTTCTGGCTGAATACGGAATACCTGGGACCCGAATACCAAATATTCGGCCGAATATTCAGGAAAAGGTATTCGCACAGCCCTAATCCAAGACCCTATGAAGGTAGCTCCACTCCACAGAGTTAAAGCCTTAGAAAATCTATGGTCAAGGCAGCCATTGGCTGGAGGGAGTATAGGGCAAGCCATTTTGGGTTGAGTACCAGCCTTAGGTTGTCCATTCCAGACTTCCCCTTAGAGAAACCCACTTGTGTGGGATGGATCAAGGAAAGTACTATGTGCACCCACCTATTGGCTAGTATTTGAGCTACTCTCTTGGTATCTACAGATAACAATGATATGGGATGAAAGTTGGTGCAGTCAAGCGGATCTGAGGATTTCTTTGGAAGCAAGATGACCATAGCTTCCTTCATGGTTAGGGGGAGGGAGCACTTACTGTGGGCTTCCTGTAGTGTTTGGAGGAGAGGTGGCATGAGGGTATCCTGCAGTAGTTGGTATAGCTCTACTGTCATCCCATCTGGCCCTGGCGCCTTGCCTTTAGCCATCTGTGATAACGCAATGTGGAGCTCCACCAGTGTTATGGGTCTCCAGACATTGAACTAGCTCTGGAGAGAGTTTGGGGAGGAGGATGGAGTCATAAAGCTGTCTAACACCCTGGTCAGGCTCGGACCATCCATGGGAATCTTGTACTGGTATGGGGTCTGGTAGTGCTGCCACATAATTTCATTGATACCCTTAGGGTCAGAGACCACCTTCCCACTGGGGCTTGCAGGGCATGAATCCTGGATTCAGCTTGCTGCTTCTTTAGGTGATAGGCAAGTGATTTGCCACTTTTGTCACCCCTTCCCAGAATTTATGTTTAGACCTGAGGAGCTGCCATTCAGCTTGCATTGTAGCAGGGTGTTAATTTTGTATGTAAGCCCTAATATGTAGCTTAGAAGGGTGTTGTTTACGAGAGGGAAGGGGAGGAGGTCTTAAACCTCGTCTCCAGCACGGTTAATTCAGATTGCAATACAGCAATCACCTCCCTGCATGCTTTGTTCTTAGCTGCTATATAGGAGATGATTTGTCCCCATAGTACCACCTTAAATGCTTCCCAGACTATGCCTGCTGCCACTTCACCCCCCCAAATGACTTGGAAATATGCCTTTGCCTCATTAATCATAATGGAGCAGAATTCTTGGTCCTGAAGGAGTAGAGGGTTGCATCTCCACCTTGGGGAGGATGTGCAGAGCCAAGGGGGGAGAAAGCAGCAGGCAACTGGTGCATGGTCTAAGATCAGTATGTTACCTGTGCTGGTGTTATCAATGCCTTGTGCAGCCTCATGATTCACCAGCCAATAATCAATGCTGGCTATGGGTATTGTGCACAGGGAGAAGAACATGTAGTCCCTTCCAGTGGAGTTATCCCTTCTCCAGGAATCTGTTAGCCCCCATTCTTCTGTGAGCTCCTGCAGAGCTGCTCTGGCCTTGTGGTGGGTTTGAGGGGTACGGAGGGACTTGTCAAGGAATATGTCATTTACTAGGTTAAAGTCTCCCCAGTTAGGATCAGAATACTCTAGTATCCTTCACTAAGAGAAACCAGTGCTTGGCTGATTTCTGCTAGGAAGTCAGTCGAGTCTGAGTTGGGTACATATACATTCACAACTATAACTCTCCCTCCTGGATATGTGAACCAAACTGCTATCCATCGGCCCTGTACATCCATCTTGAAAGCCTCATCAACCCATTGACAAGCTTTATGAAGTAAAATGACAACCTGTTTCGATTTTGAAGATGTGGAGCTAGCCAGAACCTTACCCACCCACAGTGTTCTGAGCCATTGTACCATCTTGGCGGTGAGGTGTGTTTCCTGGAGGAGGGCAATATCAGTATTCACTGACCGGAGATGTTGTAACATTTTAGTTCTCTTTACTGGGTGGTTTAACCCCTCAATATTCCAAGAAATACACCTCCACCCTCGCCTAGCGTCAGCCTGGCATGACCTCCTGTTACAAGTTACTAATTCCACTTACCTATAGGCTACCAAACTTTGGTAGGGCCCACAGCTACCTGTCACCAACCAGACCGTTAGGGTGTGCTGTTCTGTGCTAGGGAAGAAGCCAAGGATGGCCAAGCAAGTGCTGTTCCTGGAGATGCTGTCTTCCAAGGGATGGGTACAGAGATGTCCTATAGGATTGATAAATGATGAAGAACTAATGGTGAAAACAACCAAAACAATCTGTAATAAAGCTTATTATCCCCTAGGTAATATTTCAGAAGTCCCAGGAATTCTTGCCTGTGGTGGGTGTGATAGCAATAGATTAATCCAAATAAGCAACTACCTACTCTGTCAGAGTGAAACAAATCTGTCACAGTGGTAAATGTAAACACACTGAGGGTGCGGAGTTGTGCGCATACAAGAGTCTCAGCACAGGCTAAGACACCCAGCTATGCTGGCTCACTCACCAGTCAAGGTGTTGGTGGTTCGAAGGTGGATGATGACCACTCATCCCAGCCTGGATGTTTCACCACTAATAGGTGATCCAGGGAAAAGAGAAGGGGGAAAAAAGGGGGGGGGGATCCCAAACTGCTCAGGATAAATGGGAAGAAGGATATAGGGGCAGGAGGGGAGGCCCACCTCACACCAGCTTAACCTGAACAAAGTTAAATGAACACAATCACATAACACTTTAAACTAATTTTAATATAACATTAAACATGAAACTAAGCACAAACATCCCAACCATTTCCCCAGTGAACAACTGAATGTGTACCTGCTTGGCCTTTTGCGCGGGAGACATTCTTTAAAACAGAAAACAAAAGGCTGTGGCTTATGGCTGACCAGAGCCATATATGGGGCCCAGAGGCCTCTCTGGTCTCCTCCCAGCCGCATGATGGGGAGGGAAAGGACATGGTAGAGCTAAGGTGTGGGGTGGAGGTGACGTTCACTCAGTGGTGTTTCTGGCCTAACGACAGCATGTTTGGCACTGGGAAATGTCATCGGCTACGTGAGGTCTCTCTCATGAAAGGTTACCAGGGCAAGATCTATCCCCTGTCTATGCTGTGCAGCATTGCCTTAATCGGGGGGGGGGCGTCTTGGGGTGCCATAAATGGCTTAGTGTGCTAAGGGCCCAGAGCTGCATCTCGACCTACATAGGTGAGGAGAAGGGGCCAGTTCCAGCTAAGGGGGGAATCCATAGCAATCATTAGCTCCTGGTTCACATGTCCCCCTCGCTAGATGCTCATCAGAAAGGTTTAATCCCTGTAGCCCAAGGCAGACTCATTTAGAAACACATATAGTTCTATAATAGTTCCAATACTTAGCCTTGGTAAAGTAAAAGAAAGTTTGTGATACTAAAGAGGGTTTTTCTTCCAGTCATCCATTCCGCTTCGGCGCTGCAGAGCCACTGCAGTTGGTCTCCCTTCTTCGCGGTGGTGAGCCAGTCGCAATTGCCTCTGCAAAAGATTTCAGGCCTGGCTTCACTACTGGTTGCTGTTTCTACTGGTTTTCTACTGGATGTAATGGATCCAAATCAAGTTCAGCTGCCTAGCCCAGTGGGGTGGCAGTGTCCATCATTTCAGCTATTGGATCCCCAGATTCGGCTTGCCTCTCATCGCTGGATGAGTCTTCCCTTGGGAGCTTAGCAGGAGGTGAGGTGGGAAATTGAGGAGACCTTTGGCGGTGATAACTTCGTGATCTCAGCCATGGGTGGACTGCATGCTGAGCTTTCACTGTCTCATCACTGATTTGGACTTGCTTTGGCCCAAGGTCAGGAGATCTGCTGATGGTAGACAAATGAGCAGGAGCATTCTGTTTACCCTGCAGTTGTGCCTTGGGATGGGACTGGTCTGACCAGTAGCGGTCCTTGTGGAATTGCCTTGTTTTGCCTCTGTTCCCCTGTTCAGCCCCTGGTCACCTGGAGCCCAGAATGTCTAGGAGATGTAGTTCCTTTAGGACTGCTGGCCAGTACTTGTCCAACCAGACCTCGGCCTCCTGCCAGGAGTCAGACAATATTTCTTTGCCATCCTTGAAAATCAGCAGGGACATGAGTCCTTTGAACCGATATTTAAATCTGCCATCTCAGAGAATCTTTTTGAGAGGAATGAAAGCCTTGTATCAGCCCGCAGCTTTGTGGGAGAAGTCCCTGTAAAATGAAATGCAGGCCCCTCTCCATGTAATGCCCCTGAGGTCTCTAGTTGCCAATAAGACCTGTTCCTTCACAGTGTATCTTAAAAATAAGAGTTGATAGGCTCAGGTGGAATTAGCTGGTACTGTCCTGCCATGAACCCTGTGTGCATGCTCCACCTTGACTGGGCCCTCCAACGATCTCCCAACAGTCGAGGAATGAGATCATTAAGAAGCCTTCCATGCTTTGGCCCTCCATGCCCTCGGGGATGCCAAGGATGAAAAAATTGCTCACCTGTGGTAATCTTTGTTTCTTTTTTTTGTCAACTCTTTTACCTCGATTCATGGCCCCGAGGTCCTCTCGCAGGAATCCAATCCTTGTCCTGCCCGCCTGAGGATCCGAACTGAGCCTCCTCTCTCCTTCCTCACCGATGCCAGCACCCCTGGCTAACCCTATCCAAGGTGGGTCACCCCCCCCTCCAACTTGGGAGCTCTTAGTAAGGCAGACTCTGGCATCGGACAAGGAGTGACCAGGGAAATTGAAGGCCAGTCGAGGAAACCTGGCGTAGGGCATGGGGGATTGGTGCCATTGCCTGATCCTCGGTGCCAGGTTTTTCCATTGTTCTGGTTGCCCCCCCAATGTGAGACATGCAATGCCACCCAGTCCGTGATGTAGGTGCTCCCACTCACGTCCGGAGACAGCTGCCCAACGTCGTCCCTTTTTACTGTGCGAGCCCGAGTGTATAGCAATGCCGCTGGTCTCCAACGGGGGCCACTGTTGCACTGGGCTACCCCTGGATCCCTCCCCAAGACAGGAGAGCAGTCCATCAGACACTCGATCCTCTCTCTCCTTGCTGATCCCTGGCAATCCGAGCTCATTCCTGAACCCAGGTTGCGCTGATGGCTGGTGGAGTCCAGCGCCTCAGCCCTCAGTGCCACTGGGCTGGCTATAATCTTGTTTCTTCCAACAGGATCCACTAATATTATGATTTCTTGTAGTGCTCCTTTCAGACAGCACTGCCTTGGAGCCAAATGGAATGTTATGCTAATGATGGAATCTTTAGCTCATGCATTCAGTTCAAAAGCTGCCCAGTTCAACTGCCTATATTCTAACTCTCAGATTTCTTTGGAGCCTGCAAACAGACCCTATTAATAGCCAATTAGAATTAATATAAAAAATGGCCCCAACTGGGGCAACCAACAATCAGTAAATAGCAGGAAGAAAAAAAAACCCTTTTAATTTCAGATTCACCTGAGAAGGGTAAAAAAACCTACATGGCTATCAAAGCATTCAAAATAAAGAGGATGCCAACAGGTGACAAACCCTTCCACTGATTAATAGTCAGTGTTAAAGAGGCCTTTTAGGTTCTAGCAGGGGAGGTAAGAGTGGGAAAGTAATATTAGTGGATCCCATTGGAAGAAACAAGATTACTACAGGTGAGCAATTTTTTCTTCTAACCCCAGGAATCCACTAATATTATTACTTCTTGCAGACTACAGAGCAGTACCTTTGGAGGTGGGCATAGAACCTACCTAGGAAAAAGACTCTGCAGGACTGCTGTGCCTAACCTAGCATGACTTCTGGACTGGGTGCCTAGGCTACAATGCTTTGTAAAGGTGTGAACTGACCTCCAAGTAGCTGCTTTACAGATCTCCAGCAGGGGAACCTCCCTGGCAGTTGCAATGGTGGCAGCTGTACCCCTTGTGGAATGAGCTCTGAGCCTGGGTGGGTTTCCTTGCCTACTTTTTGTAGTAGCAAATTGGATACACTGAACTATCCATTGAGAGACAGTTCTTTTAGTGGCAGGTTTCCCTTTACCTACCTCTCCATAGGTGAGGAAAAGCTATTGTTTATCCTGTCTATGGTCTCTGGTGTGAGTCATGTGATAATTCAAAGCCCTTTTTACATCCAGACTGTGGAGCCTACATTCCCCTGAGCTAGAATCTTCAGTGAAAAAGACTGGCAAAGTGATAAGACTGGTTCAGATGAAAGTCTGAGACCACTTTAGGAAGGAACGTCCTATTTGTTCTCAGCACTACCTTGTCCCTGTGAAAAGAGATATAATCCTTTTCAATACAAAGGGCCTGGAGCTCACGCTTCCTTCATGCAGAAGTGATGGCCACCAGGAAAACTGCTTTCCAAGTAACAAACTTGAGGCTTGCAGAGACCATGAGCTTGAAGGGGTGGGCGGGGGAGCATAAGCTGAGCAATGCAAATGTTTGTTTATTCGTTTTATTTTGTTTTTGTTAACCAGGTAAGTGCACTAGACAAGAGATTTTGCCTATTTTCAGACATGACCCGAGGGTTACACATCAGAAACAGCAGATACAAAGTATCCACAACAGAATATAAAACATCTAGTTGGAAGGAAAATACAGTAACACATGACAATTTTGAACACATGGCACATTCAGGAACAAGTAGAATATACATAGCATGTGGATAAACAGTAATCACAGTTACATAAACGTTTAGAGAATTTTGAAAACATTATAATTGACTGAAGAAATACATATACAGCAAACACTGGGGGTACATAAGTGCTGACAGGAAGTACCGCTCTCAAGGTGGAAGATCAGTGGTAGTAGTGCGAGCAGAGACCCGAGCTCATAAGGCGAGTTCTTAAACTTTTTGAAAGGCCCAGTGAGTAGCCGATTGTTTAACATAGAATGGAAGGGTGTTCTATATTCTGGTGTAGATACGGCAAATGCAAGTTCACCCTTCTTGGTGAGACATCTCAGCGCAACAAAGGAAGCATTTTCAGTAGATCTCAGCATGTAGAGCAAGTCAGGTTGTTTTAGCAGAGTTACAAGGACCTTGGAGTACTAGTCCAGGTTAATTTTTGACCAGACAACCAGCTGTGTACAGGCGATAGGAGGACAGGGTGAGCCAACTGAGAAGAATAGTGCTAACAGCGTATGTGTTAGTTTAGAAGCCGCAAGGATGAAGTGGCAGATACTATTATAACAAGTGCTCCATTTCTGGATTACTTGCTTGCTAGCATTAAGGTAGACTATAGAGCCATAGTTGAGGCAAGGTCAAAGAATTCCCTGAGTAATAGCCAGCCTGGCTGTCGAATTTAGGGAGGATTTTACCTTGTAAGCCAGGCCAAGTTTACTGTTCACTGCCTTACAAGTGGCTGCAACATGAAAATTAAAGTTCAGTGAGGGGTCAAGAGTCATCCCAAGGTATCTGAAGGATGTGACTGTATCCAGGGTTATGTCATCAGGTCCATGAAGGGAAAGTCCCATATGACAAGCTTTTAGCCTAGGGGAAGTCCCAAAGAGCATTGACACTGTTTTGCTAGTATTAAGTAGGAGCTTATTTTGTTTTAGCCAAGCCGAGAAGCAGTCAAAGTCAGATTGAAGGGAGGTGTGAATTGCCGAAATGTCATTAGCGGCAGAGTAGATAACCATATCGTCCGCATAGAAAAGCGACAAAGTCGATCCAGACAGGGGGGAGGATTATTTATAAAGAGACAGAAAAGAAGGGGACAAAGAATTGAACCTTGGGGAGCACCAACTGAGGTAGAGACAAAATCTAATGCGACATTCCCTATTTGAACAAATTGTTGCCTACCCAGAAGGTAACAGCCAAACCAGGCCCTGGTAGAATTTGAGAAGCTAAGAGAGGATAGTTTGGAGAGCAGAAGAGAGTGGTCAACCACATCAAAGGCCTTTGTGAGGTCAATAAAAATGGCCCCAGTGAGTTTTCCTTTGTCCATGTTAAGCAGCACATCATTAGTAAATTGTAATAGTGCCGTAGTTGTGCTGTGGCCGGACCTAAAGCCATGCTAGGCTGGGGATAATAGATTGTTTTATGCAGATATTTCTGTGATCTGAGAAGACACAGCCTTCTCTAGGATTTTATCCAAGACAGATAAGATGGCAATTGGTCAGTAATTACTCATCATTCTAAAGTCTCCTTTCTTATGCACTGGCACAACATGTGCAATTTTCCAGATGGATGGCACCGTCCTCGTCATAATAGATAAGTTGAGTATTCTTGCAACAGGGGCTGCAATGTCAGCAGCAATAACTTTAAGGAACTTAGGTAACAGTCCATCAGACCCAGGAGAGCCATGTTCAGGAATGGCTCTCATAAGCCTTAATACATCAATAGTTGAGACTGGTTTAATACTAAACTGGGTCGATAAAGATTCAGCAGGGTTTATGATGTCCTCAGAGGGTAAAACAGCATTAACCATGAAATCTGAGAGATCAGAGAAGTGAACATTAAGCGAAGTAGCAATCGTGCTTTGGTTATTGCAGTTAGAATCATTTATAGTCATTTCGGTCCCAAACTGGCACTGGTTCCCTGTGAGGGGGGTACAGGTGGGCCAACCCTTTGAAAAATCTCTTGAAGATGGGATTTTATGCCAAGGAGGCATCCTTCCTTGCTGAAATATGTGCTGATACTGAGACCAATTGCACTCTCACTGCTGAATGTTGCAGACCCTGGGAATACAGATGTGTTAAATAGTCCAGAAAGGTTGGCACCAGCTTGAGCTGGAACCATACCATTATCCACACACCACATGGAAAACCTTTCCCACTTTGAGGCATAGGTTTTCTTGGTGGAGGGTTTTCTCTATTCTCTAAGGACCTTCAGGACACCTTCAGAGAGTTTCAAACCTGCACAGTCTAAGTCCTCAAGAGCCATACCTTGAGTCTGAGGGTCCTGGGATTGGGGTACATGACCCTCCCTTGGAAGGAGGTCAGTAGATTCTGCCTCTGAGGAAGGAAGACCGGTTTGGCCACAGACATAGATAGCAGGAGGGAGTACCAAGGCTGTCTGGCCCAGTCTGGGGCAATCAAGATCACTGAGGTTGACTGTGATCTGAGCTTGATGAGCACCCTGGGTAGCAGTGAAAGGGGAGGAAAGCACAGAGATGCCTCCCTGTACAATTCAGTGCTAGGGCATCCATGGGTACTGTTCTCCTTGGCAGGAGCCGCAGCAGTACAGAAGTAGGTGGTGGTTCTGGTGGGATGCGAACAGGGCTATCTCTGGGATGCCCCACCTCCTGAACAGAATGCCACCATTTACCTGTTCAGTATCCATTCATGATGGGCCAGGTTTATTCTGCTCAAGGCATCTGCCAACTTGTTGTACTTGCCAGGCAGAAGAACTGCTTGTAAGGAGGCATTGAGAGAGTAAGCTTGACTCCAGATTCTTATTGCCTCTGTGCAGAGAAGAATGGACCTTGTCCCTCCCTGCTTGTTGATGTAGTCCATTGTTGTGGTACTGTCTGTTCTGACTTGTACCACCATTCCTTGGAGCAATGAGAGAAGGCCTGAAGGGCCAGATAAACTGCTCTCAGCTCTAGCAGGTTTATATGCTGGAGTGATTCTGCACTTTCCATGTGCCGGGTGGTGTGCCCTCCACCACTGTAGTGTCTGCAGTAACCCTTTGTTACTGGGATGGGTTTTGAAAGAGTCCTGCCTCTGGCCCCAGTGTTCCCTGAGGTGGAATTGAACATCTCTCATTTGAAACCCGGCACCCAGGACTGTGCCTGTTGCTGAGGCCTTGTGGCCTAACAATTGCAGAACCTGTCTTGCTGGCTTCGGCTTATTTAGGACAAACAAGCCTGGCAAGTGCAGAATGCTGTCTGCCCTCTCTTGAGGGAGGAAACCTCCTCCCACAGTGGTGTTCAGTTCCACACCTATGAACTATAATACCTGTACAGGGGTTAGGACTGACCTTTTGATGTTGTGGAGGAATCCCAAGGACTGCAACAGGTCCTGGGTTACCTGTAGGTGCTCTCTCACCTGGTGGTGTGGCTTTCCCATGATTAGCAACTCATCCAGGCAGGGAAAAACTGAAACACCTTGTCTTCTTAGGTGTGCACCACCACTGCCAGGCACTTGGTAAACACTCTTGGTGCTGAAGTGAGACCAAAGAGTAGTGTTGAGAACTGGTAGTGGCCTGAAGGGAGTCTGACCTTAGATATTTTCTATGTGACTCCCTTATAGGAATATGGAAGTCTACGTCCATTAGACCTAAGGAGGATAACCAATCTCTTTTCTGTAGTGTTAGCAGAAGCATGGCCAGTGTGACCATCTTGAACCTGGACTTTACCAGGTACTGTATTTCATCATTGTGTTAGCTACAATTACAAAATTTGGTTTTAGCCTGTGGTTTTAATCTGAGGGCTGCTAGTAAATGAAGGTGGCTTTAAATACAAACTTACAGAAATGGCACGTCAATCAGTCCAAAAGTGAGACCTTCTGTTGAGCTGCTGGTGACCTGGAGAAAGGGTGGCTGAGGTAAAGGTTCCGTAAGTATTTATTTCAGTATGCAAAGCCAGCTGGGTTTCATCTCTGGACCAGACTCTTTACAAGGAGGTAAATCAATCAGCCAAGCCACCCCAGGTGAATAGATAAAGAAATCAGCGGAAGCAGAATGAAGAGATGTACATGCAGCTGTACAAGTAGTGTGGTTAGTGTGGTTAGACTTGGTCACTTTGTTCCTATCAGGTAGGCAGGAACCTCGATAATTCAGCTGTGGGGCTCCTGTACAGCTTCTTCTTTGGCATCTGTGTCTGTGCGGGGTGGGGAATGAGTGCTGTAAAAGTACTGTTTGCCGAGAGCGAGTGCTGCCAAGTATAGTAATAGGCTTATAAATGAGGGCGGCTTTAAAAACGACATCTGAAAAACAGTTCAGCTTTAATTTGAGGGCGGCTAGTAAACGAGGGCAGCTACAAAAGGATGAAATACGGTATTTGTTAAGCAGTCTGAGGCCTAGTATAGGCCACCACTCCCCATTTTCTTTGTTGTCAGAAAATACCTTGAATAAAAGCCTTCTCCTTTTTATATGGAAGGAACAGGCTCTATTGGCCTTGATAAGAGCAGAGTCTGAACCTCTGTTACAGCAGCTTTCTCTCTGTGAAAGGAACTGCCCTGAACAGTCTTGTTCTTAAAGGAGGAAGGGATTTGAAACTTAGGGACAAACCCCTGACTTACAACTCCCAGAACCCACTTATCTGTGGTGCTCTTTAACCATTCCTGGAAGTAGTGAGTCAGTCTGCCCCCTACAGGAACTGGGGAGGCTTCCTGAAAAGAAAGTTAGGATTTTGTTTTGTCTGTTGCTGAGGCTGGGCAGATTGGGAGCCACGCCTGGATCCTTTCTGCCTCTAGCTGTAATGAGACCACCCTGCTGTGACTGGTACTGCTGCTGTGCCACAGCTTATACCTGGTAGAAGAGTCTTCTAAGAAGCCCTCCTCTGTCACTCCTTCCATATGTCGAGGAAGAGGGTGAAGGCAGTATTACTACAATGGGTAGCCTTGTATTCATCCACCTTTTTCATGTAGGCCTCAGTCTGCTCACCTGAAAGCGAATTATCTTTGACTGGAAAAATCCATCCCTAGCTCTGGGTATCCTGAGTGAGGTTAGTAATCCTAAACCAGGCAAACCTCCTCATAGCCACAATAGCTGCCACACACCTGGCAGCTGTATCACTGGTGTCTGCTGGCATTTGGAATAGGTATTTAGAGGCTTCCATACTTAGCCTAGCAGTATCTAATAATTCTGATACTGGCGTGGAAGGACTAAATTCTGCAGTCTCAAGCATAGACTGCCATAGAACCTTTTGGTACAGTGCTGCACAGGCATGGAAACTGGCATGCCTGAGGTATATGCCCTGCAGCATTTGCATGATTTTCAAAGCCTGTGCCAGGTCAGCAGGCAATGGAGTAGGAGCAGTCACTTGAGGAGCCCCTTGTGGCATTCCAGTCGGGGTCTCAGTGTGCTTAGTCCTTTACAGTTTCTTGGCAGGCACCGGGAGTCAGTTGGTTCTAAGCCTCTTGCAAGTGCTCTTACCCATATCAGGGTGGTGGTGGTGGTATCTGTCAATTTTTCTGGAATCCCTTTCAGAAGATGATGAACAGATACATTATTCCCTGGTGGTCAGGATGAATGCTGACCTTGATACTTCCTATCACACTTCAGTGACAGCGTTAGGTGCTTTGAGAATTTCTATAATGTCCTTTTTTAAAGAACTTGAAAATAGGAAGCAAGAGCTGTCTAGTGGGTGTTAACCCCCTTAGCTCCATGTACTGAGCTTCCTCCTCATCTTGCATCTCCATTTTCCTTACAAGGAAAATTGTGAGAATGATCCTCAGTAGGTCTTGGGGAAGAGGGTTAACCAAGCTCCTGTTCAGAAGAGACCAAAGTTTGATTCCTCCTCTGCCTCATACTCTAGTTTCTCATACTCCAATTGTTCCAGGAGTGGAGGGGGAACAGAGGCAGATGTTAGCCCTATTTGGGCAAGCAGGTGGCTGAGAGAGTATAAAGCCCTGCAGCATTTGCATGATTTTCAAAGCCTGCGCCAGGTCAGCAGGTGAAGGTACAGTAGCAGGCACTTGAGGAGCCCCTAGTGGCATTCCAGCCGGGGTCTCAGTGTGTTTAGTCTTTTATTTTATTTCATTTAGTTTTTGTTGACCAAGTAAGTGCACTAGATAAATTCTGCCTATTTTCAGGCACGACCCTGGGGAGGGGGATACAGATGAATGCCAACTGACCTTGAACCAGATTAAGCTGTTGGTGGTATTTTCAGTGAATGAGGGAAATTTGGCCATGGCACCGGTGAAATTCTGCTACTCTTTTCGAGAAGTGCCATGGGATCTTTAACATCCACCTGAACTGCCACCAGAACAGGATATTGGGACCTCGGTTTAACGTCTCATCCGAAAGACGGCACCTCTGGGGTGTAGCACCCCCCTCATGCTGCACTACAGTGTCAGTATTGGGATTTAAGCCAAGTGTCTGATGTGAGGATAGAACCCACACACAGCCTTCTGAGGTCCCGGACTCAGAGGCGAGTGTGCTACCTGCTGAGCCACTGACACTAATGTTTCTAATGTTACAGTTTCTGGCAGGCACCAGGAGTCAGCCGGTTCAATGCCCCTCGTCATGGCCTCACCCATATCAGGTGTGTTTTTGTGGCCCTGGAAGGTTCAGCCAAAGATTTAGAGAGGGTGGACTGGTCAGAGCCCATGGCCCCCCTCTTCAAACTTTCTCTGCAGTCTTTCCCATTTTCAGGCATCTTATGAGGAAAAGACTTGCAATTTTTAAAATCAACAGAGAAGTGTTGTTGTTCAAGACAGACTAAGCATAAATCATGATTGTCTGTCTTGACAACACTTCTAAATTTTAAATAACTTTTAAACAATTTTTAAAATAGAAAGCTCCCATTTTCTTCTTAGTTTTAAATAAAAATAAAGTAAAAATGATTGGAACTCAACTTAAAAGCTCTGATACAAGGTAAACAACAGTTGGTTACCCCCCAGTTCACAGAAACTGAGAGGAACTGCAAAACACACTAAAATTCACTTACTGAGGTAAAAGAAAATAAACTAAACACTAAAACTAGGCAGCTATGAATAAAATAAAAAAAATACTTACTTTTTTTGATCAAATGTCACTTCAGGAACGACTTGCGAGAGAGAAAATCTCCAGGGCGTCTAGTCTTTGCAGTGGAGAGAAGAAATATGAGGGTTAGAATATAGGCAGTTGAACTGGGCAGCTTTTGAATTGCATGCATGAGCTAAAGATTTCATCATTAGTATAACATTCCATTTGACACCAGTGCAGTGCTGTCTGAAAGGAGCACTACAAGAAGTAATAATATTAATGGATACCTGAGGTTATGCATTCCATTTCCCGGTCCTCTGCTCGTTACCAGAGCCTGGCCAGCTTTATCCCATGGTTATGCAGTCTCTGCCAGACCAGCCACTGTTGTCTCTCGAGTTCTGCCATCCTCTGTTTGGCTATATTAAGTTTATCCTCTAGTTGGCAGATGTCTGTCACATTGCCCATCAGTGCATTGCTGATGCCATCAACTCTGACCAGGAGCACTTCCAGCATCTTTGTTATATAGGAGAGAGAGTCCGTGACTGGGGTTTCTGGCCCGGTAAGTTTGATGTGTCCCCCTGGTGGTGGTGGGAGGGAGGATGAGGAAGCAGCCATCCTTTGAGCCCGCAGCTGTAAATACTTGCAAAAGAGACTGTTTTGTCCCAATTTAAATTTGACTATTTAGTGCTATGACTGGAGCCCTCCTTCTTCCATGCTGGGTTTGGGGGATGGACACGCGCCATATACCCGGAGGCTATCTCAGCTTGGTTGCAGACTAGGGTATGGCTGGATGCATAGACTGGGGCCTGAGTGGCCTATAGTGGACCGCACATTAGATCTTCAGGTGCTGGCATGAGAAGTCGCAGCAGAATTGCGCCCAGAGATTGGTGCCTGGCAAGCGGCAGAGGTTGGTTGGGTCTCCCCCTCAACTAAGCGGAGCAGATTATTCCCAGATCACATTATTTCACTGAGGACTGAGTCCAGGTAAGGATGGAGTAAAAATCTTAGGCAGCCATCACACCAGCACTCAATCCACGCCCCCCATTCTCATGAGCTTGTTATCTCCACAACAAAGTTTAGGCTGACAATCCATTTAACTATTTAAATATTCATATGGCTTTGGGTTCCCCTATATAGCTCTAAGAAAGTGGTCTGGCTAAGCTGACTCTTTTATATCACACTATTTTTATCTGTGCAAAATTCAGATACACGAGACAGTATGTATTCTTATGGGAGCTCCAGGTAAGGAATAGATTACCTGGTAGTTGAATAGTTTCCCAGGGAAGGTGTTTTGAAGGAGAAATGTGGACACCATTCCCACATCTATGATACTGTAAGGGGAAGGGGGTAAGGAGTAGTGGCTGGTGGCACAGCATGAAGTTCCTGTTAACTCTTCATTACTGTGTTTATTTGGACACACTGGGTGTTTATGGAACAGGTGGTCAGACAGGGTTATTCAAGCTATGTGAATCAATTATACTATCTTAAAAAGTAAGGAAATAATTTTCAAAAAACTGTTTGAATGCACCAGTTAGGATAACTTAATGCCACAAAAGTAGGAAAATGTGGTGTTACGGTTTCCTTCACTATTGTCCCCCCGCCCCAAGGCAGCAAAAGGGAAAAACATTAGGGTTTTAGGTCTCTGGAGTCTTGGTGAATCAGTGGTAGGTTTTCCTTGGGGGTTGTCAACCCTAATGCTCACCCCTCCCCAATATGGGCCCTGTGTGAAGAAAGGAGATCATGTGTGACATTAATTGCTCACGGAATGGGTGGGCATTAGGGTTGACAAACCCCAAGACTACCCTAATGCCACATTTCTCTACTTTTGTGGTGCTAAGTTACCCTAACTGGGGCATTAATGCAGTTTGTTTTGCAAATTACAGATCTATTATAGATATACAGTAGTTGCAAAAAAACTTCATCAATGAATCAGTTAGGGTTCCACCATCAAAAGTAGGGAAATGTGGCATTAGGGTTTCCAACCCTAACACCCCATCCCCAACCCTGCACAGACCAATAGGCGGGGGGTTGACTTGGGGTCATCAACCCTATCGCTCACCCCATTTCATTATGAAACAAAGTGACATGGGTACAGCATAGCAGAATGAGGTGAGAGTTAGGGTTGATGACCCTAAGTCGCCTCACCTGCCTGTTGGTCTGTGCAGAGTAGGGGATGGGGTGTTAGAGTTGGAAACCCTAATGCCACATTTCCCTTCTTTTGATGGTGAAACCCTAACTGATGCATTAAATAAGTTTTTTGCAATTTATTTCCTTACTATTTGAGATAGTATAATTACAGTCTTATTTGGCTCTGGGAGCACAGGGCCCTCTGTCCAAAGTTACGAACGTGTGTAGCAAAATTGCAACAAATGATCATAACTTTAATATTTTTAATAAGTTTGAGCCCAAATTTTCAACATAGCCTTTTCATTACCCCACCTTATGAACAATATGACTGTCGTTACACAAATCCCACTGGAAAGGTGATTTCACCAACTACGAAATCACCTTTCTGACAGGAGTTGTCGAATGACAATCATATTGTTCATGAGGTGGGGTCCCCAAAAGGACATGTTGAAAATTTGAGGGCAAAATCATGAAAAACAGCTGAGTAATGTATCAAAGTTGAAATTTTCATTGAAATACATTGACGCACATTTACAGTACTTCAGTTTCTCATACTGCAGTCACTGGTTCCAGCAGCAAGATGTGTCTTCGATCAGCGGAGTGGGTCTCAAACCCAGGACCTCTTTAGATGAGTGACGGTCTGTGGTGGTATCTTAGGGGTGTGGAGGTGGGTTGGTGTTGGATGCAGGTGTGATCGGCGATGGATGTTTTTACAGCTTTAAAAATGTTAAAAGACACTGAGGACAGTTTCCTTATTTTCAAGTGAAAAAAAAACAGAGGGTGGAGGGGATACTACTAACCACCAATGAGTAAAAATGGATTTGGAGGGTAGGGGATACCACTAGACACCAAGGATTAAACGGAGAGCTTTAACCCCCCAAATGGGGTACAAGGAAAAGGCAAATTAATAATAATAATAATTATATATATAATATAAAACAACAATAAAAAGTAAAAAAAAAAATGCAATGTGAAAGAAATGGGAAGGAAGGAGTTAATGGCTTGGATTTTTGGCTGGGATTTTTCTAGCAGTCTGAAAAAGAAAACACACTGGGATTCCACTGCCCAGCAGCATCTAGATAAAGTGACAGCCAGGTTGTATATCTCAGAGAAAATGACCAAGAGGGAGAAGTGCACCTACTCAGACACTCACGCAAAGTTTAAAGGGATTAGATCACTCAAATATAAACTTAAGATTAAAATGAATATAATTGGACACTGATAGGTGTTCAATCTGATTGGGATAAAATACAAACAGTACATGGTAAATGGTTGGTGCATTCAAAGGGGGAACAAGAATCTCAAGAGAGAATATAAGATGCTGAAAGATTATTGTGGAGTTGCTTTTGGAGTTGCTGGGGAAGTTACATCCAAGACGCCAAGCTTGGAGCCTACTCTTCAAGCTATGTCTGTGAGAGCTAGAGATAGCATATGGTCCAGTTTCTCTTTATGGACAGGAAAGGGTAATAGTAATAATAACATATCTCAGTAACAGCCTTTTTTCTTTTGTCATGTGTTATTTAAAAACATGTGTTTACTTTTCCTGTAAGTGTTATTCTCTTGTGTTAAACATATATATCCTGAAATGCTACTTTTGACCTTCTGTTAAGTAAAGAGCTATTTATTTACTCAACAGTTGTGGCTGCGATTAAAATTATTTCTAAGGTAATTTATGGTTTCCACTGGCTGAGGCAAATTCTGCTTAGCATCCGCCACCCAAGAGACATACTACCAGGCTCCCTTTTCTTTTTTTTTATTTCATTTATATTGTAAGAGACAACATGAATACAGCATGAGGTGGTGCACTTCACAGATTGTACGTCTTGATTAAAAGCTGTCATACACCCTTTTTTTTAATAGTAGCATTCATACTTATACTAAATTAAATTAATGCACCCCCTTAACATAACAGGCAGGCAAGCGGACCCCATCACCAGGGATAGGAAGACAGGTTGACAAGGGTTCCTCCCTCCCATCCCAGTGGAAGTTACAGGAAGAGCCCCGGGGGGGATGAAGCCCTATTAGGGAAGCCCCTCCCCACACTAAGGGACAAAGTCGGAATCCACCTGGGAGAAAAACAATATCCACTGCTGTCATTTCCTCAGAAATCTCTCGTGCATGTTGTGGAGTCTGGCTGTCAGGGATTCAAGTCTGTAAATTTCACATATTATTTTGCACCAGTTGGACACTGTTGAGAGTTCTTTCAACATCTATCTACGTGTAATTGCCTTTTTGGCTGCTAATAAAAAAATTGGAAGTAGAGTGTTCGTCCATCTTGGACTATGATGAGGGAAAATGGACATCAATACCATCTCTGCCATTAGCTCTATTGGTTCAGACATAGAATTCCCTAGTTCCACCTGTAAAGTAAGCCAAAAGGGCATCAAGACTGGACAAAAACAAAATACATGTCCTAGGTTGGCCATGGTACAATTACAAGCCCTCCAACAGTGCCCATAGGAAGCAGGCATGTACTTTACTAGCACCGCAAAAGAGCAAAAGAATCCAGACCAAGATTTCCATGCAATTCTCGCCAGATATTTGAAGCAGTGATTTTAGTTGCTCTGAGTAGCCATTTTCCCACTGTGGAGAGAGATTTCCATATCTAAATCCTTGTTCCAAGCTTCCAAAACTGATTTGTTGAGTCACCCAGGTGATCTCTTATTATTCTATAAAGATGGCCTATGAGTTTACTCCAAGTACTGCCTGTTAGTGTGTCTCTGAGGAGGACTTAGTAGGTGGGTAGTGGTGAAGGACAGCAAGAAGGAAAGTCCCTTTGCCTCAGGATGTAGTTTCTCACCTGGGTATATCAGTATGCACCTTTATCAGGGAGAGCATATTTATGTTGGAGATCAGAGAAAGGCAGAACACCTGAATTATTTACTAACTGGTAGAAGTAGCTGAGACCCAGTCTCCACCAATTCCTGAAAGTTGAATCTAGCTGAGCTGGGCAGAACTGTTGATCTCCTAATATGAGGGTAAAAAAGAAGTTTATTTGAATTTTTTTTATTCTTAAACTTATGCCATATTCTGAGAATCTGGGCAGTGTAAGGATAAAAATCTCTGGGGGGGGGAGATTAACTCTGAAGTGGAAAAGCAATTTTTTCTATATCATAAACATCATTTGTTAGGAACTCTATGTCTTTCCAAATCAGGGAATTAGAGGAAGAAAGCCAGAGAATGAGTATTTTTAGAAACGCTGCCATTGCATACATCTTCAAGTTGGGAAGGTTCAAGCCCCCTGGTTGTGAAGGAGAGACAATTGGGTATAGCAGACCCTAGGCCTCTGCCCATCCCAGATAAAAGAGGAAATCATCCTGTTCCATGATTTAAAGTAGAAATCAGATGGGAAAGTCAGAATATTCTGGGACAAGTAAAGTAACCTGGGGAGGATATTCATCCGTATGATTTCTATTCTTTGAGAGAAAGTTAGTTTTAGGTTTCCCCATCTGGCTAGATCTGCCTGAAATAGAACAGAGACGGGCTTGTAGTTAATGAGCTCAAGGTGCTCCAAGTTTTGTGGAATGTGTATCTCCAGATATTTAAGTTTAGTACAATGCCACTTTAAAGGGAAATATTTTTTTTTAGGCTCTGTGAAGGAATAAAGTTAAGCATAAGAGTTTCTGTTTTAATGATGTTTAATTTAACATTTGCCAGATCCTCATACCTCCTGAAAGTTTCCAAGACTGCCGGAATTGAAGATTCGGGGGAGAGAAGAGTTAAGAGACTGTCGTTGACAAAGAGAGATATCTTGTATATTTTTTAGCCTAAAGGTATACCTTCTATCTGAGGGTTGATAAGGGGAAAGAGGGCATCCCTGGCGTGTTCCCTGACACAACTGAATGGGACAGGTCATTGCCCCATTTAGGCGGAGATAGGCTCAAGGTCAGGAATATATGTTTTTAAGCCAGGAGAGAAGCAAGCCGGGAAAGGAGAAATGTTCAAGTATATCACAAAGGAAGTTCCAGGAGACTCTGTCGAATGCCTTCTCGGCATCAAAGCAGAGGAAGGCCGCGGGAATTCTCCTAGCATGCAAGTGCTCCAGTAGGAGCCTAGTTCATCTGATATTATCCATTGTACTGCAGTTTTTAATAAAGCCCGCCTGGTCAGGGTGTATAAGAGATGGGGGAGGATTGTTTCAAGGTGAGAAGCCCAAATAGCCATGTAAATTTTATAATCAATTTTGAGAATAGAAATAGGACGATACAAAGAAGGATCCGATATGGCTTTATTAGGTTTAGGAAGAGGAATAGTGATTGCATGGTGCCACGAAGGTGGGGTCTTCACCCTCCATCACAGCCCTTTAGGTGGTCAAGGGCATTGGAAGAATAAGGTTAGCGAAAGTTTTATACCATTCTGCTGTGTAGCCATCAGGGCCGGACACTTTAAGGGTTTCAGAGCCTTTATATGAGACACAATCTTGTCTGGGTGGATAGGGAGTCCAGTTTAGCATGTTGCATATCAGATAGCTTTGGGAGGTTTAACTTATTTAAAATTCTGACCTGGCTTTGGGGAAGGTTGTGTGGAAGTGGATGAGTACGACTGGTAATATTCTAGAAAGGATGCTCCAATATGTTCTTTGAGTGTGATACTTGTTTAGTAACTGGGTGTCTGATTTTAAGACTGTGGCGTCCGCTTCCTATTTCTCAGTTTCCTAGCCAAGAGCGTGTCCCCTGGTTCGCTCTCATATTTGGCCTTCTTTAAATAGATCATGGTTTGGAGGATCCTGGAGTCCATTATATTTTGTATTTCCTGTTTAGTTTCCCTGATCCTTTGTTGAATCTCCTGCTCAGTATAACATTTGGTAATTCTCTAACTGTTCTACGTAGTATTTGTATAATGCCTCTGTTTTCCTTTTTATGTTTGTTGAAAAAGCTATAGTCTCATCCCTCAAAGTAGCCTTCAAGGAGTCCCAAAGTATTAGGTCCGAAACATCTCCCCTCCATTTTGTTAAGAAACTATGGGATCCTAGCTGTGATATATTTGATGTATTCAGGGTCTTTCAGTAATGTAGGGTTGAGGTGCCAGAGCATTGTTTTGGGTAGTTGTCCTATATTTATTTTCAGAATAAGAGGATGATGGTCAGAAAGTATCTTGGGAGCTAGTGGAAAGGTCCTGTACTAATGAGAAGTGTTTGCATGATACAAAGAAATAATCTAGATGAGAATAGGTTTGAAAACAAGGGAAAATAAGAAAAGCCAGGGTTTAAGGAAATAATCTCCTCCAGACATCCTCTATACCCAGGTAAGAGAGGATCTAAAATATTTCAAGAGCCCTCCCACTCCTGCTCAGACCATAACTCCCATGGACTTCAGGCCCTACAGTAGCCTCCAGTTCCCATAGGGTCAAGAGGGCTTCCAGTGCCCAACAGCCCTTCCGCTCCTGCTCAGACCACAGCTCCCACTGACTTCAGGGCCCAAAGCAGCCTCCAGTTCCCATAGGGTTGAGAGGGCTTCCAGTTCCAAACAGCCCTCCCTGCTCCTGCTCAGACCATAGCTCCCACTGACTTCAGGGCCCCAAAGCACCCTCCAGTTCCTGTAGGGTTGAGAGAGGGCTTCCAGTGTCCAATAGCTCTCCTCCCTGCTGCTCAGACTGCAGCTCCCATGGAATTCATGGCCCCAAAGCAGGTACAGAAGAATCCAGCTCCTTAGAATGCATGGCATAAGTGGGAAGCGGTGTTCTGCACCATTACTCTACCTCTGCTATGCCTGGAATGTGCACAGCATTCTCATCTGTGGTGATTTTCCTGTTGTCCAAATACTACTGATAGAACTGTGTAGCGTTAGGATGTGCTGCTGTATATGCCTTTTTTCTGTATTTTAAGGGGGTACTTTAGAGACTGCTTGGCTTAAAGAGCTGGTGACATGTTCAACTTTAACAAAACACATTATTTAGACACAGTCCAGCTTGTATTTCCCATTAGTTCTGTATTTCTCCTCCCCATTATTTATTACTAAGGTCATTTGTATGAAAACCAGATTTCTGCTCCTAAGAGTTCATCTATTCTTGCTGCTTTTTCCTACCTGAAGTCATAGAACACTGCTTGTGACCTCACAGTTACTCCCATGGCAACAGACTGCAATGTCACAACAGAGGATTATGACTTGGAGTGGGGAGTAAGCAATAGAGGCAGATAAACTCAAAATAAACTCTAACGGACAGCAATCATATATTCATACACATCTCCTTAGTAATAAATTATGGGGAGGAGAAATATATCAAATATAAATGAATGCAAGCAGAACTGTACCTAATTATTATGGAGACCTGGGTTTGAATCCCACAGCCCCCACTTGCATATTGAGTGTCCCTGAGCAAGTATCACTTAACTTCCTTGTGCTCCCAGGTCACACTTGTAAACGAGCTTCAGCTTAGTGTGCCTCTCCTGGTTAAAAATAAATAATAATTGTTATGTTTTTAAAGTTTTCTTTGAGGCATCAGTAGCTCTTTAAGAGACTGCTTGGCTGTATTTAAAGGAATTGTGCTGTGCTGCACTTGCTTGTTCTCTCTCTTATGCTCTTCTCCTTCCATTTCTGTTCCTCCTTGCTGTCTCTCTTCCCTGTCCAGCTTAGATCAAATTTCTTCTCTGTCCTCAAACTTACCTGTATTCCTCTCCTCTCATTAGCCAGCCTCCAGTTCCCATAGGGTCAAGGGGCTTCAGTGCCCAAAACCCTCACCACTCCTGCTAGGACCAGAGCTCCCATGGACTTCAGGGCTCCATAGAAACATAGAAACATAGACTTTGACAGCAGATAAGGACCGCTAGGCCCATCTAGTCTGCCCATTTCCCTACCTACAGGATAGGCCGCAGATCCTATGTAACCAACAGCCTATATCTTCCTGCCCCCCACAAGAATTGCCTTATGTCTGTCCCATGCATTCTTGAATTCTCCCACAGTTTTAGGCTCCACAACTTCCTCAGGAAGGCTGTTCCATGCATCCACTACCCTCTCTGTGAAATAATACTTCCTCACATTGCCCCTGAATCACCCTCCTTCTATCTTTAAATTGTGTCCCCTTGTTCTTGCAAGTCTCTTTTTCTGAAAGATGCTACCCTCTTGGACTTTGTTGATTCCTTGAGGTACTTGAAAGTTTCTATCATGTCCCCCTCCCTTCTTTCCTCAAGGGTATACATATTAAGTTCCTTTAGTCTCTCCTCATACGGCTTCTCTTGCAGACCCTGCCACCATTTTAGTTGCCCTCCTCTGGACTGCCTCTGTCCTGTCTATGTCCTTATGGAGATGGGGTCTCAGAACTGGACACAGTATTCCAGATGGGGTCTCACCAACTGTCTGTACAGAGGGATAACAACTTCCTGTTTTCTGCTGCTGATGCCTCTCCTATACATCCCAGTATACCCCCAGCCCTCCCTACTGCCTTCTCACATTGCTTGCTAACCTTAAGGTCATCTGATATGATTACCCCAGGTCCCTTTCCTGTTTTGTTGTTGTTACTACCTCCTCACCCATTGTGTATTCTTCCCTGGGTTCTTGTTTCCCAGGTACATTATTTGCACTTTTTGCATTGAATCCTAGCTGCCATACGTCTGACCATTCCTCCAACCTTGCCAAGTCCCTTTTCATCCTTTCCACGCCTCCTTGTGTATCAACCCTGTTGCAGATCTTTGTGTCATCTGCAAAAAGGCATACTTTTCCTTCCAGTCCCTCTGCAATGCCACTGATGAAGACATTAAAAAGGACTGGACCCAATACTGAACCCTGCGGTACCCCACTAGTAACCGCCCTTTCTTCAGAGTGGATCCATTTACAATTACCTTCTGTGTCCTGTTGTCCAGCCAATGTTTTAGCCAGGCTACCACCCTGGGACCCACTCCCAGGCTGGTTAATTTGACTAATAATCTTTTGTGTGGGACTGTGTCAAATGCTTTGCTAAAGTCTAGGTAGGCCATGTCCACAGCCCTCCTGGTCTACTATTTTGGTCACCCAGTCAAAGAAATCTATTAGATTCATCTGACATGACCTTCCTGCTGTGAACCCATGCTGCCTTGGATCCTGTGCTCCACTGACCTCAAGGTACTCAACTATTCTTTCCTTCAGAAGTGACTCCATCACTTTCCCTACCACAGAGGTCAGACTGACAGGTCTGTAGTTTCCTGCCTCTGTCTTGGTCCCGCTTTTGTGAAAGGGAATCACATCTGCCTTCTTCCAGTCCTCGGGTACCACACCATCCTCCCATGATGTATTAAAAGAGTAGCCAGTGGTTTCACTAGTTCCTTCCTTAATTCTTGTAGAATTCTGGGGTGAATCCATCAGGACCCATTGCTTTGTCCACCTTCAGTTTTAGTAGTTCTTGCAGAACCCTTTCTTCTGTGAAAGGACTGGGATCGACCTATAAAGAGTGCTTCTGGTAATTGGATTAGGCACTTCCCCTCCTCTTGTGAATACTGGCAGAAATATTAGTTCAGTATTCATGCTTTCACTGTCCCCTCTGCCCACCCGTTTATTCTATTCAGCCTCACTATCCCTCCCTTTGTCTTTCACTTCGCTGATGCACCTATAAAGGTTTTATCCTCTTCAACTGAGTTGGCTATCTTTTCCTCAGTTTGGGCCTTTGCTATTCTGACTTCCCTCCCTGCTTCCTTCTGCCTTAACTGGTACAGCTCTCTGTCCTGCTCCTTCTGTGTTTCCTTATACTTCTGGAATGCTTTCTTCCTGACTTTCACAGCCACCTCTTGAGAACCAGAGTGGCTTTTTCTTTCATTTTGATTTGTTGATTTGCTTCACACAAAGGCTTGTTGCCTCTGTGATGGCAGTTTTGATAATTCCCCATTGTTGCTCCACACCTCCTTCTATCCTGTTTGCTAGTGCTTTTCTGAGGCACTCTCCCATCTTGCCAAAGTCAGCCCTCCTAAAGTCCAGTACCCTCACTTTTGTATGGCTTGACTCTGTAGCTGAGTTTAACGTGAACCACACTGTTTGATGGTCACTTGTCCCCAGCTGGCAACCCACTTCTAGATCTAAGATCCACTCACTGCCCCCGTTTGAGAGTCTGAGGTCTAAGATTGCTCCCTCACAGTGGGTTCAGAACTAGCTGTCTAATGCCTGCCACCTGTAGGGCGTCAAGAATGGCCCTGCTCTTGGATGTGGCTGCAACAAATGTGCTTCAGTTAACATCTGGCATATTCAGGTCTCCATCAACAGTATTTCCCTTTCTCTGCCATTCTAAGAATGCCTTCATCATATCCTTGTCCATTCCTTCCCCTCGTGGAGGTCTGTAAACAACCCCTGTGTGGATTGTGGTGCCCTTTCCAGTCTCCAAGGTGACCCACAGTGCCTCCTCTCCTCCCTGTTTACTCTTTTGTTCAGTTGCTTTTATCCCTTCCTTTACATAGAGAGCTACTCCTCCCCCTCTTCTCCCCTGCAGGTTATGTACCCTGGTATGTTAACATCCCAGTCATAGTTCTCTGTGTACCATGTCTCTGTGACTGCTACGATATCCAGGCATCCCTCTTCCATTAAGGCCACCAGCTCAGGGAGCTTGTTGCCCAGACTATGGGCATTGGTACTCATTACTCTCCATTTCCTGATGGCCTTACCCCTTTTGCCCCATCCCTGTCCTTCTTGCCTTTGTCAATTTCTCCATTACCCTGCCCTTCTCCTATCGACACCTCCATGTTGGTGTTTGCCACACTTACTACCGTGATTGTTTGGGGCTAGGATTTTCTCCCTTTCCAGTGCCTCCCCCTTGACTAGTTTAAAAGCTTGCCAATGAAGCATTTAAACCTATCACCTACAATCCTGGTTCCCTCCCGGACAGATGCAGCCCACCATGCCAGTATAGGCTTGCATCACTCCAGGTGGACCCCAGTCCCCAATGAAGCCAAATCCTGAGCTCCACACCAGTTTTCAACCACTGATTGAATCATGAGTGCAGGAACACCCTAGCCTCTCCTATGCCATAGATGGGTAGCACCTCCGAGAAGGTTACCGTGCGTGCTACTTGACTAAGCCCCTCCCCAATTCCACAAACTCTTCCTGCACTTCTCTATTCTCTTTCTTAGCCAGGTCATTTGTCCCTAAGTGGACAATGACATCCAGCTCCCTCCCCTGTGCAGCTGCTCCGGCAATCCTGAGGATTCACTCCCTGTCCCTCCAAGCCATGGCGCCAGGCAGGCACCTTACCTCCCTCTCCCCTTCCTTGCCCAGTTCTACCTTCTAACAATGAGTCTGCCACCAGGAGTTGTTTCTTCCCTGCAGCCCGGTCCCCTGCCACCTCCTGTGGGTCTCCTTTGTGGAGGTTCCCAGCATCCTCCTTGGTCTCCACTGTGGGTGCCTCCATAGAGGAACCATACTTTGCCAGAATGGCATAGGAATTGTGGAGGTACAGCTGGAGGATGTGCCTCTGTTCCACCACCCTCACCCTCCCTGAGCCCCACTGTGGTCCAACCGCTCCTCTTTCTTGGCAACCTCGGGGCAACAGCAGTGGCACTGGTGGTCCCTGGATGGAAGGGAGGTCCCACAAATCTGGCCAACTCAGCCTGAGATGAGCAACCTCCTCCCTCAGCCCAGAGAGGTGCCTGCAGATGGACAACACCACATCCTCCAGAACATCTCCCGGAAGACTGCTGCTCCACAGCCACTGCACTGCACCACTCAATCATGTCTTATTTCTGGCCCCTTAACTGTTTGCAATCCTTACTCTTTCCTCTGTTTTTTTTTCTTTATCTCCTTACTTTCTGCCTTTGTGCCCTTTAAGCTCCTGATTGTCCTGCTCTGAGACAAGAATATCCTATATTTCTCAGTAGACCGCTTACTTGTTCAGAGGCAGACCTCCAGCAGCTAGAGGGGGCCAGAGAGCTACTCTTGCCCTACTAGGATGGTGGGTCCTTGGTGGTTCTGTGACCACTCACTTCCTGCCCCTAAACAGGAAGTTCCTGTTGTCAGTCAAATCCTGTGCCTATAAAAATAGAACTAGCTTTGGGTGGGGGGTGGAGGGGGGAAGGAGGGCAATATAGTCCCAGTAGAGAAGTTCAGTCACACAGCAGTCCTTTCTCCTGGAGTCTTCTGCCAAGCTATTAGCAGAATCTTTCTAAGGCAGTCTTTAAATGTAGCTTCCTTCTAGCTAAGTCACTCCCCCTACTTACCAGATCTTTCTACAAGTAATTTAAACCTCACAACAGTTAAGTCCTTTCAGTCACCTGAGATTTACACCTAGATGACTTTTCAGTTACCCATTCAGTTCAGTTAACCCAAACACACACTTTGTTTTGCAAAGCAAATCAGGTACAGAAGAATCTACCTCCATAGAGTGCATGGCACAAGCAGGGTGCAGCACCACTGTGCGGTGTCACACAGTACATCCCACCCACCTGCCCTCCTCCCGCCCACCCAGGTGCTGCTAATTTTATATGCTCAGTTGTCTGCCAAAACCAATCAACCATCTTCCTCTCCCACTTTTCTGGACCGGTCTAATTCTCACTCCTCCTCAATCTGCTCTTCAAAGCATCTCCTCAGCCAGGTTCCTGACTGTCTAACTTGAGTACCTCTTACTCCAACACATCTTGACCTATTTCTAAAATCAGACATGGTCTTCTCTTTTACCTGGACTCCCCTTGGGATCGTTACTGCCCTGTCATGCATGAATGAACTTAGTGTGATGCTCCCGGTAGCAAAATGTAAACACCTACCCCTTGTCTGGACAGGGGTGGTGACCTGCTCCCACTGTACTACTACCCCTGCTAGTAAGTCTTTGGAGCCATTAGGGTACAATTTCCTGATGGGATTGGCTACCTCATATGATGTAAATCTTAATGGGAATGCTGGTGTCACTGTATTGAACTTCATCCTGTGAACTTCCACTGTTATATGTAAGGCAATAAACAAAAGGGGCTGTCATGGCTCTAATTTACATAGACTGCTCCTTGCTATAAGACTTGTGTTTCTCCTCTTAATAATAATCATAAGTAAAACAAAAAGTTAATTTAAAAGATGTGTAGATAACTTGATTCTTACTGATTTTAAGCTTAGGTATTATAAATGACAATAGGAGCATTTAAGAGCTGCACAAGTCTCCTTGCTCCTTTCAAACTGTAGTATGAACTGCAGTACAATTGGAGGCAATGTTCACTCTTATCCCCGCCCTGCTACTTTGCAGACTACTTACAGAGGCTACCTCAAGGTGGCACATGTGAACATTGGTGGTCTGCTGCCTAAGTTTGTTGAAATCAAACTCTAGGTGACTCATGCCAATTTGATGTGGTAGCTGTGACAGAGATCTGACTTACTGAAAGATTGCTGATACAGCAATTCACATTGATGGTTATATAACCCTCAGAAATGACAGAGCTTCCCAAAGAGGTGGGAGCTGCCTCCTACACATAAGATCCTATCTTTACCCCCTCCCTAAATCCCCCAGGTTGTGAACTACTTGCAGCCAACCTGATGCTTGGCCCACAGGGAAGGAAAAACCTAAATACATTAGTTGTCCATTTACCACTGAAGATTGCTCGGGATGCTTCAATGTTCTCATTGAAGCTGTAGCTAATTTTAATCCCCATCATGAGAAATCATGCTATGTGACCTAAATTTAACTCATTCTGTCCCGGTGGCCATTTTGGGTCAGGTTCAGCAATGGATGATTCTGATGCTATATGGCAGCTACGGGACCGAAGGAGTTAAGCTGGTTGGCAAGCAATAACAGTGATCTGAAGGACAAGCTAGCTGATGTATACCTGACTTAAAGCATAAATTAACCCACCAGAACAAACTACAAAACTGGAACTTCCATCCTACTTGACTGGATCCTAGTCAGTCATCCTGAGAGGGTTATATCCAGTGCTGTCCTACCCAACGCTCTCAGTGACCATTCGCCAGTCAGCTGTAAATAGTCTGCCAAAGCAGTCAAAGCTGAACTCTGTATATCCAAGGCCTGGGTAAACTGCCCCCACAAGCTCCCTCTTCTTCAAGCCCTTCTCTGGCAGGAGGACTGGTCCTTTCTCAAGCATACCCAGGATGTTAACCTTGCCCTAGAGTATTTCACCCACTAATTTATCAGGGTCCATGATATTGTTGCCCACTGAAAACCATTCTCATAAAAGGTAACTCTCAACTTTGGGTTATCTCTGACCTCGAATCCTTAACCTGGCAAAGGGATAGAGTCTGGGCTTGTACAAAACATTGGACTGTTTTCCATACCTGATCAAATACAAAGAACTGCAGAACCTTGTGAAGGCTCATATTAAAGCTGCCACAGCCACATTTCTTAAAACCCAGCAACAACACATATTAAAAAACCTTAAAAAACTATGGGGTGCCATAAATGGTTATCATCGGGAAACCTGTACAGATGAGACCTTACTCAGTTATGCATGATGGCATTCAATCCAAGGCGACAAAAACTTGGCAGACATATTCAATAGAACTTTCAGCTACCTCTTGGCATACACTCCCTGCCAGTGGGTCCATAATGACTCCAGTAATGAAACTCTTCTGCCCCCTAATAGGCCCCCTTTCTATTTGAGAAGGTTTACCTGGTCTGAGGTTTATGGGTATCTGAAAAGGACGAAAATCAAAACAAGACCTGGCCCTGACCTCGTTGACTTAAAACTATTAAAGGCTGCTCTCAGGAAAATCACTTTCCCTGTACAAGCTATTTTCAGTCTGTCCCTATATACTGGTACAGTTCCTGACATCTGAAGAACGCCCACGTGACTCCTGTTCTTAAAAAAAGGTGACCCTTGCCTGACTTCAAATATTTGTCCTATACAAATCCTTCCCCCTTTATCAAAAATTCTGGACAGGGTAGTAAGTGACCAGCTCACCCAGTGCCTATGCCAATATGAGCTACTGGCCTAGGAGCAACACAGCTTTAAGAAAAATCACAGCACTCGACCGCCTGATCGAATACACTGACTGTATTCATGGTGCCTTGATGAGAGGAAAATTTTGTGGTTCCATTTTCATCAGCTTAATAAAGGCTATGACCTTGAGAACCTCACTCCTCTGTAACAAGCTAAAACTTCTAGGTCTCTTCTCTTGAATCAGTTGGCTGGTTCAATAACTACCTGTCAGGTTGTATGCAAGCAGTAAAGTGCAGGGATGCCCTTTCACAAGACGTGCTTGTCTCTGCTGGGTTCCCACAGCTCAATCCTGGCCCCTTCCATTTAGTCTGCTTTATTAACAGTGTCCCTACTGTTTGTAGGTCCACCAACATCTTACTCAATGCCAATGATGCTGTACTAATTGCAAATGGCACACGCTTTGATAAATTACAGCTCAAGCTGCAGTATGATTTTAATGCAATACAGACAAGGTTCTCTGCCAACTTATTAACCATGAACCAGTAGAAAATTAAATGTATGCTCTTCTGCACTAAGAGCAAGATAAACTTGGTTCTGACTCTTACCATCACCACAGCATCCTGTTCCCTGCTAGAACAAGTATTACCTTTGAAATATCTTGGAATAACACTGGACAGAACCTTGACCTTCCATGCACATATCGACTTATTATTAATAAACAAGCATTTGTCAATGCCGAATGTTGTCACACTGGCATTGGCAGTGGGAGTGGCATAGGTAGAGATGCATAGTGTTGTGATTTTGTGAATGTGTCTCAAAAGGTGATTTTGCACGGCGAGCACACCACTGTGCGCCACAGCTGCGGAAACATGTTTTGGGCAGGCTGTAAAAAATGGCAGCTGGACTGTTGATAAGGAGATGTGCACAAATAGCAGTGGTGAAAATATGGCATGAAAATACTGCAGATTGATGAAGTTACAAGGGTGCGTGGAAACTGCGCAATGCACGCTTGCAACACAGTCATTGTATGGAGTTTCGACACCAAATTTTCAACATAGGCATTTTAGGACCTCTGCTCATGAATAGTGTCACCATTATTTCCTCAAACTGTCCCAAAAACTGATTTCACACAGCGGCCGTGCAATTCTGTGCCGGACATGCGAAAACACATTTCAGGCAGCTGCAGTGTTCATAAGGAGGTATGGAAAAATGCCAATGAAGAGCAGCTGGAGTGAAAGTATTACAAATTCACAAAGTCATGAGCGTGCATGCGAACTGTGCAATGCATGCTCATAAAATGCTCATTTTATTGGCTTTCGTTCCCAAATTTTCAACATTGGCATTTTAGGGATTCTGCTAATGAATAGTATCACTGCCATTTTCATCATGTGTCTCGAACACGGACTTTCCACAGCAACCACGCTATTCTGTGCCAGAACTGCAAAAACAGATTTTGGTCAGGATGTGAAAAATGACAGCTGTACTGTTCATTAGGAGGTGCAGAACAATGGCACTGTAAAAAATCTGGAGTGAGAATATTAGAAGTTTGCTTACGAGCATGCGTGCAAACTGCACAACGTACGCTAGTAAAACAGTCACTGTATGGAGTATTGTCACCAAATTTTCAACACAGGCATTTTAGAATCTCTGCTCATGAACAGTGTCACTGTCATTTTCGTAATGTGTCCTGAACACTGATTTCGCACAACGACCACGCTATTCTGTGCCGGAAGTGCAAAAACACATTTCAGCCAGGATGTGAAAAATGACAGCTGTACGGTTCACAAGAAGGTGTGATAAATGCCAATGTTGAGAATCTGGTGTGAAAATATTAAATTCACTAACTTATGAGCGTGAGTTGCGCAGTTACTCATGCGCTTCGTAAAACAGTCATGTTTTGGGTTTTCCCACCAAATTTGCAACATAGGGTTTTTGAGAGCTCCCCTCATGAACAGTGGCACTGTCATTTCCTTGTGTGGTCCCGAAAGGTGATTCCACGCAGTTACTGCGAAATCACCTTTTGGGACCCAGTAACGCCATGACAGTGCAACAATTCATGAGAAGGGGTCCCAAAAACCCCATGTTGAAAATGTGGGGCCAAAATTTGCAAAAATGCCTGAGATATGTACTAAAGTTGAAAAAACCCTATCTATCCCATTATACAGCTTATCGGCATTTCCTCAGTTCGTGGTCGGTTTTGAAGAGTGCAGATGTGTTCTCGGTCCATAGATGATCATTGTGCCGAGCTCCAGAGGTAAGTATGGGATGAGGAGGGGTGTGGGAGGCAGGGTGCGCAGTGGGTGGAGTACGGGTGGGGAGGGAGCATGGAGACTCTGAGGACCGTTTTCCATTTACAGGTTGAAAGAAAAAAAAAACATCAAGGACAGTTTTTTCCAGAGATTTGGCATGCTGGGGTGGGCTCCCAGCATGCCACCTAACTGTTTGGGAGGGGGTGTCTGTAGCCGACAGGGATTGGGCACCCCACTCTGCAAACAACACGGGAGGGGGGGCAGAATTTATGCCGACGGGATTGGGCACCCCTGCCAGCACACAAAGAAAGGGGGCACAGAGCTGAGGGGATTGGGCACCCAATCTAGCATTAAACAACTGGGGGGATTATTTCTGCTGATGGGGAGTGAGCTCCCCCATCGGCACACAAGGAAAGGGGGGCAGGGTAAGAGCTGAAAGGGATTGCACACCCCCTCAGCATTAAACAATTGGGGGGGTGCTTTATGCTGATGGTGAGTGGACACCCCTGTCCTTACTTTCACAGGGGGCAGGGGAAGCCGACAGGGGGATTGGGCACCCAAGTTGGCAGTTCTAAGGCCAGTGTCCCGCCATGTACATAATGGCAGTGAGACACGGCAAGAAAAGGACCCTGCATCTGATGAGCTTTTAGCCGGATTGCAGTGGACCTTTCTTAGATGTGCTCGCCACATTATGTATGCATGGTGTGGCGCCGGCATGCAGGCTGATTGGGGAATGCGGGACGCACCTACTGGTATGTGCCCTGCATTCGCCCAACAGCGACCGTGCCTCTAAAGCTGCACTGTCCCACGATGTTGGCTGCACAAGCGCACCAACATAAAAACAGCCAACTGTAGACTAGGCATGCTATACAGACACAGGCACAACTTCAGCCCTGAAATCAGGAAGCAAGTCGTGCAGAGTCTTATAACAAGTCTAACAGATTATGGTATTATAATAACTGGCTCTTATTTTTTCTCATAGGGAAACTGGGTTGTAAGTTTATCATTATAACCAGTTGGTTATAATGACAAACATGTACCCAGTTTCCCTAGCTCAGTGTATGCGCTAGCTGTGAAATTCCTCTTCTCTGTTGTCCCCAGCCATCCCACTCCTCATCGCTCTGCAGTTACGCTGACAGTAGGAGTTGGTGTTAAATTCTTCTTTTATAAACAAAAATATGACGGGCACAGAAAATGTTTATTTTGGTGAAAATTTAAAAAAGTAAAAAAATTTTTCGTCAAGGCTGAGCCACTATGGACCCGCTGAAACCCCAACAGTCACAGCTCAGCTCTGTAAGATGTACATTTAGTTTGTATAATTGCTGTGGTGAAAAATGAGCCCCAGCAATTATACAAAATAAAGGATGGGTAGGTGGCCAAAACTCAGATTTGACAGACACCCTCAGTGTGGGATGTCTTAATAAACCTCTCGAGCTTCGCTCTCGGGGTTTATGTGGCATCCCACACCTCATGGGTCTGTAAAATCCTCGTTAAAACCACCTACCCATCCATTATTTGCTATGTAGTTTATGGCTGTGTCTGTGACTATACACTACACAGAGTCAGGTGTCTTCTTAATAGGGCCTGCTGGTTTGCCCTTGGTTACAAACTTGACACACATATCTGTGTGCTCTACAATTCCTTCAATTGGCTTGACCAAATGCATGACTGGATTACTATATAATTCTTTTTGGCTTCAAAGCTCTTGATATCTCCCTGTCCCCTGGCCTATTGAATATGTTCATGGCTACAGATAATAAATATTCTACAAGAGGTATGGAGCACCACTTTCTGTTAATTCTATGTAAAAACTCACCCTAGGCCAGTCTTGCTTCTCCAATAGATTTGCAAAGCGATGGAATGACCTTCCTGTCTTTCTGCTCTCCTTACTCACTCCTACAGGGACCTGTAACTTGCCTTAAATGACAAGTCTCTAACATCGCTGATCTTAACTACAACATGGCACTTCTGCTACCTTTCACCTACAAGGAAAGTAAAATGAAAAATTTGATTTTGCAGATGCCTGCTTTTTTTTTTTTAATTCTTTATTTCCTCAGCTGGGGAGGGTTATACTTATGGTCCCCCCTTCCAGCCAACCTTCACGTTCACTACACTGGTCACGGCCAGCACTCACCCCCGGCCATGTCGCAGTGGGTATGTACCCCACCACTGTGGAGACCTAGAGGTGGTCAGTAGGGGAGCTGACTTGGGCACAACAGTAGTGGTGCTGTTGAGGCAGCTGTCACACTCCTGAGGATTTTTATATGTAGTCAATACTTCCCCTCAGCATGGGCATGCAATGGTATCAATGATGCTGCAATGCACACTTCCGTCACGTTGCACATCAGACACCACCCATGCAAACCAATCCAATCAGCTCTGAGGATGCCAGCCACTGCCAGGAGCTAGCACCTCTGCAGACCTCCCTACCCACCCTCCCCAGAGGAGAGAGCAGTTCATGGGACACTCAATCCTCCTCCTCCTCCCAGCAGACCCCAGAAATCCATGCTCACTCCTGAACATGGATCGCCATTGTGTACGAGTTGTGGCATCCAGCACGCCAGCCCTCAGCACCACTGGGTTGCACAGATACCTGTTTTTACTTCACGCCACTTAACTGGCATGGCACCTAGCATTTTTTGTACCAAGTCAACATAATATTGTCGATCTTTTCTATGAACTAATAAGCATGGAAAATACATAAAAATCCTGCCATTTTAAGAAACTAACAAAGAACCTAGCTAAGCGGATCCGTATAGCTAGATTCTGTTTTTTTTAAATAAGGACCAGAAATATGTTTTCTGGGCACCCAAATCCCCATGTGCCCAGCTTAGTGAAAGAAGCCCTACACCCATGTTCTCCATATGAGAACAGCTGGACTTTCTTGCCTTCTGCAGCCACAGCTGGAACCTCTGCTGCAGACTGTAGTGAAAGCAATGAGATACCATTTCTCTGCTGTCTAGTGGCGCACCCCCACCCCCAATGCTGTCCCTGTAAGTGGCTGCAGTCTGTGCATCTGTGGGGCTCTGAAATCCATCAATAGTTCAGTTGTCCATGGTTCAGTGTGAATACATGTTGCTCCAATCTGAATCAAGGGCCAATGGCAAGAGTTCATCTCCATCATCCTCCCTCCTCATCATCATATTTTGGTCACCAAGAACAGCTGCACTTCATGTATTAATAACAATGGAGTCCACCTCCTTCTATATAGGGGGCCCAGGGAGATCAGGGGGGCCTCATATGAAGTGGTTCTTATCATTTCCAATTCAATCATCTGTTCAGAGAAAAAAGGAATCTGTGCTAGCCATTCCAATTACCTAGAAAATAGAGGTGATCTTTTAACAGGGCTAGAGCGTCATAATTTTAGCATCCCCCTGGTAATACCCCTGAATGTCTAGTAAGTCTGAACTATGTAAGCTGCTGCTTTACAGCAGTCCAGCATGCATCTCTGCAGATACAATCAATACATATTTAAGCATACAGGTGGGGGAGGGGGGCTCTGAAAAATGTCAGCAAGTCAGTGTTATGTTCACAGACTGTGTCCTGGAAAACAGTCCCGAAAAAATGCATGTTTCAAATATGCTATTAGAATCCAGTTGTGAAAGTTGATTGACGTCCTGCAAATAGGGATCGAACCTCCTGCGACATTGATGAGGCTGCTGCCATCACTACCTGCTTTATATATTGAGGGTCTGTGTAAAGAAATAAAAATATAAATAATCAATGTATAAAACCATCCTGTATACTAGTTCATAGTCTGCTTGAAGTCTGTTGCAACAGCCCGGTTGTTTGCCCCCACCCTTTCTCTTTTATATCTGTCCTTCTCGTTTCAACTTTCAAAACTTTATATAGGCTGGCCACCTATATTCTTTTTTCCTTCTGCTTCTTTCTTTCTCAGTCTGGATGTTATGACCCCCTTCCCAGTGATGGGAATGGACACTAGTGAATGAACAAAGATACAGGAATGTAAGCGCTGTAAAGCTGTAGAACACTGCTGTTTTATGTGAATAAAAAAAAAAAAAGAAAAACCTTTGGTTTACTCCTTTTGATTTCATTTAGCTGTAAACCCCCCCCTTTCCAAAAATGGAAAATAATATAAAACCAGTTTACAGGAAGTTATGCTGCTAAAGCGCCTAGCGAGCGAGAATACGGACGCTGAAAGCTTTCAGCCTCCTCGGATGTCTTGCCGTGCAGGGCATTTAGCCTCATATATCTATTAGAGCATTGTTCTCCGATAAAAACAATTGATTTTAAATCCTCTATACCTTCCGTGGCAATTGGAGCATTATTGTGGTATTTTGGTCACTTAAAGAAACCGAGGTATTTCTCCACAATGCTACAAGAGACAGGACTCAAACTGCTGCAGTCCTTTTCCTTAGGAGCTGACCGGCCACGAATGGAGTCCTTATATAGTACTAAGAAGGAGGTGGTGCCTTCAGATGCCAGAACCTTGATGTAAATATTAGAAAAGGCATGAAACTGGTTTCAATGAATGTACATGTATTGCTACATTGATTTAAAGGGATATTCTTGTAATAATTAAATTAATCCATTTGTAAATAAAACATTAAGATAAAGGGGTGGAGCTAGGTAGTCACCTGACCCCCAATGCTGTATAAAAACCTGGTACCTGAAACAGTGAGTCAGATAGTCTGGGAGGTACAGACCTAGTCTGACCTCGAAGTGTGCTACACTAGCCCATTCTGGCATTTCTGGAGAATATTGGTTAATGTTCTGAATGAACTGATTTCTTTATCTTGTTATTTTTTTTTCCGTCTAAAGTCCAGCTGGTCTTAGTTTTTTTTTTTGTTAAATAAATTTCCTCTGATGCATCTACAACTGTGACACAGCGTCCTCTTTTAAATCCCACACCTCACATGTGGTGGCAGTGGTGGGATCTGAATAAATACTGTCCTGAGTATTTGAAGGAGGTTCGCATGTCCCAAGAGGAGAGACCTGCTGGAGTATTGACACAAACAATGGCAGACAAACTGGGACAACCTTTGATGTCCGGCTTACCAGATGTCAGACACAAAACCACAAAGCTGGAGGAAGACAGTGCAATTGCTGGGACCTTGGCAGCAAGTGAAGAAGAGGAGGTGGAAATAGGTCCCCCTAGTGGAGATGCCCAGGATTTGCTACAATGGTTGTGCCTTCAACAAGTAGCCTGGGAGAAGCAAAGAGTAAGGGAGATGCAATGAAATGAGGCCAGATGGGCGAACACCTTAAGAGCCATCCGAGATCTGGGTGCTGGCAGGTCACCACCATCGAGTGATAACCCTAAGGATATTAAACTTACTACGTTAAGTGAAACGGATGATATAGAAACTTACTTGACCACATTTGAACGGATTGACCGAGCTTGTCAGTGGCCCCAAGGACAATGGGTGATACGTCTTGCCCCCTATTTAACAGGAAAGGCTCAGTTGGCCTATGGTCATGTGGACAGCTCCATGAGTGAAGATTAAAATTCGTAAAAGAGGCTATTTTGAAACGGTATGACATATGCTTAGAAACATATAGGCAGAGGTTCCGAGCCCTAAGGTTCCAATCTTCAGATACCCCACAGGATGCTTATACAAGGTTCTGGGACCTATGCAGCAAATGGTTACAACCACAAAAATACCAAAGAACAGATGTTGGAGGCTGTTATTCTTGAACAGTTCATACGTATATTGCCATAAGATACTCAGATGTGGGTTCGAGAACACCGCCGAGTCAGCTGAGAAAGCAGTGCAATTGGCAGAGGATTACCTAGCTGCAAGACTGAATAGGCACAAAGGACATTCCGGAACTGGCACAACCCCCCTTATGGTAAGACCTTCATCTTCTTCAATAACTGTAACCAGTGGAACGGTTAAAAACACAAACATTCCTAGACCCCATAGCTCCGAGATCGTGTGCCATTTTTGTCAAGGGAAAGGACATATTGCTAGGTTTTGCCCAAAGAAGAAAACTACCCCTGCTCACCTAGTCCTGGCTAATTGGGGTCAGTACAATACACCAGTTAAAATCAATGGAAAAAACATGATTGGACTATTAGATTCTGGTTGCCAGCAAACCTTAGTCAAAGCCTCTATGTTACGCAATACTTGTGAAACCCTAGATGAGACACATGTAACCTGTATTCATGGCGATACCCATACCTATCCAGTGCAGGAAGCTGAGGTTCAAGTACAGTCCAATACCATAAGTATGAAGGTTGGTGTGGTATCTCAGTTACCGGTACCTGTTATAATAGGACATGACTATCCAGACTTTACCCATTTATTAGCAAATGCTACAGACCTAAGTGCAATAACTACTAGAGCACAAGAAAAGAAAAATGTTGAACTACAATGTGTATTTTCATTTGATGATGATGTATTTGAGCCACCTGGCAAGACAAGGAAGTCTAAGCATGAAAAATGTCCAGATAAACAGACGTGGCAACAAAGCCATTGGAACTCTAAAGACACTGTCAGTTCAGAAAACTTTAAAGTCTTATCGGATTTTGGGTTAGCACAATTAAATGATGACTCTTTAAAACCTTTCTTTTTACAGGTGGGCAGTGAAAATGATAAAGGACATAAATTGCTATTACATAAGGGACGTATATAGACAATGCGAAAATCTAAAGACTGGGGAATGTGTGTTACAGTTGATGGTACCTGTTGTTTATAGGGAACAATTATTATCTCTTGCTCATGATATACCCTTTGCTGGTCATCAAGGAAGGGAGCGCATACTACAGAGATTGTTGTATAGGTTTTATTGGCCCGGTATACAGGACCAGGTAACTGAATATTGTAAATCCTGTGTACAATGCCAGAAAGTTGCCCCAATAGTAAGAAGGATAAGGTACCCTACAGCCGTTACCTATGGTAAACACCCCTTTCGAGCGTATTGCCATGGATATAGTAGGACCCCTGCCCAAAAGTTCAAAGGGAATCACTTTATTCTAATTCTATGTGATTATTTTACTAAATACCCTGAAGCTATACCCATGCGTGCAGTTACTGCTGAAAAGTAGCTGAGGAACTAGTAAAGGTTTTCTCTAGGATGGGCATTCCTAAAGGAATTCTGACCGATAGAGGCAGTAATTTTGTTCAAGATTTTACAGCATCTCTATCATACTGGGAATACATTCCATACATACATCCCCATACCATCCTCAAACTGACGGGTTGGTAGAGCGCTTTAATAAAACATTAAAACAGATGCTGAAAAAGTTTACACAGGATGAAGGTAAGCAATGGGATAGATGTTTACCCTATCTTATGTTTGCCTATCATGAGGTTCCACAGTCATCTACAGGATATTCCCATTTGAATTATTGTTTGGGAAAACCCTAGAGGAATATTGGATGTGGTAAAGGAGAATGGGAGGGTACAAAACAAGACACTACACCTATACCTTTTCTAGAATATGTTACCACACTGCGACAGAAATTAGCAAAATATGCTAGAAAAGCCCAACATAGTAATATAGAACATCAGAAAGTTCAAAAACAATATTTTGACAAATGGGTGGGCATTAAATCTTTTCAACCAGGGGATAGAGTTCTGCTCTTATTACCCTGCACTGAAAACAAACTACTGATGAAATGGCAGGGACCTTACACCAAACATAAACAAATTGGTCCAGTTAATTATGAGATCATATGCCCAGAGAAAAAACAGAAATATAAAATCTACCACGCTAATTTGTTAAAGTTATGGCATGATAGATGTAAGCCAGCATTGTTTGTCCACCCTGAATCAGTTATAAGTGAACTAGATGAAGCGTACGATCATCTGAACACAAAAGGTGAGATGGAAGACATAAAAATTAATCATGACTTAAGTTCTGAACAATTAAGGGAATTGAAGGATATGTTAAGCACTTTTCAAACCAGTTTTACAACAATACCAGGGAAGGTTGATGGAATTGTTCACCATATAGAACTAAATTCCACGGTATCAATTAGACAAAAGCCCTACCGATTACAAGAACATTTAAGAGAAGAGGTAATCAAGAAAATAAGGAAAATGCAACAATTAGGGGTTATTAAACCATCCATAAGTCCGTGGTGTTTTCCCACGGTGGTAGTTAATAAGAAAGATGGTGGAATAAGAATCTGTATAGACTTCCGAAAACTTAACGCAATTTCCCAATTTGATGGGTATCCGATGCCCCGTATTGACGATATTATAGATTGCCTCGGCAACGCACAGTATGTAAGTACATTAGACTTATCAAAAGGATATTGGCAGATTCCCCTAGAGCCAGAGTCACAGAGTAAAACTGCTTTTAGTACCCCTTTGGGATTGTTTCAATTTACTAAAATGCCCTTTGGTCTGCATGGCGCCCCGGCAACTTTTCAGCGATGCATAGACCATTTATTACATCCCCATATGGAGTACAGTGCTGCATACCTGGATGATCATCAATTTTAGTCCGTCCTGGAAAAAACACATGGCACACCTGAAAAATGTATTAACTACTATAAAAGAGGCAGGCCTAACTATAAATCCTACCAAATGCTCACTGGGCATGCGAGAAACTAAGTACCTGGGATTTATAATTGGACAAGGCAAAATCAAACCTGCAGTTGATAAGGTTGATGCTATAACAAATAGCCACAAAAAAAACAAACAAACAAGTAAGAGCTTTTTGGGAATGGCTGGTTATTATAAATCGTTTGTATCCAATTTGCAGACATTGCTAGTCCATTGACTGAACTTACAAGAAAGTTAAACCAGACAAAGTCTGTTGGACTAGGCAATGTGAAGAGGCCTTCACATTACTAAAAGCTAAATTATGTTAGCACCCTATTTTACGTAGTCAGACTTTCACAAACCTTTATGGTACAAGCGGATGCTTCAAATCAAGGTATTGGAGCTGTTTTATCTCAAATGGATGGGAGGAAGAACACCCCATCATATATATTAGTCGGAAATTGCATGAAAGAGAATCAAATATTCCACAATAGAGAAAGAGTGTTTAGCCATCCGTGGGCCATCAATGCCCTAAAATTCTATCTATGGGGTAGAGAATTTGTAGTAATTACAGATCATAATCCTCTGTGTTGGTTACACATTATGAAGGACAAAAACCTCGTATTTACGGTGGTATTTAACCCTTCAACCCTACAAATTTACAATACAACATAAATCAGGCAAAAAACACTTTAACGCTGATTACCTATCCCATTATGGTGCAGACAACAGTTCTAAATTGACATCAGACTCCAGGGTGAAAGCGGAATAGTGGTCATATAGATTTTATTTTTTCGTTTTATACATATTTATGTATAAACTAAATATGGATTTATTCTTAAAGGGACCCTGGAGTGGAGATTTAGGAGTGGAAGGCTAAAACTCCACCTCCTTTGTATCAAGGGAGATCTGATATGTGCCATCAGAAACCAATAGTTAAATGATATTGGTTCCCTCTTGAGGAGGAGGAGTGTAAAGAAATAAAATGATCAATGTATAAAACCATCCTGTATACTAGTTCATAGTCTGGTTGAAGTCTGTTGCAACAGCCGGTTGTTTGCCCCCCTTTCTCTTTTATATCTGTCCTTCTCATTTCAACTTTCAAAACTTTATGTAGGCTGGCCACCTATATTCTTTTTCCTTCTGCTTCTTTCTTTCTCAGTCTGGATGTTATATCCCAGTGATGGGAATGGGCGCTAGTGAATGAACAAAGATACAGGAACGGGCTGTGTAACACTGTAGAACGCTGCTGTTTTATGATAAAAAACCCTCGGTTTACTCCTTTTGATTTCATTTAGCTGTAAACCCCTCCCTTTCCAAAAATGGAAAATAATATAAAACCCAGTTTATAGGAAGTTATGCTGCTAAAAGCGCCTAAGCAAATGGAAATCACGGACGCTGAAAGCTTTTCAGCCTCCTCGGATGTCACGACATTAGCGAGGGCATTAGCCTCATATCTCTATTCGGAGCGTTGTTCTCTGATAAAAAACAATTGATTTTAAATCCTCATACCTTCTGTAGCCAAATTGGAGCATTACTGTGGTATTTTGGTCCTTAAATAAAACCAGGTATTTCTCACAATTCTACAAGAGACAGGATTCAAACTGCTGCAGTCCTTTTCCTTAGGAGCTGACCCGACCACGAATGGAGTCCTTATATAGTACTAAGAAGGAGGTGGTGCCTTCAGATGCCAGAACCTTGATGTAAATATTAGAAAAGGCATGAAACTGGTTTCAATGAATGTACATGTATTGCTACATTGATTTAAAGGGATATTCTTGTAATAATTAAATTAATCCATTTGTAAATAAAACATTAAGATAAAGGGGTGGAGCTAGGTAGTCACCTGACCCCTTATGCTGTATAAAACCTGGTACCTGAAACAGTGAGTCAGATAGTCTGGGAGGTACAGACCTAGTCTGACCTCGAAGTGTGCTACACTAGCTCAATTCTGGTGTTTCTGGAGAATATTGGTTAATGTTCTGAATGAACTGATTTCTTTATCTTGTTATTTTTTTTTCGTCTAAAGTCCAGCTGGTCTTAGTTTTTTGTTAAAAATTTCCTCTGATGCATCTACAACTGTGAGACAGCGTCCTCTTTTAAATCCCACACCTCACAGTCTGCAAATTGCCATTCACCCAGTAATGATCCAGTGTTTTGTGAAGAAGCACAATGGTGGTATCTCCCAGCCTTTTGCTGTTAAGGCTGCAGCTGCTTTTCTGGTGAATGGTAGATCTGTATTCCTGTGTCCCAAAACACATGGAGGCAGGGTAGGTGTTTGAAAGTGTATATTGTGCTGTCATAAGAGTTAAAAAATGTCACTATATGGCTGGCCTATTTACATAACTTCAGAAAGGCAGTTCTGATCAAATGTGATTTTAGAATTATAGGCAATCTTTTTCTGCTGCCATGCTGTTGTTAAAATGGTCTGTTTGTCCTTGTATGAATTAAGCCTCATCACAATAGAATGGAATCAACTGTTATGTCTGGTGGGTCTAGGCACTAGGGCCTGATGAGTCTACTCTATGTGGAATGACTTGGTGGGAGTCAGTGCCAAAATGTCTCTGAGTAAGTCCTCCAGCAAGTTCATAAGTTGGTTAGTTTCAGAGCCCTTGGAGAGGCCATATATTTAAGCAATATACCACAACATGGTGTGGGTTATGCTAGGATTTACCATGCCTGGTGTGTTGTTTGATCATGAGGCCGCAGGCCCAGTGAGAAAACATACCAGGCATGGGTAAATGTTAGCATTGCCCACACCCTAAGTGGTATATTGCGATTATTAATGTGCCACCTCTTATTTTAAGCAAAAAATAATGTTTTTTTTTTTTTTGCATTTTATATTAGTTTTTCATTTTATTGCTCTGCCATGCAAAACATAGTCCTGGGTTGCAAGGGCTCCTTTCTGTTCGTGCATGTGCAGAACTGTTTTTATTCCCTGCCCCGATACCTTCCCTGAGTTTAGTGTGCCCATGAGTAGCTGCAGCAACATCAGTGACGATCTAGTCTTGCTAAAACTAAGAACACATGGCAGCCTAAACGTAAGACAAATAATGTGATAGACATGCTGCTTTGTTTATGTAATGTACATTAGGCACAAGGATCCCTAGGGGTGGTGAGGTAAAAAGGAAGAAAAACTCTATGGAAAATTGTTTAGGTGATACAGGGTTTTAATCACTAATTCGGGGAACAAGTTGAAAACTGAAGGAGTGGAGAGGTAATGGATCAGATATGGAGGGAATGGAGTAGTGACCCGAATGGAGGCTGGCGTGAGTGCCGTCACAGGACTGAGCCTGCGGCACTTCATGTTGTTGTTCGGTCGGAGTCAGTGCGGTTTACATTTTGGGGAGCACACTGCACATTTTTTTTACTTTGTATTGATGAGAGAAAGCAAGAAGAAGGAGTACACCAGAGGGCGTGGTGCAAGAGACAGCAGAGCGGAGCAAAGCAAAGTGAGTGTGCAAGAGGTAAGCTGGGTAAGCTGTTGAGCACCAGTTGATTTATTGCACTCACACCCTCTTTAAACTTCAGGCCCTCACCCACCTCACCCAGTTGCTGAAAAAAGTTAATTGTAAGAGGTGGGCTTACTATTAAATGTGAGTTTTGTTCGTCAGCTTTTGAAGGGTTTTAGGGTAGCTGCAGAAATGGTGACAGTGACACTTGCTGGCTGTGGTAGTTTGCAAAGGGTTCTGTTGTGTTTGCCACTGCTGTGTTCGTCATGGTTGGAGTGACTTGGGGAGTTCAGATGTGGCTGACTGGTGGCTGGCACCTTTTCCCGTGGGGTGATGCCACAATTTGCAACATTATAAATCATGCCAATCAGCCAATCAGGATTCACGGACCCATTGTATAATCTTAGATTGTCCCTCCTTGATCTTTCCTTAAAGATCTACACATTTATCATGTAACATTTCAACTGGGTCACGAGAATTGATTGCCTGGTGCAGCAGCATTGCTTCATTCTCTGCAAGAGCAAGCCGCTCTTCTGACATGTCAAGCTGCTTCTCCAGTTGTGGAAGCTGTTTATTTATATTTTGAAATTATACCTGACTTTTGGCCCTAAAGCTCTTTATCTCTGCAAGGATGGTCTCGAAATGATTCCATGTTAAATGCTCTGCTTCGGTATCAGTATCGTACTGCTGACCTGCCATGCTACTGAGGAAGTGCTATGGCTTTGCTCCTGATGTTCCTGTGAGGATCCTTTGCCATTTGCATGCAGATCTTTCATCTGACCCCCAGATCTGGTGAGCCAATCTCCCCTTTCTATATGACTGGCCATTTGGCTATAACAGCCCTTTTGCCTGCATTTCAACCCTTCTACCTAATCTTTTCCCAGCTGTTTCCCAATTCAAATTAGCCTTTAAAGGCAGGCAGCCAAGCTACCTGAGTACTGGATGCAACCACCCCATGCTCAAGATTGCATTACATCTGGTAGTTTTTAAAATAAGAGTAAGATAACTTGTTTACTGCAACTTTATAATGTGAATTGGGACTGGATTATTGATTATCATAACAGAACATCTGGTCACATGTCTATAACTCTGTTCCTTTGTTTTTCCCTCCCCCACCCCCCCTGCCACAATTGTGTCATGGAGCAAGCAGAAAGTGTCCATGGAAGTCACCCCTTCCCTAAAATGGTGACTCTCCTGAACTGAACCCTGCAAGGACACAAACAAGTTGAGTACCTGTATCTCGTGGCAGAACACTGTGGAGGTCTAGCTATGAAATGCAGGAGCTGATGCCCTTTCCTCTGTCAGCACCCTCCTGATTTCTTGCCTTGCCTGGTTGGCTGAATGCTGGGACGCATAATGACATTGCACCTCAGGACATTGCAAGATGCAGACTGATCACAGAGTAATGGGAAAGCTAATGAGTATACTCATATATGCTGAAGGTGGGGGATTATTTGCTATCAAAAATCAACTGGAGGGCTGTGCAATGTTTATAGTGTGGGGGGATGCATCATATCTGTTAAATACACACGGTTTGGGGATACTCCACCCCCCCCATTCTCATGAGCTTTTTTGGTTTTATCATGAACATTTTTTATTGATTTTCATTTTTTCAAACATCACAGTGCATCCAGTCAGTAACATTTCTTGAACAGGAGATGAACAAAGGAATCTGTTAGACTGCCCTAAAGGGCAGTCTGGTGCACCTAGTGTATCTTATAACTGGAAAGTAGTCTCCAAGTACAATACTCCAGACAAGGCACCCAAAGAAAGTTAACTGCATCATAATCCCTACACACCAGGTAGTTGAGCTTGTGAGTGAATTCAGCCCCAAGGGGGTTTTGGTCAGAGGCATGGGTAATCTACCTAATAGGTTTAGTACAGTGGAATAGGTCAGGAGGTCCCTTGAGCTGGGGAATTGCCAGACGGGGTAAGCTGGACTGAGCACAGATGTGAATGTAAATAGGCAGAACATCCAGGAGAGACAGGAAGGGGGGGGCGTATAGATCTCTATGTAAGGGAAGAGATAAAAGCAACTGCACAAAAGAGTAAACTTGGAGGAGAGGAGGCACTGCGGGTCACCTTAGAGACTTGAAATGGCACCACAATCCGCACAAGGGTTGTATACAGCCCCCCATGTCAGAGGGAGGGAATGGACAAGGCTATGATAGAAGGCATACTTAGGATGGCAGAGAGAGGGAAGATACTGTTGATGGGGGACCTTAATATGACAGATGTTAACTGGAGCACCTTTGTTGCAGCCACATCCAAAAGCAGGGCCATTCTTGATGCCCTACAGGTGGCATGCCTCAGACAGCTAGTTTTGGGACCTACTCATGAGGAAGCAATCTTAGACCTTGTATTCTCAAATGGGGACAGTGAGAGGATCTCAGATCTAGATGTGGGTAGCCATTTGGGAACAAGTGACCACCAAACAGTGGGGTTCATGATAAACTCATCTACAGAGTCAAGCCATACAAAAGTGAGGGTTCTGGACTCCAGGAGGGCTGACTTTGGCAAGATGGGACAGTGCCTTAGAAAAGCACTAGCAAACAGGCAAAAATGAGGGGAGGAGCAACAATGGGTAACTATCAAAACTGCCATCACGGAGGCAACAAGCCTTTGTGTGAAGCAAATAAACAAATCAAAATGAAAGAAAAAGCCACTATGGTTCTCAAAAGAAGTGGCGGTGAAGGTTAGGAGAAGAGAATAGCATTTAGGAAGTATAAGGAAACTCAGAAGGAGCAGGCCAGAGAACTATAAAAGTTAAGGCAGAAGGAAGCAGGGAGGGTAGTTAGAATAGCAAAGGCACAAACTGAGGAAAAGATAGCCAACTCGGTTAAGAAGGGGGATAAAACCTTTTATAGGTATATCAGGGAGCGTAGAAAGACAAAGGGAGGGATAGTGAGGCTGAATAGAATGGATAGTGGGTGGGCAGAGAGTGACAGTGAAAAAGCAGGAATACTGAATGAATACATCTGTTCAGTATTCACAAAAGAAGAAGTGGGGGAGGTGCCTAATCCAATTAACAGAAGCACTCTGGAGAGGGTGATCCCAGTCCTTTCACAGAAGAAGGGTTCTGAAAGAACTCCTAAAACTGAAGGTGGACAAAGCAATGGGGCCAGATGGAATCCACCCCAGAAGTCTAAAACAACTAAGCAGAGAACTAGTGACACCACTGACTACCCTTTATAACAAATCATGGGAGGATGGTGTGGTACCTGAGGAATGGAAGAAGGCTGATGTGATTCCCCTTCACAAAAGTGGGAGCAAGACAGAGGCAGGAAACTACAGACCTGTCAATTTGATTTCTGTGGTAGGGAAAGTGATGGAATCACTTCTGAAGGAAAGAATTATTGAGTACCTAGAGGCCAGTGGGGTACAGGACCCAAGGCAGCATGGGTTCACAGTGGGAAGGTCATGTCAGACGAATCTAATTGATTTCTCTGACTGGGTGACCAAAGTAGTAGACCAGGTAGGAGCTGTGGACATGGTCTACCTAGACTTTAGCAAGGCATTTGACACAGTCCCACACAAAGATTAGTCAAATTAATCAGCCTTGGAGTGGGTCCCAGGGTGGTAGCCTGGGCAAAACATTGGCTGAACAACAGGACACAGAGGTAATTGTAAATAGAGTCCACTCTGAAGAAGAGGGGTTATTAGTTGGGTACCATGAGGTTCAGTACTGGGTCCAGTCCTTTTAATATCTTTATGAGTGACATTGCAGAGGGACTGGAAAGAAAAGTATGCCTCTTTGCAGATGACACAAAGATCTGCAACAGGGTTGATACACTAGGAGGCGTGAAAAGGATGAGAAAGGACTTGGCAAGGTTGGAGGAATGGTCAGAACTATGGCAGCTTGGATTCAATGCAAAGAAGTGCAAAGTAATGCACCTGGGAAACAAAAACCCAGGGGAAGATTACACAATGGGGGGAGGTAGTAACAACAACAAAAATGGAAAGGGACCTGGGGGTAATCATATCAGATGACCTTAAGGTTGGCAAGCAATGTGAGAAGGTGACAGGGAGGGCTGGGGGGATACTGGGATGTATAGGGACAGGCATCACCAGCAGAAAACAGGAAGTCATTAACCCCCTGTACAGACAGGTGGTGAGACCCCATCTGGAGTACTGCATCCAGTTCTGGAGACCCATCTCCGCAAGGACATAGACAGGATGGAGGCAGTTCAGAGAAGGGCAACTAAAATGGTGCAGGGTCTGCAAGAGAAGCCATATGAGGAGAGGCTAAAGGAGCTTAATATGTATACCCTTGAGGAAAGGAGGGAGAGGGGGGACATGATAGAAATGTTTAAGTACCTCAGTGGAATCAACAGAGTCCAAGAGAGCAGCATCTTTCAGAAAAAGAGATGTGCAAGAACAAGGGGACACAATTTGAAGGTAGAGGGGGAATGGCTCAGGGGCAATGTGAGGAAGTATTTTTTCACAGAGAGGGTGGTAGACGCATGGAACAGCCTTCCTGAGGAGGTCGTAGAGTCAAAACTGTGGTAGAATTCAAAGAATGCATGGGACAGACATAAGGCAATTTTTGTGAGGGGTAGAAAGAAATAGGCTGTTGGTTAAATATCTGCAGCTTATCCTCTAGGTAGGAAAATGGGCAGACTAGGTGGGTCAAGCGGTCCTCATCTGCCATCAAAGTCTATGTTATCCCACTTCTTATGGAATTTATGGATTTGGTTTCAGCCAGAGTATGGCAGTCTCACGAAGATAGCCAACTTCCCAGAGTGGAGTGCTAGGTCAGGATAGAGGGGTGAGGGTTGTCTCCATTTCATCAACACGGCACATTTGGCTTCTAGCAGGGCAGTCATTACCCAGCCTTTGAGCAGTGCTGGCATGGTGTCAAGTGGGAGGAGTCTCCCAGAAGTAACAGAGGTGTGGTAGGCCAATGGCCACCCCACCACTCTGCAACAGTCATCAAGGACCATCCTCCAGAAGAATGTCAGTGCTGGGCATAGCTACAGTGTATGTAGTAAATCGCGAGGACTTTGTTGGCATCTCCAACATTATGCATTACCTAATAGCCCCATAGACTGAAGTAAAGCTGGAGTCCTTTACCATCGTCATCAGGACCTACAGCTGAATCAGTTGGCTTCTTGCGTCTCTGTATGTTGTATGGGCGGCCTTGATACACTTTTTGGTGTGGCTGGCTGGGAGTCCTGCAGAGTCTGGTAGACTTCCCCAGCTAATCCCCATTGTTTGGCAGGTTTGTGGAGCATGCTCAGCCATTCCCATTTGGCATCCTGCTCCTGGCGAGTCTGGAGGGAGCGGATTGCACTACGAATCTGGAGATATCACCAGAAATCATGGGAGGGGAGACTATACCACACCTGTAGCTGTTCATAGGACATTAAAACCCTTGAATTGCGAATGTAAAGATCCCTGATCAAGCTGACACCTTTGTTGGCCTACGTTGGCCACAGTAATGCGCCTGTTATTCCAAAGGTTGGTAAACTCGAAAGGGGGTTCCATGCTGGCTTAGGCATGTAGGTTAGTGCCATGGCCATCCGGCACGCTTTGACAGCTTCTATCACAATAGGGGTAGTGTTGCAGAGTGAAAGGGTTGCCAAGGAGAATAACGCACTCAGGATGCCCTCCCGTGCCAGCGCAGTTTCTTGTCCAACCCACATGGGGGTGGGGATGAGGTGGGGAAAACCATTTTGTTGCTTGTGCTACCATATAAGCCAGCTGGTATCCTTGGAACCACGGTAGCCTCAGGCCCCCTCTGGTCCAGTGAGCTCATAGCTTGGCCCTGCTCCACCGAGCAGTCTTCGCTTCCCACAACAAAAGAGACATTAGTTTGTCCAGGGACTGTAATAGTTTGGGGCAGAGGCAGATGGGAAGGTTGTAGAAAGATAGGAAACCCTGGGAAGGAAGAACATCCACCTGCCTCTACTCTGTCCTTGAGAGACAAATTCAATTTTGCCAACAACCAATTTCCACCATTATAGTGGTGAGTAGTGGGGTGAAGTGGGCTCCTCCAACTTTCTCCACCTAGTAGGGATGGTTACCCATAAATAAGAAAAGCCTTGGGAGGCCCACACTATATCTATCCCCAGGAGACAATCTTGAGAGCAGACCAGGTTCAGGGGAGAAAGAATAGTCTTTTTCTGATTTACCTGGAGCCCTGAGAGCCTTGCAAAGTTTTGGAGTATTCCTAGCATCTTGGACAGTGACTGCTCTTAGTTGGTTATGGTCAAGAGAAGGTTATCTGCATATGAATTAACCAGGTATTCTTGTTTCCCCACCTGGATTCCCAATATATCCTGAGAGGCTAAGAGTTTCCTCACTAACGGGTCCAAGGGGATGGAGAAAAGCAGGGGGAGAGGGGGCAGCCCTGCCGGGTGCCACTCTGAAGGGAAAACTGAGATGACACATTTCTATTAGCTAATATCGTGGCAGAGGGCAAACTGTAGAAGACAGATACCCACCACCAAAAATAAGGGCCAAATCCATAGAGGTCCAAGATAGGGCTGTGCATGGTCCAAATAGTATTTCCGAATACCATGAATAGTAGGCTTGCCGAATATTGGATGGACATTCGAATAGTTCACTATTCGGCTACTATCAGGACGTACAATTCGATGGGTGAGATTTCAAAATCTCACAGAGCTTACTAGCTAATCAGAAGCTGTTTTGGAGCTCAGAGCCAGAACACCATGTGATCTCCTCACTCTGAGTGTGTAGATGAGAGGAGACAGTTGTTTCTCAGAGAGCTAGCTCTGTTTAGTTTACCACTTGTAACTTTTATAACTGTTTAAAAGATGTCATGTGTGTGATCCAGTTTTATATCGGATCACTTTGTGACTGCATCTGACTGCAGTTTTGTTTTCATCCTGAAACTGGGCTCAGTTTCAAGGAAAAGGAGAGTCTGTGCGTGAGTGAATCTGTGTGTATGCTGCTGCATGCTGACTCCCCTTCCCCACTGCTTACAGTTTCACAGCTCAGCTGAAGCAGTGTGGTTTAATTTTTTGCTTAAGAACCAATTAGTTCTTATCAGGATTTTTTTTTTGTCAACAAAGTCCAGTTTGGCTTTTGCATGTAGTGGGTAACTGTTACTGGGCTCAGTAACAGTGAGTGGCTCAATCTTTTGCTGACTGCCCCATCCCCACTGCTGTGCTTGCTTAGCTTTTTGTTCCAAATTCACACACACCACCTGTGGTATTTTCTATTTCTTTTGTGAAGCAAATTGGTATTTTGCTGTAATCAGGTTCTGGGCTTGGTTCCCTGCATAAGTGAGGTGTGATTGTCTTCAGACTCCTTCTTATCCGCGTTGCAGCTTACCGTGACGCATACATCATCCGTGTGTGCACTGTATTGTTGTTCTTGTAATCTGTGTCCTGCAAGTGCATGCAACAGTTGTCTGCACGCATTTTTTTGTGATATATAAAGCAGCCTATTTTTTTCCCACTGGGTCAAGCTTGGCCCATTGAATTGCTGCTGACTGTAGTCTGGTTCTTGGCTCAGTTTCCTGCACAACTGAGTAAGGAGGGCGTTGCAGGTGACTCCTCCCTCCACAGCTCACTGCACCTGAGTGGCCTCCTGTGCAAGTGAGTTTTCTTGTGTGTCTTCGCCTGTATGTGCACTACTGTGGCGTGTACATGTAAATTTTCTGTGAACTGCTTTAGTATTTCTGTGTGTGTCAGGCGTGACTCACTGGGTTTTGTGTGTTGTAAGTTGTTTGGCGCACCTTCAAAGCTTGAATTACTGTACCGTATGACTGCACAACTGACACCGCATAAGTAAGAAGTTGTTTGCTGACTGTCGCCTTAGTATCAGCTTGACTTTAGCTGCTACATGCATGGTGTTGCTACTGTTGTTTTCTGCAGAAGCACCAACATAAACAAAGACACTAATCACAAATAATATACACAGTAAGTTACGGACCATGTCTCATCAATCCCATAAATGTGCATGGTCCATCCCAAGCAAGTCATCTTCACCACCAGTCATAAGTGGTGAGGAACAGGGTGAGAGAAGGTCTGTTCATATTAGCTGCTCTAAAATAGTTTTCTCCCCTGATAAGCCTTCAGGTTCTGGTGTCAGTAAGATTGGGGGTAGTACTAGTACTACTATCACTTCAACTTCTACCACTACTATTACTAGTACTGCATTTGCAGCACCATCATTTTATAAAAGTAGGAGGGCTTTACAGCTGACATCTCCAGTTATACAAGAACAAGAACCCACCCCCACTACCAGTGGTAGTACTATTCACACAAATGCCCCCATAGAGGCAGCATCGCCTATCAGTGTGCTCCTCCCCACCACCACCAGTGCCGTGATTTCAACAACCAGAGCAAATCCTTTTTGTACTGTTGACACCACCACCGCCATAACAGTGTGCACTGCTATTTGTGCTCCTTGCACAGCCACTGTCACTACAACCTTTGCTTCCATTAGTAGTCCTGAGTGTTCTGCTGTCACCATGACTAATGCTGCCAGTATTACAACTAGCTGTAATATGGTGACAACTTCTTCGACTGTAACTCCTGATTGTAATTCTGGCACCAGGACTACTGTCGACAGTGCTACTACCTTGCCAACTGTGCCCATGACCATAGGTACTGTGACTAGTACTGACCATGAGACTGTTACAACGACTGCACCAATTGTGATGCCAAAATGTACTGTTGCTCAGCCTCGCAAGGTTTCTCTCACTACATTTCCTTTTGCTGATGTGGAGGATTCCAAAGAAGAGCATTCATCTGGTTTTGAATATTTACCAGAGCCTCAAGACTTGCTAAGTACATCATCTGACAGTGATACCCACCTAAGCAAATTAGGCGATGAGGCCGAATATGTGGCATATCTGTGTGAGAGGCGTGAATGTGCAGCTGCCAAAAAATGCAGTACTTCTTGTCATGACAAGCAGGCTGGTCAGGGTCACCTTCCTCCTCCTCCTCCTAAAAAAAAACAAAAAAAAACAGTCCACCCTGTCCTTTGAAAGTGTTGTATCAAGTTCAACTCCATCTGATACACAAAATAGTTTTACAGCTACATCTGTTGTGGAGAAAGAAAGGGGTAGAACAACTGCATCCACTGCACCCAGGTCTGATAAGGGGAAAGGGGCAAAACATGCCCATGGTCTCCCTATTGGGGCCTGCACTTCCACTGTCAGTGCAGGAAAAGTGTGGTGTGGCTGTACTTTAGTGTTGTAAAAGATGGTCCAACAAAGGTAGTATGCTGTGTGTGTGACTGTACTATAAGTCATGGTAAAAACCTTTCAAATCTCACAACAACATCAATGATGAACCATCTCCGAATGAAACATCCCAGTGCACTTCAACGATCCACAGCTGTTCCTCCCTCTCCACAAATTGTGCCTGTCAGACTCTCTTCTGGTACTGGTCCAGCAGATGCACAAAGTATTGTTAGTGATTCTATTACTGAGACAGACAGTGTGTTCTCAACTCTCCCTACACCACTTATAGCACATCCCCGTACAGCAACATCACCCATTCTGCCTTCTTCTGCTCAATCATCTATTATTGTAACAGCCTCCACCATGGGTTCAAAGTCAAAATCAATGCAATGTGGTACCGCTTTGACTACACCCATCATGTAAGTCTTCCATGCCCGCACCAAATACCAGGCGTCACACCCTACAGCACAGCAGATCACCAGTTTAATTGGTGAGATGATGGCCTTGGATCTGCAGCCATTTTCCATTGTGGAAAACACTGGTTTCCGTAGGCTGCTGCAGCATTTGCACCCTAGGTATAATATACCATCACTGACCACATTTTACGTACTGTAGTACCCAACATTTATCATGATTTGAGAAAGAAGTTGCAAGACTACTAGCACACGCTGTTGGTGGTGTTTTCCACTGCACAACTGACATATGGACCAGCATGAATTCAAATCATGCATATATGTCACTGACAGCACACTGGTGTGTTGCAGATGTGGTAGTCACTGGTGATGATGGTGGTACTGCTGCTGGTTCTGTATCTACCCCCTCTCCCTGCAGGTCTGCTTTGCTGAATGTCAGTGTTATGGAAAAGGATCACCGGCCTATAAACATACTGTCATTCCTGCAAGAGATGTTGAGCCCATGGATTGATGGCAACAATTTGCAGGTAGGGTCTGTGGTCACAGACAATGCCACAAATACGATAAAAGCACTTAGAGATGACAATTTTGATGGGATACGCTGCTTTGCTCATACAATAAATTTGGTGGTGACAAAGGCTTTGGCAAACACAGTGGAGGTAGATCACACAGTCAGAGTAGCCAGAAGCATATGCAGCCACTTTCATCACTCTGTGAAAGCCACTAACCGTCTGCATCAGCTACAAGAGCATCTTCCAATGCCGCAGCATCATCTCATCCAGGATGTACAGACCCGGTGGAATTCCACCTACTACATGCTGCAAAGGCTTCTGGAGCAAAGTTGCCCTTCATGAGATGAGCATGGAAACTGATGTGAGGGAGTCCTCAGACATCAGGACCAGGCTTTCATTGGGGGCTTGGCAAAGGTTTTAGCCCCATTTGAAAGGAGCACTAGTGACCTTAGCTCTGATTCTGCACTGCTAAGTCAGGTAATTCCTGCTGTACAGATCCTGAAACAAGCCATGAGAGATTAAGTGAAAATGCTGAGAAGATCCAAACCAGACACCAGGAACAGTGATATCCCTTGTGGAAAACTTCACCACAGAACTAGAAGTTAGATTTTCTGATCTCTGTTCCAATAAAAGCATATATTTGCCACTATGTGGATCCATGTTTCAAGTGTGAGGTACTACACCTTATAATGCCCACTCACAGGGTTACAGACATTCAGAAGCAGATGTGCTCAGAACTTAGTTTCTGCATCCTTGGGTCAATGAAACCACAGGTAACCCTATTGATGAGCCAGTCTCAGAATCACAAACTGAAAGCAGTATGGAAAACCTTGAGAAGGAGGGTGACTGTTGGGCTGAACTCAGCTCATCACTAAAGGCTGAGCAGCGGAAGAGAACAGAACAGCAGCCACAGTCGGCACCCAATCTGCTGAACAGTTATTTCAATTAGCCTCTGGAGTCATTCTCCATAAATCCAGTGAAGTACTGGATCAAAAGGATGAAAGCATCTCCGCACTTGACACAGTTGGCCCTTAAATAAATCTGTTGCCCCCACCAGCGTACTGTCTTAACGAATGTTCAGCACTGCTGGGGATGTGGTGGAACCTCTCCGATCCTCACTTGACCCAGCACATGTGGAACAATTTGTGTTTATAAAAATAAATCTACCTCACCTTGGGTACACATATGGCCACTAACAATTGCATTAAATAACTGTCTTGTACTGGATACAACGTTTGTGTGCTGTAGTATTGACCCATACTCAAGCCATTCTGTGTTAACCATCATTGTTTTATTAGAAATAAGCACATGTTAACATTCATATTCAAAGTCATACTAACACAAATCTGTGACCAGCACCCTTTTTCTTTATTACTTCCACTGTCATGATGTATTCTTTTGAACGAGCATGCCCTGCAGTTCCCAGTGCCTAAAACTGCCACCCACCTATTGATTGCTGTTCCCAATACAAAATCCTCAACTGGTGTTGCTACATCTCTCATCCCCTGTGTTGCTCATGCCCATGTTCCATTGATCCCTTTAACAGTTTTCCAGGTGCCAGTCACCAGTGTGGCATCACCAGTCTCAGGTATTTCATGTGCATAAAATATGGCAGCTAATAGTGTGTCATCTCCAGTCTCAGTGTTTCCCATGCCTGAAACATGGCAGTTACAAGTGTGACATCACCAGTCTCAAGTATTTCAAGTACATAAAATACGGCAGTTAACAGTGTGGCATCTCCAGTCTCAAGTATTTCACATGACTGAAATATCACGGTTACGAGTATGGTATCACTTGTCTCAAGTATTTCACATGACTGAAATATTCCAGTTACCAGTATAGCATCACATGTCTTAAGTATTTCACATGATTGAAATGTTCTGGTTACCTGTATGGCATCACCATTCTCAAGTATTTCACATGCCTGAAATATTCCAGTTACCAGAATGGCATCTACAGTCTCCAGTATTTCACATGACTGAAATATTCCAGTTACCAGTATAGCATCTCCAGTCTCAGTATTTCACATGACTGAAATATTCTAGTTACCAATATGGCATCACCCATCTCAAGTATTTCCCATGACTGAAATATTCCGGTTACCAGTGTAGCATCACCAGTCCCAAGTATTTCACATGCCTGAAATATTCCAGATACCAGTGTGGCATCACCAGTCTCAATTATTTTCCATGCCTACAAAATTATTGCAAAGTGCTTCAGTATGCTGCAAGGAGGAGTGTAATTCAATGGCAGTTAATCTCTAGTCATCCAATATTTTGTGACAGCAATTTCTGCAAAGTACTGAATTGCATCGTTTTGCTTCACTGTATACTATTGATACATAATACAATTCCAGAAAGGTGGTGAGATAGACTACATGGATGATGACAGACAGGTGTCTCTTTATTAGATGGTCTCAAATATTTTTCTTCCCAAGTAAGCCTTTTAGTTCATGTAGCATTGGGAATAGTACTACTACTACTAATACCATCGGCAGAACTACAGTATTACTACTACTGGTGTCACCACCTGTTTCATCTATACATTCACTGTCACATCCTTTTGTGCAGTAGTAGGAGGGCACTAGTGCATGCATGCTTTGTGCAGGAAGCAGCAGACACCACCACCAGTGTTCCCAGTGCTATCACTATGGCTGCTACATCTACAGTCAGTGTCCTTCCCACCACCACCGGTGCCATTCATGCAGCAGCTACCCTTTCAGCTGTCACCACTATGGCAGCCACTGCTACCACTATTCTTATGCCCATGGCCAAAGCACCATCTACCCCATGTCTGTGGATTTATGTGATAACCACGAAAGCGCAATTGCGATTGGTGGCAGGCAAGTATATCGCCGAAAATCTATTTCAGTGATGTACACCCCCAATGCACAGGAAAACAGTGCCAGGGACTTAAATTTTGATTGTTTATGCAGTGGGCTGTGCCCCTTGCAATGCTCCACACCCCTCTACTAAAGAATTCTTAACTCCAGGGGGGTGCAAAATCTTGAAAAAAAAAATTGGGGTCCGGGCACACAAAAATGTAGGCATGCCCGGACCTGAACCTGGAACCCTTGCACCTTTAGGCTGAAAACCACCAACCACATTATGGGGCCAGCTTGACAGCCCCACACCAACCACACCAGACCAACCCTTCCTCCATTCCATCACGCTTGGACCCGGCCCCCCACACACGCATACATATAGTGATGTCCTGTCGCTATATGTACCCACCTCCCCATCCGTCACTCTTCTCAGCAGCCCCTCGACGTGCACCAGGATTGAGTTGCCATTATTGCAAGCACTTAATCGCTGATGCCCATGTCATGGACTACGTGTCTGTGACCATGAACACCCTCAATGCTGACCCAATGCAATGCTTGATATTGTTTTGAGTGCTGTATGTGTGGTGTGGTGGATCAGTGTGCCTGTGTTGGTGGTTGAAGTCTCATTGGTGTATATGTTACACGGTTTAATGGGTGATTAATGGTGTTGTTAAAGTGCTTTTTTAAAGTATCCTTAAAAAACAACTTTTCTGGCTGAATACGGAATACCTGGGACCCGAATACCAAATATTCGGCCGAATATTCAGGAAAAGGTATTCGCACAGCCCTAATCCAAGACCCTATGAAGGTAGCTCCACTCCACAGAGTTAAAGCCTTAGAAAAATCTATGGTCAAGGCAGCCATTGGCTGGAGGGAGTATAGGGCAAGCCATTTTGGGTTGAGTACCAGCCTTAGGTTGTCCATTCCAGACTTCCCCTTAGAGAAACCCACTTGTGTGGGATGGATCAAGGAAAGTACTATGTGCACCCACCTATTGGCTAGTATTTGAGCTACTCTCTTGGTATCTACAGATAACAATGATATGGGATGAAAGTTGGTGCAGTCAAAGCGGATCTGAGGATTTCTTTGGAAGCAAGATGACCATAGCTTCCTTCATGGTTAGGGGGAGGGAGCACTTACTGTGGGCTTCCTGTAGTGTTTGGAGGAGAGGTGGCATGAGGGTATCCTGCAGTAGTTGGTATAGCTCTACTGTCATCCCATCTGGCCCTGGCGCCTTGCCTTTAGCCATCTGTGATAACGCAATGTGGAGCTCCACCAGTGTTATGTGGGTCTCCAGACATTGAACTAGCTCTGGAGAGAGTTTGGGGAGGAGGATGGAGTCATAAAAGCTGTCTAACACCCTGGTCAGGCTCGGACCATCCATGGGAATCTTGTACTGGTATGGGGTCTGGTAGTGCTGCCACATAATTTCATTGATACCCTTAGGGTCAGAGACCACCTTCCCACTGGGGCTTGCAGGGCATGAATCCTGGATTCAGCTTGCTGCTTCTTTAGGTGATAGGCAAGTGATTTGCCACTTTTGTCACCCCTTCCCAGAATTTATGTTTAGACCTGAGGAGCTGCCATTCAGCTTGCATTGTAGCAGGGTGTTAATTTTGTATGTAAGCCTAATATGTAGCTTAGAAGGGTGTTGTTTACGAGAGGGAGGGAGGAGGTCTTAAACCCCGTCTCCAGCACGGTTAATTCAGATTGCAATACAGCAATCACCTCCCTGCATGCTTTGTTCTTAGCTGCTATATAGGAGATGATTTGTCCCCATAGTACCACCTTAAATGCTTCCCAGACTATGCCTGCTGCCACTTCACCCCCAAATGACTTGGAAATGCCTTTGCCTCATTAATCATAATGGAGCAGAATTCTTGGTCCTGAAGGAGTAGAGGGTTGCATCTCCACCTTGGGGAGGATGTGCAGAGCCCAGGGGGGAGAAAGCAGCAGGCAACTGGTGCATGGTCTAAGATCAGTATGTTACCTGTGCTGGTGTTATCAATGCCTTGTGCAGCCTCATGATTCACCAGCCAATAATCAATGCGGCTATGGGTATTGTGCACAGGGGAGAAGAACATGTAGTCCCTTCCAGTGGAGTTATCCCTTCTCCAGGAATCTGTTAGCCCCCATTCTTCTGTGAGCTCCTGCAGAGCTGCTCTGGCCTTGTGGTGGGTTTGAGGGGTACGGAGGGACTTGTCAAGGAATATGTCATTTACTAGGTTAAAGTCTCCCCAGTTAGGATCAGAATACTCTAGTATCCTTCACTAAGAGAAACCAGTGCTTGGCTGATTTCTGCTAGGAAGTCAGTCGAGTCTGAGTTGAGGTACATATACATTCACAACTATAACTCTCCCTCCTGGATATGAACCAAACTGCTATCCATAGGCCCTGTACATCCATCTTGAAAGCCTCATCAACCCATTGACAAGCTTTATGAAGTAAAATGACAACCTGTTCGATTTTGAAGATGTGGAGCTAGCCAGAACCTTACCCACCCACAGTGTTCTGAGCCATTGTACCATCTTGGCGGTGAGGTGTGTTTCCTGGAGGAGGGCAATATCAGTATTCACTGACCGGAGATGTTGTAACATTTTAGTTCTCTTTACTGGGTGGTTTAACCCCTTAACATTCCAAGAAATACACCTCCACCCTCGTCTAGCGTCGCCTGGCATGACCTCCCTGTTACAAGTTACTAATTCCACTTACCTATAGGCTACCAAACTTTGGTAGGGCCCACAGCTACCTGTCACCAACCAGACCGTTAGGGTGTGCTGTTCTGTGCTAGGGAAGAAGCCAAGGATGGCCAAGCAAGTGCTGTTCCTGGAGATGCTGTCTTCCAAGGGATGGGTACAGAGATGTCCTATAGGATTGATAAATGATGAAGAACTAATGGTGAAAACAACCAAAACAATCTGTAATAAAAGCTTATTATCCCTAGGTAATATTTCCAAGTCCCAGGAATTCTTGCCTGTGGTGGGTGTGATAGCAATAGATTAATCCAAATAAGCAACTACCTACTCTGTCAGAGTGAAACAAATCTGTCACAGTGGTAAATGTAAACACACTGAGGGTGCGGAGTTTGCGATACAAGAGTCTCAGCACAGGCTAAGACACCCAGCTATGCTGGCTCACTCCCCAGTCAAGGTGTTGGTGGTTGAAGGTGGATGATGACCACTCATCCCAGCCTGGATGTTTCACACTAATAGGTGATCCAGGGAAAAGAGAAGGGGAAAAAGGGGGGATCCCAAACTGCTCAGGATAAATGGGAAGAAGGATATAGGGGCAGGAGGGAGGCCCCCTACACCAGCTTAACCTGAACAAAGTTAAATGAACACAATCACATAACACTTTAAACTAATTTTAATATAACATTAAACATGAAACTAAGCACAAACATCCCAACCATTTCCCCAGTGAACAACTGAATGTGTACCTGCTTGGCCTTCTGCGGGAGACATTCTTTAAAACAGAAAACAAAAGGCTGTGGCTTATGGCTGACCAGAGCCATATATGGGGCCCAGAGGCCTCTCTGGTCTCCTCCCAGCCGCATGATGGGGAAGGAAAGGACATGGTAGAGCTAAGGTGTGGGGTGGAGGTGACGTTCACTCAGTGGTGTTTCTGGCCTAACGACAGCATGTTTGGCACTGGGAAATGCTCGGCTCATTGAGGTCTCTCTCATGAAGGTTACCAGGGCAAGATCTATCCCCTGTCTATGCTGTGCAGCATTGCCTTAATGTCAGGCGTCTTGGGGTGCCATAAATGGCTTAGTGTGCTAAGGGCCCAGAGCTGCATCTCGACCCTACATAGGTGAGGAGAAGGGCAGTTCCAGCTAAGGGGAATCCATAGCAATCATTAGCTCCTGGTTCACATGTCCCTCGCTAGATGCTCATCAGAAAGGTTTAATCCCTGTAGCCCAAGGCAGACTCATTTAGAAACACATATAGTTCTATAATAGTTCCAATACTTAGCCTTGGTAAAGTAAAAGAAAGTTTGTGATACTAAAGAGGGTTTTTCTTCAGTCATCCATTCGCTTGAGCTGCAGAGCCACTGCAGTTGGTCTCGCCTTCTTGGCGGTGTGGTAAGCCAGTCGCAATTGCCTCTGCAAGATTTCAGGCTGGCTTCACTACTGGTTGCTGTTTCTACTGGTTTTCTACTGGATGTAATGGATCCAAATCAAGTTCAGCTGCCTAGCCCAGTGGGGTGGCAGTGTCCATCATTTCAGCTATTGGATCCCCAGATTCGGCTTGCCTCTCATCGCTGGATGAGTCTTCCTGGGAGCTTAGCAGGAGGTGAGGTGGGAAATTGAGGAGACCTTGGTGATAACTCCGTGATCTCAGCCATGGGTGGACTGCATGCTGAGCTTTCACTGTCTCATCACTGATTTGGACTTGCTTTGGCCCAAGGTCAGGAGATCTGCTGATGGTAGACAAATGAGCAGGAGCATTCTGTTTACCCTGCAGTTGTGCCTTGGGGATGGGACTGGTCTGACCAGTAGCGGTCCTTGTGGAATTGCCTTGTTTTGCCTCTGTTCCCCCTGTTCAGCCCCTGGTCACCTGGAGCCCAGAGATGTCTAGGAGATGTAGTTCCTTTTAGGACTGCTGGCCAGTACTTGTCCAACCAGACCTCGGCCTCCTGCCAGGAGTCAGACAATATTTCTTTGCCATCCTTGAAAATCAGCAGGGACATGAGTCCTTTGAACCGATATTTAAATCTGCCATCTCAGAGAATCTTTTTGAGAGGAATGAAAGCCTTGTATCAGCCCGCAGCTTTGTGGGAGAAGTCCCTGTAAAATGAAATGCAGGCCCCTCTCCATGTAATGCCCCTGAGGTCTCTAGTTGCCAATAAGACCTGTTCCTTCACAGTGTATCTTAAAAAATAAGAGTTGATAGGCCTCCAGGTGGAATTAGCTGGTACTGTCCTGCCATGAACCCTGTGTGCATGCTCCACCTTGACTGGGCCCCTCCAACGATCTCCCAACAGTCGAGGAATGAGATCATTAAGGAAGCCTTCCATGCTTTGGCCCTCCATGCCCTCGGGGATGCCAAGGATGAAAAAATTGCTCACCTGTGGTAATCTTGTTTCTTTTTTTTTTTTGTCAACTCTTTTTACCTCGATTCATGGCCCGAGGTCCTCTACTTGGGAATCAATCCTTGTCCTGCCCGCCTGAGGATCCGAACTGATCCTCTCTCCTTCCTCACCGATGCCAGCACCCTGGCTAACCCTATCAAGGTGGGTCACCCCTCCAACTTGGGAGCTCTTAGTAAGGCAGACTCTGGCATCGGACAAGGGTGACCAGGAAATTGAAGGCCAGTCGGGAAACCTGGCGTGGGGCATGGGGATTGGTGCCATTGCCTGATCCTCGGTGCCAGGTTTTTCCATTGTTCTGGTTGCCCCCAATGTGAGACATGCAATGCCACCCAGTCCGTGATGGGTGCCCCACTCACGTCCGGAGACAGCTGCCCACGTCCCTTTTACTGCAAGCAGCCCGAGTGTATAGCAACGCTGGTCTCCAACGGGGCCACTGTTGCACTGGGCTACCCTGGATCCCTCCCCAAGACAGGAGAGCAGTCCATCAGACACTCGATCCTCTCTCTCTCTTGCTGATCCCTGGCAATCCGAGCTCATTCCTGAACCCAGGTTGCCGTTGTGACGCGAAGTGTGGAGTCCAGCGCCTCAGCCCTCAGTGCCACTGGGCTGGCTATAATCTTGTTTCTTCCAACAGGATCCACTAATATTATGATTTCTTGTAGTGCTCCTTTCAGACAGCACTGCCTTGGAGCCAAATGGAATGTTATGCTAATGATGGAATCTTTAGCTCATGCATTCAGTTCAAAAGCTGCCCAGTTCAACTGCCTATATTCTAACTCTCAGATTTCTTTGGAGCCTGCAAACAGACCCTATTAATAGCCAATTAGAATTAATATAAAAATGGCCCAACTAGGGCAACAACAATCAGTAAATAGCAGGAAGAAAAAAACCCTTTTAATTTCAGATTCACCTGAGAAGGGTAAAAACCTACATGGCTATCAAAGCATTCAAAATAAAGGATGCCAACAGGTGACAAACCCTTCCACTGATTAATAGTCAGTGTTAAAGAGGCCTTTAGGTTCTAGCAGGAGGTAAGAGTGGAACTATTAGTGGATCCCATTGGAAGAAACAAGATTACTACAGGTGAGCAATTTTTTCTTCTAACCCCAGGAATCCACTAATATTATTACTCTTGCAGACTACAGAGCAGTACCTTGGAGGTGGGCATAGAACCTACCTAGAAAAAAGACTCTGCAGGACTGCTGTGCCTAACCTAGCACATGACTTCTGGACTGGGTGCCTAGGCTACAATGCTTTGTAAAGGTGTGAACTGACCTCCAAGTAGCTGCTTTACAGATCTCCAGCAGGGGAACCTCCCTGGCAGTTGCAATGGTGGCAGCTGTACCCCTTGTGGAATGAGCTCTGAGCCTGGGTGGGGTTTCCTTGCCTACTTTTGAGTAGCAAAATTGGATACACTGAACTATCCATTGAGAGACAGTTCTTTTAGTGGCAGGTTTCCCTTTACCTACCTCTCCATAGGTGAGGAAAAGCTATTGTTTATCCTGTCTATGGTCTCTGGTGTGAGTCATGTGATAATTCAAAGCCCTTTTTACATCCAGACTGTGGAGCCTACATTCCCCTGAGCTAGAATCTTCAGTGAAAAAGACTGGCAAGTGATAAGACTGGTTCAGATGAAAGTCTGAGACCACTTTAGGAAGGAGCGTCCTATTTGTTCTCACACTACCTTGTCCCTGTGAAAGAGATATAATCCTTTTCAATACAAAGGGCCTGGAGCTCACGCTTCCTTCATGCAGAAGTGATGGCCACCAGGAAAACTGCTTTCAAGTAACAAACTTGAGGCTTGCAGAGACCATGAGCTTGAAGGGGTGGGCGGGGGAGCATAAGCTGAGCAATGCAAATGTTTGTTTATTCGTTTTTATTTTGTTTTTGTTAACCAGGTAAGTGCACTAGACAAGAGATTTTGCCTATTTTCAGACATGACCCGGGAGGGTTACACATCAGAAACAGCAGATACAAAGTATCCACAACAGAATATAAAACATCTAGTTGGAAGGAAAATACAGTAACACATGACAATTTTGAACACATGGCACATTCAGGAACAAGTAGAATATACATAGCATGTGGATAAACAGTAATCACAGTTACATAAACGTTTAGAGAATTTTGAAAACATTATAATTGACTGAAGAAATACATATACAGCAAACACTGGGGGTACATAAGTGCTGACAGGAAGTACCGCTCTCAAGGTGGAAGATCAGTGGTAGTAGTGCAAGCGAGCAGAGACCCGAGCTCATAAGGCGAGTTCTTAAACTTTTTTGAAAGGCCCAGTGAGTAGCCGATTGTTTAACATAGAATGGAAGGGTGTTCTATATTCTGGGTGCAGATACGGCAAATGCAAGTTCACCCTTCTTGGTGAGACATCTCAGCGCAACAAAGGAAGCATTTTCAGTAGATCTCAGCATGTAGAGCAAGTCAGGTTGTTTTAGCAGAGTTACAAGGGACCTTGGAGTACTAGTCCAGGTTAATTTTTTGACCAGACAACCAGCTGTGTACAGACGATAGGAGGACAGGGTGAGCCAACTGAGAAGAATAGTGCTAACAGCGATGTGTTAGTTTAGAAGCCGCAAGGATGAAGTGGCAGATACTATTATAACAAGTGCTCCATTTCTGGATTACTTGCTTGCTAGCATTAAGGTAGACTATAGAGCCATAGTTGAGGCAAGGTCAAAGAATTCCCTGAGTAATAGCCAGCCTGGCTGTCGAATTTAGGAGAGATTTTACCTTGTAAGCCAAGCCAAGTTTACTGTTCACTGCCTTACAAGTGGCTGCAACATGAAAATTAAAGTTCAGTGAGGGGTCAAGAGTCATCCCAAGGTATCTGAAGGATGTGACTGTATCCAGGGTTATGTCATCAGGTCCATGAAGGGAAAGTCCCATATGACAAGCTTTTAGCCTAGGGGAAGTCCCAAAGAGCATTGACACTGTTTTGCTAGTATTAAGTAGGAGCTTATTTTGTTTTAGCCAAGCCGAGAAGCAGTCAAAGTCAGATTGAAGGGAGGTGTGAATTGCCGAAATGTCATTAGCGGCAGAGTAGATAACCATATCGTCTCGAGATAGAAAAGCTGACAAAGTCGATCCAGACAGGGGGAGGATTATTTATAAAGAGACAGAAAAGAAGGGGACAAAGAATTGAACCTTGGGGAGCACCAACTGAGGTAGAGACAAAATCTAATCGACATTCCCTATTTGAACAAATTGTTGCCTACCCAGAAGGTAACAGCCAAACCAGGCCCTGGTAGAATTTGAGAAGCTAAGAGAGGATAGTTTGGAGAGCAGAAGAGAGTGGTCAACCACATCAAAGGCCTTTGTGAGGTCAATAAAAATGGCCCCAGTGAGTTTTCCTTTGTCCATGTTAAGCAGCACATCATTAGTAAATTGTAATAGTGCCGTAGTTGTGCTGTGGCCGGACCTAAAGCCATGCTAGGCTGGGGATAATAGATTGTTTTTATGCAGATACTCTGTGATCTGAGAAGACACAGCCTTCTCTAGGATTTTATCCAAGACAGATAAGATGGCAATTGGTCAGTAATTACTCATCATTCTAAAGTCTCCTTTCTTATGCACTGGCACAACATGTGCAATTTTCCAGATGGATGGCACCGTCCTCGTCATAATAGATAAGTTGAGTATTCTTGCAACAGGGGCTGCAATGTCAGCAGCAATAACTTTAAGGAACTTAGGTAACAGTCCATCAGACCCAGGAGAGCCATGTTCAGGAATGGCTCTCATAAGCTTTAATACATCAATAGTTGAGACTGGTTTAATACTAAACTGGGTCGATAAAGATTCAGCAGGGTTTATGATGTCCTCAGAGGGTAAAACAGCATTAACCATGAAATCTGAGAGATCAGAGAAGTGAACATTAAGCGAAGTAGCAATCGTGCTTTGGTTATTGCAGTTAGAATCATTTATAGTCATTTCGGTCCCAAACTGGCACTGGTTCCCTGTGAGGGGGGTACAGGTGGGCCAACCCTTTGAAAAATCTCTTGAAGATGGGATTTTATGCCAAGGAGGCATCCTTCCTTGCTGAAATATGTGCTGATACTGAGACCAATTGCACTCTCACTGCTGAATGTTGCAGACCCTGGGAATACAGATGTGTTAAATAGTCCAGAAGGTTGGCACCAGCTGAGCTGGAACCATACCATTATCCACACACCACATGGAAAACCTTTCCCACTTTGAGGCATAGGTTTTCTTGGTGGAGGGTTTTCTCTATTCTCTAAGGACCTTCAGGACACCTTCAGAGAGTTTCAAACCTGCACAGTCTAAGTCCTCAAGAGCCATACCTTGAGTCTGAGGGTCCTGGGATTGGGGTACATGACCCTCCCTTGGAAGGAGGTCAGTAGATTCTGCCTCTGAGGAAGGAAGACCGGTTTGGCCACAGACATAGATAGCAGGAGGGAGTACCAAGGCTGTCTGGCCCAGTCTGGGGCAATCAAGATCACTGAGGTTGACTGTGATCTGAGCTTGATGAGCACCCTGGGTAGCAGTGGAAAGGGAGGAAAAGCATAGAGATGCCTCCCTGTACAATTCAGTGCTAGGGCATCCATGGGTACTGTTCCCTTGGCAGGAGCCGTGCAGCAGTACAGAAGTAGGTGGTGGTTCTGGTGGGATGCGAACAGGGCTATCTCTGGGATGCCCCACCTCCTGAACAGAATGCCACCATTTACCTGTTCAGTATCCATTCATGATGGGCCAGGTTTATTCTGCTCAAGGCATCTGCCAACTTGTTGTACTTGCCAGGCAGAAGAACTGCTTGTAAGGAGGCATTGAGAGAGTAAGCTTGACTCCAGATTCTTATTGCCTCTGTGCAGAGAAGAATGGACCTTGTCCCTCCCTGCTTGTTGATGTAGTCCATTGTTGTGGTACTGTCTGTTCTGACTTGTACCACCATTCCTTGGAGCAAATGAGAGAAGGCCTGAAGGGCCAGATAAACTGCTCTCAGCTCTAGCAGGTTTATATGCTGGAGTGATTCTGCACTTTTCCATGTGCCGTGGGTGGTGTGCTCCCTCCACCACTGTAGTGTCTGCAGTAACTCCTTTGTTACTGGGATGGGTTTTGAAAGAGTCCTGCCTCTGGCCCCAGTGTTCCCTGAGGTGGAATTGAACATCTCTCATTTGAAACCCGGCACCCAGGACTGTGCCTGTTGCTGAGGCCTTGTGGCCTAACAATTGCAGAACCTGTCTTGCTGGCTTCGGCTTATTTAGGACAAACAAGCCTGGCAAGTGCAGAATGCTGTCTGCCCTCTCTTGAGGAGGAAACCTCCTCCCACAGTGGTGTTCAGTTCCACACCTATGAACTATAATACCTGTACAGGGGTTGGGACTGACCTTTTGATGTTGTGGAGGAATCCCAAGGACTGCAACAGGTCCTGGGTTACCTGTAGGTGCTCTCTCACCTGGTGGTGTGGCTTTCCCATGATTAGCAACTCATCCAGGCAGGGAAAAACTGAAACACCTTGTCTTCTTAGGTGTCACCACCACTGCCAGGCACTTGGTAAACACTCTTGGTGCTGAAGTGAGACCAAGAGTAGTGTTGAGAACTGGTAGTGGCCTGAAGGGAGTCTGACCTTAGATATTTTCTATGTGACTCCCTTATAGGAATATGGGAGTCTACGTCCATTAGACCTAAGGAGGATAACCAATCTCTTTTCTGTAGTGTTAGCAGAAGCATGGCCAGTGTGACCATCTTGAACCTGGACTTTACCAGGTACTGTATTTCATCATTGTGTAGCTACGGCTACAATTACAAAATTTGGTTTTAGCCTGTGGTTTTAATCTGAGGGCGGCTAGTAAATGAAGGTGGCTTTAAATACAAACTTACAGAAATGGCACGTCAATCAGTCCAAAAGTGAGACCTTCTGTTGAGCTGCTGGTGACCTGGAGAAAGGGTGGCTGAGGTAAAGGTTCCGTAAGTATTTATTTCAGTATGCAAAGCCAGCTGGGTTTCATCTCTGGACCAGACTCTTTACAAGGAGGTAAATCAATCAGCCAAGCCACCCCAGGTGAATAGATAAAGAAATCAGCGGAAGCAGAATGAAGAGATGTACATGCAGCTGTACAAGTAGTGTGGTTAGTGTGGTTAGACTTGGTCACTTTGTTCCTATCAGGTAGGCAGGAACCTCGATAATTCAGCTGTGGGGCTCCTGTACAGCTTCTTCTTTGGCATCTGTGTCTGTGCGGGGTGGGGAATGAGTGCTGTAAAAGTACTGTTGCGAGGCGAGTGCTGCAAGTATAGTAATAGGCTTATAAATGAGGGCGGCTTTAAAACGACATCTGAAAAACAGTTCAGCTTTAATTTGAGGCGCTAGTAAGACGAGGGCAGCTACAAAGGATGAAATCACGGTATTTGTTAAGCAGTCTGAGGCCTAGTATAGGCCACCACTCCCCATTTTCTTTGTTGTCAGAAAATACCTTGAATAAAAGCCTTCTCCTTTTTATATGGAAGGAACAGGCTCTATTGGCCTTGATAAGAGCAGAGTCTGAACCTCTGTTACAGCAGCTTTCTCTCTGTGAAAGGAACTGCCCTGAACAGTCTTGTTCTTAAAGGAGGAAGGGATTTGAAACTTAGGGACAAACCCCTGACTTACAACTCCCAGAACCCACTTATCTGTGGTGCTCTTTAACCATTCCTGGAAGTAGTGAGTCAGTCTGCCCCCTACAGGAACTGGGGAGGCTTCCTGAAAAGAAAGTTAGGGATTTTGTTTTGTCTGTTGCTGAGGCTGGGCAGATTGGGAGCCACGCCTGGATCCCCTTCTGCCTCTAGCTGTAATGAGACCACCCTGCTGTGACTGGTACTGCTGCTGTGCCACAGCTTATACCTGGTAGAAGAGTCTTCTAAAAGAAGCCCTACCTCTGTCACTCCTTCCATATGTCGAGGAAGAGGGTGAAGGCAGTATTACTACAATGGGTAGCCTTGTATTCATCCACCTTTTTCATGTAGGCCTCAGTCTGCTCACCTGAAAGCGAATTATCTTTGACTGGAAAAATCCATCCCTAGCTCTGGGTATCCTGAGTGAGGTTAGTAATCCTAAACCAGGCAAACCTCCTCATAGCCACAATAGCTGCCACACACCTGGCAGCTGTATCACTGGTGTCTGCTGGCATTTGGAATAGGTATTTAGAGGCTTCCATACTTAGCCTAGCAGTATCTAATAATTCTGATACTGGCGTGGAAGGACTAAATTCTGCAGTCTCAAGCATAGACTGCCATAGAACCTTTTGGTACAGTGCTGCACAGGCATGGAAACTGGCATGCCTGAGGTATATGCCCTGCAGCATTTGCATGATTTTCAAAGCCTGTGCCAGGTCAGCAGGCAATGGAGTAGGAGCAGTCACTTGAGGAGCCCCTTGTGGCATTCCAGTCGGGGTCTCAGTGTGCTTAGTCCTTTACAGTTTCTTGGCAGGCACCGGGGAGTCAGTTGGTTCTAAGCCTCTCTTGCAAGTGCTCTTACCCATATCAGGGGTGGTGGTGGTGGTATCTGTCAATTTTTCTGGAATCCCTTTCAGAAGGATGAATGAACAGATACATTATTCCCTGGTGGTCAGGATGAATGCTGACCTTGATACTTCCTATCACACTTCAGTGACAGCGTTAGGTGCTTTGAGAATTTCTATAATGTCCTTTTTTAAAGAACTTGAAAATAGGAAGCAAGAGCTGTCTAGTGGGTGTTAACCCCCTTAGCTCCATGTACTGAGCTTCCTCCTCATCTTGCATCTCTCCATTTTCCTTACAAAGGAAAATTGTGAGGAATGATCCTCAGTAGGTCTTGGGGGGAAGAGGGTTAACCAAGCTCCTGTTCAGAAGAGACCAAAAGTTTGATTCCCTCCTCTGCCTCATACTCTAGTTTCTCATACTCCAATTGTTCCAGGAGTGGAGGGGAACAGAGGCAGATGTTAGCCCTATTTGGGCAAGCAGGTGGCTGAGAGAGTATAAAGCCCTGCAGCATTTGCATGATTTTCAAAGCCTGCGCCAGGTCAGCAGGTGAAGGTACAGTAGCAGGCACTTGAGGAGCCCCTAGTGGCATTCCAGCCGGGGTCTCAGTGTGTTTAGTCTTTTATTTTATTTCATTTAGTTTTTGTTGACCAAGTAAGTGCACTAGATAAATTCTGCCTATTTTCAGGCACGACCCTGGGGAGGGGGATACAGATGAATGCCAACTGACCTTGAACCAGATTAAGCTGTTGGTGGTATTTTCAGTGAATGAGGGAAATTTGGCCATGGCACGGTGAAATTCTGCTACTCTTTTAGAAGTGCCATGGGATCTTTAACATCCACCTGAACTGCCACCAGAACAGGATATTGGGACCTCGGTTTTAACGTCTCATCCGAAAGACGGCACCTCTGGGGTGTAGCACCCCCCTCATGCTGCACTACAGTGTCAGTATTGGGATTTAAGCCAAGTGTCTGATGTGAGGATAGAACCCACACACAGCCTTCTGAGGTCCCGGACTCAGAGGCGAGTGTGCTACCTGCTGAGCCACTGACACTAATGTTTCTAATGTTACAGTTTCTGGCAGGCACCAGGGAGTCAGCCGGTTCAATGCCCCTCTCGTCATGGCCCTCACCCATATCAGGTGTGTTTTTTGTGGCCCTGGAAGGTTCAGCCAAAGATTTAGAGAGGGTGGACTGGTCAGAGCCCATGGCCCCCCTCTTCAAACTTTCTCTGCAGTCTTTCCCATTTTCAGGCATCTTATGAGGAAAAGACTTGCAATTTTTAAAATCAACAGAGAAGTGTTGTTGTTCAAGACAGACTAAGCATAAATCATGATTGTCTGTCTTGACAACACTCTAAATTTTAAATAACTTTTAAACAATTTTAAAATAAAGCTCCCATTTTCTTCTTAGTTTTAAATAAAAATAAAGTAAAAATGATTGGAACTCAACTTAAAAGCTCTGATACAAGGTAAACAACAGTTAGTTTCAGTTCACAGAAACTGAGAGGAACTGCAAAACACACTAAAATTCACTTACTGAGGTAAAAGAAAATAAACTAAACACTAAAACTAGGCAGCTATGAATAAAATAAAAAAAATACTTACTTTTTTTGATCAAATGTCACTTCAGGAACGACTTGCGAGAGAGAAAATCTCCAGGGCGTCTAGTCTTTGCAGTGGAGAGAAGAAATATGAGGGTTAGAATATAGGCAGTTGAACTGGGCAGCTTTTGAATTGCATGCATGAGCTAAAGATTTCATCATTAGTATAACATTCCATTTGACACCAGTGCAGTGCTGTCTGAAAGGAGCACTACAAGAAGTAATAATATTAATGGATACCTGAGGTTATTGCGGCATTCCATTTCCCGGTCCTCTGCTCGTTACCAGAGCCTGGCCAGCTTTATCCCATGGTTATGCAGTCTCTGCCAGACCAGCCACTGTTGTCTCTCGAGTTCTGCCATCCTCTGTTTGGCTATATTAAGTTTATCCTCTAGTTGGCAGATGTCTGTCACATTGCCCATCAGTGCATTGCTGATGCCATCAACTCTGACCAGGAGCACTTCCAGCATCTTTGTTATATAGGAGAGAGAGTCCGTGACTGGGGTTTTACGGCCCCGTGGGATTTGATGTGTCCCCCTGAGCGGTGGTGGGGAGGGAGGATGAGGAAGCAGCCATCCTTTGAGCCCGCAGCTGTAAATACTTGCAAAAGAGACTGTTTTGTCCCAATTTAAATTTGACTATTTAGTGCTATGACTGGAGCCCTCCTTCTTCCATGCTGGGTTTGGGGGATGGACACGCGCCATATACCCGGAGGCTATCTCAGCTTGGTTGCAGACTAGGGTATGGCTGGATGCATAGACTGGGGCCTGAGTGGCCTATAGTGGACCGCAATTAGATCTTCAGGTGCTGGCATGAGAAGTCGCAGCAGAATGCGCCCAGAGATTGGTGCCTGGCAAGCGGCAGAGGTTGGTTGGGTCTCCCCTCAACTAAGCGGAGCAGATTATTCCCAGATCACATTATTTCACTGAGGACTGAGTCCAGGTAAGGATGGAGTAAAAATCTTAGGCAGCCATCACACCAGCACTCAATCCACGCCCCCCATTCTCATGAGCTTGTTATCTCCACAACAAAGTTTAGGCTGACAATCCATTTAACTATTTAAATATTCATATGGCTTTGGGTTCCCCTATATAGCTCTAAGAAAGTGGTCTGGCTAAGCTGACTCTTTTATATCACACTATTTTTATCTGTGCAAAATTCAGATACACGAGACAGTATGTATTCTTATGGGAGCTCCAGGTAAGGAATAGATTACCTGGTAGTTGAATAGTTTCCCAGGGAAGGTGTTTTGAAGGAGAATGTGGACACCATTCCCACATCTATGATACTGTAAGAGGGAGGGGGTAAGGAGTAGTGGCTGGTGGCACAGCATGAAGTTCCTGTTAACTCTTCATTACTGTGTTTATTTGGACACACTGGGTGTTTATGGAACAGGTGGTCAGACAGGGTTATTCAAGCTATGTGAATCAATTATACTATCTTAAAAAGTAAGGAAATAATTTTCAAAAAACTGTTTGAATGCACCAGTTAGGATAACTTAATGCCACAAAAGTAGGAAAATGTGGTGTTACGGTTTCCTTCACTATTGTCCCCCCGCCCCAAGGCAGCAAAAGGGAAAAACATTAGGGTTTTAGGTCTCTGGAGTCTTGGTGAATCAGTGGTAGGTTTTCCTTGGGGGTTGTCAACCCTAATGCTCACCCCTCCCAATATGGGCCCTGTGTGAAGAAAGGAGATCATGTGTGACATTAATTGCTCACGGAATGGTGGGCATTAGGGTTGACAAACCCAAGACTACCCTAATGCCACATTTCTCTACTTTGTGGTGCTAAGTTACCCTAACTGGGGCATTAATGCAGTTTGTTTTGCAAATTACAGATCTATTATAGATATACAGTGATTTGCAAAAAAACTTCATCAATGAATCGTTAGGGTTCCACCATCAAAAGTAGGGAAGTAATGACATTAGGAACTTTCTAACACCCCATCCCCAACCCTGCACAGACCAATAGGCGGGGTTGACTTGGGGTCATCAACCCTATCGCTCACCCCATTTCATTATGAAACAAAGTGACATGGGTACAGCATAGCAGAATGAGGTGAGAGTTAGGGTTGATGACCTAAGTCGCCTCACCTGCCTGTTGGTCTGTGCAGAGTAGGGGATGGGGTGTTAGAGTTGGAAACCCTAATGCCACATTTCCCTTCTTTTGATGGTGAAACCCTAACTGATGCATTAAATAAGTTTTTTGCAATTTATTTCCTTACTATTTGAGATAGTATAATTACAGTCTTATTTGGCTCTGGGAGCACAGGGCCCTCTGTCCAAAGTTACGAACGTGTGTAGCAAAATTGCAACAAATGATCATAACTTTAATATTTTTAATAAGTTTGAGCCCAAATTTTCAACATAGCCTTTTCATTTACCCCCTTATGAACAATATGACTGTCGCTATTATCAAATCTTGACTGAAAGGTGATTTCACCAACTACTTAAAATCACCTTTTCTGACAGGAGTTACATCAAATGACAATCATATTGTTCATGAGGTGGGGTCCCTAAAAGGACATGTTGAAAATTTGGGGGCAAAATCATGAAAAACAGCTGAGTAATGTATCAAAGTTGAAATTTTCATTGAAATACATTGACGCACATTTACAGTACTTCAGTTTCTCATACTGCAGTCACTGGTTCCAGCAGCAAGATGTGTCTTCGATCAGCGGAGTGGGTCTCAAACCCAGGACCTCTTTAGATGAGTGACGGTCTGTGGTGGTATCTTAGGGGGTGTGTGGAGGTGGGTTGGGTGTTGGATGCAGGTGTGATCGGCGATGGATGTTTTTTACAGCTTTAAAAAATGTTAAAAGACACTGAGGGACAGTTTCCTTATTTTCAAGTGAAAAAAAAAAACAGAGGGTGGAGGGGGATACTACTAACCACCAATGAGTAAAAAAATGGATTTGGAGGGTAGGGATACCACTAGACACCAAGGATTAAACGGAGAGCTTTCTAACCCCAAAATGGGGTACAAGGAAAAGGCAAATTAATAATAATAATTATATATATAATATAAAACAACAAATAAAAAGTAAAAAAAAATGCAATGTGAAAGAAATGGGAAGGAAGGAGTTAATGGCTTGGATTTTGGCTGGGATTTTTCTAGCAGTCTGAAAAGAAAACACACTGGGATTCCACTGCCCAGCAGCATCTAGATAAAGTGACAGCCAGGTTGTATATCTCAGAGAAAATGACCAAGAGGAGAAGTGCACCTACTCAGACACTCCATAAAGTTTAAAGGATTAGATCACTCAAATATAAACTTAAGATTAAAATGAATATAATTGGACACTGATAGGTGTTCAATCTGATTAGGATAAAATACAAACAGTACATGGTAAATGGTTGGTGCATTCAAAGGGAACAAGAATCTCAAGAGAGAATATAAGATGCTGAAAGATTATTGTGGAGTTGCTTTGGTTGCTGGGAAGTTACATCAAGGCGCCAAGCTTGGAGCCTACTCTTCAAACTATGTCTGTGAGAGCTAGAGATAGCATATGGTCCAGTTTCTCTTTATGGACAGGAAAGGTGTAATAGTAATAATAACATATCTCAGTAACAGCCTTTTTTCTTTGTCATGTGTTATTTAAAACATGTGTTTACTTTTCCTGTAAGTGTTATTCTCTTGTGTTAAACATATATATCCTGAAATGCTACTTTTGACCTTCTGTTAAGTAAAGAGCTATTTATTTACTCAACAGTTGTGGCTGCGATTAAAATTATTTCTAAGGTAATTTATGGTTTCCACTGGCTGAGGCAAATTCTGTAGCATCCGCCACCCAGAGACATACTACCAGGCTCCCTTTTCTTTTTTTATTTCATTTATATTATGAGACAACATGAATACACAGCATGAGGTGGTGCACTTCACAGATTATGCGTCTTGATTAAAAGCTGTCATACCCTTTTTTAATAGTAGCATTCATACTTATACTAAATTAAATTAATGCACCTAACATAACAGGCAGGCAAGCGGACCCCATCACCAGGGATAGGAAGACAGGTTGACAAGGGTTCCTCCCTCCCATCCCAGTGGAAGTTACAGGAAGAGCCGGGAGATGAAGCCTATTAGGAAGCCCTCCCACACTAAGGGACAAAGTCGGAATCCACCTGGGAAAAACAATATCCACTGCTGTCATTTCCTCAGAAATCTCTCGTGCATGTTGTGGAGTCTGGCTGTCAGGATTCAAGTCTGTAAATTTCACATATTATTTTGCACCAGTTGGACACTGTTGAGAGTTCTTTCAACATCTATCTACGTGTAATTGCCTTTTTGGCTGCTAATAAAAAAATTGGAAGTAGAGTGTTCGTCCATCTTGGACTATGATGAGGGAAAATGGACATCAATACCATCTCTGCCATTAGCTCTATTGGTTCAGACATAGAATTCCCTAGTTCCACCTGTAAAGTAAGCCAAAAGGGCATCAAGACTGGACAAAAACAAAATACATGTCCTAGGTTGGCCATGGTACAATTACAAGCCCTCCAACAGTGCCCATAGGAAGCAGGCATGTACTTTACTAGCACCGCAAAAGAGCAAAAGAATCCAGACCAAGATTTCCATGCGAATTCTCGCCAGATATTTGAAGCAGTGATTTTAGTTGCTTTCTGAGTAGCCATTTTCCCACTGTGGGAGAGAGATTTCCATATCTAAATCCTTGTTCCAAGCTTCCAAAACTGATTTGTTGAGTCACCCAGGTGATCTCTTATTATTCTATAAAGATGGCCTATGAGTTTACTCCAAGTACTGCCTGTTAGTGTGTCTCTGAGGAGGACTTAGTAGGTGGGTAGTGGTGAAGGACAGCAAGAAGGAAAGTCCCTTTGCCTCAGGATGTAGTTTCTCACCTGGGTATATCAGTATGCACCTTTATCAGGGAGAGCATATTTATGTTGGAGATCAGAGAAAGGCAGAACACCTGAATTATTTACTAACTGGTAGAAGTAGCTGAGACCCAGTCTCCACCAATTCCTGAAAGTTGAATCTAGCTGAGCTGGGCAGAACTGTTGATCTCCTAATATGAGGGTAAAAAGAGTTTATTTGAATTTTTTATTCTTAAACTTATGCCATATTCTGAGAATCTGGGCAGTGTAAGGATAAAAATCTCTGGGGGGGGGAGATTAACTCTGAAGTGGAAAAAGCAATTTTTTCTATATCATAAACATCATTTGTTAGGAACTCTATGTCTTTCCAAATCAGGGAATTAGAGGAAGAAAGCCAGAGAATGAGTATTTTAGAAACTGCCATTGCATACATCTTCAAGTTAGGAAGGTTCAAGCCCCTGGTTGTGAAGGAGAGACAATTGGGTATAGCAGACCCTAGGCCTCTGCCCATCCCAGATAAAGAGAAATCATCCTGTTCCATGATTTAAAGTAGAAATCAGATGGGAAAGTCAGAATATTCTGGGACAAGTAAAGTAACCTGGGAGGATATTCATCCGTATGATTTCTATTCTTTGAGAAAAGTTAGTTTTAGGTTTCCCCATCTGGCTAGATCTGCCTGAAATAGAACAGAGACAGGCTTGTAGTTAATGAGCTCAAGGTGCTCCAAGTTTTGTGGAATGTGTATCTCCAGATATTTAAGTTTAGTACAATGCCACTTTAAAGGAAATATTTTTTAGGCTCTGTGAAGGAATAAAGTTAAGCATAAGAGTTTCTGTTTTAATGATGTTTAATTTAACATTTGCCAGATCCTCATACCTCCTGAAAGTTTCCAAGACTGCGGAATTGAAGATTCGGGAGAGAAGAGTTAAGAGACTGTCGTTGACAAAGAGAGATATCTTGTATATTTTTAGCCTAAAGGTATACCTTCTATCTGAGGGTTGATAAGGAAAGAGGCATCCCTGGCGTGTTCCTGACACAACTGAATAGGACAGGTCATTGCCCCATTTAGGCGGAGATAGGCTCAAGGTCAGGAATATGTTTTAAGCCAGGAGAGAAGCAAGCCGGGAAAGGAGAAATGTTCAAGTATATCACAAAGGAAGTTCCAGGAGACTCTGTCGAATGCCTTCTCGGCATCAAAGCAGAGGAAGGCAGGGAATTCTCTAGCATGCAAGTGCTCCAGTAGAGCCTAGTTCATCTGATATTATCCATTGTACTGCAGTTTTTAATAAAGCCCGCCTGGTCAGGGTGTATAAGAGATGGGGGAGGATTGTTTCAAGGTGAGAAGCCCAAATAGCCATGTAAATTTTATAATCAATTTTGAGAATAGAAATAGGACGATACAAAGAAGGATCCGATATGGCTTTATTAGGTTTAGGAAGAGGAATAGTGATTGCATGGTGCCACGAAGGTGGGGGGGTCTTCACCCTCCATCACAGCCCTTTAGGTGGTCAAGGGCATTGGAAGAATAAGGTTAGCGAAAGTTTTATACCATTCTGCTGTGTAGCCATCAGGGCCCGGACACTTTAAGGGTTTCAGAGCCTTTATATGAGACACAATCTTGTCTGGGTGGATAGGGGAGTCCAGTTTAGCATGTTGCATATCAGATAGCTTTGGGAGGTTTAACTTATTTAAAAATTCTGACCTGGCTTTGGGGGAAGGTTGTGTGGAAGTGGATGAGTACAATGACTGGTAATATTCTAGAAAGGATGCTCCAATATGTTCTTTGGAGTGTGATACTTGTTTAGTAACTGGGTGTCTGATTTTTAAGACTGTGGCGTCCGCTTCCTATTTCTCAGTTTCCTAGCCAAGAGGCGTGTCCCCCTGGTTCCGCTCTCATATTTGGCCTTCTTTAAATAGATCATGGTTTGGAGGATCCTGGAGTCCATTATATTTTGTATTTCCTGTTTAGTTTCCCTGATCCTTTGTTGAATCTCCTGCTCAGTATAACATTTGGTAATTCTCTAACTGTTCTACGTAGTATTTGTATAATGCCTCTGTTTTCCTTTTTATGTTTGTTGAAAAAGCTATAGTCTCATCCCTCAAAGTAGCCTTCAAGGAGTCCCAAAGTATTAGGTCCGAAACATCTCCCCCTCCATTTTTGTTAAGAAACTATGGGATCCTAGCTGTGATATATTTGATGTATTCAGGGTCTTTCAGTAATGTAGGGTTGAGGTGCCAGAGCATTGTTTTGGGTAGTTGTCCTATATTTATTTTCAGAATAAGAGGATGATGGTCAGAAAGTATCTTGGGAGCTAGTGAAAGGTCCTGTACTAATGAGAAGTGTTTGCATGATACAAAGAAATAATCTAGATGAGAATAGGTTTGAAAACAAGGGGAAAATAAGAAAAGCCAGGGTTTAAGGGAAATAATCTCCTCCAGACATCCTCTATACCCAGGTAAGAAAGAGAGGATCTAAAATATTTCAAGGTGGGGGTAGCTCTGTGGGTCCAAGGTGAGGATGAGTCTTGCTGGGGAGACAGTGTTAAATTGAAGTCGCCTCCCATTATTAAGGTTCCCTTATGGGCTGTCAGGACCTTCTGTAGGAAGGTTTGGATCACTCCCAAAGATGTTGGAGGGGGTAGGTAAGTGTTTACTAAAGTTACCTCTTGGGAGTAAAGAGTCCCATTTAGGATGACGTACCTGCCTTGAGTATCTATGATGGATTCCTGGAGTTCAAAGGGTGTAGAAGTGGGAATCAAGACTGCCACTCCACGTCTATGAGCACTAGAGTGGGAAGATGCATAAACATCATATTGATTACCCCGCTTTAATATCTGCTGTTCAGAATCAGGTAAGTGGGTTTCCTGGAGGAAAAAGATATCCGCTGCCTGCCTGTTCACATATTGCATTACACAAGATCTTTTTATGGGGCTGTATAAGCCACTAATATTCACTGAAAAAATCTTAACTGGATTAACTGCCATTTCTTTTCTTTACTGAGGTTAGTAGAACTGATATAGGTTTTATGTAATAAAGATTTAATCAAGTATGAATGTGTGCGTCTCTTTTTTTAAGTTTTAGTAATAAAACACAAAAGTTAACTCTGTGCATGAAGCTCAAGTTAGGACAGAAGCCTAAAGTTAGAATATACATCAAGTATTTAGCAGTTAAATTTACCTCTAGCCTAGAGGAGTCAACAAGTGAGTCTAACTCTTGGAGTGGGAGCAATCTTTTCCCATTCCCAGTCACCCCTCTAACACTCGGGGGATGCTAACAAAGATAATATATACAAATCCCAGGGTGTAACCAGTTCTGGATGGGATATTTAAACCATTTATTTCATTTATTTGTTCTAGGATTACAAATACATTTGAGCCAAAGCTCTTTTACAAAGGTTCCACGTCATTGGTACAATTGAGACAATCATAAGCAAAGATAACAGTTTATAAAATGAAAAAAAAAAAAGAAACACATAGTCTTGTAGATGAAAAAAGAACAATAAGGTGAAACTTTGGGGAAGGGAAAGGGAAAGGAGGAGGGTGAAATCAGGGAGACTAAGTGGATGGGAGAAAAGGGGAGGTAGGTTGGGGGAGACAGAGAGAGGAGAGGTGGAAGGCGGATAAGAATAGAAGTAGTGCAGCTGGGTGGCATTTGTCATGGGCCAGCAGGGAAGGTGAAGATAGGAGGTGGGGGGGGTGCTGACAAAGTGCAGGAGTAGATGTGGATCCAAAAGGGCATCTTCAACTATGGAACCAAAAGACACGCTTAGCCACAACAGTCACAGAGGTTGGAGGCAGTGAGTGTTAGGTGGAGACGAGTCTTAAAAGTGCTGAGCAATAGTGAGGATGAGATGTCGCTGGGAAGGCCGTTGTACCAACTAGTGGCCCGGTATGCAAAGGATCTTTGGCCTTGTGTTGTGCGGCAATGCGGGATTTGCAGAAGCTGAGGTTTCGATCCCCTGGCATGTCGGGTGTGGATTCTCGGTTGTATGAGGGCACAGACTCCAGGGGGGCAAGGCCAGCAAGATTTTCTTAGTAGTAATACAAGTTTGGTGTTTTATTCGATTGGCAAGATTCAACCATCCAGTTTGAGAATAGAGGTCACAGGTGTGAGTTAGGTGTTGGGATCCAGTGACAAGTTGACAGGCCTTGTTGAGGGCGGTTGATACATGTTTGAGTGCGGTGGTTGTAGCAGAGCCATAAATGATAATGCCATAATCAATGATGGATATGATGGAGCTCTGGACAGCGACAGTGAGGGCTTCAGGTGTCAGGTGTTTCCTATGATGGAATAGCAGGCCTAGCTGGGAGTTAGCGGCTTTGGCAACATGGTCGATGTGGGCAGTGTAGGAGAGGTGAGGGTCAAGGGTGATCCCGAGGTATTTAAAGTTTTTGACCTGTTCCAGTGCGGCACCTTGTCTGGTGATAACGGAGAGTTGGAAGTGCTTATGTTTATTATGAGAGCTGCTGAAGATCATGGCCTTTGTTTTTTTTTTGATTAAGGATCAGTTTGTGCTTTGTGAACCAATTCTCAACCGAGGAGAAGCCGAGTTGGAGATTTTCTTGCAATTTCTTTGGGTCCTGGTGTGTGGCAAGGATTACTGCATCATAGGCATACAGGGTGATATGTTCAGTGCAGGAGTCCAGTAGGGTGTTAAGGAACAGGCTGAAGAGTTGGGGGCCCAGTATTGAACCCTGGGGGACTCCAGAGAGGACAGGTTTGAAATCAGAGTGCACATCTCCAATTTTTACATGTTGGGAGCGGTTTTCAAGATAGCTTTTGAACCAAGAGATTGAATCATTGGAGAGACCAGCATTTTTTAGTTGGCTCAGCAAGAGGGAGTGTTGGACAGTATCAAAGGCTTTGGTCAGATCGATGAAAATAGCACCAGTTAGTTATCCATTGTCGAGGGAGCTGTGAATGGAGTCCGTGAATTCGAGTAAGGCAGAGGATGTACTATGACCTTTTCTAAAGCCATGTTGCTGTTTACAGAGAATATTATAATTGTCCAGATGCTCGGTAAGTTGGTCTGCTACTATACATTCCAGTGCCTTCCATAGGTGAGGCAGAATGGAGATAGGGTGGAAGTTTGCATGGTCAGTCTTATCACCACTTTTGTGAATCGGGGTAACAGTGGCCATTTTCCATTTGTTCAGGAATTGGCTAGAGGAAAGAGAGAGATTAAAGATCTTGGTGAGGGGCCCAAGTACCTCGTCAAGCGTTAGGGCCAGTAGCTTGAGGTCAAGTGTGTCATTGCTTGTTCTAGATTTACTGATGGCTTTGGCAACGTAGTTTCGGACTTGATGTTTCTTTAGTGTTTTAAAGTAGAAAGGTGGGTGACAGGTGTGGGTGGAGGAGTTGGGAGGGATGGGAGTTGACACATCTTGGAAGAAGTCGAAGGGGAGAACACTGCTAAGGTCAGTGAAAGCGATGTTAAAAGTGTTGGTAATAGTTTTAGAGTCGAGTGTAGTGTGCCCATTTATGTTGAGTATGTTTGGCGAAGATTTTGACTGCTTCCCAGTGACATCTTTAATGTTTTTCCAGAAATCCCTCCCATTTCCCCAGGAGTTAGTGAGGGCATTTTTATAGTACTCAGATTTCTGTTGCCGAATGGATTTGGTGCAGTCATTCCGTGCCGTTTATAATTCTGGATGTCGAGGTTGCTTATCAGAGTTTCTAGCCAGTTCCCAGAAGTGGTCCCTGGATTTAAGTTTTTTAGGAGGTCTCCTGACAGCCAAGGGTTACTAAGCGATTTAACTTTACGCTTTTTGAGGGGGGCAAATTTATTACAGGCTTCAATGAAAATGTGAATAAATTGCTCCAGTGCAGTATTAGTATCTGTTGCCTTGAAGATGGGGGATCAGTCCTGCAGACTGAGGTGCGATTTGAGGTGGGGTAGCTGACCACAGGGTAGGACTCTGCTGGTGATGATTTTTGGAGGGAGCTTATAGAATTTGTTTGATCAGGTACAGCTGATGGGAGAGTGGTCACTGAGTGAGTCAGGGAGGACTGAGGTTTTCGTGATCAGAGAGGGATGGTTGGTTAGGATCCAGTCGAGTAGGGTGCAGGTCCCAGTTCTGTAGTTCTTTCTGGTTGCATAGTCAACCATTTGAGTCAGGTTAGCTGATATAACCGAGTCCTTAAATGACCCACCTTCAGTTGAGAGCCAATTAATGTTAAAGTCACCAAGAAGGATGATTTCAGAGTCCGATGGGTGGGATTTGACAAAGTCAAGAAAAGCAGTTAGACCAGGTCCCTGTTCCTTAAGAGGTATGTAAACAGTGACAACTGTGAGGGCCTTATTGTGAGCACCTAATAGGAGTCTGATGGGAAGAATCTGAGCAGGTGTTGCTGGAAGATTGGAATCAATGGGGTGTCCTCGGAAAGTGTCTTTCACATATAAGGCACACCCTCGTCCTCTTTTGGACTTACGATCAACCCAGAAGACATTGTAGCCAGGAAGGGTGATTGCCTGGTCAGGAATCTTTGGGGTGAGCCAAGTTTCAACTACTGACAGAATATCTGGGTTGTGTTGGGTGGTAAAGGCTTGCAGTGTATCAAGCTTAGGAAGTAAACTGCAGATGTTCAGGCACATGATTGAGAGAGTGCCTGTTGGTTTGTTTTGGTTAGAGGTGTTTGGTCCAGGGTTAGGGTGAACAGTCCCTGATAGCAGCAGGAGGAGGAGCACAAATTTCAGGGTGCATAGGCGGAGATCAGTCAGAGAGAGGTTGCGTTTCTTTTTTGAACAGTAGTATGCCAGGTGGTAATGTCGAAAATGCAACACTGGAATAGTTGTATACAATGTGGCTAGATGTGCCCAAGGCTCACACATGAGCAGGGACAGATCAGTTTCGGTGGTGTGCCTCCAGGGAGAGGATTTGCCCCATTGCCAGATGATATAAAATAATCAAATCCACAGGAAAAGGACCAGTAAACTGTTTGATCTATGTTAACAAGACATAGGATGTGTTAAATTCCTGGAACACTGGCCTGGGACATATGCAGAAAGTTAAAACCCTTTGTCAGTGTCTTCCCTTTGTTTTAATAGTTGTGAATGGTTCTCAAAGATGTGCAGTTCCCTTTAGCAACAAGGTAGATGGAAATGTGGATTCAGTTTGCACTCCCCATGTCAGAGCTTGTAGAATTTCTTAGCTGTGCTTACTTTGATTGTGATGGCTTTCAAAAAAGTTGATTTATAATGAGAATCCCAATATCTGCTGGTGATGCTTTCCAGTTTCTTAGTCCAGGAAACTTTCATAGATCTCATATCCAAGAATAGTCTAGTTCCTCCAAGCCAAAACACATGAAAATCCACAAAACTAAACTATTGACAGAGACAAACACAAACACCCAGCCACACAGCCCAGTAAACCAGAAGGTGTACATTTAACTATGTACAAAGTGACTTCCAAATTGGGGATGGGATAGTTCGACCATCTCTGAGAGGGTTCAAGGGAGGTCCTAACAGGGAAGTCCTTGAACAAGAGGGTAGAAGCCACTGAAGTGGCCTTGTCCCTCTGGGGTACTGGGATGATCCTTATTATGGGGAACATTACCAGTATGATGACACACAATAGATAGGGTGGCATCATGTATGTAGACATAACCTAAATAAGAAGGGAAGGAGGAGACTCCCCCAATATCATCTATCCCACGACAACTGTGATCTTTAATCACAAAGGGCTGGGGAAGGATACAAGTACTTAAATTAGGGAATGTGTATCTAGCATTGAGAAGAGGAAGAGGTAGGACAGTGCTATGAAAAGGGGGAAGGGAGAGGGAGGAGGGAAAGGGGGAGAAAGAGAAGAGGAAGTGGAAGAGGAAGAAGAAGAAAAAAAGGAGGGAATTCCTAAGTCACATTGTGCGTTGGAGCTCCTTTTCTTGTTCTGGAAAATTCTCCTACAAGGCATCCATGGGGTGGGGGGAAACAAAGGAGGGCCCAGAGTGGGAGGAGCAGCACCCACCCGCTCAGCACCAGAACCCACAGCTGGTCAGCCCTGGGGGAGGCAGGAACTCGAGACCTTCCCCAGAACTCCTCCCAATGGCTAATAACCTCCACCATCATTGGGAGGGGGAGAAGGACCAGAGGAACCCCAGGGTGAGCCAACCCAAGGACCCCGAGTGGGAAGGGGGGGTGCAATGCAGTCACCTGTCCACCCACAGACCCCGCCCCACGATGAAAAGCACTGTTCTTCCATAAGCTGGAGATCGTGGATGAGAGTCCCAAAGTTCATCTGTGAGGCAAAATCTTTGTAAGAAAAAGGAAAGGAATGCCCAGGAAAAGGTCCAGGCTCTCTTAGATGTTGAGGGCTAGGAAAGTCCGAAGAAGAATTGCTCTATCCTGCCAGTATATACCACCAAGGCCAATCGGGGGAACCCCGTGGAGGGTTTCAGGTCGGTGTAATTCTGTGCGGTCTTTAATTGCTGCAAATTTTCACCCCCTCACCCTTCCCCAACACTTAATTATATGCCTGATAAATCTGATTGACAGGAGCTAAACACAGGGTATAGTAAGAGGTGTGAGTAGGAGGGGCATAAGGGAGAAGACCACCCTCAACACGACAAGTGTTTTGACTCATTTATTTATTTATTGGTCTCTTTTTTACCTTAAAAAAATATATATCTGAGGATCAGTTACAGGATTTTTAGTACTGTAAATAAATAAAAAGAGAACTAAGAGAGCTTCAGTAGCAGATAAGTAGTGGAATTGCAGTATAATGTGGGGAGTGGTGCAATGCAGTGGCTGTGGGGCAGCCATATTCAGGCAGACCTTCTGGACACTGAGGTGCTGCCTTATCTGCATGCATCTCTCAGGACTGAGGGATGAGGTAGCCAGACTCAGAGTGGAAGTAAACTGGGTCAGGGTACCATCACCCTGTCCAGGAACCACCCAGTCAATGCAGCTGCCTAAAGGATGCCAAGAGCGAGGAGCACTTGGATGACAGTGGGCTCAGGGAGGTTAGAGCAGTCAGGCAGAGCACATCCCAGATCCTATTAATCTCAGAACTCATATGCCACACTGGCAAATGAGGACAACCAAATAAAGGTACCCAGGGAAGTGGAAGGAAAGGATGTGGAGGTTAGGCAGGGGTGACCTCAGTGGGAAAGCAGTGGACCCCAGAGGAGGAGGCCGAATCCTGGTGGGGACTCCATCATGAGAGGATCCAGCTAGGAACACAGGAGGGGAGACAGGAGGTGAGGTGCCTACCAGGTGCCCGAGCATGGAGGGATGGAAGGAAGATACTGGGGATCACTGGGAAGGCAAGACAGGAGGGTGAGCTGGATGTCATTATCCACCTAGGTACTAATGACTTGGCAAGCAGGGAGCCAAAGGAAGTTCAGGAAGAGTTTAGGAAACTGGGGAGGGGTCTCAAGCAAGTAGCTACTTCTGTCACTTTCTCAAGTACTACCTGTGAGAGGCAAGGAGAAGCATAGGAGTGCATGCACCAGGAACTTTAACTCATGGTTGAAGAACTGGTGCTGTGAGGAAGGGTTTGGATTCATTGGTGACTGGGGACCCATCTGGAGGGATGGAGGTTTGTTCAAGCCTGGCGGCCTGCATCCATCCTGGAGGGAATCAAGCACTCAATGATAAGTTTAAATGCTACATTGACAAGCATTTAAACTAGCAAAGGGGTGGCAGGCCAGCAAGGATGGTACCTACTTGCTCACCCCACAGCTAGTAATGGAACCAGTGAACCAGAGGTGGCTATCTCTGCAAAGCAGTATGCAAAGTTGGAATTAGTGTCCAAAAGGTGGATAAGCAGAAAGGGGCAAAATTCAGCAGAAGGCAGACAGCAAGGAGAACCAGGGATAAATGACAACCAAGGAAGGGGCTGGAGTAGAACAGTGAAGCAGTCTAGGAGGTCAAATCATGGAAAGCCATGTGTGCAAATGCCAGGAGCCTTAGCAACAAGATGGAAGATCTGGAGCTGTCATGGTACAGTCAGACCTGGACATTGTGGCCATCACTGAAACCTGGTGTAATGATAACCATGACTGGGAGATGGCCATACCTGGCTACAACATATTCAGAAGAGACAGAGCAGGCAGGAAGGGAGGAGGGTGGCACTGTATGTGAAAAATGACATAAGGGCCACACAGATCCAGGAGGAACAAAATGGGGAGAGATACTGTGGGTTAAGCTGGAAAGGAAAATGGGGACAGCCATCCGCACAGGTGTGGTCCTATAGACCACCAGCCCAGGAGGAAGAAACAGATAGGGCTGATGCTAGCCATCCAAAGGATGGCAGACAAGGGTGAGGTAGTACTAGTTGGAGACTTCAATATACCAGACGTGGACTGGAGCATCCCAGCAGCAGCATCAACTAGGAGCAGATTTATCCTGGACTCCCTTCAGGGTGCCTTCCTCAAGCAACTGGTCATGGAACCAACTCGGCAGAAGGCAATACTGGACCTTGTGCTCACAAACAGGGACAGTGTGATGGGGGTAACAGTGGGGGAGCACCTGGGTAACAGTGACCACCAGTCATTGTGGTTTTGAAATCAGAAAGAGCAAGACCAAACCACACAAAACCGTATCCTGGATTTTTAGGGGGCAGACTTTGGGAAAATGGGAGATGCTTGAAAGAGGCATTAAGGGGAATGGGACAGGAATCAGGGATTGAGGAACAGTGGGCAGTATTTAAAATGGGGATTATAAGAACAACAGAATTATGCATTAAGCAGGTTAGCAAGAGGAAAAGAAAGAGAGACCATTATGGTTTCCAAAGAGGTAGCAAAGAAAGTGAAAGCCAAAAGACTGCATTCAGGCAATACAAAAGACACAGGCAGAAGGGGATAGGGAGAAGTACCAGGAGAAACAAAGGAGGCAGGAAGTCAGTAGAGGAAGCCAAAGCTCAGACAGAAGAACACATTGCAAAATCAGTGGTTAAAGGGACAAAACCTTTTACAGGTACATAAGTGAAAAAGAAGGACAAAGGGAGGGATAGTGAGACTGAAGGGGAGGATGGGAGCCACGTGGAGGATGACAACAGTAAAGCTGACATATTGAATAGGTATTTCTGCTCAGTCTTTACTAAGGAAGAGGGGGTAATGGGTCTGAAGGGAGTACAAGGGGTGAGAATGGTGCAGAAATGGACACAAGTCCCTTTACGAAGAAAGGGTCCTGAAGGAACTGGAAGTAATAAGAGCTGATAAAGCAATGGGGCCAGATGGGGTGCACCCAGGGTCCTTAAAGAACTAGAGAGGTGGTGGCTGAACCTCTGGCTATCCTGTTCAGCCAATCACTGGAAACAGGAGGTACCCAAAGACTGGAGGACAGCAGATGTAGTCCCCTTATCAAAAGTGGGAACAAAGAGGAAGCAGGGAACTACAGACCAGTCAGCCTCACCTCAGTAGTGGGAAAGATCATGGAAGCACTACTGAAGGAGATTGGTGGAACATCTGGTTGTCAATGGACTACAGGACCCAAGGCAGCATGGTTTCACCAGGGGAGGTCATGTCAGACCAACCTCATTGAATTTTTGACTGGGTGACTAGGGAGGTGGATCAGGGAGGGCAGTGGACATGGCCTATCTGGACTTCAGCAAGGCCTTTGACACTGTGCCACATAGAAGACTATTACACAAACTGGGGACTATGGGTGTGGGCAGGACAGTAGTGTGGTGGGTAGGTAACTGGCTGGGTGGCAGGACACAGAGGGTGGTGGTAAATGGCTGTCACTCCACAGAGGGAAGAGTGACCAGTGGGGTACCACAGTGATCAGTGCTGGGACCGGTCCTATTCAACATCTTCATCAGTGACATTGCACAGGATATAGAAGGCAGAATTTCACTGTTCGCTGATGACACAAAGCTCTGTAACAGAGTAGACACACCAGAGGGTGTAGACAGAATGAGAAGGGACCTGCAGAAACTTGAAGAATGGTCAAGGTTTGGCAGTTGAAATTCAATGCAAAGAAGTGCAAGATAATGCATATGGGGCACAAAACCCTGGCACAATATATCAGTTGGGGGTGAGGATATAGCATGCACCAAGCAGGAAAGGGATCTTGGGGTTGTCATCTCTGATGACCTCAAGTAGGGAAACAGTGTGACAAGGCATCAGGTAAAGCAAATAGGATGCTGGGATGTATAGGCAGGGCATCACCAGCAGGAAAAGGGAGGTCATAATCTGCCATACAAGACACTAGTGAGGCCCCACCTGAGTACAGTGTACAGTTCTGGAGACCATACCTACCGAAGGACATAGACAGGAGAGAAGGTTCAGAGGAGGGCAACAAAGATGGTGCATGGGTTGCATCACAAGTCCTATGAAGACAGGTTGAAGGAACTGAACATGTACTCCTGGAGGAGAGGAGGAGAGAGGGATATGATAGAGACATACAAGTATATTACAGGGAGGAACAGGGTGCAGGAAAACACTATTTTAAGCGAAAAAGATGTTTCAGGACTAGAGGGCATGGGATGAAGTTGGAGGAGGGGCGATTCAGAGGAAACATGAGAAAGAATTTCTTCACAGAACGGGTGGTGGACAAGTGGAATACCCTGCCAGAGGAAGTGGTGGGGGCTGAAACAATCAGGTTTAAGAATGCATGGGATAGACATAAAGGAATTCTAGAGGTCAGGAGTGAGGGAAATAGACTTCTAGGAAAACAAACTGAACTTACAAGCTCAAATGGGCAGACTAGGTGGGCCATAGGCCCTTATCTGCTGACACTGTCTATGTATCTATGTATGTATCTATGAAAGGGGTCCATACCCGGATAGGAGGGGGGGAGAGCATAAGACAGCAGGAAGCAAGGGGAGGGGGTGCCCAAGCCACGAAGCCCAGCATTCACTGATTATATAGGAGGGCTTACCTAATAGAAGGGGTCAGTCCTGCCCTTAATGCCCAGCTAGGGTCCTAAAGTGGCCATTGGGTCACCCCACCCAATCCCACATCTGCACCTCCCCGCACCCCTAAGCTCCCACCAGGAAGATCACCACTGACCTGCTGTCTGTTGTTTGGGCAACATGCTGGTATTAGTCCTCAGTAATCTAGGTGGTCAGTCCATGTTGGCCCCCTGACAAAATTGGTGGATTGCTTGTAGAATGTCTTTTATTGTTTGCCCTGTTTCTGATGTGTGGGGTGTACGAGATGGTCCCTCAGTCCTGTGGGTACACCTGCCCATCTCAAGAGCCTCTTGATCCTTTAGGAGACCTCTGGTGTCCAAGTCCTTCCTAGCGTCTGCAGCAGAAGAGTAAGACTGGGGCCCCTCCGAAAATATGACCATTTTCACTGGGTACGGGGTTATAAACCTCAATTTTTGAGATCACAGGCAGGAAAAGATCAGGGAGTGCTCTCTCCTAAGGCATTGAGTGGTTGGGGCACAGTCATTGTCGATAAAGAACCATTTATTTTTGTACAGCAGTTTCTTAGCCCAAGCCTTGTGAAGTAGGGACTCCTTTACTACATAATTTAAAAAACATGCTACAATGGATCTAGGGCGCGATCCAGGAGGAAGTCTGGGACCTAGCATGTGATGGGCCCTCTCTGCATCAATAGGGAACTCGGGACCCAAATCTAGAGATGTGCACAAAAGGTGATCAAGGAAGGCCTCAACGTTGTCCCCCTCCACTCCCTCTGGTAAGTTGCAGAAGCAGAGGTTTTTCCTACCCTCTGGTAAGTTGTAGAAGCAGAGGTTTTTCCTACGGGCATGGTTTTCAGCATCTTCTTGACGTTGAATGGATTGTAGCTGAAGAGTGGCCAGTTCTTTAATGGAGGACTCGAGACTATTGAGTCGCTCCGTATTTGTAGTAATTTGGGCATTGGCTTCATCCATCCAGCCCCGTAGATCTCTTAAGTCCGAGAGGGTTTGTTTTACCTCTGAGTGAAAATTGTGGATGGCCATCAGGACTGGGTCAGTTGAAGCAGCAGAGGATTTGCAGGCAGCATTATTGTTTTGGCTGCCTTGGCGGGTACGTTTGTTGTCCTCGGGTCTGGGGCCACTATCTCTACCTTGCGACCCAGGAATTCAGTCTCCAACTGGGGCACGAATTGAAGAAGGGGTAGGAAGCAGTTTGAGGTAACTTTGCTATGCCGCATATGCTAGGTAAGGCAGATAAGGGGTTCCGACTGTGATTAATCTGATTTTTAAATGTCTTGGCGCTAATTGAGCAGCCTAAATTGTAGAGTGCTGGGGGAGAGCTCACGACTGTGTTACCTCTCACTCCATGGCACCACCAGAAGTCCACACTACCAGGCTTTGATCTGTGCAATTGCATGCTTGACCTCCCAGTTCTGTGCAAGTGGGAAGGTAGGTGCTGGAGGACCCAGCTGGTGTCAGCGGATACCAAAAGACAGACACCTCTCTGAAACCTAATACAGCACAGAGAGAGGCAGGTTGTCACAAATTGGTTGGCAGTGGTGGGGTGACTGCAGGCTTTTTAACATACTGAGATACAGAGTTTGCCAGTGGAACTTTTACCTTAGCAGTTACAAAACAGTATATATAAGACAGTACACTTGTGCAACTGTTTTTTTTTTTGTTTCTAGTTAGCACAGTTTAGTGTAGGTTGAGAGAATGAGCTTCACAGAGTATGACTTGCTTACTGTGCAGCAGCTTTGTGACAAATATAAAGTACAAGTATAAAGGATAGAATTCCTTTATGTCTATCTCACGGGTTTTAAGAATGCATGGGATAGACATAAAGGAATTCTGGAGGTCAGGGGTAAGGGGCAACAGACTTCCTGGAAAACATAAACTGAACTTACAAACTTAAATGGGCAGACTGGGTGGGCCATAGGGCCTTATCTGCCGACACTGTCTATGTATCTATGTAAGTACCAGGAAAATGAGATTCAGCTTGAAGGTCTAAAATAGAAGAAATAGGCAGACCTCATAGCTGCCCTGGTGGCACCTGACCAGAAGCAGAAGGTCTTTGGGGGCGAGTCAGTAACTGTGCAGCAGACCCCTCAAACCAGCTTGATGCCCTGCAACTGAGTTGTTGCTGCAAGACAAGAAGCTGGAGGTGAAAAGACTGGATGCAGAGGTGAAAAAGCTAGACCTGGAGACAAGAAGACTGGAAGCAGAAGCAGAGATGAGAAGACTGGATGCAGAGGCAAAAAGACTGGATGCAGAGGTGAAAAGACTGGAAGCGGAGAAAGAAATGGAGGCAAAAAGGCAGGAGGACAGAGAAAAAGAATGTCAGGAATGAGAAAAAGAATGTCAGCATGAAATCCGGAGACAGTAGCACGAGAGGGAAATCATGACCCTGCGCAACCAGCAAAATGAGAGTAATGGTGGAGTGAGTTTTCCTCATGAAGCCAAAATTAATTCTAAATTGTTTCCTCAGTTTAGAGAGGGAGATGACCTTGATCTATTTTTTAAGTAATTTGAGAGAGTATGTGAGCAATTTCAATTGGCGAAGGCTTTGTGGTCAACTCATCTCACACCCTTACTTATGAGGAGGGCTTTGCAGGCATTTACTAAAATGAGCGATGAAGACTATGTTGCTTATGATAAGGTTAAAACAGTGTTAAAACATTTTGAATTAACTCCGGAGGCTTACAGAAGGAAATTTAGGGAGTTAAAGAAAAGCCCAGAAGACAGTTATGTGGAATTGCAGGTTCAATTGTATACTTACCTTGATAGGTGGGTGGAGGGGGGAAAGCAGACACTGTGGAGCTAATCAAAGATTTGCTTGTTAGGGAACAATTTCTTAAAACTGTACCTGAGGATCTGTGTGTATGGCTCCTAGACAAGGCATGCAGCTCCTCAAAGGAGGTGGCAGCAAGCGCTGACATGTACACAGCTAGCAGGCCATATACACAGTGTTAAGTCTCATGGTGGGGGGGAGGGCAGCACATGGTTTTAAGAGGTCCCATGGGGCCCCCCAAAGGAAACCAGCCTGCACCTGAGCCCTCTGGTTCTAAAGGGACCCAAGAAACAGGGCCCAAGAAATGTAATATTTCCAATCAAGTGAGGCACTTGAGATATAACTGCCCTCAGATAATGGATAAGGGGCAAAGGCCTGGGGTAGAGGGTGATCAAAATAGCACTGATCTGTTGGTAGGGTGTGTGTAGCCTGAAGAACCACACTCCTCCTCCAACCATATGCACCCTGTTGTAGTTAATGGGACAGTAACCCAGGGACTGAGGGACACAGGCGCTTACATCTCCCTGGTGAGGCAGGATCTATAATGGGCAGAGCAGATGCTGCCAGTGAAATACTCCAAGATCCGGAGAGTCACAGGGCCAGCAGTCCAAATACCAATGGTTCGAGTCTTCCTGAGCTAGGAGGGTGGCCATGGAGAAAAGGAGGTGGGGGTTGTAGAGGATCTCCCGGTAAATGTGATCATGGGGAATGATTTTGAGCACAGGGAAACTCTGGTGTGTGTTGCAACCTGCAGACAGGAAGGGCAAGCTTCTAAGGGTGAAGAGGTGTTGACTCAACCAGGTCCAGCCTCTCCCTCAGCAGCTGAGGAATGGCTGGCACAAGGGAGTGGCTAGCCAGAATCAGCAGTCCTGAGCCCCCAGTCACAAGTGGAGGAGTCCACAGGACTTCCTTCTCAAGGGGCATTGGAAAAGTTCAGACGAGGGAAGCTGACCGCTGCACAGCAGACTGATATTACCTTGCAAAAACTGAGGGAAATAGCTAATAGGTCTGAGGATCCTCAGGGGGATAACGAGTCTGTTTACTGAGACAATGGGCTGCTGTACAGAGAATGTACAGCAGGGGAAGGGCTAGATGGTGAGGTGCTCCAGCAGCTGGTAGTCCCTAAGGTTCACTGCCAGCACATTTTGGCCCTTGCCATGATATCTCTTTTTCAGACCACTTGGATGTGAGGTGCACGAAAAAGTGGCTGACCAACAATTTTTTCTGGCCTGGTATTGGCAAGGATGTGGCAATACCTGTAGGACTTGTCGACAGTGCCAGAGGGTGAGGAAAATGGGGGACAAGGTCAAGGCAGCTTTGCTGCCCCTGCGCATTATTGATGAACCCTTCAAGAGGGTAGCTGTGAATGCAGTGGGGCCACAAAGCACCCCAAGTCGCACTGGCAAGTGGTATATCCTGGTGGTAGTCGATTATGCAAAGAGATACCCAGACGCGGTGGCCCTATTGTCCGCTGAGGCGGAACCTGTGGCTGACGCACTGTTGGGAATATTTAGCAGTGTGGGCTTTCCCCAGGACATACTGACAGATCAGGGCACCAACCTTCATGTTGGGGTTAATGAGTAGTTTGTGGGAGAAGTGTGAGCTAAAGCAGCTCAAAACCTCCCCATTCCATCCCCAAACTAATGGTCTTGTGGAGCGATTTAATTCAACCCTTAAGACCATGTTAAGGACTTTTGCTGACCAGCACAAGAGGGATTGAGACAAATATTTGCCTCATATCCTATTTGCATACAGGGAAGTCCCACAGGAGTCCAAATGAGTCTCATCTTTTGAGCTCCTGTTTGGCCATAGGGTGAGGGGGCCCCTAGATTTGGTTCAGGATGAATGGGAGGATGATTGTGCCTCCCAAGGGGAGTCTGTTGTGGAATATGTCCTGAACTTCAGGACCCACCTTAAGGAGCTCATAGGGTTTGCTCAGGAGCACTTGGCCACTTCTCAACAGTGACAGAAAGTCTGGTATGACCGTGGGGCCTGAGCCAGAGAATATGAGGTGGGACAGCGAGTGATGGCTCTCATCCCTGTTCGAAAGAATAAACTACAGCTAGCATGGGAGGGGCCATTCTCCATTGTCCAAAAGGTTAGTGATGTCAATTACATGATAGTGCTACCGGGCATGAGATGCAGGCGAAAGGTGTATCATGTTAACATTCTGAAGCCCTACTATGACAGGGAGGAATTGGTCCTTGCTGTGTGCAGCACCCCAGAAGAGGGAACTAAGCCTGATCCACTGATGGACCTGCTCGGGGAGACCCGGGTCGGATCCTCCGAGGACAACCTTACCCTCTCCGAATAGCAGACACCAGCCCAGATGCAGGAGACTGGGGGTGTGCTGAGAGAATTTGAGGACATGTTTACAGGGGAAACTGGGGTACGCCACACTGACCGAACACCACATGGATACTGGGACTCAGGTGCCCCTGAAACAATCTCCCGATAGGGTACCCAAGCAGGTTAAGCAGACCATGAAAGAGTAGCTCAGGGAGATGCTGGAATTTGGAGTAATCCAAGAATCTAGTAGCCCCATGGCCATTGCCCGTGGTATTGATCCCAAGAAGAACAGTACCACACGATTCTGCATTGACTACTGGAGGCTTAATAGCTGCACAGAGTCTGATGCCTATCCCATGCCCAGAACAGAAGAGACCCTGGAGTGACTGGGGGGAGCCAAGTATTTGACCACAATAGACCTAACTAAGGGCTATTGGCAGGTACCCCTGACCCTGCAGCCAGGGAGAAATCAGCTTTCATCACTCCATTTGGTTTATATGAATTCAAGGTAATGCCATTTAGAATGAAGAATGCACCTACAACCTTTCAACGGCTTGTGGATCACATTCTGTCTAGGGCAGGTGAGTTTGCACTGGCGTATATGGATGATATAGACATATACAGCCAGACCTGGGAGGAGCACATCAAGAATGTGCGGGATGTGTTCCGCAGGCTGAAGAATGCAGGTCTGACAGTCAAGGTGGAAAAGTGCCAGATAGGTATGACAGAAGTGTCCTACCTTGGGCACCGGGTGGATAGCGGATGTATCTGCCTGGAGCTGGCCAAGGTCGAGGCCATCCTGGCCTGGCCCATTCCCACCACCAAGAAACAGGTAAGGGCATTTCTGAGGACAGTGGGGCACTACCAGAGGTTTGTTCCTCGCTATAGTGATCTGGATAAGTCCCTGACAGACCTAACCAAGAAGGGAAAGCCAGATAAGGTGCAGTGGACTGAGGGCTGTGAGGTCGCTTTTCAGGAGCTAAAGAAGGCCTTCAGTGGGCCAGCTGTATTGGCCAGCCCCAATTACAGTCTAAAGTTCATTGTCCATGTGGATGCCTCAGACCATGGGCTGGGCACAGTGTTGAGCTGGGTTACCCAGCAGGGGAGACACACCTGGTTGTGTACCTCAGCCGGAGGCTTCTGCCCAGGGAGGAGGCCTATGCCACAATTGAGAAGGAGTGCTTGGGAATAGTATGAGCCCTACAGAAGTTGCAGCCTTACCTATATGGGAGAGAATTTACTGTAGTCACAGATCATAGTCCCCTGATCTGGCTTCATAGGTCAAGCGGGCAAAATGGAAAACTACTATACTGGAGTTTGGTACTACAACATGACCATCCAGCACTGCAGTGGTAAACAAAATGCCAATGTGGACGGGTTATCTAGGCAGATCTAACAGCATGGCTGGATACTTTGGGCACTTCCCAGCAGCTGCATGAATGGCTGTGTCACTTGGGGTAGCCCAAAGGACACGCCTTCATCACCTGGGGGCGTGATAGAAATGGGAAGGAAGAAGTTAATGGCTTGGACTTTTGGCTGGGATTTTTCTAGCAGTCTGGAAACACACACACACTGGCATTCCACTGCCCAGCAGCATCTAGATAAAGGGACAGCCAGGTTGTATATCTTAGAGAAAATTATCAAGAGGGAGGAGTGCACCTACTCAGGCAGAGTTTAAAGGGATTGGATCACTCAAATATAAACTTAAGGTTAAAATGAATGTAATTGGATACTGATAGATGTTCAATCTGATTGGGACAATTAAATACATACATGGTAAATGGTTGGTGCATTCAAAGGGGGAACAAGAATCATCTATTCTTAAGAGAGAATATAAGATGCTGAACGACATTTATAGTGGAGTTGCTCTTGGAGTTGCTGGGGAAGTTACATCCGAGAGACCAAGCTTGGAGCCTACTCTTTTAGCTATGTCTGTGAGAGCTGGCAGATAGCATAGGGTTCAGTTTCTCTTTATGGATAGGGAAGGGTAAAAGTAATAATAGCATATCTCAGTAATAGCCTTTTTTCTTTTCTTATCCATTATTTAAAAACATTTTACTTTTCCTGTAACAGTGTTATTCTCTTGTGTTAAACACATATATCCTGTAATGCTACTCTTGACCTACTGTTAAGTAAAGAGCTATTTATTTACTCAACAGTTGTGGCTGCGATTTAAATTATTTCTAAGGTAATTTATGGTTTCCACTGGCTGAGGCAAACTCTGTTTAGCATCTGCCACCCAAAAGACACACTACCAGGCTTTGATCTGTGCAGTTGCATGTTTGACCTCCCAGTTCTGTGCAAGTGAGAAGGTAGGTGCTGGAGGACCCACCTGGTGGCAGCGGATACCAAAGACAGACACCTCTCTGAAAGCTAATACAACCCAGAGAGAGAGAAGTGGGTTGCCACATTCAGGGTGGGTGGGGGTATCGTAATATACAGGGTGGGGGACTGCCACTAGACAACAGGGTATTTTCTGTTGGGGGGGTTACATAAAGAAAAAAAAAAGCAAAAAGAAAAGGATACTTTTTTGTCCACGGAAACCCTTTTCGTTGACAGTAATCACTTTCCATCAACTGTTTGCTGTGGTGGCAGAAAATGATTCTGTCTGGTAGAAAGGATGCTTTTCCCAACCAGATGGCCCTCTTTTTTCATGACCAGATGTCCCACAAAGGTTTTCCACGACCAGATGGCTGTGCTGAGGATCCTTTTTTGCCAGCCTTTTCTGTCATGGCAAAAAAGGAAATTGGCTGGTGAAAAAGGATTACTGGCATGGCCAACTGGCAGGGTAGAAAGTGCTTGTCCCACAGAGCATGACTGCATTGGTTTGGAGAAAAAATATTAATCTGCTTCCAAAGTTACGAAATTTCAAAATTTCAGGTTCTGAGCATGCTCAGTTCAGTCTTTTGGATAGAGGAATGGAACAAAAAAGGATTTTTCTCTGATGAACACAGATCCTTTTTCTTGAGGGGCCAGTCCTTGTTCACCAGAAAAAAATCCTTTTCATGAGCCGCCATCTTGTTTTTTATTTGTGCCCCGGAAAAACTGTCATAACTCTGCCCAGGGATGTCTGTTTCAGACATTAAAGTATGAGATTTGCTCATCAGGAGTTGGTGAGCTCTGCTTTGAGGTTTCTGATGTTCATATGCCCCTAGAAACTTTTTTAAAAGGATTTAAATCCTTTTTGCCACTCGCTAAATTCATTTTTTGCCAATTCTTTTTTGCCATATTTTTTCTTCATGGTGAAAAAGGAAATCAGATGGCGAACAAGGATTACCCATTTTCACGACCAGATGGCCAGCCTGGGAATCCTTGTTTGCCAGCTGATTTCCTTTTCACCATGAAGAAAAAGGATAGCAAAAAAGAATCCATGTGGCAAAAAAGGGTTCCCGGTCTAGTCAAAAATGTAAATCCTTGTTTGCCAGCTAATTTCCATTTTCGCCATGAAGAATCGGGATGGCGAAAAAGGAAATCGGCTGGCAAGCCAGGATTTTGCCACAGCCATCTGGTTGTGAAAACTATAGCCATCTGGTTGGAAAAAGGATTGTTTCGCGAAAAGGTGCAAAAACACATTTTGGGCAGGATTTGAAAAATGACAGCTGTGGCATACAAGAAGTGGGGATAATAAGATGGCTATGTTGAAAATCTGGGGTAAAAATATTTAACATTTTATGTATTTAGGTTTTGTTTACCAGGTGAGTGCACTAGCCAAAAAATGACTATTTTCAGGCACGACCCGGGAGAGAACAACAAAGTCACAGAGAGGTAACATTTCATAGGTTCAGGACAATTACATGTAGGGTAGGTCAAAATCTGTTCAAAGAGCAAGAATATAAGCAGTCAAAACAACATTGCATAAGGCAAGGATTCGAAAAAGAAAACAGTTTCGTGAGGAGTAGACCAAAACAGTTTGTATCGGGATAACATTCAGCTAGACATTCAAAAACATGAAGTAAAAATGTAAGCAGGGGAGTCAGTGTAGTCGGAAACAGTGGAAGGCAAGCAATTTACACAGTACAACAGGGAGAGAAATGTAAGAGTAATAAGAGCAATGTGGGCCTTAGCTAGAGGGAGATTGGAGGGGTCAAGGAGTAGCTGGAAAGGATGATAGGGAGTAGAGGAGGGAGAGTAAGGTGGTTTGTAGTAGTGGGGGGAGTTTGGTGGAGCACTGTAGGATTTGGAGGAAAGCAGGGCATAATGGCATCAAGTGGGGTAAAAGCAAGTGCATGGGTCAGCAAGAGATGAGTATTAGCGCAGCTCACTTTTAAAGCGGAGATGGGACCTCGTCTGCCTAAGTGCAAGGGGGAGAGAGTTCCATATCTGAGGGGCAACATGCTAGAAAGCACCAGTACCTTTGGATGTGTGACACCTAGATACCTTAATTAAAGACTGATCAGCTGATCGCAGTCCATGGGAGGAGGTTTGGGGAACCAGCAGCACTGCAAGTGAAGAGGGAGTTTGTTGTGTAATAACAGAGTCAATGAGGGAGCCTAGAGAGTATTGCCTGTATGCAGAGGGAGGCAGCCATTCCAGGTCACTGTAAAGTTGACAATGGTGCTTGAGACAAGGAGGCATACCGACATGTATTATTATAGGTAACATCCCATTTATAAAGGGTAGTTTTATGAGCAGCAGCAAACATTGGAGCACCATATGTGAGGGCAGGGAGCAGGATACCCCTGGCGATAGCCAGCTTTGCAGAGGGTGTTAGCATGTAGCTGATTTTGTAAGCAGCAACCAGTTTAGCATTTACAGCTTTGCAAGTGAACTGTATATGGAGACTGAAGTCTAGGGACTGGTCAAGAAGTACTCCCAGGTAATTAAAAGACGTTACACACTCAATTTGTGTGCCTCCCATGTGACATACCATCAGGGACTTAGGACAAGTCTTGAGTTTAAAATTTGCAGAGCCTAGAGGCATGGCTTTTGTTTTCTTTGTATTTAGTACCAGGTTCTGGACATATAACCAGTTTTGCACATTTTTGAAGTCAGAGGAAAGGGATGAGTTAATGCTGGCAATATTAGTGGAGCTGGAATAAAAGACAAGGTCATCTGCAAAAGAATAGACAAGCAGGATTGAAAAACGTAAGCAATATTGTTAATAAAAAGTGAGAAGAGAAGGAGCCCCAGGATAGAGAGCCCTGAGGCACACCAATGTTAATGATAGTACTGTCAGATAGGGAGGAGTTAAATTTGACAGTTTGAGTTCTGTTAGATGACTACTAAACCAGTCAACAACAGGAGGTGAGAAGCTCAGATTTCGAAGAGTGGAGAGAAGCAGGGGGTGATCAACAAGATCAAAAGCCTTGTAAGGTCAATAAAAACTGCCCCTGTTAGTTGACTAGCATCCATGTTGGAAAGTGTACCTGTCGTGAGCTTGAAAAGAGCCGCTGATGTACTATGACTTTTCTGAAACCATGCTGGGTTTCAGAGAGAAGATTGTGCTTTGTCAGGTAGTCAGTTTAGGTGGCAACAAGTTTCTTCAGGATTTTACTCAGGATCGAAAGAATGGCTGTTGGCCTGTAGTTGGTGATTTCCTTAGGGTCACCTTTCTTGAAAACAGGCGTTATACGAACAACTTTACAGAGGTCCAGAACTACACTGAAAGAGACAACATACCGACTTTAGCCAACGTAGAGGCAATGAGAGGAGCGGCAAGTTTCAGAAGCTGAAGTTCTAGTGAATCCGAGCCAGAGGTAGTGTTGTCAGAGATGGATTTCAGGAGTTTCAGGACCTCTAACCTTGAGATGGCCTTAAAGTAGAAAGGTGGGGCATTAGGTAGTTCATAAGATGGAGAGATGGGGGTGTCCAGTTGGTTAATGGGTGAAGTCTGAGAGTGTGTTTTGGGTGGTAGGAAGGAAGAGGTATACTGGGAGAGATCAGAGAACATTCTATTGAACAAATTTGCTATGGTGCTAGAGTCATTGCAATGAATGCCGTTTAATATCATATCACCAGGGGTAACCAATTGAGAAGCACCAAGAAAAGTCTTAACATGTGCCCAGAATTTCCTGGGGTCCCCAGCTGAGCTAGATAATAGGTCTTTACAGTATTTGCTCTTGGCTACTCTGACTTGTTTTTTACAGGAGTTCCTAAGAGCTCTGTAAGTATTGCAATCCAATTGCAGTCCAGTGAGTTTGTAATGCTTCCGGTGTTTATCCCTTAAGTGTAAATTTGCCAGCAGGTCTTTGTGTAGCCAACTTGTTTGTTTACCTCCTCATAGTGACCTTAGGGGCATGCTTGCACTGAACAGCAAGGAATTTATTGAGAAAAATATGTAGAGCGTCCTCATCATTACAGGAGTGGTAGATACCAGGTCAGTCAATTCTGGACACATTATATAGAAATGCATCTTCATCCAGACTGGTGGAATTGGTAACAGTGAAGAAACGTGGTGGAGGGGATGGAGGTGCCACCGGGGACCAAATGCAGAAAGCTGGAGAGTGGTCTGTTAGTGCATCAGCCAAGATGTCTGAAGTAGATACCTGCTCCATCACCCAATCAATAAGGGTAGATGATTGTTGCGATGGGGTAGTTCTTGTGGGCTCTGTTAGCAGCTGGTCAAGGTTGTAGCTTTTTGTCAGTGACAGCAGTGAGCTGTGAGCCGTCTCCCAGCCAGTTGAGGTTAAGGTCTCCCAAAATTACAATCTCATTATGTTTGGAGTTTTGGGAGGTTTGATGAACAGGCCCTGCAGCCCATCTATGCCCCCAGTAGGAGGGTTGTAAGCACAGATTATATGAAGTTTCTTCGCACCTAAGGCAAAAGTTACATGTAGGGATTCCTAAACAGAAGAGGAGGCAGAAGCAAGGACAATCATAATGTTGAGAAGTTTTTTATGGAAAAGAGCAACTACACCACCATGCTTAGAGGATGACCTGTCACTACGAATCAAGGAGTAGTTAGCCAGGGAGCAAAAAGAGTCAGGTATTCCCGGCTTAAGCCACGTTTCTGTAAGGCATAGAATGTCTGGTCTGTAAACTTTGACCCATGCCTCAAGATCAGCGAGGTGATGAGTGATACTTCTAATGTTCATATGGGTAATAAATAGCCCTTTGTTGGGGATCTCAGATATGTCAGCTGAGGAGAAATGGACATGGGGGCCTGGATTCAGTTCAACATCCCCTGATAAAAGGATTGCTAGGATGACTAGGAACCAGAGCTGACCACTGTAGTAAGTCGAGGGGATAACATGCCCAGGTATCCACTTTCTAAGAGCAGAGAAAGCATGGCAGGTACAGCCCTTATGGTAAAAGAGGAGGTTCCATGTGGGCGCAGGCCAATGTTCCACAATCATGTTGGAAAAACATAACTCAATAAGTTCTGGCGAAGTGGGACTGGTCTTGAGGGCACAGGGGACAGATAGCATAATCCCAATTAAACAAAGTAGCAGAGAATTGAGAAAAGCAGCCTCCTCAGGCAGAGGACTGCCATTCTTATAATGAGGACAGAAGCAGCCTGTCAGCATAGAAGAGCAACCCCCTGCAGAAGCAGATTTGAGCTAGGTGGCAGCCCAAAATGAAAAGTCAGGGGTGAGTAACCTCAGAGCTACTCCTGATTGGGTAAGATCCCCAAAAGAAAAGGTGGCAGAACAGCAGGTAGCAGTTAAAGCAAGCTATTCAGTCAGCGTGCTGAGATTTTGACCCAGTGTGAGAGTAGGAGAAGTAAAAAGGACGAGCGGTCACACAGCAAAAATGCACTTAGAGAAAACGCAGGGGCAAGATGAGACTACAGCTATTTGTAAATCAATGCAGTAGAGTTAGTGCATTCACCGGTCAACTCTGGAGGTCAGAGAAGGCTAGACTAGAGAAGTCAAAGTTCAACTTGACAATTCCTAGCGGCTGTCCTGTATAAGGAGCCAGTGAAAAGTAAGACACAGGCATCTGACTAAGGAGACTCAATAAAAGTAAAGGTCCACCCAGGGTGGGTGAGGTGGGGAGGGGGGAGCCGGCGCAAAGCACTGGTGGGAAATGCTGTAAAAGCAGTCAGCTTTTCTTCCTGCAGCTCAAACGAGCTACTAGAGCATGGTTTGCTTCTGGCTGGGTCGGTGTCTCTTAAATTTGGACGGTTTCAGTCCTCTTAAGATCCTACCACAAACCGGAGTTCAGGGGGATCAACAGGTGGTGGCAGGAAAAAAGCCACGCAGTCTGCCACTTGCAAGAAGCAGGGCTGCAGCTCGAATCCCAGGGCCAGTTTTCAAGCTCTCCACAGGTGCAGTCGAGGTCCAAGCCCCAGGCAGGCAATGGCAGACCTGGAGAGTAGAGGAAGGGAGAGGGATTAAATAGGAGCCAGTAGGGGAAGGGGTTCACAGAAAACAAAAGTGCAGGGAGGGCAGTTTACTTAGAGGGAGGAGGCTAAAAAGGAAGGGCTGGGTGAAAGAACAGAGGTGGAGAGTAGAGAAGGACAAGAAGGTAGGAGAGTAGAAAACAATAGCACAGTAGTTCTAAATGGAATCTTTATTTATTTATTTATTTATTTTTAGTTGTTTAACGAGGTATAGCACACTAAGCTGATAGCTTTTTTACAGGAGCGACCTGGGAGCACAAGGAGGTTAAGTGACTTGCTCAGGGTCACACAGTATGCAAGTGGAAGCTGTGGGATTCAAACCCAGGTCTGGTCTGCTAGATTTGCACCAAATTTGCAGCTCAGAGCCTTAGACCACTGCGCTATACTGCCTCCAATCTAGCTTAGTACTCTATGATGCATGAATTATACAAAAAGGCTATAAACACTAATAGCACTCTATGAATTTAGCTTAATGCTCTACTCAGTAAAAGAGCCTAAAAGGGCTGTAATCACTTTTAGTTTTTAGAACAAAAATAACTACTGTACATTCAGCTATCCTACAATGATAGATGTTCAGAGTTATAAAAGGCACCCTGTTCTAATGAATTAGTCTCTGGGGCAGAGATGCAGCTCTGCAGCATGCACTAGAGATAAGTCTAAGGGCTGGGGACCAATCAGAGAGAGCCTCTGAGCTGCCATCCACCAATCCAAGTGAAGGCGCAGAGGTTTGATAAGTTCCAGAAGAGCCAAGCACTCAACGTACCTGTAAGAGCAGTCAGCTTTTCTCCCTGTAGTTCAAGTGAGCTACTGGAACACTGTATACTTCTGGCTGGGTCGGGGTCTCTTAAATTTGGGTGGTTTCAGTCCTCTTAAGACCCTACCATGAGCCACTGAAGTTATGAGTGGACGGAGCGAAATTGGAATGACTGGTCATAACTTTGCTACTTTTTCATACTTTCATATCATCCCAAATTTTCAACATAGCCTTTTTATGAACCCACCTCACAAGTCCCATATGTGAAAATATTAAAATCCGTACCAAAACGCCATTCAGCACCACAGGTGCGAAAACACATTTCGGGCGGGATGTGAAAAATGACAGCTGTACTTTTCATGAAGTGGTATGAAAAAATGGCTATGCTGAAAATTTGGAGTCCAAATATTAACAAGCATTTGTCAATGCCGAATGTTGTCTCACTGGCATTGGCACTGGTAGTGCAGGAGTTAGAGATGCATAATAGGAATGGCAGTAAAGTATTGAACTAACGCCAACCCCACCCCACCCTGCAGAGACTGACAGGCATTGGGGTGTGCCTTTGGGTTGTCAGCTATAACGCTCATGCCATTTTACCTCACCCTACCCTGTAGACACTGACAAGTGTCATGGTGTGCTTTGGGTCTTTGGGCCTTATACTTACCCCATTCCATAAGGAAATATGCTGAGACGGGTGCAGTATGGGAGAATGGGGTGAACTTTAGGGCCGAACACTCCAAGGCAGACCTCGATGCCTGTCACTGGCTGCAGGGAGGGGGTGGGGGTGGAATGGCGAGAGCATTACAGCCAATGATCCCATGTCACACCCCTGACGCCTGTCAGTTTCTACAGGGTGGGGTGTTACAGTTGGAAACCCTAATGCTGTAGGTGTTCATTGGTATTTTCACTCCAAATTTTCAACATAGGCTTTTTGTGACCCCACCTCATGAAGAGAGGCACTATCAGTTTGTTAGCGGAAAGGTGGTTTTGCACAGCGGCTATGCCATTTGGCGACACAGGGACGAAAACACATTTTGGCAGGATGTGAAAAATGACAACTGTATTGTTCATGAGGAGGTGTAAAAAAATGGCAACGTTGAAAATCTGGAGTGAAAATATGAAAAATTGGTGAAGTCATGAGCATGCATAGAAGCTGCGCAATGCACATCCGTAACCCAATTATTTTTGGGATTTTTTTAACTACATTTTCAACACAGGCATTTTAGGACCTCTGTTCATGAACAGTGTCACCATCATTTTCTCAAACGGTCTCAAAAACTGATTTCGCACAGCGACCATGCTATTCTGCGCTGGACACGCGAACACACATTTCGGCCAGGATATGTAAAATGACAGCTGTACTGTTTATAAGGAGGTGTGGAAAAATTGCAATTTTAAAAATCTGGAGTGAAAATATTACAAATTCACGAAGTTACGGCAGTGCGTGGAAACTGCACAACGCACGCTCGGAAAACAGCCATTTTGGGGAATTTTCCACCAAATTTGCAACATAGGCTTTTTGAGGGCCCCCTCATGAACAGTCATACTGTCATTTCATTAATCAGTCCTGAAAGGTGTTTCCGTGCAGTGACCGCAAAATTACCTTTTGGAACTGAATAACGCCATGACAGTGATTGAATTTATGAGGAGGGGTCCCAATAATCCCATGTTGAAAATTTGATGCCAAAATTCCCCAAAATGCTCGAGATATGCACCAACGTTGAAAAATCCCTATTTATGCCATTATACAGCTTACCGGCATTTCTTCAGTTCGCGGTCGGCTTTGAAGAGTGCAGGCGTGTTCCGGTCCACCAAAGATCATCACGCCATGCTCCGGAGGTAAGTATGGGGTGGGGGTGTGTGGGGAAGCAGGCTGCGCAGAGGGTGGGTGAGGGTTGGGGGAGGGCCACGGACTCGACGAGGGACCATTTTCTGGTTTGCAGGTTTCAAAAAAAAAAAACATTGCAGGACAGATTTTGTTTTACAGGGGCATTTGGCATGCTGGGGTAGGTTCCCAGCATGCCACCTGAGTATTTGGGGGGGCTGTAGCTGACGGGGGATTGGGCACCCCAGCCAGCACATACTGAAGGGGGGGACAAGAGCCGAAGGGGTTTGGGTACCCCCCTTGGCACACAACAAAAGTGGGTGGAACATTATGCCGATGGGGAGTGGACTCCTCCCCATCGGCAAATTAAATGGGGATGGGAGGGACTGAAGCAGATGGGGATTAGCCCCCCCGTCAGCAAAGAAAGCCTGTTTCGGGGGGTGCATGATGCCGAGGGGGATTGGGCACCCCCTCGGCATACACTTTAAATGGGGGGGCATTATGCCAACGGGGAGAGGGCTCCCCCATCGACAAATGAAGTGGGTTGGGGCACTCTGCACTGCTGCTGTCAGTGCCGCCATGTTTGCTGAACTACTTCCCCAGGAAAGGCATGTCGGGAGGGCATTTATTGTGTCGCTGCATGACGAGCTTGCCTCTCATTGCAGTGGCACTTTCCTTAGATCTGGTGGCCACTTTACGTATAGCTGGAGTCTGCATCTGCATGCTGCCTTATTGGGGAATGAGGGACGCACCTACTGATGCGTGCCCTGCATTCGCCCACAGTGACCGCACCTCCAAGTCTGCTACTAATGCAATATGTTGGCTGGCGTGCATGCGCGAGCCAACATAAAAATTACCGATGTTATGCACGTGCATAGAAAGATTTCAATGAATGCACATAACTTGGCCACTTTTAGGAATTGTTTCACCAAATTTTCAACGTGGGCTTTTTGGGACCCCACCTCATGAACACTGGTACTGTCATTTTGTTAAATCAGTCGCAAAAGGTGATTTTGCACAGCAACTGTGATATCATCTTCCAGGCCCGAGTAACTAAACATCAGTGAAAGTGATTATGAGGTGGGGTCCAAAAAAGCCCATGTCAAAAATTTGGTGACAAAATACTTAAACATGCCAAAGATATCACCATAAGTTCAACACCATTAAAATACATTATACGGCGCTTACCTTGATTCTTCAGTTCATGGTTCGGCTTTGAAGAGTGCAGACGTGTCCCGATCTACAGAAGATGGCAGCTGAAGACCTCCTGTGGTAAGTATAGGCAAGAGGGGTGGGGTGGTGGGTGCTCAGTGGGAGGGTTGGGATGGGGAGGGTGATGGGGAAACAACGAGGGACCATTTTCTTATTTTCAGGATACAAATTATAAAATATTTCAGGACACTGGGGGTGGGCTTATCAGTGTCCGACACTGTTGAGGTGAAGGGGCGTAGGACATATATATAGCACAGTGGGTTAAGGCTCTGAGCTGCAGATCTGGAGACCTGGGTTTGAATCCCACAGCTACCTAGGTGCGTACTGTGTGATCCTGAGCAAGTCACTTAACTTCCTTGTGTTTCCAGGTCACATCTGGAAACAAGCTTTGACTTAGTGTGCTACTCCTGGTTAAACAATATTTCCTTTCCCTTTATATTATAATTATTTTTTTGTTTAGGAAATTGGGGAGGGGTCTCAAGCAAGTAGCTACTTCTGTCACTTTCTCAGAAGTACTACCTGCGAGAGGCAAGGGAGCGATAGGAGTGCCATGCACCAGGGACTTTAACTCATGGTTGAAGAACTGGTGCTGTGAGGAAGAGTTTGGATTCATTGGTGACTGGGGACTCACCTGGAGGGATGGAGGTTTGTTCAAGCCTGATGGCCTGCATCCATCCTGGAGGGGAATCCAAGCACTCAATGATAAGTTTAAATGCTACATTGACAAGCATTTAAACTAGCAAAGGGGTGGCAAGCCAGCAAGGAGGGTACCCACTTGCTCACCCCCACAGCTAGCAGTGGAACCAGTGAACCAGAGGAGTGGCTATCTCTGCAAAGCAGTGTGCAAAAGATGGAGATTAGTGCCCAAGAGGTGGATAGGCAGAAAAGGGGCAAAATTCAGCAGAAGGGCAGACAGCTAGGAGAACCAGGGATAAAAGGACAACCAAGGAAGGGGCTGGAGTAGAACAGTGAAACAGTCTAGGGAGGTCAAATCATGGAAAGCCATGTGTGAAAATGCCAGGAGCCTTAGCAACAAGATGGAAGATCTGGAGGCTGTCATGGTGCAGTCAGACCTGGACATTGTGGCCATCACTGAAACCTGGTGTAATGATAACCATGACTGGGAGATGGCCATACCTGGCTACAACATATTCAGAAGCGACGGAGCAGGCAGGAAGGGAGGAGGAGTGGCACTATATGTGAGAAATGACATAAGGGCCACAGAGATCCAGGAGGAACAAAATGTGGGAGAGAGACTGTGGGTTAAGCTGGAAAGGAAAATGGGGACAGCCATCCGCACAGGTGTGGTCTATAGACCACCTGCCCAGGAGGAAGAAACAGATAGGGAGCTGATGCTAGCCATCCAAAGGATGGCAGACAAGAGTGAGGTAGTACTGGTTGGAGACTTCAATATTCCAGACGTGGACTGGAGCATCCCAGCAGCAGCATCAACTAGGAGCAGATTTATCCTGGACTCCCTTCAGGGTGCCTTCCTCAAGCAACTGGTCATGGAACCAACTCGGCAGAAGGCAATACTGGACCTTGTGCTCACAAACAGGGACAGTGTGATGGGGGTAACAGTGGGGGAGCACCTGGGGAACAGTGATCACCAGTCATTGTGGTTTGAAATCACAGAAAGAGCAGAACCAAACCACACAAAAACACGTATCCTGGATTTTAGGGGGGCAGACTTTGGGAAAATGGGGAGGTACTTGAAAGAGGCATGAAGGGGAATGGGACAGGAATCAGGGGTTGAGGAACAGTGGGCAGTATTTAAAATGGGGATTACAAGAACAACAGAATTATGCATTAAGCAGGTTAGCAAAAGGAAAAGGAAGAGGAGACCATTATGGTTTTCCAAAGAGGTAGCAAAGAAAGTGAAAGCCAAAAAGATTGCATTCAGGCATTACAAAAAGACACAGGCAGAAGGGGATAGGGAAAAGTACCAGAAGAAGCAAAAGGAGGCAGGGAGGTCAGTAAGGGAAGCCAAAGCTCAGACAGAAGAACACATTGCAAAATCAGTGGGTAGAGGGGACAAAACCTTTTACAGGTACATAAGTAAAAAAGAAAGACAAAGGGAGGGATAGTGAGACTGAAGGGGGAGGAGGGGGCCACGTGGAGGATGACAACAGTAAAGCTGACATACTGAACAGGTATTTCTGCTCAGTCTTTACTGAGGAAGAGGAGGGTAATGGGTCTGAAGGGAGTACAAGGGGTGAAAATGGTGCAGAAATGGACACAAGTCCCTTTACATGAGAAAGGGTCCTGAAGGAACTGGAAGTAATAAGAGTTGATAAAGCAATGGGGCCAGATGGGGTGCACCCCAGGGTCCTTAAAGAACTAAGAAAGGTGGTGGCTGAACCTCTGGCTATCCTGTTTAGCTGATCACTGGAAACAGGGAAGGTACCCAAAGACTGGAGGACAGCAGATGTAGTCCCCTTATACAAAAGTCAGAACAAAGAGGAAGCAGGGAACTACAGACCAGTCAGCCTCACCTCGGTAGTGGGAAGATCATGGAAGCACTACTGAAGGAGAGATTGGTGGAACATCTGGTTGTCAATGGACTACATGACCTAAGGCAGCATGGTTTCACCAGGGGAGGTCATGTCAGACCAACCTCATTGAATTTTTGACTGGGTGACTAGGGAGGTGGATCAGGGGAGGGCAGTTGACATGGCCTATCTGGACTTCAGCAAGGCCTTTGACACTGTGCCACATAGAAGACTATTACACAAACTGGGGAATATGGGTGTGGGCAGGACAGTAGTGTGGTGGGTAGGTAACTGGCTGGGTGGTAGGACACAGAGGTTGGTTGTAAATGGCTGTCACTCCACAGAGGGAAGAGTGACCAGTGTGGTACCACAGGGATCAGTGCTGGGACCGGAATATCTTCATCAGTGAAATTGCACAGGACCTAGAAGGCAGAATTTCACTGTTTGCTGATGACACAAAGCTCTGTAACAGAGTAGACACACCAGAGGGTGTAGACAGAATGAGAAGCGACCTGCAGAAACTTGAAGAATGGTCAGGGGTTTGGCAGTTGAAATTCAATGCAAAGAAGTGCAAGATAATGCATATGGGCACAAAAACCCTGGCACAATATATCAGTTGGGTGGTGAGGATATAGCATGCACCAAGCAGGAAAGGGATCTTGGGGTTATCATCTCTGATGACCTCAAGGTAGAAACAGTGTTACAAGGCAGCAGGTAAAGCAAATAGGATGCTGGGATGTATAGGCAGGGGCATCACCAGCAGGAAAAGGGAGGTCATAATTCCACTATACAAGACACTAGTGAGGCCCCACCTGGACTACAGTGTACAGTTCTGGAGACCATACCTACGTAAGGACATAGACAGGGTACAGAAGGTTCAGAGGAGGGCAACAAAGATGGTGCATGGATTGCATCACAAGTCCTATGAAGACAGGTTGAAGGAACTGAACATGTACTCCTGGAGGAGAGGAGGAGAGGGGATATGATAGAGACATACAAGTATCTCACAGGGAGGAACAGGGTGCAGGAATACACTATTTTAAGCAAAAAGATGTTCCAGGACTAGGGGCATGGGATGAAGTTGGAGGGAGAACGATTCAGAGGAAGCGTGAGGAAGAATTTCTTCACAGAGCGGGTGGTGGACAAGTGGAACCCCGCCAGAGGAAGTGGTGGGGGCTGAAACAATCATGGGATTTAAGAATGCATGGGATAGACATAAAGGAATTCTGGAGGTCAGGGATAAGGGGCAACAGACTTCTAGGAAAACATAAACTGAACTTACAAGCTCAAATGGGCAGACTGGGTGGGCCATAGGCCTTTATCTGCCGACACTGTCTATGTATCTATGTATATCTGGGGACACTGGGAGTGGGCTCCCCAGTGCCCTACACTGGCACAGGGGAGGGCTGCTAGTGCCGACATGAGGACTGGGCACCCTGCTGTCAGCAAATCATTTCAATACAGATTACGGGACACTGGGAGTGGGTTCCCCAGTGTCCCACTCTGGCGGGTGGTGGGGCTTTTATTCTGCCGACACTGGGATTGAGCACCTCAATGTCGGTACATATATTTTGTATTAACATTCCTCAGCCCCCTTTCCGTTAGAGGCAGCAAAAGGGGAAAATTGCTTTATTTTCCTATACTGTGCCCATCTCAGCTTATTGACTTATGGAATGGGGTGAGAGTTAGGGCTGATGGCCCCAAGGCACACCACCTGATGCCTGTCAGTGTCTGCAGGGTAGGGGTGGGGTGTTAGGGTTGGAAACCCTAACATCACATTTCTCTGCTTTTGTCGCTAAGTTATGCATAAAAGTTGAAACCCCCATTGAAATACATTGTACCACATTTACCTTAGTTTCTCATATTGCAGTCGGTTCCAGCAGCAAGACGTGTCTTTGATCAGAGAGTAGATCTCGAACCTGGGACATGTTCAGGTGAGTGAGGGTGTGTGGGAGTGTACAGGGGGTGTGGGGTGATGGGTGCTGAAAGGGAGGTGGGGTAGGGGGCTGATCGGCAAGGGACCATTTTTTTCTTTTACAGGTTTTGCCAAGAAAAAAAAGTTATCGAGGAATCGTTTTCTTAATTTCAGGGTTATACCTGAAATGGGAGGGTAGGGTGCCACTAGACATCAAGGAACAAAATTTAAATAATGGGGATGCCGATCGTAGTGTGGGTGGAGGGTGCCACTAGACACCAGGGAATAAAAAAAATAAGGGGGACAGCAGTCAGTGGGGTGCCACTAGACACCAGGGAATAAAAGAAATTACGAAGAAGAAAAAAGTCATCGAGGGACTGTTTTCTTCATTTCAGGGTTGTACCTGAAATGGGAGGGTAAGGGGTGCTATTAGAAACCAGAGAACAAAACTGAAATACGGGGATGGTGACTGGAGGTGCCACTAGACACCAGAGATTAAAAAAAGATAACAGGGACAGTGATTGGTGGGTGGGGGGGGGTGCCACTAGACATGAGAAAAAAAATAATGGGGACAGCGATCAGTGGGTGAGGGTGCCACTAGACACCAGGGAATAACAATTAATGGGGACGGCAATTGGTGACTGGGGTTGCCACTAGACACCAATGGACAGGCAATGGAGTGTGGGGGGGCAGCAAACAACAGGAAAACAGCAGCTCACAGATCACACTGCAGCTGGTAGCAGGAGTTCAGCTGCGGCTGCAGAAGTCAAGAAATGGCAATTACGTACCTACCATAATTCTTGATTTTTTTTGGACAAGTCTTCACTGTTTATTCATACTTCTGGTTTCAAGACAGAGGCACTAGAACCCTGCGGGAGCCGAAAATCTTCAGGAGGGCTGGCACCATGGTAGGACTGCGCATGCCCGGCACTGTGAGATTAGGTTGCACCTGTGTAGGTTACCTTGGTGTCAACTCTGTAACTGCCTCAGTACCTTTTTTACCGAGGAGGTGCAGTGTAAATAAAACTAGAAAATACCTATCCTAAGAAGGGCATAAGATAGCCCGATTGACACGTATAAGAAGGGTCAATTTAAAACAATGTCTTCATAGCCCAACCAACGCAGGCGTGAAGACCAGGAACAGAATGAGTGAACCCAGGGGATGGTGGGTGGGCGGGCATATAAATAAACGGTAAAGACTTGTCCAAGAAGATCAAGAATTACGATGGGTACATAATTTTCATATCTGCCTGGACTGAAAGTCTTCACCATTTATTCAAACTTCTGGGTTAGATTACAAAGCTAAACCAATCCCCTGAGCAGGGTGGCAGGAGACAGAGCTCACTCAGGACAGAATTCCATAAAGGATTGTCCTGCCAAAGGAAGCATGCTGTCTGGTATGGACATTCAGAGTGTAGTGCTTCACAAAGGTGTGCACTGAGCTCAACGTAGCCGCTTTGCAAATATCAGTAATGGGAACAGAGCGTATCGCTGCCGGGGAAGCAGCAACCACTCTAGTTGAGTGGGCGCATACCTGGCTTTCTAACCTGACCTGTGTCATAGAGTAGCAATGGCAACAGCATGCCACTATCCAAGCAGAGATACATCTGATGGATACCAGCTGAACCAGCTGAGCCACACTGAAAGACACAAAGAGCTGCTTCTCTTGAACGTCCCCAGTTCTATTGATGTAGAATCGTAAGGCTCTCTTAACATCCAGGGAATGAAGGGTGTGTTCCCCTTTGTTTTGGAAATTAGAGAAATAAGTGGGGAGAACCAACGGCTGGTTGAGGTGGAATTCCAAAACCATTTGGGGTAGGAATTTAGGGTGAGTACGGATGACCACCTTGTCTTTGTGAAAGACAGTATACGGAGGATCCGTGACCAAGGCATGTATTTCAGAGACCCTGTGAACAGAAGTGATGGCCACCAGAAAGGCGGTCATCCAGGTCAGAAACTTTAAATCATATGTGGCTAGAGGTTCAAAGGGTTTGCAAATGAGCATATCCAGCATGAGATTAATATCCCAGGTGGAAAACTGCTTCCTAACTGGGGGCCTTGCGTGCAGAATGCCTTTGAGGAATCTTTTGCACAAAAGCAGCTGAGCCAGAGACATATTCTGGACTGGCTCATGATAGGCAGAAAGCATGCAGAGGTGTACCCTTACCATCAAATACTGCAGCCCTGCATCTGAAAGGTCTAACAGGTGCTCCAGCACTTTATTTGGCGGATACTGGAATGGATCTAAAGAGATCTTAGCACACCATAGCAAGAAACGCTTCCATTTAGCGGTGAAAGTCTTCCTGGTAGAGGGCTTACTTGCTGCCAAGAGAACATGTGAGATTATCTGAGAAACTTTGAACCTGCTCACTTCTATCTCCTCAGGAACCAGGCATGGAGAAGAAGGGAGTGCAGATTGGGATGGGCCAGGGGTTCCTGTGTCAGGAGGTCCATTCGCAGAGGCAGCTGTCTCAGAGGACCCTCCAAAAACTTGTTGATCAATGGAAACCAGATCTGTAGAGGCCAGTATGGTGTAATTAGAATCATCTTGCCCCATGTGCCTCTAACCTGAGCAGCACCCTCTGAATTAGGGGTAGAGGAGGCAATGTGTACAGAGAATGTCTTGTCCACCACAGTCTGAAAGGATCCTGATAGACAACGCCAGGTTCTGGATTTCTGGAGCAGAATAGAGGCAGTTTTGCATTGAATGGGGACGCAAAAAGGTCCACGTCTGGACCGTCCCACTTGGCGAGGAGCAATTGCATGAAGTCTGGTGCAAGTGACCATTCGTGAGGGTCCGCCTCTGTCCTGCTGAGGTGATCCACCAGATTGTTCTGAGTTCCTGGCAGACAGACTGTCTGAATCAAAGCATTGTGTTTGAAGCACCATTCCCATACCCTCATGGCTTTCCTGCACAAGAGGTAGGAGTGTGCTCCACCCTGTTTGTCGATGTAGTACATCACAACCTTGTTGTCTGTCTAAAGAATTATTATTTTGTGACAGAGGACTTCTTCTAGGGCTCAAACAGCATACAGGACCGCTCTCATCTCTATAATACTGATGTGTAGATGAGACTCCTCCTGGATCCACACTCCTTGTGTGTGGAAATCTTAGCAGTGAACCCCCAGCCAAGCAGAGATGCCTCAGTGGTGATGGTAATCTGAGACTCCAGTGGGGCAAAGGGGAGACCTTGAAGAAGGTTGTCCTCCTGAATCCACCATACAAGTGATCGCCTCAGAGGCTCTTTCACCTTGATGGGGTAAGACTGTGGATATGCAATTGGTGACCACTGCATACTGAGCATCCACTGGGTGGTTCTCATGTGTAGCCAAGCTAGAGGTGTCATGAAAACAGATGAGGACATGAGGTCTAACATCCGTTGCATTGAATGAGCTCATACTGAAGTGTTCTCCCTGATGTAGTGAGCCACATGGAGAATGTCAGTCCTCCTGTCCGGGAGAAATGCCCTTGCCTTGAAAGTGTCTAGGAGGGCCCTTATGAAGGGGAGTTGCTAAGATGCTTGAAGCTGTGACTTTTCCAGGTTCAGCAGAACCCCTATGGAGGTGAGGAACTGAGATGATGCAGAGACTGTCTCTTGTGTCTCCTGCCTTGATGGACTTGGCAGTAGCCAATCATCTAGGTATGGAAAGACTTGAACGCTAAGCTTTCTGAGGTGTGCAGCGAGAACTGCGAAACACTTTGTAAAGACTCGAGGTGCTGAGGACAGCCCAAAGGGCAGAACTCTGAATTGCTAATGCTGACCTGCAAGAGTAACTAATGACTGGTTCTCTGCCATTGACAACAGTCTACTTGTGCCATTTTCCTTGACTTAAGCAAGGCGTTTGACACAGTGGACCATACCCTCCTGTACTGCCTAACATCCCTGGGATTTCATGATGCTATGGTAAGATGATTCTCTAGTTGCCTCTCAAATAGGCTGCAAAGAATCAAGGCTGACGGAGCCATGTCGGACACAGTGTCGATCACGAGGGGAGTCCCTCGAGGATCCATCATAGGGCCCCTCCTCTCCACTATTTACATCAACTCATTGGACAAAAAAGCGTTCAACAATCCAAGCTGCACTTTTTTGATGATGACACGGTCCTCTACATCTCTAGGCCTTCATTGTGTGAAACCTGTGCTGAGTTACAATCAGATTTCAATCAGCTACAGTTCAGCCTGGCCCATTCAAAACTTCTAAATGTAAAGAAGACAAAGGTGATGTTTTTTCATCAAATCTTATGCCCTCTACTTTCAGTACTCAGAGTACCTCACTGTCCATCACTACTATATTCAGGGACACCCTTGAGGTTGTGGATCAATCCAAGTATCTTGGAATGTGGCTAGACAGTAAACTAACTTTTAATGCCCATATCAACTGCCTTATCAACAAGCTAAAAGTCAGACTGGGGTTCTTCTTCAGGAACAGATCCCTATTTTCACTCGACTACAGAAGAAGACTGGTCCAGGCCACTTTCCTACCACTCCTTGACTATGGAGATATCATTTACAATTGCAGTGCACCAACTCACACTTGCAAACTTGATGTCCTGTACCATTGTGCGTTATGTTTCATATTAAATGCTCTGGCCAGGACACACCATTGTACTCTCTACTCTTCTATGAACTGGACCTATCAACCAGACATATGTTCCATATTGGGCAGTGGACTATAAAACTGCTGACTGGCAAGTTACCTCAGTACATATGCTCCCTAGTGCACAAGTCTCACAATGTGTATGCACTGCGCACCTCAGACTTTGTGCTCCTAGACGTTCCCAGGACACGTACTAATCAGGGCAGATGTGCCATTAGTTTCATCCTCCCATCTATATGGAACCAGCTGCAAAAAGCCATGAAGCTAACTGAGAAAGTCATGTTAAATTGCTTTAAGTCCCTAGCCAAGAAAGCATTTGAAGTGGTCTGCCGCTGCTCTTCACACTAAGCTAATATATGAATCCTCACCATCCCTTCTGCTTTTCACCCTATCCCTGTCTCCCCACCAACCACCCAGCCTAACCTCTCACCCATCTGCCCCACCCACCCCTTATTCCTTCCCCAACCCCTGTTACCCATTCTGCTTCCTAGCACTTCATACCTTCCTTCACCTCCCTGTCTCCCTACCCCCTATATTCCTACCCCAACCCCTCCTTTACCCGTTCTGCCTCCTAGCACTTCTGCCCTTCCTCCACCTCCCTGTCTCCCTACCCCTCCTACCCCAGTCACCTCCCTCCCCTAGCCGCCATCTCTGTGCACAATATTCCTGTCCTGCTGAGCCTACCACCTCCTTCCCCACCTCCCGTCTCCCTATCCCTCCTACCCCTACCCCAGTCACCACCCTCTCCATGACCCCCTCCTGTACCCCCATCTCAGTGCACAATATTCATGTCCCTCTGAACCTATCACCCTATTCTGCAATGTCATCTACAGCCCCACGTTTTCACTTTTTTCTTTTTTCCTTTTCCTTCTGCCCCAGTGAAAACTTGTCTCATTCTATGTGTATCATCTACATGCACATTACTGCAGTTAGTTTTTTGTATGTAATGTGTCAGTTATTTGCAACAATCCAAGGTGTACTTTATCATTGCCATTGCTGTTTACTCGTGCTATCCAAATCTGTTTTGTATAAGATCATGCACGTCATTGTATTGTTTGAAATCTCCAGGACCTCCTTGTGAATGAGCTTGCTCAATGGAGTAATTCCTGTAATAATAAACTTGAACTTGACCCAAGGTCACAAAATGGAGGTACTTGTGGTGGCTTGGGTATGCTGGAAAATGCTGGTATGCGTGCTGTATATCCAGGGATGCCAGCCAGTCATGCTGTTGGAGAAGTGGTAGGAGTGTCTCCAAGGAGACCATCTTGAACTTCTCCTGGAACAAAAACTTGTTCAACTTTCTGAGGTCAAGAATGGGGCACATGCTGCCTGTCTTCTTTGGAACCAGAAAGTAATGGGAGTAGAATCCCATGTTCCGTTCCTCCCAGGGAACTACCTCCACTGCCCAGTTTTGAAGTAGGCCCTGAATCTCGGAAGTGAGAAGGTCTTACTGTGCGATGGAGAGACTATGCTGCCACTTGGGTGGACAATCGGGGGAATCTCTGAAAGGTTGAGAGTACCCTTCCCAGATAATCCGGAGGACCCCTCTGTCTGATGTGATAAGATTGCCATTAGCTGCAGAACTGAGTCAGATGACCACCCACCGCTGAGGAGAGATCCACCTCAGGCATCTGAGGTGAGACCTGGGCCAACGTCTCAGAGGGTGGTGCTGGGAGCTTTTGGCCCTTGCGCCTTCAGCTGCATTTTCTTTTGCGACTGAGGAGGCTGGTGTCTGCCTGGGTTCCTCAGCCTCTTCCTTAAAAGGACTGTCTGTTGTGAAAAGGCTTACGGTTCCTGTCCCTTTGGGGAGCTGAAGGAGCTGGCCTGGCTGTTTTAATAGCAGTCCTGGTTTTCTAAGTGGCCTCTAGTGCTTGCACTACATGAGGGCCAAACAGATAAGTGCCATCAAAAGGGACATTCATGACCTGCTGTTGAGCATAAGAAGAGAATCCTGATGTTCTAAGCCAAAAGTGCCATTTGATACAGATTCCAGCAGCAGCTGCCCTAGAGGCAGTGTCACAGGCATCCATAGAATCAAATCAAATCAAATTTTATTTCTAAAGCGCTTTTCTAAAATCAAAGAGCATATACAATAATAAAACAACCACTAAACAGTTAAAACATACAAAATTAAAAGGCAGCAGAAATAAAACTAAACATCCTCCCCAAATGCTAGGCCAAAGAAATTTTTTTTTTTTGTGTGTAATCTTTTTTCTCCCTCCTACGTGCTCCTCGGCAGCCACTCCTTCAGGCTTGCCGAGGCAGTCCCCTGATCCATCCGTCCTTCTGAGACTCCACCTGCCTCAGATCACAGCCGATCCCCAGGGTGACCCGGCGTAACCCTTTTTGCCAGATGGGTCCCCCTCCTCTGAGGGGGAAGGCACCGGTCAGGGGGGAAGCCAGCACTACTATTTCTTTTAGCCCCAGGGATGCTGCTGAGGCGGGGAGCTCAGTCGGACTATTGATGGCCTCATCCGGCTACCGCAAAGCGGTATTTCCGCTTTTCTGGTGTTTCCTCCATCTTGCATGCATCAGCAGTGCTCCTGGCCTCCACCAGGAGCCGCTGCAGTGTGGCAAGCTCCCACTACCCACCCCCAGGAGAGGAGAGCAATCCTCCGGACGCTTGATCCTCTCCCGGCCCTGCCAGCCCCCGACGACCTGAGTCCATTCCCGAACTCGGGTTGCCGACGTGGGCTGAGGTAAGGCACCAGCACCTCAACCCTCTGCACCACTGGGCCGGCAACATGTTTTTAAAGAGGATTTAAACATCCCAGTGGACAGGCACTCTCTGATCCAAAGAGGTAGAGAGTTCCACAGGGTTGGGGCTACAAAATCAAAATCCCTAGCACCTGATCTCTGAAGACGAACCCTGGGAACCTCTAGCAATCCCTTGTCGGCAGAGCGGAGAGGATGGAGGGGGTGGTAAGGCTGAAGGAGGTCTTGCAAGTAACCCGGTCCCTGTCCGTGTAGGGTCTTATAGGTCAGCAATGCGACCTTGAAGGTGATCCTCCACCGCTCCGGCAGCCAGTGCAATTCGTGCAGCATAGGCATGATATGGCAAGATCTTGACTGCCCTGTCAACAGCCTGGCCGCTGCATTTTGTAGCAGCTGCAGGTGACGGAGATCCACCCCCGGTAACCCTAGGTATAGAGCATTGCAGTAGTCAAGACAAGAGGACACAAAGCATGAACCAATATAGGAAGGTCATTGGGTGGAACAAGGTGCTTTATCCGGGCGATGTTCCTCAGATGGAAAAATGAGGACTTGACAACTACTGACACCTGTGCTTTAAGCGTCACTTCGTTATCAAGCACAACCCCCAGATTCTGCATCCTTTCAGAAGGTCTCAACTGGTCACCCCCAGCAACAGGCCAGACAGTTGCCCAGGAGTCAACTTCTATACCCAGTGACCTGGGTCCACCACCAACACCTCCGTCTTATCTGGATTTAGTTTCAACCAGTTAGCACTCTCATCCAATCTTGAATCTCAGTGAGGCAGTTGTTAAAGACCGATATCACACTAATCTGTTCAGGTTCAAAGGACATGTAGAGCTGATTATCATCTGCATAGCAGTGAAAACTCAGCCCATACCACCTTATAATGTCTCCCAATGGTAGCATATACACCGTGAACAATATGGGGGACAGTACAGACCCCTGCAGAACCCCACAAGGCAGGGCAAAGAGGGCAGAGGAAAAAATTCCTGACACCACCCTCTGAGTCCTGCCTATGAGAAAAGAATGGAACCATCTGAGGACTGTCCCTGACAGTCCACAGATTAGCCGCAGGCATTCAAACAACACCCCATGATCCATGGTGTCAAATGCTGCAGAGAGATCAAGGAGGACCAAGATCGAATGACTCCTCTGATCCCTCGCTATTAGGAGATCATTCATCACCCGAACTAATGCTGCTCAGTACTGTGCCTCTTTCTGAACCCAGACTGGAGAGGATCATAGACTTCATGGGTGGTAAGAAAGTTCTCAAGCTGTAACGTGACTACCTTCTCAATAACCTTACCCAAAAAGGGTAGGTTAGAGACCGGTCTGTAGTTTGCAAAGCAGTCTGGGTCGCTTTACGGTTTCTTTAAAAGGGGAGTCACCACCGCCTCCTTCAATGGATCTGGGAACACCCATTGATCCAGTGAACACCAGACTATCTCAGCGAGGATCGGTCCAATGACATCTATACAACCCACAAGGAGGCACTGGACCAGGATCCAAACTACAGTAAGTCATTCGCAAACCCTGAACAATCTTCATGATATCCATGATCGCTGGCCGGTCAAAATCTGTCCAGACAGACCGGGTGTCTGCACCCTCGCACTGACCTCCGCCGTACTCATTTGAACGAGTTGAGCAGATGTCCGACCTGATGGACACTTTATCTACAAAGAAGCAAGCAAACTCCTCACACTTAGATTGTGAAAAAGCTCTCCGGCCCCGAAGACAGGCTGGATTGCACAGCCTGTCCACTGTCCGAAAGAGCTCTGCAGATCAATTTCTTGCTGCAGTAATCTCCCTGGATAGGAACTCTGCCTTCTTATGGGAGATTTCTGATTGATAGTCCGAATAATGGGCGATCAACTTACTGTAAGTCTGTCCTCCTCCAGGCCGGATTTCTGCCAACAACGTTCCAACCTTCGCCCCACTCTCCTCAACTCCCTCAAGAGGACTGAGGACAGAGAGGGAGGAGCGAACTCGGACAGGAGCTATGGAATCCAGGTCTTCCAGCACCACACTATTATAGCACACTACTAGATCTTCTGGATCCAAGCATTCCAATGGCCAATTCGATAGGTTCAGCACTGCCAGCAGACTCTTTGGGGTAACACTCCTCAAAGGGCAGTACTGGACCATCTCCAAAGGGGCTAGTCTCATAGGGGGAGCCGCAAAACTGAACCTAATAGAGTGATGGTCTGACCATCCAACTGGTTCCACCACCAAGTTAGCAGCCTCCATCCCCAGGAGGAACACCAGGTCCAAGGATTAACCCTGAAAATGGGTTGCAGTGGTAACTACCTGTGTAAAGCCCAATTAAATCATCAGTTGAAGGAAGTTTTGGCCAAAAAGCGAGAGTTCATCATTGACCCAGGCATTGAAATCCCCCAGGACCAACCACCTGGAGGATTCCAACACCATGTCGATAATGAAGTCTGCAACTTCCTGCAGGAAAGCTTTCTTGTCTCTGGGTGGACGGCAGACGAGAAGAATCCTGCTACCCACACCTGCTCCCAGGATACACTCAAAGGATCTGGTGAACCCCACTGGAACCTCCACGAGGCCCAGTTCTGTCTTAAAACAGATGGATACACCCCCGCCCCTTCGATCCAATCTTGAGCGGTGTATCACCGAGTACCCAGCCGGAACTGCTGACTCCGATACCAGACCGGCAATTTCGTCCAACCAGGTCTTGGTGATGCAAGCCAGGTAAGATGACTCAACAAGATCAGCAATAATTGCTGTCTTGTTTTTCATAGACCTGGCATTGCACAACACTGCCTGAGTTGGATGAGAGACCATGGAAGAACGGGCAACTTGCCCACTATTAGTGGAGCCCTTGGGTATGGGAACCTGGCATGGAGGACCCCTTTCCTGGACCCATTTCACCCCAGGGGTCTCCTCGACCTCACCACCCATATCCGCCCGCCCCACTCCTCACCCCCGGTCCAGGGGCCCCGCCCCTTCAGACCCTCCGTACAATACCTAAGGCACGACAATGCCTTTACACCTCGGGCTGCAACGGGGGACTATCAAAGGGGCACAGGCCCCTTAACCTGGACGGGGAATAGCGCCTGCCCACCAAAACATGATTCTAACACATGCTACCTATGAAACTGCCTACTATAAATATTTAATACAAGCACACCAACATCAGTTTCAATGTTCTACTAATAAAATACCCCTGGAACTCTCACTTTGAGGGTTTAAAACATACTAAATGTAATAATCTTTTGAATGTGAGTTCTAGAAACCAGAGTTCTCTCACCACTCCAGCAAAATGACCAACCCCCCCCCCACCACCACCACCACCACCACCACCTCTCACATAGCCGAGGAGAGTCTTACAGAAAATAAAAATAAAAAGCCACTCAAACGAGCCAGCACTCGAAATGTTCAGTTTAGTACCAATTTAAACACATGGCCCAAGTCACTTAATTTAAGTTCAGCGGCAGTGGCCACAGGCAGCAAGCTATGCACACACAATAGCTGACATCCCTCGAGAGCTCCCCCAATTGTACCAACAGGGATAGCCCCCTTAAACCCTGGCTACCCATGACCCATGACCACAGTTGTCCCAGAGGCAGGCCACTAGGTCTGCCTCCTAGACAGCTTTGGAAACTCCCCATTCCGCTCCGACTTCCCGGAGAGGTAGTAAGGACACCCAGCCCGGTCCCGGGCTGCACATGGAGAAAGAATAAAGGCCCCAGGCACAAGGAGGGAGGACCCCCCCAACCTCAGTACAGCACAGCACTGCTCCCGGACCTCACTGCACACTATCTTTTTCTGCTTGCAGATCCAGGACACATAAAGTTCATATAAGATTCTTTCAATAATATACAGTCAGCTCCAAATTTCATCGGACTCCAACCCATGAACTCCCCCCAATCCACACAGCGTTCAGGGAATTTAGCAGCAGATAAAGATCTTCATCCATTAGGCATATCCCATCGTTATCTGCCCACAGATGTCACTTCACTCCAGAACTTCAAAGAAAGAACGCCCAAAATAGCCACTAATCAGGCACCAAACTTTCAGATCATTTTAGTTACTGAACGCTCGATGCACTGAGCACCTGCCAAAGTACTCTCTCACCAAAACCACTCGACTCCAAGGCGGATTCGAACAAGCACCCACTGATATTCCTTTTTTTTTACCAGTCAGAATCGCTTGGCGGCTCGCACTCAACTCCAAAACGGATTCGAACAAACACAGGCTGATGTTCCTTTTTCACCGATCAGAATCACTCGGCGGCTCCCAATCAGTCCAAAGAACAAGCTGCTAGGTGAAAAAGAGAATAATATCCACCAGGTGAATGCTGACACACTCCCTCGGACAACAGTGCATCGCATACGTCTTTCTGGACAGTCTCATCAGTCGGTAAAGCATACGATAATCCAGGGACATGATGATACAAACAGTCAGTTTAAAATAGTTAAAAATAACTCAAAAATAAACTTAACACATAAATAAAAGAAAAGAAAACTCTAACAAGTCTAAAGAATGACTGACGGCCGGCCTAGCTTGGCTGCCATCTTGAAATGGGACAGAAGCTTTGAGCTGATGGCTATTGGATTCTGTGCTCCCAGGAAATAGTCTGCAGAAGTTCCCTTTTGGAGTCAGACTCCAGGAGATTCTCTACTATAGACTTGAGAGAGTTCCAAAGGATGTACTCATATTGGGAGAAATGTCACTGATAACTGGTGATACCCATACCCAGTGTTGTAGCTGCGAACGCCTGTTTCCCTAAGATATAAATTTTATGAGATTCCTTATTGATAGGATGCACTGATGTCTCCTGAGGGAGAACAGCTTTGTCATTCTCAGTGAAGACAACAAAAGCATCTGCGATGGGTTGCGATGCTAAGGGTCTCTCCTTGGAAGGGACATATTTCCTGTCTATGGCTTTGTCCACAGAAGGAATAAGAGCAGGCCTCTCCCATACTGTTTGTGACAAAGTCTCAAAGGAGGGGAGAACAGGAGGCATAAGGCTCTTTGCTACATTAGGAATATGAAAGAACTTGAGGCACCCAGAAGTCTGCAGAGCCAGGGTTGCTCACATGTTCTTAAGAAGAGACTAGAAGGAAAGGTCTTCAACAAGGAGTTCAGCTGGAAGAGTGGGTTTCTTGTACAAGCTGTAGAATGAGTCATTGCCGCTGTTTTCAGAATTAATTAAATCAGGATCGGACTCGTCCTGTTCCACATCCACCTCTTAGAAATCAAGAGTTGCTCCTGCAAGACCACATCCCAGCCTAGGCCAGGGATAGACAGGTGACATCGGGATTGACATTGGACCTGGCACTGAAGGCCCCAGCACCGCACATGACACCGAAGTCCCGGCATGTGGCACCAAAGCACACAGCGCCAAAGACCCCAGCACCACATGGGGCACCAAAACTCCCAGCAACAGTGCCCAGGAAAGCCTGCCAGACCTGTAAAAAGAGGGGGAAGGGAGTGGTACCTGTGCTGGTCCCTGTGTGGAAACAGAGTGAGGAGGAGGCATGTGGAACCAGCAACGGCAGTGCTGGTACCAGCGAGGAAAGAGTTTCCATCTCCAGCACTGTATGTAAATCCTGTCCTGAAGGCCCCAGCTGTGGCCCAGTGGCTCCAAGACCTGAGAGCCCTGGAACTGGGTTCCGCTGGAAAGGGCAGATGAGGCAGACGCTGTACCCACTGCTCCATAAGAGCGGCCCAGTGATGAAATTGTCCACTAGAAACCTCACAAGAGGACAGAGAGGGGCTCCAGTGCCAATGGGAACCAGGAGGGGTCAGGGTGGGCCTACCGCTCTCGATGACCAAAGACTCCCTTAGCAGACATATCAGAGGGTGACCTCGAGCAGTACCGCTTCTTCTTCTTCCACCAAGAAGATGAAGAACTCAAGACCAAGTGGCACCGGGTCCCCGACCTGGATTGGGAACAGGCTTGCTTCTTTTGTGTCTATGGGAGGACTGTACTTCTACCCAAATGCTGGACTGCCCATGGTCAGACTCCCCTCGGGAGAGGGCCGCGGACCTGACACAGCCCCACTGCCAGAGCAGCCTTCCAATGATGCATCCCTACCATCACCGAAACCGTCCATGGTCGACTCCATCAATGGGCAGGGCTGAGAGAAAAAAAGAGATTCTTCTTCCTTCTTTTTATTTATTTGTTAAAGAACAAAGAATGATGATATTAAAACGAACTGAACAAACTAATACTGTTGTTGTACAGACATGAAATTTTGATTCACGATGGGTGAGCAATGTCATCACTGAAGTGCACTCGATGACGGGGAGGGGGGGAGGAACTGAGGTGGTTGGAGGATCAATGCCAAGGTAGCCTACACAGGTGCGAGCAAATCTCGTGGTGCCGCACATGTGCGGTCCTACCATGTCGACGGCCCACCTGAAGATTTTTGGATCCCGCAGGGTCCTAGCACCTCCATCTTGAACCCAGAAGTATGAATAAATGGTGAAGACTTTCAGTCCAGGAAGATATTCCCACTGTTCTTGTACAGAGTACAAGGGGGAAGTACTCCTCTCACTAAGTTGGGCATCCTGGATTTTGGATGCCCAGAAAAAGTGTTTGTTGGCATCATTTTAAAAAAACAAACATCAGAATGTAGATAAACGGGTTCCGTTTAGCTAGGTTCTGATCACTTTTTTGAAATCCATTAATTTTTTCATTTTTATGTGTTTTCTTTCTCTCGCTAACTGAAAAAATGAAATGGTGGCAGCTCAAAAAAGGATTTCCCATATGTGACACAGGATGACCTGTTTGCGAAAAAGGATGACCCGCCTGCGACAAAGGATCCTTTTTCAAGCTGAACATCTATAATTTCCCATTGAAAATAATGGGAAAGTACAGTTACGTAAGAATTTACCATAACAGTAGATCTTCGAAAGAGGCTCTTGCAGTGGGTAATTACATATAGGGCTGAAGCCAGCAGGCATCAGGACCCCATGGAAAAATTTCTAGCTAGCAGTCTCAGGCAGGGGACCGCCCCCACGTCAGGTGACCGACGTCATGCGATGTCAGTATAAAGGGATGGTTCCCCATGCCCGCCTTCCAGTTCTTTCCTGTCAAAGGCCAAAAAGGCAAGACGAGAGAGAAGGGGATGATTCCCTTCCTGGAAAAGGAGCTGAAAAAGCTAAGGGGGATGGAGGGCAGGAAGGCATTACCTACTGCAAGAGCCTCTCTCGAAGATCTACTGTTACAGTAAGTTCTCACATAACTGTACTATTTTACTTCGAAAGGGCTCTTGCAGTAGGTAATTACATATAGGACTGAGTCCCAAGCAGTCTGGAACCAAGAAAAACACTTGGGAGGAGGAAACCTAACACCAATAGAACCTCCAGCTGTATGGGTCTAAGAAAGAAGACCTTGCATAACAGCCAACCCAAAGCCTGCTCTACGGTGAGAGGCAGTGTCCAAACTGTAGTGTTTCATGAAGGTAAGGACGGAAGTCCATGTCGCAGCTGTGCAGATATCTGCCACTGACACATTTTTGAAACAAGCAGTAGAGGCAGCTACTCCTCTGGTGGAGTGACCCCTGACTTGACCTGGCAGGGTCTTGTGGTACTTATAACAGAAAGTGATACAATGAGCCTAGCACTTCGATAGGCATTGCTTGGAAGCTGCATTGCCCTCTCTTTTGTGAGCAAAAGACACAAAAAGTTGATCCGATTTCCTGAGATCCTTCGTCCTAGTGATACAGTATCTCAGAATCCTAGGAACATCCAAAGTATGCAAGAGGTACTCCCCTTGATTGGAGTGTTGCATAAAGAAAGCGGGTAGCTCAACGGATTGGTTCAGCGTTGATTCTGCCACCACCTCAGGGAGAAACTTAGGGTTTGTGCACAGAGCCACATGTTCCTTGTGAAAAATCAAATGGATTTTGCACATCAGGGCCTGAAGCTCAGAAATTCAACGAGCTGAAGTAATGGCCACTAGGAAGAAAGTCTTCCAAGAGAGGAACTTCAAGTTTGCAGAAGCTGCCAGTTCAAAAGGAGGCAGAGTAAGCTTCTCGAGAACAAAGTTCAGATCCCAAGGAGGAGCAGAAACACAGATGGGGGGTCTCAAATGGAGAACCCCTCTGAGGAAAGTCTCAGAGACTTCCAACTGCACAAAAGTCCTGTCTCCAAAATAGACATGGTAGGCCGAGATTGCCACCATGTGGACCTTCAAAGAGGAATGGCTGAGACCCAGGTCAAAGAGATGACGCATGTAGTCTAGGACTCTCTCGACAGGGCAAGAGAAAGGCTCTAGGTCCTTCAAAGAGGCCCAAATCGAGAAATGTTTCCACTTCATAGCGTGGGTGGACCTAGTGGAAGGCTTTCTGGCCTCCACCAAAATGTCTGTGACAAGCGAAGAAACTCCGAACCGGGCTTGAGCTACGTCCGCAGGAGCCACGCATACAACTGAAGTGATCTGAGACCTGGATGAACCAGGGTCCCCTGATACTGGGTCAGTAAGTGCTGTGACAGAGGAAGAGGAAGCAGAAGTTCCTCTGAAAACTGTTGCAGAAGAGAGAACCAAACTTTCCTGGGCCAGAACAGAGCAATGAGGATCATCCGGGCTCCTTCTGAACTGAGTTTGTGTAAGACCCTTGGAATTAAGGGAATAGGAGGGAAGGCATAGATGAATCTGTCCCTCCAGTTGAGATACAGAGCGTCCCACCAGAAAATGCCTTGCCCTGGAACGAGCGAGTAGAAGACGGGAAGCTTTGCATTTTGAGGAGACGCGAACAGGTCTACCTGAGGGGTTCCCCAGCACAGGAAGATATCATCTACTACCTCTTGATCCAGTTCCCATTCGTGGGCTTTGGCTGAAGACCGATTGAAGTGGTCTGCCAGCGTGTTTTCTACGACCGGAACATGAATTGCCATCAGGTGAAAGTTGTGCTGAACAGCCCAACTCCAAACTCTCATTGCTTCCCTGCACAGAGGGTAGGAATGAGTCCCTCCTGCTTGTTGATGTACCAGACTACGCACATGTTGTCCGTCTGGACTGTTAGATGACTGCGAAGAATGCAAGGGTTCAGAGCCTCGAAAGCATACAAGACGGCTCTGAGCTTGAGCACATTTATATGAAGAGTCTGCTCGAGTCCGGACCAGGAGCCTTGAGTCCTGTGAGACCTTAGATGGGCTCCCCAGCCCTTTCCTGAGGCATCTGTTGTCAATGTTTGGGGGGGGGGTTGATGCAGAAAGGAACTCCCTGGCAAAGGTTCTCTTGCACCATCCACCATTGCAAGTCCATGACCATGGCGTCAGAAACCAGAACTTCCTGGTCTAGGTCTTCCGATGTCTGGTCCCATTGAGACCAAAGCGTCCATTGAGAGATTCTCATATGGAGCCAAGCGCAAGGGACTGTCGGAATAGCAGCCACCATGAGCCCAAGGAGGTGAAGGACTGACCTGGCACTGACCCTTCTGCGACTGGACACCAGACTTGCGTGAGCCTGGAGGGTGTCCACCCTGTCTGGAGGCAGAAAGGCCTTGCCAATGGTCTTGTCCAGGATTGCCCCAATGAACTGGAGTCTTTGGCAATGAACCAGATGGGACTTGGCCTGGTTGATGGTGATACCCAGGCTGGAAAAGACCTGCAGGGTAAGTGAAAGAGAGTGCAGAAGATCCTCCTTGGACAGGGCTGCCAGGACCCAGTTGTCCAGGTACAGGAATACCTGCACTCCCTGGGTATGCAGGTGGGCCGCTACCAATGAAAGACATTTGGTAAACACTCGGGGAGCCGAAGAAAGACCAAATGGGAGGGCCTTGAATTGGTAGTGGTCCCCCTGAAATGAAAACCGAAGGAATTTGTAGTGGGAAGGGCTGATGGGGATGTGCAGGTAGACGTCCTGCATTTCCAAAGCACACAGCCACTGCCCCTGCTGAAAGAGCGACAGAAGGTTATGCAGGGAGAGCATTCTGAAGCATTTGCACTCCATGAACATGTTCAGGGAGCTGAGGTCTAAAATAGGCCTCACGTCTCCCGTCTTCTTTGGAACAACAGTAGCAAGAAATGGGAATAGTAACCTGTACCCCAAAGGTGGGTGGGGACTGGCTCTATCGCTGCCTTCGAGAGAAGGGAGGAGATTTCTTCCAGGACCAGAGGAAGATGTTCCAGGGAGTAAGACGACTTGGGCGGGTGATTTTCTGGGTGGTTTCTGAAGAAACTCGATTGAGTGTCCTTCTGCTATCAGTTGGAGCACCCAAGCATTTGATGTAATCCTCTCCCAACCTGGTAGATGGAAGGAGAACCTCCCTCCTACTGGTTCCTCTGGGGGGGTCCAGAGGCTGTGGGAAAGGAAAGGAGTCAGTAGGTGTAGGCCAACACAGCGACTGAGGCACCCACAGATTTTTTGGGCGGGGGAGGCTTGGCTGCCGGAGGGGCCCGACGTTTGTTGGCCCACTTGCCCTGAGGTTTCGCTTTAGGTCAAGAACGTCTGTGAAAAGGGCGACGCTGTCCCTGAGGGGGCCTGTACAGAGAGTCAACGGACTTGAGTGCAGTGCCCTTCTCTTGCAGGTCAGAGATGATGTCCTTGACATCCCCACTGAATAGCACTGAACCCCTGAAGGGCACATCCTAAATAGCGGATTGCACTTCAGGGACCAAACCTGACACCTGGAGCCAGGCATGATGCTGAAGACCTACGGCGAAAGCCAAACTCCGACCAGCTGCATCCACTGCATGTAGGTGGCACGGAGCATGTGCCAACTGGCCGAATGAGCAGATTGGACAAGATCAGCCACTTCCTGCTTGGTCTGAGACTCAGGAAGAGAGTCCAATTTGGATTCCACCTGACTCAGAATCGTCTTCTGGTAGTCCCCCATATGTGCGACATAGTTCAGGGCCCTAATCCCCAGGGTGGAAGAAGCATACACCTTCTTCCCATACTGGTCCAGAAGACGGGATTCCTTGTCGGATGGAGATGAGCTGAGATGTTTTGGATTGGCCGACTGGCGGTGAGCGGCACTAATCATGACTGAGTCAGCCTTGGGGTGTGTATTCAGAGTCCACGCCCTCAGGAGCCTGGTACAGTTGATCCACCTTCCTCGGAAGGGGGGGCTAATGTGGACAGTTGCTTCCAAATAGTGGAAACAAGGTCCTCATGAGGCTCAATCCAGGGTGGAATCAATGTCGGAGCGGTTTTGGGCAGATCCAGTGAGCAGTGAGCTTCTTTCGCTGTGGATCTGGCTCCAGAGATTGCCACTGGTGAACCTCCTGGATCTTTCTCAGTAACTCCAGAAAGGAGGGATCTTCTGGAGGAGACTTCGGAGGAGTCCTTGGCCTGGGTCAGTCTGGAGTACATGGCTCGTCATCAGGATCGGAGCATCCCCCTGAGTCTGAGTCAGAGGTCTCCGAAGAAGAGGAGGAAGACTCCTCCCAACATGGGGGAGGAACGGTCCCCTTAGGAAGGCTTCAGGAAGCATATCCTCCCCACCCCTGCACCTGAGGATTCACCTCTGGTGTCGGGTAAGGGGGAGTGAGTCTCTCATCTCCGGCGTAGGGGATCTTGTGTAGGGTCCAGTACTGGCAGATGGCTCTCCACCTCCCTGCTGAGCTTAGCCTTGGCCTCAGCCCACCAGGCAGCCAGAGTCTCCTTCAAATCCACCGGTGGCTGTGGGGGCTGTGGAGGAGGAGGAGGAGGAGGAGGGGGATACGGATACTGAGGGTATCCGTAGGGTGAGTATCTGTAACCCGACGGTGGGAAGTCCGGCATCGGGTATTGAGGCACCGGGTACTGCAGCATCGGATGAAGAGGTGCCGGGTACTGCAGCATCGGATACTGCGGTCCCGGGTAAGTCAGCACCGGATTAAGCGGGGTCGGGTACCCAGGAACCAGGGGCTCTAATGGAGCAGATGGCCCTTGGAAAGGCCCAGCGGGAGGGCCAGAAACAGGTGGCCCTGCGGGCATCAGGCCCGGCGTTGGAATGGCGTCCGGCAAAGGGATGTTGTCTGGCGTCGGGTAGGCCGGCGTCGGCTCCGCGTCTGAGGGTCGGTGCCAGGGTCTGGCCCTATGGGAGAGTGTGCCTAAATCTCTCGTCACCGGGGATGGAGGTTAAAATCCCGGGTCCAACAGAGGAGACGTTGAGCCAGGCAAGAGCGGCAAGCGCTGTGGCGAGGTGGGATGTAGGACTTATGTAAGGGGTCTAGTGAGGCTGTTTCACTGGGTGTTTATCGGAGGCTGACGTCAGCTTACCCAGCAGGATCTGGGCGGGTGTCAGGGGCGGCATCTGATATCGGAACCGATGCCCGACGAAAGGGTCGCGATAGGGTAAGCTGCACTGACGGGCTGCATGAGGGACCACCCAAGGAGTGGGTGTCTTATCGGCCCTGTCCGAGCAGACATCGGTAGCACTGGCATCTGGCTTACGGAGCCGCTTGAAAAAGAGGGCTGCGTGGTAGCAGCTTTCCAGGAGGCGCCACCTCCTTTGTCCCGGAGCACCGAGGGCTCGGCTTGAGGCCCGGCAGGAGTGATGACACCATCTTGGAAACCGCCAAGACAGCCATTGAGGGTCAGTCCCCCGGAGGAGACGTTACCTGGAGAACGGAGACTCCGGCCGGAGTCGCGGAAGCCATGGAGGTGGAGTCCCAGTCCCGGTGCTTCTCTTTCTTTTTTCGGTATCCCTTGGGTGAAGTGGAGGCCTGGCTAAGCTTCTTAAGCTCCTTCTCCATGGAGGCCATCTTCTTCTTCAAAACGTGAGCCTCCAGAGACTGCTGCCTCCGTTTACGGGTGGCGGCGCTGAATTGCTGGCAGTGCTGGCACTTCTCCATGGGGTGTTCCGGGCCTAGGCAGAAGAGGCACAGGGAGTGACCGTCCTTATGCGGTAGCTGGGATCCACACGAGTCGCACTTGTTCTTATGCGAATCGGAGGGCGTTGGGGATGACATACACGGCCGTTAAAGTGGGAAAACTCGAAAAACTGATGAAAAAACTCGGTAAACTAGACCGACGTAAGACTGGTGTGTGAAGGAACTTAACTATGAGGAACTTTCACAAGTTAATGGCGGGAAAGAACTGGAAGGTGGGCATGGGGGACCGCCCTTTATACTGACGTCGCATGACATCGGTCACCTGACATTGGGGCTGTCCCCTGCCAGAGATTGCTAGCTAGAAATTTTTCCGTGGGGTCCTGACACCTGCCGGCATCAGTCCTATATGTAATTACCTACTGCAAGAGCCCTCTCAAAGTAAGATCTTCAACATTTAATAACTTTGAAACAGATTAATATTTTTTCACCAAACAAGCAAAAGGCACATCTGTGAGGTAAAGCCTACCTACCCTGAAAATTTCAGACAATTTAAGACAGTTTCGGAGATGCACCTGGACAAAAAAACAGCAAAATATACATAAATTTCTGAATTCTTCACACTCTGTATCTCAGAACCACACAAGTGATTTAAAGGAAATTCGACACATCAAGAGACCTACCCCATGAGATTATACATGCAAAATGTCATTCAAATCCTTTGAACCATTGCAGTTATTAATGTGCAAAAACTGGGCGTTAACATTAAACTGAGCACTCAACCCTAACTATACTGGTGCTACCACACCAGTATCGTGTGTGTGTGTGTGTGTGTATACATACATACATAATACATACATACATACGCACACACACACACACACACACACACACAGTATATTTATATTGCAAAAAACTGCATTAATGCTCTAGTTAGGGTTAAAGTGACAAAAGTAGGAAAATGTGCCATTAGGGTTTCCAAACCTAACACCCCACCCCCATGTTGCACACACCAACAGGCGTCAGAGGGGTGCCTTGGGGTTGTCAGCCCTAACGCTCACCCCATTGCATAAGTAAATAAACTGAGATGGGTACAGTATAGGAGAATGGGGTGAGTGTTATGGCTGACAACCCCAAAGCACACTCCCGACGCCTTTTGGTGTGTGCGGTGTGGGGGTGGGGTGTAAGGTTTGGAAACTCCAATGCCACATTTCCCTACTATTGTGGCTATAACCCTAACTAGAGCATTAATGCCGGTTTTTGCAATTTATTTCCTTACTTTTTGAGATGGTATAATCGTATCCTTATTTGTCTGTGGGAGCCCAGGGCCCATCCCTCCATAGATGCATATATGTACAGTATGTGGCTTTGGAAGCACACCGGGCCCTGCACTTGTATTCATAGGACAACAGTGACCAAATTATCAGCATAGCCATCTTATTACCCCACCTCATGTACCCGGTACAGAAAATGTTCGAATCTCCGCAAAACATAATTTCGCGCAATGCTATTCTGCACCCGCAGGCCAGGATTTGAAAACTGACAGCTGTAATATACATGAGGTGGGGTAATAAGAAGGCTATGTTGAAAATCTGGGGTAAAAATATTTAAAATTTCCAAAGTTATGAGCGTGTGGAGCGAAATTGCAACAAATAGTTGTAACTTTGCCATTTTTACATATTTTCACCACACATTCTCAACATAGCCTTCTTATGACCCCACCTCATGAACAAGGGCAGAAAAAAATGTCCAAATCCTGCCTGAAAGGTGAATTCGCCAAGTGGCTGCAAAAATCACCTTTCAGGTAGGAGTTGCATAATGACAATCCTATTGTTCATGCAGTTGTGTCCCCAAAAGGCCATGTTGAAAATGTGGGCTCAAAATATGCAAAAATGGCAGTTATGCATCAAAGATGAAAACCCTATTGAAATACAGTACATTGAACATCACTTACTGTAGTTTCTCATACTGCAGTCAGTGGTTCCAGCAGCAAGATGTGTTTTTCAGTTGGAGAGTGGATCTTTGCCTGTGACATGTTTAGGTGACTGAGGGTGTGTGGGGGGACACATTTATTTGGCATGACCTCCCCTCCATAAAGCCATGCTGCCTCGGGTCCTACAGTCCACTGGATTCCAGCTGTTCCACGATTCTTTCCTTTAAAAGTGTTTCCATCAATTTCCCTACTACAGATGTCAGGCTGACAGGCCTGCAACTTCCCACCTCCTCCTTGCTACCACTTTTGTGAAGTGGGACAACATCTGCCCTTCTCTGGTCCTCCCGGACCATGCCAGTCTCCACTGAACTGTTAAACAAGTCTGTCAGGGGTGCAGCTAGCACCTCCAGGAGTTCCTTTAACACTCTTGCATACACCCCGTCTGGCCTCATGGCTTTGTCCATCCTCAGATTAGCAAGTGCTTTCCTGACCCTCTCTTCAGAAAAGGGGACAGGTGTTCACTTCCCTCTCCTCCAAGATCTTGGTGCTTAGTTGTGGTCCCTCCCCTTCTCCCTCAACTGTGAACACTGAGCAGAAATATTTGCTTAAGATGTTTGCCTTTTCTTGGTCCTCCTCAGTACTTTCTGTACTTCTCCCTCTCTTTTTTTAACTGTGCAATCCCTCCTTTGGTCTTCCTTTTCTCACTAATATACCTGAAAAAATGGAAATTACATACCACCGTAATTCTTGATCTTCTTGGACGAAGTCACACCACTCATTCACACTAACGGGAGTTTGCCAGAGGCGCTAGGACCCATTGGGAGCAAACTTTTTTCAGGAGGGCCGACGCCAGAGATGGAGCCGTGAGGAAGCGGCACCGTAAGCCTCTGCTCATGCGGTAAAGACCATCTCAGCTTCGACCCTCCAACCACCTCAGTACCTTTTTTTCCCCAAGGAGGTGCAGAGTAACTAACCTAGAAGGACTAACCTAAAAATCGGATGTAAGATAGTCCGAATGACCCGTGTAAGTAGGGTCAACAATAAAGTCTTCACAGCCCAGCAATTGAGGGAGTGAAGACCAAAAACAGAGAGGTGAGCTTGGGGATGGTGGGTGGGTGGGCAAGTGAATGAGTGGTGGAGACTTCGTCCAAGAAGATCAAGAATTATCGTAGGTACCTAATTTCCATATCTTCCTGGACATAAACATAGAAACACAGAATTTGACGGCAGATAAGGACCGCTTGGCCCACCTAGTTCTGCCCATTTCCCTACCTAACGGATAAGCTGCAGATCCTAGTCAACCGACAGCCTATTTCCTCCTACCCCCAACTAGAATTGCCTTATGTCTGTCCCATGCACTCTTGAATTCCCCCACGGTTTCTGACTCAACGACCTCCTCAGGAAGGCTGTTCCATGCATTCACAACCATCTCTGTGAAGAAATACTTCCTCACATTACCTCTGAGCCGTCCCCCCATTATCTTCAAATTGTGCCCTCTTGTTTTTGCACATTTCTTTTTTCTGAAAGATGCTACCCTCTTGGACTGTGTTGATTCCCTTGAGATATTTGAAAGTTTCTATCATGTCCCCCCTCTTCCTCCTTTCCTCGAGGATACATCTTTAGTTCCTTTAGTCTTTCTTCATAGGTCTTCTGATGCAGACCCTGCATCATTTTGGTTACTCCTCCAGACAGCCTCACCCTGTCTATGTTCTTTATGGAGATGGGGTCTCCAGAACTGTACACAGTACTCCAGATGTGGTCTTACCAACTGTCTGTACAGAGGGCCAACAACTTCTGCTTTTCTACTGTGATGCCTCTCCTATGCATCCCAGTATCCCCCCAGCCCTCCTTACTGCCTTCTCACATTGCTGGCCCACCTTTAAGTCATCTGATATGACTACCCCCAGGTCCCTTTCCATTTTTGTTATCAGTATCTCACCCCCCATTGTGTACTCTTCCCCTGGGTTTTTGTTTCCCAGGTGCATTACTTTGCACTTCTTTTCATTGAATCTAAGCTGCCATACATGTGACCATGCCTCCAACCTTGCCAAGTCCCTTTTCATCCTTTCCGCCCCTCCTTGTGTATCAACCCTGTTGCAGATCTTTGTGTCATCTGCAATGAGACGTACTCTCCCTTCCAGTCCCTCTGCAATGTCACTTATAAAGACATTAAAAAGGACCGGCCCCAGTACTGAACCCTGTGGTACCCCACTAGTAACCTCCTTTCTTCACTGTGACTCCATTTACTATTACCCGCTGTGTCCTGTTGTCAACCAGTGTTTTACCAGGCTACCACCCTAGGACCCACTCCCAGGCTGGTTAATTTGTTTATTAATCTTTTGTGCGGAACTGTGCCAAATGCCTTGCTAAAGTCTAGGTAGGCCATGTCCACAGCCCCTCCCTTGTCTACTGCTTTGGTCACCCAGTCAAAGAAATCAATTAGATTTGTCTGACATGACCTACCCGCTGTGAATCCATGCTGCCTTGGGTCCTGTGCCCCACTGGCCTCTAGGTACTCAACAGTTCTTTCCTTCAGAAGTGATTCCATCAGTTTTCCTACCACTGAGGTCAAACTGACAGGTCTGTAGTTTCCTGCCTCTGTCTCACTCCCACTTTTGTGAAGGGGAATCACATCCACCCTCCTCCAGTCCTCAGGTACCACCTCATCCTCCCATGATTTATTAAAAAGGGTAGTCAGTGGTGTTACTAGTTCTTCCCTTAGTTCTTTTAAAATTCTGGGGTGAATTCCATCAGGCCCCATTGCTTTATCCACCTTCAGTTTTAAGAGTTCTTTCAGAACCCTTTCTTCTGTGAAAGGACTAACATCAACCGCCCTATCCAGAGTGCTTCTATTGACGAGATTAGGTATTTCCCCCTGCTTTTCCATTGTGAATACTGAGCAGAAGTATTCCTTCAGTATCCCTGCTTTTCCACTGTCGCTCCCTGCCCAACCACCTTCCTCTTTGTTCAGCCTCAGTATCCCTGCCTTAGTCTTTCTTTGCTCCCTAATGTACCTATAAAAGGTTTTATTCCCCTTCTTAACCAAGTTGGCTATCTTTACCTCAGTTTGGGGCTTTGCTATTCTGACTGCCTTACCCACTTCCTTCTGCTTTAACTGGTACAGTTCTCTGTCCTGCTCCTTCTATGTTTCTTTATACTTCCTGAATGCCATCTTTTTTCCACTTACCTTCCCCGTCACTTCTTTTGAGAACCATAGTGGTTTTTTCTTTCATTTTGAATTGTTTATTTGCTTCACACAAAGACTTGTTGCCTCTGTGATGGCGGTTTTGATGTTTCCCCATTGTTGCTCCACCCCACCTTCTTGCCTGTTTGCTAGTGCTGTTCTGAGGCACTCTCCCATTTTGTCAAAATCAGCCCTTCTGAAGTCCAGTACCTTTACTTTTGTGTGGCTTGACTCTACAGCTAAGTTTATCGTGAACCACACTGTTTGGTGGTCGTTTGTTCCCAGATGGCTACCCACTTCAAGATCAGAGATCCTCTCTCCATCCCCATTTGAAAGTACCAGATCTAAGATTGCTCTCTCCCTAGTGGGTTCCAAAACTAGCAGTCTGAGGCATGCACCCTGTAGGGCATTGAGAATGGCCCTTCTCTTGGATGTGGCTGCAGCAAAGGTGCTCCAGTCAACATCTGGCATATTCTGGTCCCCCATCAGCAATATCTCCCCTTTCTCTGCCATCCCAAGGATGCCTTCTAGCATTTCCTTGTCCATTTCCTCCCCCTGAGAAGGGGTATGTCTACAACCCCTGTGCGGATTGTGAAGCCATTTCCAGTCTCCAGGGTGACCCACAGTGCCTCCTCTCCTCCCTGTTTACCCTTTAGTTCTGTTGCTTTTATCCCTTCCCTTACATAGAGAGCTACTCCTTCTCCTCTTCTTCTTCCCTCTCTGTCCCTCCTGTAGATTGTGTACCCTGGTATGTTGACATCCCAGTCATGGTTCTCTGTGTACCATGTTTCTGTGACTGCCACAATGTCAAGTCTACCCTCTTCCATCAAGGCCACCATTTCAGGGAGCGTTTTACCTAGACTATGGGCATTGGTACTCATTACCCTCCAATTTTTTACGGCTTTATTTCTTTTTGCCCCATCCCTGTCCCTACTGCCTTTGTCTTTTTCTCCATTTACCCCTGCCCTTCTCCCTATCGACTGTTCTATTTTGGTGTTTCCTCAATAATTACCCTGATTTTTTTTGGGGGGGGGGCTAGGATTTCCCTTCTCCTCTTCAGTGCCTCCCCCCTTAGCTAGTTTAAATGCTTGCCACTGAAGCATTTAAACCTATCACCTAGGATTCTGGTTTCCCTTCAGGATAGATGCAGATCATTGCACCTGTAGAGGCCTGCATCCCTCCAGGTGGAGCCCCAGTCCCCAATGAAGCCAAATCCCTGAGCTCTGCACCAGCTTTTCAACCAGTCATTGAATCCCATGGTGCAGAGTGCCCTAGCCTCATCCATTCCATAGACAGGTAGCACTTCCGAGAAAGTTACTGTGTGTGCTACTTGTCTAAAGCCCCATCCCAACTCCACAAACTCCTTTTGCACTGCTCTAATCCCATTCTCATCCAGGTCATTAGTCCCTAGGTGTATAATGACATCCAGCTCCCTCCCTTGCCACTGCTCCCATGATCCTGAGGATTTGTTTCGGTCCTCAAACCTTGGTGCCAGGCAGGCACCTTACCTCCCTTTCCCCTCCCTGCCCCAGTTCTACCCCCCTAACAATTGAGTCCCCCACCAGGAGTTGTTTCCTTCCCCTGTGGGGTCCTGGGCCACCTTCCTGTGGGTCTCCATTGTGGAGGTTCCCAGCATCCTCCTTGGTCTCTACTGCAGGTGCCTCCATAGAGGAACCATGCTTTGCCAGAGTGGTGAATTAATTGTGGAGAGGCACAACTGGAGGGATGCACCTCTGTTCCACCACCCTTACCCTCCCTGAGCCCACCATGGTCCAACCACTCCACTTTCTTGGTAACCTCTGAGGTAGTAGCGGTAGCCTGGGTGGTCCCTGGGTGGGGGAACAGGATTCCCGAATCCTTGCCAGGTCAGCATGGAGACAAACAACCTCCTCCCTCAGACCAGAGAGGTGCCTGCAAATAGGGCAGCAACACAGTTTTCAGAATGTCACCCGGAAGACTGCTGCTCCACAGCCAGTGCATTGCACCACTCCCCACATGTCTGTGTCCCTTCCAGTTGCAGATGTTTTTTTGGTTTTTGTTCTTGTTTTAGTGTGTGCAAGCTTGTGAGTGTCTCTACCCCCTATTCAGTGTGCTGTGCCTTTAAGGATATGAACTGGTGTATGCTGTTAGAAGTTTTGAGGAAGTGATGTCACAGCCCCTGCTATAAAGGAAGTTATGCGCTGGGGGTGGGTGGGAGTAAAAATATGCTGCCCAGAAACAATCACCTACAACTCTTACCCTAAACCCCGGGGAGTGCCTTCCTTCCTTTCAGATACCTATTTCACAAAGGCTAAGTAACAGGTCTAGTCACAACTGACTGCAAATATGTCCCAGCTACAGTTCCTCCCAAGCAAATTAAAGTTAAAACTAAGAAAAGTCCCCCCCCAAAAAACAGAATCAATAATAGTTACTTACTTAATTTGAATCAGAAGATTACAGCAGTAATCTGTTAGCACACACCTGTAGGCACACCTTGTAATAATGCAGCAGAAGGTATACCCAGCAACAGCAACTGCAATGTGAATCAGAGAAAAATAAAGCAATAAAATGTTAGCAACAAACAGTAACAATTCCTGTGAGTACAAAATAAAAACAACACACAGTAAATCTGCCTAGCCAGAAGTCTTAAACCTTTCCATTACTCTGGTAAGGTTCTTAGTTCTGTCCTTTCAAGCAAGCTAGAAGGAAAGAGCTCAGGTGAAGCTAGGTGCCTTGGCCAGCAAACCTAGCCTTCCACCTCTCCACCACTCATTCACACTAATGGGAGAGTACCGAGCTAAATAATCCCACGAGACGGTCGGCAGGAGATAAGAAGCTCACGCGCTTAGGACAGAAGTCCATTAAGAATGGTCCTGCCAAATGACAGATGCCGCCTGGCATGGACTTCCAAGGCATAGTGCTTAATGAAAGTATGCATGGAGCTCCAGGTGGTGGCATTGCAAATATCTGTGATGGGCATGTTGCGGAGTTCTGCCAGAGATGCCGCGACTGCTCTGGTAGAGTGAGCGTACACTCTGCCTTCGAGCTTGACCTGTGCCATAGAGTATCAGTGGCGAAGACAAGCCACCAGCCATGCTGAAATACATCTGATAGCGACAGGTTGACCCAGCCGGGTCTCACTGAAGGAAACAAATAGTTGCTAAGCTTTGCGAATTTCTTTTGTTCTATGTAGATAGAACCGCAATGCTCTCTTAACATCCTGTGAATGAAGGGTATGCTCCCCTTCATTCTGGAAATCTGCAAAGTAGGTAGGAAGGACTAAAGATTGGTTTAGATGGAACTCTGAGACAACCTTAGGGAGAAACTTAGGATGAGTCCTAAGAACCACTTTGTCCCTGTGAAATACAGCGTACGGAGGGTTAGTGACCAATTCATGCATTTCAGAAACTATTTCAGAAACTCTACGGGCCGAGGTAATGGCCACCAGGAAGGCCAATTTCCAAGTGAGGAACTTCAATTCGCAAGTAGCTAGAGGCTTGAAAGGTTTACGAGTGAGCATGTCTAGCACAAGATTAATGTCCCAGGCTGCGACTGGACGTCTGATAGGAGGTCTAGTATGCAGAATACCCCTAAGAAACCTTTTAACCACAGGCAACTGAGCCAGTGACATGAAAAGTACCGGCTCATGATATGCCAAAATGGCACAAAGATGAACTTTGACTGTAGAGTACTGCAGACCTGTATTTGAGAGGTCTAAGAGGTACTCCAGGACTTTATTTGGTGGGCAGGAAAAGTGATTCCAAGAGGATTTTTCACACCAGATAGAGAAACGCTTCCATTTGGCTGTGTAGGTTTTTCTATCGGATGGCTTGCGCACAGCCAAAAGGACATCAGAAACTCTACAAGAGACATTGAACCTATTCACCTCTATCTCTTCAGGAACCAAGCATGAAGGTGAAGCAACCTCAGGTTGGGATGGACCATGGGACCCTGGGCCAGAAGGTTCATCTGGAGGGGAAGCGTCTTTGGGGAAGGTTTCGATAGACTGTTGAGTAGTGGAAACTATATTTGCCGAGGCCAGAACGGGGCAATGAGAATCATTCTGCCCTTGAGACTTCAATTTGAGAAGTACCCTCTGAATTAGAGGAAGGGGTGGAAAGGTGTACAGAAATTATCTTGTTCACCGCAGCCTGAACGCATCCTGACAAAAAATGCCAGGTTCTGGATTTCTAGAGCAGAAGACAGGCAGTTTTGTGTTGAGTGGGGATGTAAAAAGGTCCAGGTCTGGAGTTCCCCATTCCTTGAAGAGTGACTAAACGATGGTTGAGTTGAGAGACCACTCGTGAGGATCTGTCTCTATTCTGCTGAGATAGTCTGCCAGCTCGTTTTGTACTCCTGGCAGGAAAACCACCTGAATCAAGACCTTGTGTTCCAGGCACCACTCGTACACTCTCATCGCTTCCCTGCTTAAAGGGTAAGAGTTGTGCTGCCCTATTTGTTGATGTAGTACATCACTGCGTTGTCTGTTTGAAGGAGAATGTTCTTGTGACAGAGTATGTCTTTCAAAGCTCGGACTGCATAGAGGGTGGCTCTCATTTCCAGGATGTTTATGTGGAGTTGGGACTCATCCTGAGTCCACGTACCCTGAGTGTGGCGATCCTGGCAGTGGGCTCCCCAATCCATCAGGGATGCATTCATGATAATTGAGATCTGATGATCCAGATGGTCAAAGGGATATCCTTCCAGAAGATTGTCCTCCTGGGACCACCAGGTGAGTGACCTCTTCAGAGGTTCCGTCGCCTTGATGAGAAAGAACTGAGGGTGAGCGGTTGGGGACCACGGAGTACTGAGCATCCACTGGGAGGTTCTCATGTGGAGATGAGCCTAGGGTACAGTGAACACCAAGGATGCCATGAGGCTCAGCATCCATTATATTAAGATGGCTCGAACCGCGCTTCGTTCTCTGATGTATCGGGCCATCTGTAGGATATCGCTCCTTCTGTACTCTGGAAGAAAAGCCTTCGCACAGGTGGTGTCCAGAACAGTTCCTATAAAGAGGAGCTTCTGGGAGGGCAGCAACTGAAACATACTGAGATTCAGCAGGACTCCCATGGATGTGAGGAAGTCTGAGGCCGTGGCCATGGCCTCTAGAGTCTGTTGCCTGGAGGGACTTGCTAGAAGCCTGTCATCCAGATATGGGAACACTTGTATTCTGAATTTCCTGAGGTGTGCCGTGAGAATTGCACACCACTTTGTAAAACTCGAGGCGCCAAGGATAGCCCAAAGGGCAGGACTCTGAATTGATAGTGTTGAACCAATGCCAAGAACCTTAGGTATTTGTGGTAGTTTGGGTGTATGAGAATATGTTGGTAGGCATCCTGCATGTCCAGGGAGGCTAGCCAATCGTGTTGATGAAGCAAAGGTAGCAGGGTACCTAGTGAAATCATCTTGAACTTTTCTTTGTGAAGGAACTTTAGTTTTCTAAGATCCAGAATTGGGTGCATGCTGCCAGTCTTCTTTGGAACCAGAAAGTAATGGGAGTAGAAACCTGTGTTTCTTTGATCAAGCAGAACTACTTCTACCGCCTTGTTTTTCAGAAGCCCTTGTACCTTGGAAGCAAGAAGGTCTGACTGAACTGCCGACAGCCTGGGCTGTCATTTGGGAGGATGATCCAGAGGGGTTTCTGAAAGACTGAGAGAGTACCCCTCGCAGATTATCCAGAGGACCCATTTGTCTGATGTTATAGATTTCCACTGATTGTAGAACTGAGTCAGATGTCCTCCCACCACTGAGAAGGAACCCCCTCGGACAGCTGAGGTGGGACTTGGGTCAGAAACTCAGAAGGTGGCACTGGGCACTTTGGGGCCTTGTGCCTTCTGTTGCGCTTCTTCTGCGGTTGAGGTTTTTATTATTTGCCGTGAAAGGACTGATGGTTGTGAAACTGACGCTTGTTCACACCTCTGGTGGGAGTAGGTGTAGGTCTGGCCATCTGATTGGCAGAACTAGTCTTCTGCGTGGCCTCCAGCGCTTGCTCAACCTGAGGCCCGAACAGATACATACCATCAAAGGGTAAAGCCATAACTCGCTGCTGGGCATCATTCATGAAGCCCGAAGTATGTAGACAAGAGTGGAGGCAGGTGCAGATGCCAGCCACTGCCGCCCGGGAGGCGGTATCAAAGGCATCCTTTGCAGATTTAGCCTGTTGTTTACTGGATTCGATACCCCTAGTTATGGTGTGAAGCAACTCTGAGCTAGCTTCCAATTCGGGTAAAGCTTCCACCATCTCTTTGAGGGAATGCCAAACTATATGCTCATATTGAGAAAAATAGCCTGGTAGCTGGCAATGCGCATGCCCAGGGTTGAGGCAGCAAAGACTCTCTTACCTAAGGTGTCTATCTTACGAGATTCTTTGTTTATTGGTCGGGCCATAGATCCTTGAGGAAGGACAGCGTTATCACTCTCTGCTAAGATCACAATGGCATCAGCAAAGGCCTGTGAGGCCAAAATAGAATGATCCTTGGGCGAGGCATAATTCCTATCGATGGACTTAGCCACAGAAGGAATGAGAGCCGGATTCTGCCACACCATCTGAGAGAGAGTCTTGAAAGAGGGCTGTACCAGAGGGGTTAAATCCATAGGGATCTCCGGGACATGAAGATACTGGAGTCGTAAAAGCTTCCCCAGGATCAATCTCTAAAGCTTGGAGAGAAAGGATAGAGTTTCAATTTTTGAGCAGAGCCTTAAAGGACAGGTCTTCCACCACAGGCTCTGCAGAAGGATTGATTCCTGCTCCGAGAGCAGTATCATGATCATCATCACCCAGACGAAGATCTGGGTCAGGCTCAAAATCATCTTCTGACAGTCCAGGGGGGACTGCATAGACAGGAAAGGAGTGAAAATTAGGAGGAAGAACAGAAGAGGAAAGAATCGGAGTCAACGACCCCCGAAGGCCGGTTGGCACCGCGCTAACCCCCGGCGCCGAGAAAAAGGAAGGAGGCACCTGCCGAAGTGGTGCCCCACATGGCGCTGACAGCCCACATTGTGCCGACAGCCCACATGGCACCAAGGATGGTGCTGACAGGGCACCTGGCACCGCACATGGTGCCGACAGAGCCCCCAAAACCATGTTCGGTGCCGACAGAGCCCACATGCCGAACAAGTCCGTGGCACGGCCAACGGTGCCAACAGTGTCCCAGAAGTAAAAAAACTGTGATTTGATGAAAAAGAGGGAAAAATGGCAGGAGATAAAAGCATCGGTGGGGATAAAAACCGGAGCACGGAGTCGATGGCACCGAAGAAGGCTCCGCATGACTAGGAAGGCCCAACCGCCCTACCTGTCTCCCCCGGAGCCGAATGGGCCAAAGGCCCTGGTGTCAGAGTGACTGGCTCGGGCAACTGGACCAACCTCTGAGCTCACTGCTCCATAAGAGCAGCTCACTGGTGAAACTGAACATCAGAAGCTCCCTGGAAAGGCAGAGAGGGGCTCCGATGTCGAAGAGGTTGGCCATCCGGAGACAGAGACTGGTGACTCCGACAGAAGTGGAGACCGGTGCCTGGCCCCAACCACAGACCGTCTATGCACAGACATACCAGAGGGCGACCTCGAGTGATGCCTTTTTCTCTTTGACCTATGCATCAGAAGAGGAACTCGAGGCTGAACGGCGCCGAGAATGGGACCGTTTCCTTCTATGGTTTTGAGGACCACCATCCCGAGTATTGGACCGTCCATTGTCAGACCCCCTTTGGGGAGGGCGGCAGACCAGACCCGGCCTGGCTGACTGAACAACTTTCATATGAAGTCTCCCTACCGTCACCTGACCCTCTCATGGTCGACTCTGTCAATGGAGAGCTGAAGACTTCTTGATGTATAATTTAAATATATAGAATATAATCGGTACTTCAAAATAAAACTACAAAATAAACTGAACTATTGCTGCTAGTGAAGTTTAACTCCCGGCGGGCAAGCGTCATTGTGACTGGTAGTGCACTTGACGGCGGGAAAAAAGGAACTGAGGCGGTTGGAGGGTCGATGACGAGATGGTCTTTACCGCATGAGCCAAGGCTCGCAGTGTCACTTCCTCACGGCTCCATCTCTGACGCCGGCCCTCTTGAAAAATGTTTGCTCCCGATGGGTCCTAGCACCTCTGGCAAACTCCCATTAGTGTGAATGAGTGGTGGAGACTTTATGTCCAGGAAGATTGCCTTATTCCCCTTCGATACTGTCTGGGCTATTCTTTCATCAGCCTGCACTTTTAAGCTCCTTACTGCCTTGCTTGCCTCCCTCCGTTTCTCCAGATGCACTTCTCTGTCCTGCTCTCTTTAAATCTCCTTATACCTTCTGAATGCCACTGTTTTTGGCCTTACCTTTTTTGCCACTTTCCATGAGAACCACAGTGGTCTCCTTGTCCTTCTACTTTTGCTTATTTGCATGAAAAACACATTTGCTGCCTTTACTATGTTCTCTTTTAATCTGGCCCATGTACCTTCCACCCCTCATAGACATCTCCCCCTGCCAGGTCCTCTCAGAAGCATTCCCCCATCTTTGTGAAGTCAGCACTTCTGAAATCCAGGACCCTCACCCTTGTGAGGCTAGATTCTGCTGTTGTTCTGATATTAAACCATACTGTGCAATGGTCACTGGTCCCCAGATGACTTCCCACTCTGATGTCTGCCACACTGTCCTTGTTCATAAGTACCAGGTCCATTATTGCCCCATCTGAGTGGGTTCACTAATCAGCTGCTTGGGAAATTCCCCCTGCAGGGAGTCAAAGATGTCTGCTTCTAGCTGATGTTGCAGTAGGTAGGTACCACTCTACATCTGGCAGGTTAAATTCCTTCACCAGCACCACCGCCCTCATTTTGCCTATGTCTTCCATCTCTTTGTCCAAGTCCTCTCCCTGTGTCGGAGGCCTGTATACCACTACCATCCAAATGGTGGCTCCATTTCCAGATTCAAGGTTGACCCACAACACCCTGACCCCCCTGAATTACCTGTACCTCCATTGCGTTGATGTTTTCCTTAACATAAAGCACCATTCCCACTCCTCACCTTTCCTTCCTACCCTGTCTCTTCTAAACATCGTGTAGTCAGGTATGGCCATTTCCCGGTCATGGTTGTTAGTGCACCTTGTTTTGGTGATGACCACAACATCCAGGCCTACCTCAGCCATGGTGGCCTCCAGGTCTGGTATCTTAATTCTCAGACTTCTAGCATTGGCGCACATGGCTGTCCAGATTTTGTTAGTCCAACTCTTGTCCATTCTCATGCTTTCTAGTTGTTCCACCTTCCTTACTTTTTAATACAGCCTACTTCGCTTCCTCCCATGCTGATCCCTTGCACCCTTGGCTGTCCTTCATTTTGGTGGGAATCTTTTCTCACAGAAATTCTCTACCTTGCATCACAGCCTATGTGTGAGTGTGTGTGTGTGTGGGGGCAGTCTCTGCCACCTCTTTGCCTTCTGCTACCACCCCCCCAGCTAGTTTAAATGTCTGTCGAAGTAACGCTGACAACCGTAAATCGAGGCTGCCATTCCTTTCCTGGATGGATGCAGGATGTCCCCCCGGTACAAGCTCTGATCCCTCCAGGTGGAGCCCCAGTATCCAACGTAGCCATACCCCTCCTCTCTGCACCATTCCTTCAACCATGGGTTGAAGGCCTTAGGTGGCACTCCCTCTCGTCCAGATAGGCAGCACTTCCTTAAAGAGCTACAGTGTGTGCTACCTGCCTAAGACCCTTCCCCAGCTCTGTAAGCTGCTCCTGCACAGCCACTGTCAGAGCTACTGTACTTCATTCATCCCTAGGTGGACGATGACATCCAGCTCCCCTTTCCTTCCTATAGCCCTCGTGATCCACTGGATATGCTTTCCATCCCTCTGAGCTGATGCGCCAGGTAGGCACTTAACCTCCCTCTACTCTATCGCCCGACTACAGAGTCCTCCACTAGACACTGCTTCCTCCTTCTCTGAGGCCCCCCTGGGCACTCCACTCGGGCAGTCCCACCACATCCTCACTGTCCACTACCTTGGGTGCCCCTCATTGCAGTCCCACTTTGGCAGAATGGCACAGGGGTTTCTTAGTGGCACTGGATTAGGAGTGTGCCTGTTACCAGACTGCCCCAGTCTTCCCGCACCTACCACCCCGCCCTCCTTCAGCCCACCATAGTACACCCACTCCTTCCTTCTGGCAACCTCTGAGGTAACGGTGTTTGGTTAGTTGGTCCCTGTGTGAGAGAGATGATCCCCCAGCTCCATGCCATGACTGAGTCTAGCGACATTCCACCAACTCTGCCAGCGCTGCTTGGAGCTTTAAAAACCTTTTCCCTCCACCCAAACAGATCCACGCAGATGGGACAACACTACAGCATCAAGAAGGTCCCCCAGTAGACTGCCGCCCCAGAACTTCTGCATTGCACCACTCCCCCCATTTCCTTTTTCTTGTTCTTCCTTTTTTTCTGTGTCCCAGACCCAGTAGGGCTATCCTATTAACACCCAGTAACCACACGCCTTAAACCCTGAAACCCACTAATACCTAGCAAGCTTTTTATGGCAAGGCCCTACAACATACTATACCTAGCAACTATTTAACAGTAAGCCCCTGATCCCTAAAAAAACATTAGTACTTAGCAACAGTTTCCATTGATTTTATTTATTATACTAGTAAACTTTGTGAGCAAATAATTCCGTTTTCACAAGCCACCTATAACCCCTACAACCCCAAAACATACTAATACTTTTTATCAGTTTAGAACAAAACACACAATAATAAAGACAAAAAAACCACAAGCCCCAAAGCCCACTGAAATGCTTACCCCCAGATATCTAGCTAGCCTCCCAAGTACAGCCATCCTATAATGTAGCCCCTAAGAGCCTAACCTGGGTAGGGGTCCCCTTGGGTCGGCAGGGGAGCAGAGTGGCTGGCTGATGGCTAACTCATTGGGCTGACTCTGGTGGGCAGACTCCAACATCCTTTGCATGTTTGTCCTCTGTGTGAAGGGGTTGTTTGATGGCCTAGTCCTTACGAAGGATACTGCCCACTTCCTGGTATCCCAGGCAGCACCTGGGATTGGCTGTCAATTGGTGAGAGAGGTGTGGCTCTTCTGTAATTGGCTCCTTACAAGAGCCTCATGAAGCTTCCAAGCTCTGCTCCCTTCTCTGGTTCCTTGGTGATCTGTGAGATGGTCTGGTGCTAGGGAGGAGGTCCAAGCCCCTTTCTCGCTGAACTACTTCTGGCATCTCTTTTTTTCTTGCGGGGGTTATTTACTGCCCCTGCCCACTTCCTGGTATCTCAGACAGTGCCTGAGACTGGCTGCCAATTGTGGAGCGAGGTGCAGTTCTTCTGTGATTGGCTCCTTACTACAGCCTCACAGAGCTTTCAAGTTCCGCTCCCTTTTCTGGTCCCCCAGTGATCTGTGAGGTGATCTGGTGCTGGGGAGGAGGTTTAAGCCCCCTTCCCACCAAACTGGACAACTCCATCTTTGGAAAAGGTCATCAGCCACTGAGATCAGCAGCTCACACTCATGTATCCTGGACTGCAGCTGGCTTAGCTTGTCTGCCAAGACGTTCTGGACCCCTGGAACATGTACTGCTGATAGCTCTAGACCATGTTTAAGAGCTCAATACCAAACCTTCACTGCTTCCATGCACAGCAGCTAGGAATGAGTCCCCCCCATTTGCTGATGTAATGCATCATGCTGACATTGTTCATCTGTATCAGCAGAGGACCTTGGGACAAGCGGTTCTGGAAGGCCTGGAGTCCGTTCAGAACAGCCCTCATTTCCAGAACATTGATATTGAAAATGTGTTCCACTTGGGTCCAGGTACCCTGTGTTTGACAAGGGCCTAAGTAAGCACGCCTGTCCAGCCCAGAGGCATCCATGGTGAGGATCTAAAGTGGGGAAGGGATCAGGAATAGAACGCCTTTGAGCAGACTGCGGTGTTCCATCCACCACTTGAGCACTTTGCACACAAGGAAAGTGACTAGACCTATCTGTTCTAGATCGTCCATGAGCTGATCCTACTAGACCCTTAGGGTCCACTGGGGAATCCGCATGTGCAGCCTGTCCACTGGTACTGTGACAATGGTTGCGGCCATGAGTCTCTGAAGGCATAAAAATGTCCTTGCTGAGACATAATGGCCGTCATGCACTAACTGTGCTTGGGCAATCAGCTGGTCGGCCCTATCCGCAGATAGGAAAGCCGAGCCCTGGGTTGTGTCCAAGACTCCCCCTGTGTACTGCAGTCACTGGCAAGGTGTCAACACTGATTTTGGTATGTTGACTATCACTCAAAGGGCTCTGAACAACTGTCTGGTTCAAGCTATGGTCTTCAAGAGCTGGTCCCTGCCATGGGCTTTCAACAGCCAATCATCCAGTCAGTGTCAGTGGCTCAGTAGGTAGCACACTCGCCTCTGAGACTGGGAGATCAGAGGGCTTCAGTTCCCACATCTGGCACTTGGGTTAATATCCCAGTACTGACACTGAAGTGCAGCATGAGAGGGGTGCTGCACTTCTGAGGTGCCATCTTTCAGATGAGATGTTAAACTGAGGTCCCATCTGCCTGGATTAGTGGTAGTTCAGGTGGATGTTAAAAATCCCATGGCACTTATCGAAAAGAGTAGGGGAATTTCCCCGGTGTCCTGGCCAAATTTCCCTCATTCACTAAAAATACCACCAACAGTTTCATCTGGTTCAAGGTCAGTTGGCATTCATCTGTATCCCCCTCACCCGGGTCGTGCCTGAAAATAGGCAAGATTTGTCTAGTGCACTTACCCGGTCAACAAAAACTAAATAAAAATAAAATAAAATCCAGGTAAAGGAAAACATACAGGCCTTCCTTGTGAAGGGATGCTGCCACTGCTGCCAAGCGTTGGTAAAGACCCATGGCACAGAAGAGAAGCCAAAGGGCAACACTCTGAACTGGCAATGTTCCCCTTGAAACAGGAGCGTTAAGTATTTTCTGTGAGTTTTCTGAATCTTGATATGGAGATAAGCATCCTTCTATCTAGGAAGCATATCCAATCCTGTTCACAGTAATGGAAGGAGCCCTGCAAAGTGACCATTCTGAACTTGTTTTATTCTATGAAGTAGTTTAGGTCTCTTAGATCCAGGATAGTTCTCAGGTCTTCTGTCCACTTTGAGAAAAAAAAGTATTGGAAGTAAAAACCCGTGTTCCTCTGTTCTAGAGGTACAGGTTCAATGGCTCATTTTTGGAGCAGAGTCTGTACTTCCTCCAGCAACAGGGGTACATGCCCTGGAAAATAAGCTGTCGCAAGTGTTGGATGATCGGGGGGGGGGCAAGAAGTTCCACAGCATGCCTCTTTTCCATGATCCCCAGAACCCATGCATCTGTAGTCACCGCCCCTCCATTGTTGTAAGCAGAGGGAGAGATGACCCCCTATAACCACCCCTGGAGGTACAGGTAGTTGGGGGGGCTTACAAGGAGTCAGGCTGAGCCAACAGGGGCGGTTCCACTGCCCTTAGGTGCTTTTGGATGGGCACCTGAGGTAGTGGCAGCGACTGGCAGGCCCCTGTACCTTTGACCCAGCCCTGCTCTCTGGGGACTGGCCACTGTTCCCTGCAACAAGCCGTGCACGAGGGACTCCTGCTCCTACCTCTGGGCTGGGTATGGTACAGGGAGTGCAAACACTTCAAAGTCCTACCAGAGGCTTGGAGATCTTTGACAGTCTCTTGTGCCTCATGACCAAAAAGCTTCTGCCCTCTAAATGGGGCAATAAGTATTATTTGTTGCACATCTGTGGCAAGACTGTTACTCTTAGCCAAAAATATCTCCTGAGACAAATGTCAGTGGCTGCTGCCCTAGCAGAAGCATCAGAAACATCATAGGCTGTGCAGAGCAAAGGCTTGTCCACATCAGCCCCAGCTGTCAAAGCTTTCAGTCGTTCTTGCTTCGGGGTGCCCTCAGGTAAGGCCTGTGCAGCTGCCTTAGCTTTCCTCCAGAGTGTGTTCTGATCCTTCATCATATAGAAACATAGAATTTGACGGCAGATAAGGACCGCTTGGCCCACCCAGTCTGCCCATTTCCCTACCTGATGGATAAGCTGCAGGTCCTAGTTAACCAGCAGCCTACTTCTTCCTACCCCCAACCCCTAGAATTGCCTTAAGACTGTCCCATGCATGCTTGAATTTCACCACTGTTTTGACTCCACAACCTCCTCTGGAAGGCCGTTCCATACATCCACAACCCTCTCTGTGAAAAAATACTTCCTTAAATTACCTCTGAGCCGCCCCTTCTATCTTCAAATTGTGCCCCCTTGTTCTTGCACACCTCTTTTTTTGAAAGATGCTACCCTCTTGGACTTTGTTGATTCCCTTGAGGTACTTGAAAGTTTCTATCATGTCCCCCCTCTCCCTCCTTTCCTTGAGGCTATACATATTTAGCTCCTTAAGTCTCTCTTCATTATGTCTTCCGGTGCAGACCCTGCACCATTTTAGATGCCCTCCTCTGGACAGCTTCCATCCTGTCTATGTCTTTGCAGAGATTGGGTCTCCAGAACTGCACGCAGTACTCCAGATGGGGTCTCACTAGCTGTCTGTACAGAGGGATAATAACTTCCTGTTTTCTACTGGTGATGCCTCTTCCTATGCATCCTAGTATCCCCCCAGCCCTCCTTGCTGCCCTCTCACATTGCTTGCCCACCTTTCATCTGATATGACTACCCCCAGGTCCCTTTCCATTTTTTTTGTTGTTAGTAGCCCACCCCCCATTGTGTACTCTTCCCCAGGGTTTTTGTTTCCCAGGTGCATTACCTTGCACTTCTTAGCATTGAATCTAAGCTGCCATACATTTGACCATTCCTCTAACCTTGCCAAGTCCCTTCTCATCCTTTCCACTCCACCTTGTGCATCAACTCTGTTGCAGATCTTTGTGTCATCTGCAAAGAGACATACTTTTCCTTCCAGTCACTCTGCAATGTCGCTTATAAAGACATTGAAGAGGACGATCTAATACTGAACCCTCACGGTACCCACTACTAACCCCCTTTTTCAGAGTGGACTCCATTTACTATTACTCTGTGTCCTATTCTCCAGCCAATTTTTTACCCAGGCTGTCATCTTGGGACCCACTCCCAGGCTGGCTAACTTGTATATTAATCTTTGTGTGGGACTGTGTCCAAATGCCTTGCTAAAGTCTAGGTAGGCCATGTCCACAGCCCTCCCTGATCAACTACTTTGGTCACCCAGTCAAGAAATCTATCAGATTTGTCTGGCATGACCTTCCTGCTGTGAATCCATGCTGCCTTGGGTCCTGTGCCCTCTGACCTCTAGATACTCAACAATTCTTTCCTTCAAGTGATTCCATCATTTTCCCTACCACTGAGGTTAAACTAACAGGTCTGTAGTTTCCTGCTTCTGCCTTGCTCCCACTTTTGTGAAGGGGAATCACATCTGCCCTCCTCCAGTCCTCGGGTACCACCCCATCCTCCCATGATTTGTTAAAGAGGGTAGTCAGTGGTGTCACTAGTTCTACCCTTAGTTCTTTTAGAATTCTGGGATGAATCCCATCAGGCCCCATTGCTTTGTCCACCTTCAGTTTTAAGAGTTCTTTCAGAACCCTTTCTTCTGTAAATGGGCTGGTATCAACTTCTGTATCCAGAGTGTTTCCACTGTTTGTTTTAGGTACCTCCCCCTCTTCCTTTGTAAATACTGAGCAAAAATATTTGTTTAGTATCTCTGCCTTTTCACAGTCACCCTCTGCCCACCCTCCCTCCCCTTTATTAAGCCTCACTATCCCTCCCTTCACAGTCACCCTCTGCCCACCCTCCCCTCCTTTAAATGGGCCTGGTAATTAGCAATACAAAGGCCCAATGACGCAGAGGCATATATCCTCTTATCTGTGGCATCCAACTTCCTAGATTCCTTATCATGAGGAAGAAAGCTGAGGCGTTTTGTTGCCCAAGACCTATCATGGGCAGCATTAATCACCACCGAGTCTGCCTCAGGTTGTGTGATATAAAAAGTTCCCTGAAGAGGCAGAATACATTCTATCTGCCTTCCTGGAGACAGCTGGTGCATTGTTGGTCTGAACCAAGCTGCATAGGTGGCATCCTCTAAGGCTGGGAGCAGAGGAGGCACCACAATGGCAGGATAATCTGGGAGCTCAGGGAACTCCAGCAGGTTAAGTGGTATCCTGCTCTTTTAATGCAAATCCCATGACAGCCTGCATTTGCTGCATCATGGTGAAAACTATAAAATTCTCTGGAGGGGACCTTGGTGTGTGCACCACAGCGTCCTCACTACATGTGGAGACTGCAAAACTGTTGCAATGTCCATAATGACTCTCAGTATAATCTTCAGCATCATCCTCCTCTTCCTGCATCATTAGATTAGGATTATACTCCTGTTCATCATCAACTGGGTTGACGGGAAGGAGAGACCACACTGATGATGTTGGCAGCTGCATAGGAGGTGGCTGTGGCAAGGAAGTTCCTTGTGGTGTCAACGGGGTATTGGTAGGACTCCCTATTGACAGGTATCCTGGAACAGAGAGGCCAAGAAGTAGACATCTTATCATGTCTTAGAAAGACAGTAGGACTGCCTTAGTGTTGGCATCCCTTTGGTCAGTGTGCGCAACCAAAGGAGCTGACGGGGAGCCAAAGTCCCTGATGCCGATGGCAACCTCCTGGCCGTAATAGTCCCAGTAGTGCTTATGCCAAGCCCCTACCTTGGTGTCATGTCGATGGTGGCAAAAGCGGCAATGTTTCTTTGTGTGGTCCGACAAGTTCAGAATGACAGCAGGAAAAGAACTGAGGAGAGGAGTGGCCACCCATGTTTATGAAGATGCTGCACCTGTCATCATGGGTGGCCCTGGAAGACTACTTGTGAGTTTCCATGTGGTCCTAGTGCCTCATATCTACAAGTTCCAAAGGTGTGGCCTGATGAAAGAAATATCCTTGAAGATAGCCTTCAACAACCCCTTTATTACCTCTCTCACACAGTTCCTGCAAAATATTTAGGTTGTCTGCGATACTCCTCTGTTTAACAGCAGAAGTTTGTGGTGCAGCAATGACAACTGTGGCAAATTTCAAAAGTCTCTGAGCTAAAACTTTGGACAAGGTTGTTAGATCTGAATTCAATAAACTCATGGGTCTCCAATTCTCAATTTCAGATTTCTTTTCTAGAAGGAAAAAAAATTGTATCATGATGGCTGTCTGCACAGAATCAGGAATTGTACCTGTCTCTAATATTCCATTGTTTAAAACTTGCAATATTTCATTGTATAAAACTTGCAAAACAGGAGCTAAATTTACCAAAAATGCTTAATAAAATTTTGAGGGCAGCCCATCTGACCCTGGAGCCATGTTATTACCCAAATGGTTAATGGCCCACTCAACTTCAGTGACCTGGATTGGACTGGTAACTTGGGTCAGTAAGGTGGTATTTCTGGGATATTTAAACCAGCTAGGATGGATGAATCCCAATTCAAATCTGCTTCCATACCAAAGGAATCTTCTTAGTGCTCCTGAACATCGGTGACTTCCTCAGTGGAAGTAACTAATGTTCCACTGCTTTTCCTCTTAATGCAGGAAATGATCATATGTTCAACCCTCTCGACATCCAGAAGATTTGTCAAGGTGTTGTGACTTACCTTGTGTACCAGATTTTGGCCCCTGTTCTAGGGGAAGTGGCCCTGTCATATTGGTACTGCTTCATTTCCCCTTTAATTGAGTTTGTCATGGCGTGCAGGTGTAGATGAACTCATTGCTATAAGAGGTACTATACAGGGGTGTGCCCAATGGAGAGCTCTGTTTCAAGACGTAGGTCGGCGGCAGGCGAATCAGTTGGCAGGCTGGCGATGACTCCCTTTCAGCTGTTGGGGCAGAGTTAGAATGGCCAACTTTTCAAAGGACAGAGCCACACCAATAGTGGCACAGCTCGGTCCTTTGATGTTGCATTACTGGTTGCGTGTTCACACTGCTGTAGCTTACAATATGAACACGCTGAGCCCAGGATGTCGGCATGCCCCTCCCAGTTTGAAATAAACAAACGGCGGCAGCTATTGCTGTCCACCTCTCACAGGCCACATGAAAGGAGACGGGGTGCCCAATCCCCGTCAGCATACACCCTCCTAGTTCATTTGCTGACAGGGGAGCCCACTCTCCGTCAGCATAATGCCCCATTTGTTGTGTGCCGAGGGGGTGCCCAATCCCCTTGGCTCATGCCCCCCCAACACTCTGCATGTGTTGATGGGGTGCCCAATCCCCACCGGCTACAGCCCCCCCCTCAGACACTCAGGTAGCACACTTGGAGCCCACCCCAGCGTGTCAAAGTCCCTGTTAAAAAGAAAACCTTCCCGCGTTGGATTTTGTTTTTTTAACCTTTAGAAACATAGAATTTGACAGCAGATAAGGACCACTTGGCCCACCCAGTCTGCCCATTTCCCTACTTAATGGATAAGCTGCAGATCCTAGTTAACCAGCAGCCTACATTTTCCTACCCCCACCCCCTAGAAATGCCTTATGACTGTCCTATGCAAGCTTGAATTCCACCACTGTTTTTGACTCCACAACCTCCTCCGGAAAGCCGTTCCATGCATCGACAACCCTCTCTGAGAAAAAATACTTCCTTACATTACCTCTGAGCCGCCCTCCCATCTTTAAATTGTGCCCCCCTGTTCTTGCACACCTCTTTTTCTGAAAGATGCTACCCTCTTAGACTTTGTTGATTCCCTTGATGTATTTGAAAGTTTCTATCATGTCCCCCCTCTCCCTCCTTTCCTCAAGGCTATACATATTAAGCTCCTTAAGTCTCTCTTAATATGTCTTCTGGTGCAGACCCTGCACCATTTTAGTTGCCCTCCTCTGGACAGCTTCCATCCTGTCTATGTCTTTGGAGACTGGGTCTCCAGAACTGCACACAGTACTCCAGATGGGGTCTCACCAGCTGTCTGTACAGAGGGATAACAACTTCTCGTTTTCTACTGGTGATGCCTCTCCCTATGCATTCCAGTATCCCCCCAGCCCTCCTTACTGCCCTCTGACATTGCTTGCCCACCTTTAGGTCATCTGATATGACTACCCCCAGGTCACTTTCCATTTTTGTTGTTGTTAGTATCTCACCCTCCATTGTGTACTCTTCCCTGGGTTTTTGTTTCCCAGGTGCATTACCTTGCACTTCTTAGCATTGAATCTAAGCTGCCATACATTTGACCATTCCTCTAACCTTGCCAAGTCCCTTCTCATCCTTTCCACCCCACCTTGTACATCAACTCTGTTGCAGATCTTAGTGTCATCTGCAAAGAGACATATTTTTCCTTCCAGTCCCTCTGCAATGCCGCTTATAAAGACATTGAAGAGGACCGGTCCTAATACTGAACCCTGCGGTACCCCACTAGTAACCCCCCTTTCTTCAGAGTGGACTCCATTTACTATTACCCTCTGTGTCCTATTCTCCAGCCAATTTTTTACCCAGGCTATCATCTTAGGACCCACTCCCAGGATGGCTAACTTGTATGTTAATCTTTTGTGTGGGACTGTGTCAAATGCCTTGCTAAAGTCTAGGTAGGCCATGTCCACGGCCGCTCCCTGATCTACTACTTTGGTCACCCAAAGAAATCTATTAGATTCGTCTGGCATGACCTTCCTGCTGTGAATCCATGCTGCCTTGGGTCCTGTGCCCCTCTGGCCTCTACGTACTCGACAATTCTTGCCTTCAGAAGTGATTCCATCATTTTCCCTATCACTGAGGTTAAACTAACAGGTCTGTAGTTTCCCACTTCCGCCCTGCTCCCACTTTTGTAGTGGAGTCACATCTGCCCTCCTCCAGTCCTCAGGTACCACCCCATCCTCTCATGATTTGTTAAAGAGGGTAGTCAGTGGTCACTAGTTCTACCTTAGTTCTTTAGAATTCTGGGATGAATCCATCAGGCCCCATTGCTTTGTCCACCTTCAGTTTTAAGAGTTCTTTCAGAACCCTTTCTTCTGTAAATGGGCTGGTATCAACTTCTGTATCCAGAGTGTTTCTGTTGTTTGGTTTAGGTACCTCCCCCTCTTCATTTGTAAATACTGAGCAAAAATATTTGTTTAGTATCTCTGCCTTTTCACAGTCACCCTCTGCTCCCCCTCCCCTTTATTAAGCCTCACTATCCCTCCCTTGGTCTTCCTTCGCTCCCTGATGTACCTATAAAAGGTTTTATCCCCCTTCTTAACTGAGTTGGCTATCTTTTCCTCGGTTTGGGCCTTTGATGATCTGACTGCCTTCTCAGCTTCCTTTTGCTTTAACTGATACAATTCTCTGTCCTGCTCCTTCTGTGATTCCTTGTACTTCCTGAATGCTTTCTTTTTCTCTTGAACCTTCACTGCCATCTCCTTTGAGAACCATAGTGGTTTCTTACATCATTTTGTTTTGTTTATTTGCCTCACACAAAGGCTTGTTACCTCTGTGATGGCAGTTTTTATTATTCCCCATTGTTCTTCCACCCCTCCTTCCTGCCCATTTGCTAGTGCATTCCTTAAGCACTCACCCATATTTAGCAAAGTCAGCCCTCCTAAAGTCCAGTACTTTGCCTTTGTAGGCTTGACTCTACAGCTGTGTTTATTGTGAACCATACTGTTAGATGGTCGCTAGTTCCCAGATGGCTACCCACTTCTACATCTGTGATCTCTCTCCATCTCCATTTGAGAGAACCAGGTCTAAGATTGCTCCCTCTCGAGTGGGTTCAATACTAGTTGTCTAAGACATGCCCCCTGTAGGGCATCTAGAATAACCCCACTCTTAGAAGTGGATGCTGCAACTGCACTCCAGTTAACATCTGACATATTCAGATCACCCATCGGCAATATCTCCCCTTTTTCTGACATTCTAAGTATACTTTCTATTATTTCCTCGTCCATTTCCTCTCCCTGAGAGGGGGTCTGTATACAACCCCTGTGCGGATTGTGGTGCCATTGCCTGTCTCCAAGTTGACCCAGAGTGCTTCTTCTCCTCCCTGTTTACCCTTTTGTTCTGTTGCTTTGATTCCTTCCCTTATGTAGAGAGCTACTCCTCCTCCTCTTTTACTCTCCCTGTCCCTCCTGTAGGTAGTGTATCCTGGTATGTTTATGTCCCAGTCATGGCCATGTTTCTGTGACTGCCACAATATCCAAATATTCCTCCTCCATCAAGGCCACTAATTCAGGAAGCTTGTTACCCAGACTACAGGCATTGGTACTCATTGCTCTCCATTTTTTGATGGCCTTACCTTTTGTAGCAGCATCCCCCACTGTCCTTTCTACCTTGGTCTTTTTCTCATTTAGTACCCTCTTTTCTAGGGGAAGGCTGGGAATTTCCTGCTGCTTATCAGTGCCTCCCCCCTTGACTAGTTTAAAAGCTTGCCAATGAAGCATTTAAACCCACTGCCCAAAAGACTTGTTCCCTTCCTGGACAGATGCAGACCATCCTGCCAGTATAGGCTGGTGTCCCTCCAGGTGGAACCCCAGTCCCCAATGAAGCCAAATCCCTGTGCCCCACACCATTTCTTCAACCATTAATTAAATCGCATGGTGCAAAGTACCCTCGCCTCACCCATGCCACAGATAGGCAGCACCTCTGAGAAGGATACTGTGTGTGCTACCTGTCTTAGGCCCCTCCCCAACTCTGCAATGTCCTCCTGCACTGCTCTAGTCTCATGATGAGCCAAATCATTTGTCCCTAGGTGGACAATGACATCCAGCTCAGACTCCTGTGCAGCTGCTCTCGTGATCCTGAGGATGCGCTTCCTGTCCCTCCAATCCATGGCACCAGGCAGGCACCTTACTTCAGTTTTCCCTGCTCCCCCCAGTTCTAGCCCCCTAATAACTGAGTCCCCCACCAGGAGCTGCTTCCTTTCCCTGTGGTGTCATCTGCCTCCTTCTTGTGGGCCTCTCTTGGGACAGTTGTCCGCAACCTCCTTAGTCTCCTCTGCGGGTGCATCCATAGAGGAACTATGGACCCCCAGAATGGTGTATGGATTATGGAGTGGAACAACTGACTGGGTGTGCCTCTGTTCCTCCACCCTCACCCTCCCCGAGCCCACTGCAGTTCAACTGCTGTGCTTTCCTTGCAACCTCTGAGGTAGTGGTGGTAGCTCTGGTGCTCCCTGGATGGGGGAGGTTCCCTTACTACTGTCCAGTGTGACCCGGGGGGAGGTTCCCTTACTACTGTCCAGTGTGGCCTGAAGACGGGCAACTTCCTCCCTCAGGGCAGAGAATTGTCTGCAAATAGGGCAGCAGCTCAGCCTCCAGAAAGACTCCCGGAAGACTGCTGCCCCACAGCCATCACATTGCACTAATCCCGACATGTCTGTCTACCGTCTTGTTTATCCTGTTTATAATTTTGTGTGTGTGATTGGTTTGTTATATAGAAATATATATAGTATACAATGTGTATGCTTATATTGTCAGTGCAGTGTGCTAGAAAGGATATGACAGTGATATGCACCTTGCCCTCTTGGGAAAGCGATGTCAGAACCCCAGGTATAAAGCAACTATTTCCAGGGGTGGGTGGGGTGAGGGATGGGTAGGATTTGGGCCTAAACTGTGCCCTCATGAAACAATCAGCTAAAAGTTCTGACCCACCGCTGGGATGAGTGCCTTCCTGTCAGCAAGATGCCCTACATGGCAATATGACAGATAAAATTCCCTGCTAATCAAACAGAGAAAAATCCAAACATCCAAGTCAAACACAGGTAAACCTCCCCAGCCCCAAAACAGCCTGGTGATTTGTGTTCTGAAAGCAGTCAGCCCCAAAACTGCCTTTTAAGGCACACAGAGATAAACACAAAAAACAGTTTCCACCCGCTGGGGCACTGTCTGGGTTAAATACACAGCATGTAACATGCACTCACTTCAGGGCTTATGACAAATTCTTAGCCCAGTCAATAACTCACAGTATTACAAATATTGCAATGCAAACAGTCAATCCATAATTCCAATCAAGTCAGCTGTGCACAAGGACAGACACAATAAAAGTATTCAATCCCTCTTGGTTTAAACTCTTCCTGCACTGAAAATATTCACAATTGTAACAAAAGTAAATTAAGGTCCACCTCCCTCTGTTGATTGAAAGACTGTCTTTCCTGATACTTCTAAGTTCCTTATTTCACCTTTCAGTTAGAAGTAGCCTCTACCTGAAGAATATTAGCTTTTCTGATGAACTGCTACAAACCAAAGACAACTGTAAATTGTAAGGTTCACCTCCCTCTGTTGTGAGCGCAACTCGCTTTCTTGCAGATCCTAAGTTCAGTATTGCAGCTTCCAGCCAGAGGTAGCTTCACCTGAAGAATATTAGCTTGTCTGATGAATCTGCCATAAACCACTTGCTTATAGTACTGTTGTTATCAGGTCTGTAAGACTCTTCCAAAGCTATTGGCTGATAAGTAGCTGTGGTGTAAGCACTTCCTGACAGTCTGGCCTGGCCTTTTAAGGCTTAAGAAAACGGTCCTTGCAGTCTGCCATGCCCCCTTCCCCAACCTGCACCCACCCTCTGTTCACCCACCTCCCCACACCCTCCTCACCCATACTTACCTCCAGAGCCGGCGAGATGATCTTCGATGGACCAGGAACACGCCTGCACTCTTCAAAGCAAACCACAAACCGAAGAAATGCCGGTAAGCTGTATAATGGCATACATTTTCTTTTTCAACTTTGGTTCATATCTCAGCCATTTTTGCGAATTCTGGCACCGCATTTTTAACATGCGGTTCTTGGGATCCCACCTCATGAATTCAGTGACTGTCATCTGGTTATTCAGTCCCGAAAGGTGATTTTGTGGTCACTACATGGAATCATCTTTTGGGACTGATTAACAAAATGACAGTGTCACTGTTCATGAGGTGGGCTCCCAAAAAGCCTATGTTGCAAATCTGGTGAAAACATTCCAAAAAATGACTGTGTTATGAGTGTGCATTGCGCTGTTTCCACGCACACTCATAACATCGCAAATTTGTAATATTTTCATTCCAGATTTTGAACATTGGCATTTTTTATACACCTCCTCATGAACAGTATAGCTGTCATTTTTCACATCCTGGCCAAAACGTGTTTTTGCACTTCTGATGCAGAATAGCGCGGTCGCTGTGGGAAATCAGTGTTTGGGACAGATTACAAAAATCACAGTGACACTGTTCATGAGCAGCGGTCCCAAAATGCCTATGTTAAAATTCTGGTGAAATAATTCCATTAAACGACTGTTACAAGTGTGCATTGCGCTGTTTCCACGCACACGCGTAACATCGCAAATTTGTAATATTTTCAATCCAGATTTTGAACATTGGCATTTTTTATACACCTCCTCATGAACAGTATAGCTGTCATTTTTCACATCCTGGCCAAAATGTGTTTTTGCACTTCTGGTGCAGAATAGTGTGGTTGCTGTGGGAAAACAGTGTTTGGGACAGATTACGAAAATCACAGTGACACTGTTCATGAGCAGAGGTCCCAAAATGCCTATGTTAAAATTTTGGTGAAATAATTCCACTAAATGACTGTGTTACGAGCGTGCATTGCACAGTTTCCACATACACTAGTACGTTCGAGCATTTTTTATATTTTCACTCCAGATTTTCAATACTGCCATCTCTTCACACCTCCCTATGAATGATACAGCTGTAATTTTTCACATCCTGCCCGAACTGTGTTTTCACACATCTGGTGCAGAATGGCGCAATCACTGTGAAAAATCAATGTTTGGGACAGATTAACAAAATCACAGTGCCGCTGTTCATAAGCAGAGGTCCCAAATGGTTTCATGAGGTGGGGGTTGTCACAAACCTACTCAGCAGGTCAGCCCTCTACTCCCAAAGTGCCAACCTCCGAGTGCAGTCCTGTGAATAGTTAACAGAACAAGGTAACCCTCTTGTCTGTTTTTCTGGATTCAAATCAACCTTTGGTCTCAAGTTCTGGAGGGATTCAAACTGTGAACCTCTTGCTAACGTACCCAATGTATAGGGTCAGATAATTCTGTCTTCGGGGGGCCAGATATCTTTGCCTATGGGCACCAAACCCGGTGTACAGCAATGAACTCTTAAAAACTGTAATAAAAGACCTCAGATTTAAAACACTTACCCTTTTCCAGTTTGGTATCACCATTCAAGCTTATGTATAGTGTCTGCTTTAACCATATATACTCTACTTGTAGAGGAAAGAAATCAAAGACAGACCAAGTCAGCTCTAAAAACAGAGTTTTACTACAATAGATAAAAAAATATATAACACATAAAATACAGAACCATTATATCACAAGACATACAAATCTTTTAAACAAAACAGGTTTTAACAGTGCAAGTCCTACTACAGTACTTAGATTTGTCTCGTTCTCTAAATACCTGCTTAAAGTGTCCACAGATGTTTCTTTGTCAGAGTCTAGATAGAAGTGTCCCTGAAGGAAAACAGAATAATGTTTAAAAAAACTGTCTTGGCCAACCCCTTTGTGTGAGGTCACCTAACTCCTCCTCTGTTTATTAAAAATCATACACCCAGGATATTTTATCATTTTAGAAGGAAAGTTAATTAAGGTTACATCAGCAGAAGCTCCTTTTCCCATGTGACTTCCCCAATTAAGTATTTCCTTTCATCCTGTTCTTCTTCTTTCATGCCAGAGCAGCATCCTTTTCTCACACAGACTTCAAAGCATTTATGATTTCGCACCAGTGTACTAAACCTGGTTTCCCCTCTAAGCGTTACAAAAGTTTATGATTTTCCTCTTTAGCAACTACAGCTATAATTAACTTAAAAATAGGAGATCCTTGATCAAGGCCTGTTCTACTCTGTAATTAGCTTCTGGCCTTCCAGGTAACACCCTGTATCTAAAAACTGTGTGTGTGTGATCTCACACACTGTTTCAGCATTTCTCATTGGAGACAGTTCATAAATTTTTTTTATTTTACAAAAAATCATACAGCACTCAGAACTGGCTGTCCACGTCACAGGGGTCACAAAAGGCCATGTTGAAAATCTGTAGTGCAAATATCAACAAACACCCGAGGCGTTAGGGTTGCTAACCATAATGTTCCCCCCAATCCATGGTGGGGCTCCAGTGCCCTCGTCTTCTCTGAACTGCAGAAGCATCTTCACTCTTCAAAGCCAGATCACGAACTGAGGAAACAGGTATGCACTTCAGTGTGTTTCAACGGGAATTTGAACTTGGTGGCATAACTTGTTCTTTCTGCTGGGAACCACAGTCCTGCCAATCAGTGCGTACCAACAGCAATTCCAACAACAAACTTTGGCATTGACAAATGTTTGTTATTTCAGATTTTTCTGACCGGTCATTTTTTCTCTCTCCTGTATAAGAGATATCAACCTATGTAGCTTTGCTCTGAGCCCCAAATAATACAAGTACTAATTATTACTTTTGTGTGGCCCAATTTCTGAAACACTGAAGTCCCATTTAAAGTCTTCCCACCATGTCACCATGTTGTCGCAGGCTAGGAGCACTAAGCATCTAGCTTGATACAGCTCCAACCATGCTGTTTGCACATTGCTCTGTTCTAGTAAGGCTGTGTTTAATCCCTAAGGTCTGTCACTGGAAGTGGATTGTCCTACCTGCATAACAATAACACAGTACCGCCAAGCGATCTGAGCTCTCAGCTGCAACTGTCTTTACTGCATTTACATGCAGTACTGCTGTGAGAACTAAAAAGTCTATCCTGGTATGCAAGTTCTCTTTGAAAAAAAAGTTGCATTATCACCAGTCCTCGCAGATGCCACACCATCTTGTAACCAAGCAGTATTAATCCTGTCTTTCAAGTACAGAATATTACCGTAAAGATTTGCCCCCCCAAAGCAACTGGCCAGTGACAGACTGTGGTTAAAACCCCCAATCAACACTAGTAACCTCTTGATGTGTAGTTAGGGACGAACTGCTTGAAACAGGGCAACCCTAGCTGCCTTAGTGTCTATGGTGCATATATGTTAATTAGATGGAGGCGTTTCCCCCTTGTTGCACATCAAGTAGAAGAGCCCTGCCTCATTCAATCTCTACCAGTCTTTGTACCTTAAATGTGGTGTCTTTAAACAAAATGCCCATGCCATCACACCTCTCTCTCTAGCCCTTGAGACCAAAAGGAGCCCCCCCACCACCATAAAGTACAGTTACGTAAGAACTTACCGTAACAGTAGATCTTCGAGAACAGCTCTTGCAGCAGGTTACACCATTAGGACTGAAGCCAGCAGGCGTCAGGACCCCAGGGAAAAATTCTAGCTAGCTATCCTCAGTGGGGACCGCCCCCGTCGGTCCCGCCTCCGACGTCAGGCGTGGTACAAAAGGGGGCGGTCCTGCCAGATTCCCCAGTTCTCCCGCCGGAGACTTCCGGCCGCAGGCTGACATCGAAATGGGAGACCGAGGATTCGCCATCAGAAGACAGAAAGGTATAAATCCCTGCTCAGAAAGACTGAGCCATGCCTCCTCCAAGGGGGAAGGTGGGCGGGAAGGTACCTGCTGCAAGAGCTCTTCTCGAAGATCTACTGTTACGGTAAGTTCATACGTAACTGTACTATCTTACTTCGAGACACAGCTCTTGCAGCAGGTTACACCATTAGGACTGATTCCCAAGCAGTAACGCTGCCAGAAATTCCGGGAGAAGGAAAATAGGAAAAGAATTCCAGGTCCTGAACCTAGGACAGGAGACCCTGTAGCACCGAGGCGAAACAGGCCTTAAGCGATGTCCAGGCTATAATGCCTGATAAAGGTATGCACAGAACTCCAAGTGGCTGCAACACATATAGCAGAGGTGGAGACGTTTCTGAGTGCTGCAAAGGAGGTGGCCACACCTCTAGTAGAATGACCCCGGACTGTGCCTGGGAGGGGCTTTTGTTTTATATCATAACAGTAAGAAATACACTGAACAAGCCAGCGAGAAAGGGACTGTTTGGATATGGGTTGGCCCATCATTCTCTCAGAGAAGGAAACGAAAAGCTGCTCAGAACTACGAAAAGATTTAGTTCTGTTGAGGTAATACCTCAGGCTGCGGTGAACATCCAGGGTGTGAAGCAGAGCCTCTCCTCTATTGGAATAACTCGGGAAGTAGACCGGAAGGTCAATATCCTGGTTCAGAGTGAGTGAAGAGACCACCTTAGGCAAAAATTTAGGGTTCGTCCTCAGGGATACTCTGTCCCGGTGGAAAACTAAATAAGGCTCTTTGCACATAAGAGCGTGAAGTTCAGATATTCTTCTCGCCGAAGTAACAGCAAACTAAAACGTTTTCCACGACAGAAAACGTAGCTCGCAATCCGTGGCAGGTTCAAAGGGGGCGTGAGCTGTTCCAGGACAAAGAACAGATCCCATGGAGGCACAGGGTCCCTAATAGGAGGCCTAAGGTGTAACACTCCCCTAAGAAATTCCCGAGAGGCGTCCAACTGAGCCACTGTACGATGTCCCACCGGGAGGTGATAGGCCGAAATGGCACAGAGGTGCACCTTAATAGAGGAGTAGGCTAGACCTGAATGAAAGAGGGAGAGTAGATAATCCAAAATACTCCCACAGGACAACCTAAAGGGAAAAGTCAGCGTGCTGCGACCATAAATAAAAGCAGTAGCCATTTCATGGCATAAAATTATCGTTGCGGCTTTCTGGCTGCAGAAAGGACCTCTGCAACCTCTTGCGAGACCCCATGACGCAAGATGGCTATGTCTCTAGGAGCCAAGCATGCAGGTCCAATGAACGTAGGTCCAGATGGACAAGTGAACCTTTCTCCTGAGAGAGGAGGTGGGAGCTGAGCGGCAACGGGAGCGGGGGTTCCCGAGATAGTTGCACCAACAAAGGGAACCAGATCTGTTTGGGCCAGAACAGGGACACCAGGATCATGAGTGCGTGGTCCCTGCGCAGTTTGAGAAGAACTCTCTGGATCAACGGGAAGGGAGGGAAAGCGTAGAGGAATCTGTTCGCCCAGGAGAGGGATAACGCGTCTCGCCAGAAAACACCAGGCCCTGGATCTAGCGAGCAAAAATTGGGCAGTTTTGAGTTCGATGGGGATGTGAACAAGTCTAGTTCTGGAATTCCCCATCGAAGAAACAGATCCTCTGCTACCTCTTGAAGAAGTTCCCACTCGTGGACTCTGGCCTGGGAACGACTCAGGCCATCTGCAATCGTGTTGTCCACCCCTGGAACGTGCACAGTGATCAGATTTGCGCCGTGTCCGATTACCCAATCCCACACCCTCATGGCTTCCCTGCAAAGGGGGTAAGAGTGTGCGCCTCCTTGTTTGTTGAGGTAATACATCACCGCCGTGTTGTCTGTCTGAAGCAGAAGAGTACACGGTGGGATTACTGACTGAAAGGCCTGCAGGGCATAGAGAACCGCTCTCATCTCTAGGACACTGATATGAAGATGAGCTTCCATCTGGGTCCACGTACCCTGGGACTTTACCCCGTCCAGGTGTGCCCCCACCCAAGACCTGAGGCGTCGTGGTGAGGTTACCCAGGACGGCGCTACCAACGGGACGCCTGTGAGAGAGCTACCCTGGGACTAGCCACTACTGCCAGTGTCGAATCACGGAATTCGTGATTCTGACCGGATGCTGCAAGTGGTCTTGCCTTTGGTCCCATTGCACTTTGAGCATCCACTGAGTTACCCGCATGTGCAGCCTTGCGAAAGGGACAGTAGGAATGGCCGCAGCCATGTGTCCGAGCAAGCGAAGGACTGACCTGGCAGGTTCGATCTTGTTCGACGATAAATCCCTTATGAGGGATCTGATGCGCTCCGCTCTGTCGGCCAGAAGAAAAGCTCTTCCCTGAACAGTGTCCAGTACTGCGCCTATAAACTGCAGTTTCTGCGACGGTACAAGGAGAGACTTCTCGTAATTTATAAGGATGCCCAGAGACCGGAACAGGTCCTGGTTGCTCTGAACCGCATGTAGCAACGCCTCTCTGGAGGCGGCCATGAGAAGCCAGTCGTCCAGGTACGGGAACACATAATGGCCCTGTCTCCTCAGAGACGCTGCCACGACTGCCATGCACTTGGTAAAGACCCTTGGTGCGGAAGACAGTCCAAACGGAAGGGCTCGGAACTGAAAGTGGTGGTCGAGAAACTCGAAGAGCAGGAACCTCATGTGTGCCTGAGCCATAGGAATATGCAGGTATGCGTCCTGTATGTCTAGAGACGGTAAAAAGGCGTCCTGTTTCAGCATGGGAATAAGACCCGGAAGAGTCACCATGCAGAATCTCTTGTAGGCGACCGACACGTTGAGGTCGCTGAGGTCTAGAATCGGATGGAGGTCCCCTGTTTTCTTTGGAACCAGGAAGAAGTGGGAATAATATCCTTGTCCTCTCTGGTTCTCCGGGACATACTCTATCGCTCCCTTTCACAGGAGCGCGAGTACTTCTTGCCAGATCAAAGCTTTGTGCTGACCCGGATACCGGGAGAGCAAATGAGACCTCGAGGGTGGCTTTTCTGAGAATTCTATAAAGTGGCCTAGACTGACCAACTGAAGAACCCACCTGTCGGTGGTTATAGCCTGCCATCCTGGCAGGAAGTTCACAATGCGACCCCCGACCATGATTTCCCGTTGATCCTGAGGGGCGGGGGCCGGAAAGGAGTCAGGCTGTGGCGGCAGATGGGCCCGCTGGCTGGGCCGGCTTAGGAGAACGCTGACCTCGGCTGGCGGGCTGCTTCCGCTGGGCTCTACGGAAGCTGGAGCCCCTCTGATGTGCAGCGGAGCGGGGCTGCTGTTTCTGCGTCCGCCCACGAAAACGGCTTTGGTTCCTACGAAAGGAACCAAGCTTGGGTCGGTACATGGCCTGAACCGACCTTACCAGCTTCCCGGCCTCTTGAAGTCTGGTAATGATCTTCTCTGAAGGATTACCAAACAAGACTTCTCCCTCAAAAGGAGCGTCCATAATATTCTTCTGGACGTCCGGGGTAAAACCAGAGACGCGTAACCAGGAGTGTCTCCAGAGGCATACGCCAGAAGCTGCTGCTCGGGCCGATGAGTCCGCGGAGTCGTACGCGGCTCGTAGCACTTGGGTCCCCACGTCTGAACCCGTACGGAGGAGCTGAAGCATCTCCTCCTTCTGCTCACCTTCAGGCAATTTTTCAGCCGTTTCCAGACCCTGTTCCCATAAAGCGTTCTGGAACTGAACCATGTGGGTTAAATAGTTCAAGGATCTGATGGCGCAGGTAGCGGAGGCATACGTACGCCTACCCAAGGCGTCCAACTGCTTGTACTCTGGGTCCGGTGGCAGGGTGCTCAAATGTTGCAGCCTCTGTGACCAGTCATGTGAGGCTGTGATGACCAGAGAATCGGCCTGAGGCTGCTGCGTCAAGTACTGGTTGTCCTTAGGAGCCTTGTACAAACGATCAGCTTTTTTCTGCATCGCCGGGAGCGAGTGTGGATGCTTCCACGCTGCCTTGGTGACGTCCACAAAAGTGTCCACCAAGGGTGGTACCACCACAGGCTTGGGGTCCTTCTGCCGAAGATATTTGGCGAGGTGTACCCTTTCCGGGTCTAGGTCTTCTGCATCCCATCCCATGTTCTCTTGTATATGTCTCATAATATCAAGGAACGAAGGATCATCCGGAGGAGATTTGGGCATCTCACGTGGGTCCGGAGAAGGGATGGGGAGTGGAGATGGGGATCTAGAGGCAGAGTAGTCTAATCCTGTGTCCTCCATCGAAGGCGAACGTCGGTGTCTCCTGGATCTCTTGGGGATGGGTGATCCAGCAGAAGATTTCGACGGAGGTCTCCGTTTTTCTGGTCTCCCCCTGGGAGGGGATCTAGGCTCCTGGGGAGAAGGTAAATGGCCTGCCGACCCTGATGGCGAAGGGGGTGCAGGAACCGGAGGAGGAGGAGGAGGAATAGTGGGAACCATGTCCTTCTTTATGGTGTCCCACCAGGAGGTGAAGAGGTCCTTCACTTCCGCTAAAGAAAGGCCCGACGATGGCCCGGGCGCCGGTGGGCGGTCATCGGGTCCCGGCGTCGGCTCCGCAGGGTGCTCTGGTAACCGCGAGGGTTCCCTGGGAGTTTCAACGAAACCGGGGTCGCCCGTCTGGTCCTCGGGCTGCGTTAGGTCCTCCTCAGTTAAAGTCTCCTGACCGACGTCGGTCGGAGGCGACAGGGCCCTCTTCTCAGGAGGAGCGGACGTCGGTCCCCCTACCGGTATCCGCTGAGGTGATGGTTTGGCTGGCGATGGTCGTCTGGCCAACGGTGGCTCCAGGGAGGTATGACGCGCGGCCGACGACGGTCGCGCCGGCCGGGTCCACAGGTCTCTTTAAGGGCGTGAGCTCCAGCGTCTTGCGAGGAGGCACAGAAGAAGACCTGACATCGGGTACCGAAGAGCGGGAACCCGACTTGTGATGATGATGGTGGTGCTCCCCGGACTTCGCCAAGGCCTTGGAGGAAGACGAGGACGGCCTGGCGGACTTGGCCTGAGAAGAAGGTTTCATTACTGCAGCTTGGGGGAGGCTGAGAGCTGGCCCTGGAGGGAGAGCGGTTGGACCTAGAACCGGAGCTGCGCGACTCCGAAGCCCTGGAGGGGGACCTGGAAGGGGCCTTCTCCCTTCGTTTCTCCGCGTGCTTGTGGGATTTTTGAGAAGATGATTCCCCCTTGGAGGACATGGTCTTCAGCTTTTCCTCCAACAAAAAATCCTGAAGGGCCTTCTGACGTCGGATCCGGGTACGACTGTTGAAACCCTGGCAGGACGAGCAGGCCCAGGTATCATGGTCTGGGCCCAGGCACCTAATGCAGGCTGTGTGGGGGTCCTTGAAGGGGATCTGTTTCCCGCAAGCACACTTGGAGGAGAGACCAGAGGTCGAAGAGGACATCAGCAAAGGTCTTGCTTGAAGAAAATTGAATTTCTCGAAGAGAAGCACTTAAACCACGCATCGCGCGCTAGACTGTAACTGAAGGGTCGAGACAAGCCAGTCGACAGCGGGAAAGAACTGGGGAATCTGGCGGGACCGCCCCTTTTTGTACCATGCCTGACGTCGGAGGCGGGACCGACGTCGGGGGCGGTCCCCGCTGAGGATAGCTAGCTAGAATTTTTCTGTGGGGTCCTGACCACTGCGGGCTTCAGTCCTAATGGTGTAACCTGCTGCAAGAGCTGTGTCTCGAAGCAAGATCTGAAACTTCAAACAGTGCTTTTCTGAAGATGGCTGCAGGGCTGCTCCGCTCCTGGCTGTCTTCCTCCAAGTTTGTATTTGGTTTTAAAATTATTCCTTTGAGGCTCTTTCATTTCTTATGTATGAAATCCCGAGTATATTTGTCTAATTGAGCTTCATAAGCCATTTTATGTTGTAGGGAGCCTCTAGACAGTTTAGATGAGCGACCGTTTGTTCCTGGCATCTGGCGTTCTGAGAGACACCAACAACTTTGTAGCCGAGTGATTGTTTATGTCAGCTTTTTGTGATACAGATGGTTCGCTTGTCTCTTTATCTAGGATACAAAGTTGATATGTTGTCATCTTTAGATTAAAAATGCCGTAGAGATATTAATCTCATCTAGAGTATTATGTGCTTATTTGCTCCTCATTTATTCGGAGTAATTCTGGACCGGGGAGCGATGGAAAATCGTGGAATTGTGAGATTTTTGGAGAAAAGTCCCGGAGATGGTTTCAATTTTGACTGCTCATAAGGAAATGGAGCGAGGAGACTAACGGGATAAAACATGTTGTAAGGCTTTTAAAATGCCTTTAAAAGATATGCTATCTTTGCCTAGGGCTTGGGGTCTTTTTGTGAAAAGTGTATTAAATTTAGAGGAGCACATTGTTTGTGTTTTTTTTTTTCCAGGTGTCTATGCTGAAGTTGATGATCTTGGTCAAGCGGTCATGGAAAGTTAAAGAGCACTGTCAGTGCTGAGATGCATGAAAACAATTTTTATGAGAAGGCCCCTGAAAATCAGACTGGTGCTCTGACGCTTTGGAAAAACACTTTATTAAAGAATTTTGAAAATAAGGCAAATGAGGTGTAACCTGAGTACAATTATGTATGGACCTGAATGTCTTTTTTATTTCCAAGTCTTAAATCAAGAATCAGTACATATCAATCTATAAATTATACAAGAATGCTGCCTCAGTTTTGCTTTAGTATTGCTGGAGGTAAAATCCTTATAAACTTATCCTGGCTGGCAAGCAAAATGGTGCCTTGAACATTTTTATTTTCCTGGCTTTTACAGTGATTTTAATTAATCAAGGAGCCTCAAATGAACATAGATATTTGAGAGTTATTCAGATACTTTAAACTAGCAGAACTCCTCGCTTAGGAGCACTGTAGTATGTTGCTTCACAAATTGTGTATTAGTTTTTCATCTTGCAGAGACTTTGGAGTGACTGCCTTTTAGGGAGCATCTTTCTCATGGCAGTTGGAAGTTATGTAGAGAATTTTTGTTGTTCCCTTTTATACATAGGCTTCGTCAGTTTATTAGTGTGTTTTTTTTATATATAAAATTATGTGTTACTTGTCTTTATTTGTGCAATTCACAATTTAAATGTGTCAACTGTTGAAATTATTTTTTGGATTCCATTAGAGAGGGCCACTTTAAAACTAAGTAACGAAATATATACAGATGAGTTATTGATGAGTAAGTAAAGGTATCTGTGGAACCTTTAATGCGACCCTAGGGGCCATATTTTGTTAGGCTCCCTGAGGCAATGAATATTACAAGTATTTGACCATTAGCAATTTAGACTCTGGAAGTGTCTGCAGAGCCTTTAATTTTGTTTTTAAAGTTGCTGGTGCCTGGAGCATAATGCTGTTCTTATGCTTCACTGAAACTTCAGCAACTCGAGCGATTCAGCCTTATAATATATGTACTGAATATGAGATACTTTAGTGTGATATTTAATATGGTTTGGAGCTACTGAGCTTAATGAAGTATGCTTTTAATGTTATTATTGGATATATGCATTTAAAGAGTTTGTTATATATACTTTTGATTTCATTTAAGAAAGGAGTCATATCTGCCTATTTGTTAGGTGTTAGGACTCTGTATTTTTAGTATAGTTATCAGGATTTGTTATTAAGGCCACGGGATTGCCCTGAGGCCTTCTGGTATCAGGCAGGACACATTTATTTACTATGAGTGGCTCCACCTGTGACATGGATCCCCATTATGCACTGCAGGAGTGGTCATTGGGAGTAACTGGAACTGGAGCAATCAGTGGGGCACGGAGCGGCATAAGTCGCATGGTGACCCAATGGATGTGCTTCAAGGATGGTGTGTCCAACTGGCCATTAGAGAAGCACAGTTGTGATACGGTGTGGATCGACAGGACTGGATTGTGACACGGAGTCCTGATGTACGCTCAATAGTAGCCGACAGGTGTAGCTGGATGAAGGGTGATCCATGAGCATGTTGTAGTATGCACTGCATGGTGCCCTAATGATGTGCACTAAATGACAGCAGGCCCTACTGGCTTCTAGGTAGGATCACAGTGGACACTGTATGATCAGATGAGAGCCCTCATGAAGCATAGTTTCATTTAGTGCCTCAGGCATGGCCAATGGGAGTGACCGGATAGGAAGCGGTCTGCAGGGTACGGAGCAGTATGCACTGCATGGTACTTTTAATGGTTGCCCTAATATTTCAGCATGTCTGTTTGGCTACCGGGCAGTTGCTGATGGGACAGGATGTGAGTGGCGGAGATAAACTACATTGGTATGGATTGGACTGCTATGGTGCCTTTTTGGCCTGATAGCTGTTTTCTGGCCTTTAGGAAACCTGATTTGGGCTTATTATCATTAATTCGAGTATAGAGAGGATTCATTTATCTGATTTATTTACCCTGTTTTTTGTTATTACTATTACCTAGCTTATAAATACATTTTATGTATCATGATGTATTGCGTATTGCCAGTGTACGCCTAATTGATATTGAATTTTTATACTGTGCTTTGTAAATGGAAGGTTAAGGGGTGCAACCAACCCATGGATAACTTCTGACCTCATAAAAATGATGTTTGACAATCTATGGCATTGTGCTCTAGCTTCTGGTAATCAGGTTGACATGCAGGGCTACAAAACTGCAAGGAACACCTGCACCCGTGAAGTCCGCCGTGCCAAAATTGCTCACTTCAAACATGAGCTCAAACTCCTGGGGTAATGTCAAGAGATTCTAGGACAACACTAAAGACCTCATGGGTAAGCCCAACAAAACATCCCTCTCTTCGGTTGTGGAGAATGGTATAACCCTACAAGACCCTAAACAGATAGCTGACACCTTTAACACTGCCTTTATGGACCTAAGTGGGATACTTTTCCCTTGACTTTTTCAATGTGCCTGACAAGTTGGGTACTACTAGTAATTCTGCCACCCCACCCTTCTATTTCAAGAGAGTCACCCTTAATGAAGTCAAAAAATATCTACAAATGATTCTTGGCAAGTCCAGATTTAGTAGTGACTCTCTTGACCTCAAACTCCTAAATCTTACCCCAGATGTTGTCCTGAAACCCCTAACTAAACTCCTAAACCTATCACTCACCCATAGTCAATGATGACAAATGTGGAAAGCGGCTACTATAACACCAGTACATAAAAGCGCAGCCAGGTCAATGCACTCTATCATCCAATATTTATCCCCCCCCCCAAAAAAAATAAATACTAGAGCACACTGTCTCGACCAATTGTCTGAGTACCTGGCTAAATATGACATCCAATGTCCGCACCAGCATGGCTTTAGAAAAGCTCATAGCACTACTACTGCTCTGCTTGAGTATACAGACTTTCTCCACAAGGCTCTTGACCGGGGTCACCTAGTGGGGTCAATATATATTGACCTCACTAAGGTCTTCCATACTGTAAACCAGACTCTACTATTGAATTCACTCACCACCCTCGGTCTCTCCAATGGGGTAACAGAATGATTCAAGAGCTATCTTGAAGGTTGTATGCAACCAATCAGAATCTGCGATGCTCTCTCTGACAGTCATCTTGTGCGCTCTGGGGTCCCTCAAGGGTCCATCCTTGGACCACTACTATTCAGTCTTTTTCTTAATAACTTCCCTCAAGCATGCACCAGCAATGGTACTCTATGCGGACAATGCCGTCCTCTTCTCAAGCCAGTCTGAGCCCCTTCCCCTCACAAGAGACCTACAAACTAACTTCAAACTGGTTGAAGCCTGGTTCGCTCAGCACAAATTACTTATGAACTACAAGAAAACCACGGTTATGCTCTTCACTAGCCTGCATAACAGACTTAAAACAGCCCACCTAATTATACTGACTAACCAAAGTCTGCCTCTTGAACAGGTCCATGAATTTAAATATCTTGGAATAACCTTAGATAGCTCACTATCTTACACCGTGCATGTCAACTTAATCTCTAAAATGATGAACTCTAGGATCGGGATTCTATAACGGCACAAACACTGCCTGACCCCTGAAGCCCTCCGGCTAGCGGTTACTAGTTCAATCCTTTCCATTGTTGACTATGGTCTGGTCATATATGGAGCTGCTAGTGATACCACCCTCAAGAGAATCACTATAGCACTTAATAAATCCTGCCGACTGGTATCTGGGGCCCATAAGTGCACTCACATGTGTGACCAATATGAACAGACCAACTGGTTGCACCTTAAGGGCAGGGTTACCTACCAGATCTGCCATATGGCAAAAAAAAAAATCAGCCTGGGCCTAACACTTCCTGCCACTCGGCCTCTTCTTGTGCAGACTCCCAGCCCTCATAGTACTTGTAGTGCACCCAAACTGTCCTACCTTGTTCCCTTCTGCCAGACCACTCATGTTCAAGACCACGACCTGGTTTAATGGCCTCCCATCTGATATCAATGCCATAACAAAGCTTGGCCCTTTTAAGATTAAACTTTGCTAACACCTTACAGCGCTCGGCAGCTGTGACTTCCCTCCCTAAGCTATCATTGCATAAGGCCCTTATTTACCTTCATCCCCTACAACCTCCTTATTCCACACACACACACACACACACACACACTCTACCTAACTATCCTACATTCACCTCTCTCCTTGATTGGTGGTATTAACTCCCACCTACTCCTTTTCCTATTCCTCTCCCTAACCTCATCTCTCTCTGAATTTTATAGTTTGTCGTCCTTTACCCCCTCCCTCCCACACCCCATACTGATCCGCCTCTGTTCTCCCCTTTCCACCCTGTCTGACATTCTTCCATCTAAACTATCCTCCCCCTTTACAACTTAATTTGCAAAGCCACTTACTAACTGCTTTATTACCTGTCTGTGTACCCTTTGAGCTGTGCCTTACATGATATCCTACTTTCCCATCCAATCTACACCTATCCCCCTCTGTCCTCCTCCCCTTATCACCCTTTCTGACATTCTTCCTATTCTCCCCCTATTCTTTTCTAACTTTTCTCTTTACTACTCTCCCCCTTTACAAGTTAATTTGACAACTTCACTTATTGACTGCTATATTACCTGTTCGTGATCTCATTAGGTGTGCCTTACATGATACCATACTTGTTATGATATTGTAATGTTAAATTTATTCTTCTTATTTTGTCAACTATTTGTACTTTCTTGACATGGAACCTTTGTAAAAGAACCACTGGTTCAAAGGTGTTTGTAATCTGAGATATCAATAAATAAATAAATAAAAACTATTTACATTTAAGGTGAGTGGTGGAATTGTGGCCCCTCTACACATTGCATCTTAAGTGCGGAGTGCCTCAGCAGTGGCTCTTGCCTGAGATCTGTTTGTCCTGCAGCTTTTTTTTCACCAATGAGGTCTCTTGCAATAATTCATCCCAATCAGATGAGTGGTCTTAGACAGAGGATGTGATGGAGGAAGTTCTGAGTCCCCCTTCTTCTTTTGCATCCCCCCACTGCTTGGCTGCTGCTAGGGTTGCATACTGACTTCTCACTTCAATGACCAGGGGCTTTACTGACTTAAATGTATCCTTCCTTTGTCGTCCTCTTTCTTGAGGAGACCATCAACATATCTGAACCCGGGGAAGCACGCGTATTTCAGGCTGAAAATCTTGGAAATCAGTCGCAGGGCCCCTCAATGGGAGGTTACTGTAGCAGTTCTTCCCTAGTGGGGGAAATTTCAGGTTCAGATTGATCACTCTCCTTAACCCCATCTAAGGGGTCATTTGCATCAATCTCCATGTCCTGAACTGGATTAGAGGCTTCAGGGACCAAGGGCTCCCTAGACTGGCCCAGGATGTTGCCTTGGTCCATAGTTTCCAAGGGTGCTGCCACCTCCCTGCTGGGTTTCAGCATCAGCCTTGTTGGCAAACCTTCAGGCAGAAGCTTCTACCACCCCTTTTACTTACCTCTCACTACGAGTTCTTTGTTCAAGCCATGAGCCCTATTGTGCAAGGCCCATGGGCACTATCTACATGAGTGTCCCTGCTCCTTGCACAAGTTGCACCTGAACGTAGCTGGGCACATAAAGCTGAACAGGGGGATTACAGTAAAAGGAGAACTGAGTGCAGAATCTTTCAGCTGGTCGTATTTCATAGAAACAGATTTTGTTGGCAGAAAAGGACCTTTAGGCCTATCCAGTCTGCCCCTCGTCCCTGCCTATTCCATCATCACTGATCCTAGTTGGTCACAGGTGTCAGTCCCTCTCCCATTCATCTACCTAATATGCCCCTGTCCCTATCCCACACATGCTTGAAGCTCCCCACAGTTACTGCCCCATAACCTCCTCTGGAAGGCTGTTCCAGTCATCCAGCACCCTTTCACTGAAGAAGTATTTCTGCACATCTCTCTTGAACCTCCCCCTTAGCATCATTACATGCTCCCTTGTTCTAGTGCCTTCCTTTCTCTGAAATAGATCCTCCATTTGCACCTTGTTCACTCATGTGAGGTACTTGTAGGTTTCAATCATGTCCCTTCTTGCTCTCCTCTCTTCCAGAGTACATGTTGAGTTCCTGCAGCCTTTCCTTGTATGGCTTCTTGTGCAACCTTCTCACCATTCTCACTGCCCTCCTCTATACCGCTTCCACTCTTTCAATGTCCTTAACGCAGGTGCAGCCTCCAGAACTGGACACAGTACTACAGGTGGGGCCTCACCAGCGAGTGATAAAACTACAGCACCACCTCCCTCCTCCTGCCAGAAATCCTTCTCCCAATGCAGCCCAGCATCCTGCTAGCCTTTACCACTTTGTCACACTGTCCGGCTACCATGTGGTCATCAGATATGATGACCCCTAGATCTCTTTCCTGCTTGGAGACAGTAAGCTTCACCCCTCCCCCCCATCTTATGGACAGCCCCTGGGTTCTGCAGCACTAAGTGCATAACCTTGCACTTTTTGGAACTGAAACCCAGCTGCCACCCACAGACCTTTCCTCGAGTTTCCTCAGATCACTTTGCATTCTCTCTACCCCTTCCTGAGTGTCAACCCTGCTGCAGATTTTTGTATGATCTGCAGAGAGACACACCTTATCTTCAAGGTCCCCTGCTATCTTTCTTATGAAGGTACTAAAGAGTACCGCTCCTAGCACAGAACCCTGCGGCACCCCACTAGTCACTCTTCTATCACCTGAGTGGCTAACATTTACTACCACCCTTTGCTGCTATCCCTGAACCAGTTTCACAGACAGCTTGTCAGTTTCTCCTCCACCCCCAGGCTGCTTAGTTTCTTAACTAGCCTCCTTTGTGGCACAATGTTGAAAGCCTTCCTGAAGTACAGATAGGCCACGTTCACTGCTCTCCCTTGAGCCAACTTCCTGGGAACCCAAAGAATTCTATGAGATCAGTTTGACATGACTTCCCTCCTGTGAAACTATGCAGGCGGTGGTCCTGCAGCCCTTTTGCCTCCAGATGCTCCACGAGCCTTCCCTTCAGTAGTGTCTCCATTAACTTCCCTACCACTGATGTGAGACTGACTGGCCTGTAGTTACTAGCATTTTCCCTTCCTCTTGTGCAGAGGGATATCAGCCCTCCTCCAGTTCTCCGGAACTTCCCCATCTTCAGTGAGGTGCTAAAAAGAGCTGCCAGAGAGGCAGCCAGCACCATGCTCAGTTCGGACCCTCTCCACTGAGAATGAACTTGTGTCCACTTCCCCCTTCCTTGTTGCTTACTGAACCATGCTGGTGCACCCCCCCCACCCTCTACAGTGACAATAGAGCATAAGTAATTGTTCCGTATTTCTACTTTTTCTTGATCTTCCTGTGTGCTGCCCCCCTGTGCCCTCCTGATTCTCACTATCCTTCTCCCTTGTCTTCCTCTTTTCTCCCAAATACCTGAAGAAGGTCTCGTCCCCTTTTTTGACCTCCTTAGCTATCCTCTCCTCAGTTAGCACTTTAGCTGCCCTCACCCTCCTTCCTGCTTCTCTTTGCTTTGTCTGATACACCACACTGTCGTTATCCTTCTGGGTTTCCTTGTACTCTCCAAATGCTGTTTTCTTCTCCTTCACTGCCTTTGCCACCTCCTTAGAGAACCACAGCTGCCTCTTCCTCCTCTTTCCCTTGCTCACTTCCTTCAAATAGCATGCCGTTGCTTGGGCTATATCCTCCTTAATTTTTCTCCACTGAGTCTCCACACCCCCTCTGCCTTCCCCAAGTTCAAGGCATTCTCTATGGCAGTTTCCAATTTCTTTAAAATCTGCCCTCCTGAAGTCCAGGACCCTTGCCTTAGTGTGTCTTTTTCCTGTCCTATCTGTATACCAAACCACACTGTACAGTGAGCACTTGTACTCAAGGGACTACCCTCTGTGGCGTCAGCAATGCTGTCACTGTTTGTAAGTACCAGGTCCAACACTGCCCCATCCCTAGTGGGTTCCAAAACCAGCTGTCTGAGAAATGGCTCTTGTATGGATTCGAGAATGGCCTTGCCTCTTGATGTAGCTACGGTGAGAAAGCCCCAGTCTACAGCTGGCAGATCAACTACTGCCTGGCATAGTAGGAGAAAAAACATTTAGTGGGTTTAAAACAAAGATTGATGCTTACTTCAATGACAGCAACTTATATAGTTGCATCCACTGAGTAGTGGGGATAGCAATCATGGGCTTTCAGCCTTCTGTTATCCTATAACCACAGTATAAAGTCCCCATTATCAAAACCTCCCCCTTGCTGGCCATTTTGTTAATGGGTCCCCCATCCTCTCCATGTTGGAGGCCTGTACACCATCTGTGTGCAAATAATGGCCCCCGACCCTGTCTTTAGGCTGAACCACGGTATCTCCAGCCCCTTCTTTGTCCCCATGTTGCTCCTGTATCTCATACCCTCTTTCACATATAAAACAACGCCATCGCCTCTCCTCTCCTCCCTGATCCGTCCTTCCAGAACATGGTGTGGTCTGGGATGGCCACTTCTCAGCTGTGGCTGTCCATGCACCATGATTCTCTTATGGACAGCAGATCCAAGTCTGCCTCTGCAATGACTGCCTCAAGGTCCGGAATTTTGTTTCCCCAGACTCCTTGCATTGGCACACATGGCTCTCCATTCTATTTGTCCTGCTCTTCCTCTAAGCTGCATTCCCTTCATGCTCCCCCCCATTACCCCAGCCATGACCTCCCGTGTTACACTGTCTTCCTGCCTTGCCTCCTTTCTTTCAACCAGAAATGGTCAAGAGACTTTAGAGTCTTAAAATTTACATCAAAGACTGTCTCCCCAAATACATGTATTACTGCATACAACTCTGCAGAGAATAATCACACTGAATTTTTTAGCATACAGTATTTCCAATAACATGCACTCTATTGGGAGGAGAAGCAGAGTAGGTGAGCTTCCTCGGTGTCATGGCCAACCTTTCCCCTGATAACAAAGCAGATCCATGCAATCCACTCCCTTAAAGCACATGGAAACAACTTATCGCAGCTTACTGTGCCTTTCCTGGTCAAAAATCAATCAATCAATTTAGGACTGGCACTGGTTAGCTTGATTTTGTAGTTTCAAACAAAAAGTAAAATCAGACTTGGCTCAAAATGATCAATGACTAAACGGCCAAAAGTGTATACTGAAGTGGAAGAGGTATTAGCTACATACAAAACTGAAGTATAAAATACAATTTTCCCTTCAATATGCATCGCTAGCTAGTCCTTGATGACTCTGTGTAGAACAGATTAATTTATTTATCTTTTTGTGGTCACAGGTTTTTTTTGCTTTTTTTTTAAATGGTACTTTTTCCCCTCCTACTGCCTGTCAGCCCCGACCCTTCAGGGCATCCAAAGGGTCATCATCCTACCACCCGCTCACTGATACTTACCTCCCAGTCCCCCATGTAGCTTTGGCTTGCCCCCAGAGTGGGGATGAGTTGGGGCGGACCCCCATAATTCTTCCTTTCATCGGGTCTGGAGGTAGTCGGTGAGAAGGGGTACATCGGCGGTATGCCCTGGGAAGCCCGCCATCCCGGAGCCGACAGGTGTTTTCCGCTTTTCCTTCCCCATGCAGAGTTAGCCCCTGACATCAAGGCGCTAGACACCGACATCTACTGCGTGCCTGGGTCACCCATCTCCCTTCTATTGGGAGCTTGCAATCCTCCGAGCCTCCACCTGGAGTCATACACAATGTGATGGTATCGACCTCCCACCCGCCTCCCTGAGACGGCGAAGGTCGGAGATGCTCAAGCCATACCCGCCCCAGCCAACCCACCAGTGACTCGAGTCCGCTCCTGAACCCGGGTCGCTGGCGTGGAGCAAGGTGTGGCACCCAGCGCCTCAACCCTCAGCGCCACCGGGCCGGCCGTGGTCACAAGTTTGTTTTCAATGTACCAAAGCTGGTTCTGAAATGCAATCCTGGAAAGACCACTTACAGTACTTGGAGGATGTTGAGTCCACATCAATAAATGGGAATACCATTCCTGCACAATTCATTTACTAATTTATAACACAATATGTTTTTTATTATCTTTCTTGAACAAATCATTTACAAGTCATTTAATCTTAGCACAGACTTATTCGATATAAATAAAGTCATTATTTACAAAAACCTACATACATTTTTAAACATTTTGACACTAGTGCCTTTCTGAATACTTGTTTTGGTTAGAAACATGATCTGTTTAAAACAGTAGTTTTACCTTCACAGTACTGTATAGTGGCATTTCCCACTGGTGAACAGTCATTAAGAGAAATGATAATCGAAGAGATCAGAGGGTGTACACAATTCCTTTTCTGCAAATGCATTGGTTCAAATCTCATTTAAGGCAGATATCTGAAGACACTTTTTTTCACGCATGCATGTAAATTCTGTCTCCAGGTTTTGAAGGATGAAAAAGTGGGGGTGAGACTTACATCACATTTTAAGAATTAGAGATATTTAACGCCTTCTTTCTTGAGTATCTCTCATTATACAGCATGTGCAAATAATAAAGCACTATTCTGTTATAGTTAGGAGAATTACACGGTTGTCCAAAGGAAGCATGGCACTCTGCTTTCAAGATATTTTCATGTTCATAAAACGTAAATTCCAGTGGCCACTATATCACAACATTAAGGCTGTTCACGATTAAAATCAAAGTATTTCCTGGTGCTGTCACGGAATAGTAGATGTAAGAAATACGCACATAATTTCAGTCTGATCAGCCTCAGCGTATAATATCCAAATAATGCACTTCAGGATAGAGAGAGTTAATGAGAAGAGCTAGTAGCTTATTCCCATCATGCAGGCAGTGACCAGGGTACTTGATAAACAGCAAGGCCTGTGAAAGCTGCTCTTGATACTCTGCGTACTGCTTGTTTGAAGACATCGATTCAAGAGAACTCAGTGCCTGAAAATGGATAGAAAAAAAAGTTATCAATTACACTTATTTATTTAGTTATTTGTTTCTGTTAACCAGAAAAGCCCACTAGGAACCAGGCCCATTTACAGGGATGACCCAGACAAGAGTAACACTTAAGAAATGTAACAAAAGCACAAGCACTGCCTTGAACAATAATAAATACTGAAGTAACAAAAAAGAATGGGCTTCTCATCTGTAACTGTAGTTCTAGGACTGGTATATGGTACCAATCCGCACTCTGGTAGTTCCACTGGAACAATGTTATTTGCTGAATATCTTGTTGCTAAGCTCCTCCCACCACCAGGATGGATATATATCCCCTGGCTTTGCCCTATGACATCAGATTTTACACGCTGGAGACAGACCCTGTGCCACTTGTCACAGAAGGTTAGGTGGGTTGTGTGGATGTGTATCATATACCACTTCTAGAACTATGGTTACAGGTGAGTAACCTATTTTTCCAGGGGTGTGGATATGGTACATTATCTATACTTTGGCAGACTCCTACCAGTTCTCCAGGAGAAGGGGGCAAGGAGCACACCCCTACTTGGCAAACCAAGATTAGAGAACCAAGGTCCAAAACATGCATTCTGGTGTGACCTAAGATCAATGCAATAGTGCGAAATAAAGGTGTGAGCTGACTTCCAGGTACCAGCCCTACAGCTCTTCTGAATGGCACATCCCTGGAAGCAGCCACTGAGGCAGTGGTATGTCTGATGGAATAAGCCCTAATCCCTAAGGGCGGCTCCTGATCAACCAACCTATAGCACAGGTTTATGCAAGAAGTGATCCACCTTGCAACTGTCTGCTTTGCTGCTGGTCTGCCAGGTGTGGCTTCAGTGTAGGTGACAAACAGCTGGTGAGCCTGACCTCCTTGGAAGGAGCACTGGTGGACTACTTGGAGTCAAATGGGTTCAAAGACCCTAGGCAACATGGTTTCAAGTCAGGAAGATAATACCAGACAAATCTGACTAACTTCTTTGACTGGGTCACGAGGGCAGTAGACAGGTGGTGGATGCAATTTATTTAGACTTTTGCAAAGCGTTTTTTGACTCAGTCCCTCATGGTCAGCAAAAGCTCGAAGGGCTGGGGCTGGGGCTGGGGGGGCACTAATGGGATGGATTAATAGCTGGATATAGGATAGGGGTCAATGCGTGGCGTTAGAGGGGAGAATCTTGGAATCTAGGCCGGTCACCAGAGGGGTACCACAGAGCTCTGTTCTTGGCCCTGTGTTATTCAGTGTCTTCACTGGGGACATATTGGAAGGGACTGGGGGAAAATCGGTCTCCTTTTGGATAATACTAAACTCTGTGGACGAGTGGATACAGAGGATGGGAGAAGGGAGTTACAAGATGACCTGGCTAAATTGGAGAGATGGTCAAATACCTGGCAACTGGCTTTTAACACCAAAAAATGCAAGGTTATGCATCTTGGCACACGAAACCCACGGGAGGAGTACTGGCTGGGGTGGGGGAATGAAAGTAGTACAGGTAGAGACAGAGGAAGAAGAAGACCTAGGGGTTATCATCACCAAAGACTTGAAACAGTCTGCGAAGAGCAGCAAAGCAGCGGCTAAAGCTACGGGAATGCTGGGCTGCATAGCCAGGGCTTTCATATCTAGGAGGAGGGAGGTCATAATGCCCCTGTACAGATCACTGGTGAGACCAAAAATGGAGTACGGGGTCCAGTTCTGGCATCCTCACCTAAAAAAGGACATAAACTTGCAGGAGGGTGTGTAGAGTAGGGCGACCAAGATGTTTCGGGCCTACAGCACAAACCCTATCAGGAGAGACTAGATGAACTCGGCATGTACACACTGGAGGAGAGATGAGAGAGTGGGGACATGATGAGCAGCAAAACCTAACAAGTAACCTATAAACTTAATCTAAGGGCATAAACAAGGTCAAATTTAAGGGCCTGTTTAATGTAAAGGGTGCAGGGATAACAAGGGGGCATCATCTAAAGTTGGAGGAGGGGATTTAAAAAAGTTGCAAGGAGGCATTTCTTCACCGAAAGGGTGGTCTCAGGATGGAATAAGCTTCTAGAAGAGTTGGTTTCAGCCAAGACTGTGGGTGGATTTAAAAGCGGGTGGGATAGGCTTATCGGGAAAATCACACTAAGGACGGGGGATGATGGAAGAGGAGGGAGAGAGGGAATTCTGCGATGAGGAGGGAAGGGGCAGCTCTACTGAAATATCATAGCAGAGCTGCACACTAGAGGAGACTGGGCAGACCATAATGGCCTTTATCTGCTTGCAATTTCATATATTTGTATCTGTCCCAAAGGGACATTTTTGATTATGTTTTGATAAATGGCAGCAGCACATTATGCACAAATGCTACTTTGGCTGAACTTTGCATGCCACGCCTATAAGGTTTGATGAAGGTGTGGAGGGAGGACCACAGTGCTGCTCTGCATAGTTCTGACACAGATGTTTCTGCTCTTTCAGCCCAAGAGATTGTCATAGCCCTGGTGGAGTGTACTCTGATCAATGCAGGCAGCTTCAATTTTGCAGTTACATGAAGTTTTGCTAAACAAAATCTGACCTACTTTGACAAAGATTTACTATGAAACATCGAAATGCAGTTTGCCAACAGTCAGAATACGGACACCAAAATCCTGACCCATAGTATCCCAACATGGACATGTTGCCCACAGTGGCATGTTTCGGGGGGTTTGCCACCCCCTTAATTAATATATCAAATTCCACCACAAACAAAATCTCAGTGTTGGGAAAATATGAGTCGGGGTTTCAGTGTCAGGATTCTGACTGTCGGCAAACTGCATTTTGGTAAAACAATATACTCCCCTTGGGAAGGTGGCCTTGGAAGTTTTGTGTCCCCTATTTTGCTGCCCCAGAAGTACAGAAAGAAGCTCCCCCTTAATTAATATATAAATTCCGATGCGAGCAAAATCTCAATGTTGTTGACTATTGTAACTCCCTATACCTAGGGCTACCGGGGGTAGATATTCGCCACTTGCAACTAGTGCAGAACGCGGCTGCCAGGTTGTTGACTAGCTTACCTCGATCTTGCCATATCACGCCTGTGCTCCATGGCCTGCATTGGCTGCCTATTCAGTGGCGTACCACCTTCAAGGTTGGGTTACTTACCTATAAAGCCCTACATGGACAGGGACCGGGTTACCTGCAAGATCTTCTGGCCCCCTACCACCCCTGCCACCCACTCCACTCCACTGATGAGGGATTGCTTAAGATTCCCAGGATCAGTCTGAAGACCTCGTCGGGTAAGACAGTACCTGAGTGTGGAGAGTTTCAAAGCAGCAATAAAGGCTAATATTTTTAGTCTCACTTTCCCAGAGTATGTATGAATTATTGATTGCTGTTGACTGACTGCTGTATTTTATTATGGTTTTATTATTGTACAAGCACTTGGATACATGGTGACAAGCGCTTTTTATACATAAAGTAAAGCTGAAGCTGAACCATAGGTCAGGATTTTGGTGTCAGGATTCTGACTGTCGGCAAACTGCATTTCAGTAAAACAATATACTCCCCTTGAGAACGAGGCCTTGGAATTTGTTTCCCCTTTCTGTTGCCCCCAGAAGCACAAAAAGATTGTCTGGGTGACAGAATTCTACTGATTTTCTTTAGATAAGTTTGACCTCCGCAGAGTGGGCAAAAGCAACGCAACTCTCTTATTCTGAATTAGTAGATTGTAGACAAAAGGAAGCAAGGCATACCTATTGGTTCACATAAAACACAGTGTGAAACTTTGGAGGAAATTGTCTATAACAGTACTATGACATTATGTATAATTGGGTACGGCTCCTTGAGTGTGTGAAGCTCGCCCTTTCATCTAGCAGAGCAGACAGCTATTAAGAAACAACCTCTGTAGGAGAGGATATCATTAGGAATGGAGGATAAAGGCCCAAAAGGTGACTTGCAAAGAGCTGTGAGAAATTAAAATGATGTATTTACAACAATTCTTGATCTTCCAAAACATCTTCACCACTGATTTACACCAGTGGGTCTGAGCCAGAGGTGCTAGAACCCAGAACTTTTCAGAGGGCTGGTAACATGGTAGACATTGCATGTGCAGTGTTGTGTTGTGTGACAATGCCCACACCCACTGGTATACAGCAGCACCAGCCCCCAAATTACTCAGTACCTTTTTAACCAAGGAGGTGAGCAGCATAACCTAACAAGTAACATACTAACTTAATCTAAGGGCACAAGATAGCACTGGAGGCCCATATAAGAAGGGCCCCCTAATCCAGTAACACAGTGTCTTCACGGCCCAAACCAAGTATACGGGGTGAAGACAAACACAACAATACTGAAGTGAGACCAGGGGATAGTGGGTGGGCCTGTGAATCAAAGGTAAGATATACTGGAAGATCAATAGGTAATTTTAATACTTTTAAAGAATCTGTCTTCACCACTGATTCACACTACTGGGTGAGAGTACCAGGATCAGAGAAAGTGCCCCGGACTAGGGCAGCTGGAGCTCAGGGCTCACTCACGATAGTAATCCATTCAGAGCTGTCCTGCCAGAAGTGGAATGCTGCCTGGCATGGTCAAGTACATCGTGCTTGGTAAATATGTGCACTGTGCTCCAAGCTGCAGCTTTGCAAATGTGTCCAATAGGCATAGAGCGTACGCGTATTCCAACCAGGGATATGGCAACTGTTCTGGTGAAGTGGGCGTGTATGCTGCCCTCCATTTTAACCTGAGCCTTAGTACAGCAGTGGTGTCACAATCCAAGCAGAAATGCACGTGACTGTAATAAGTTGTCCTTTCCGATTAGGATCGAAGGAGACAAAGAGCTGTTTGGACTGTCTGAGGTCCTTGGTTCTGTACAAATCAACCGAAGGACCCTCTTAACATCCAGCGAGTGGCAAGTCATTTCTCCATCATTCTGGAAGTTGACAATGTAGGTAGGCAGGACTATGGTCTGGTTTTGTGCAGCTTACTACCTTATCTTTATGGAAAACAGTATAAAGAGAATCTATGACCAAAGCATGGACTTCAGATACTCTTTATTCAGAGGTGACAGACATCAGAAGTACTTCTTTTCAAGTTAGAAACTTCAAATTCCATGTCACAAGAGGCTCAAAGGGCTTGAGAGTGAGCATATCCTGCACAAGGTTGATGTCCCAGGGAGCCACCGGCTTCCTGATAGGAGGCCTTGTGTGTAAAAGGCCCTTGAGGAACAACTTAAAATGTGGCTGTTATGCTAGGTAGAAGGTAGTAATGGGTTCATGGTATGCTGAAATTGCCCACAGGTGGACTGTTACTGTGAATACTGATGGTCAGCATCAGAAAGGTAAGGCATGTACTCCAGAACCTTGTCGGAAGGTTTACATGCAGTCAAAAGTATCTTAGAGACCCTCTGAGATACCTTGTACCTGTTCACTTCCACCTCTGAGGAGCTAGGCCTGAAGGTGAAGGGAGTATAGGTTGGGATGAACCATCTGATCCTGGGTCAGCAAGTCCATCCTGAGTGCCAGAAGCCTCAGTTCACTGATTGAAAGTCTCTTCAACAGAGGAAATCATATCTGCTGAGGCCAGCAGGGGGCCCACTAGTATCATTTTTCCTCCATTCACCCCTAATTTGAGTAACAATCTTCTGGATGACAGGAACTGGAGGGAAAGCTTACAGAAACATATTTTGCCATCGCAGTCTGAATGTATCCTGACAGAAATAGCCATGTTCTGGATTTCTGCAGCAGAGTTGAGGCAGTTTGGCATTTAGTGGCAACACAAAAAGGTCCACATCTGGGGTGCCCCATTTGTCAAATAGAGATCTCATGCTGTCTAAAGTTGGAAACCACTCACGAGGCTCGACCTCTGTTCAACTGAGCTTGTCTGCCAGAGTGTTCTTGTCTTCTGGCAGAGAGACTGCTTGGAGCAGGATCTCCTGCTTCAGGCACAATTCCCATACTCTCACTGCCTCCCTGCAGAGAGTGTGCTCTTACTTGTTTATTGATATAATATACATGACAATCCTGTCGTCTGCCTGCAGGAAGACTGTTTTGTGGAGGACTAAGTTCACTAAGGCTTTCAGACTGTACAAAGCTGCTCACCTCTCCAGCAACTGATACGGAAATAAGCCTCTGATGGGTCTCAGACACCTTGTATCTGAAGTCCCTGACACTGGGATCCCCACCCCTACATGGAGGCATTTCTGGTAAGCACCACTTACAGCTCTGGTGGAGAGAAGGGGAAGCCCTGGAAGAGGTTTTCTTCCACTGACCACCACATCAGGGACCTCACGAGGGGGTTGGTCACATGAATGGGTTAACTCTGAGGGTGTGATGCCTGTGACCATTGTGCACTGAGCATCCACTGGGTTGTCCTCATGTGTAAGTGTGCCAAGAGCACTCTGAAAACTCAGGAGGGTATCAGACTCAGCATGCTCTGCATGTTGTGGGCTTGCAGAGTTTTGCATTCCAAGATGTGGCATGCCATCTGCAAGATTGCTCGTGGTCTGCTTTCTGGAAGAAAGGCTTAGGCTCGAGTCATGTCAGAACAGCTCCTATAAACACCAGCTCCTGTGAGTGTTCCAAATGAGACTTTAAGGGGTTCCATAACACTGCCATGGGCATTGCGAAATGACTGGCAGTGGCCACTGCCTGCTCTGTGTCCTGTTTGGATGGCCTTGAGATTAGCCAGTCATCCAAATACAGGAAGACCTGGAGTCCCGTCTTTCTGAGGGGTGCTGTAAGTACTGCAAAGCACTCTGTAAAGACTTGTGGTGCCATGGAAAACCCAGAGGGTAGGAATCTGAATTGGTAATGTTGCCCTGATAGGTTACTCATCTGTAACCATTGTTCTAGGAGTGGTATACAGTTCACATTCACATTCTGGCAGTTCCACTGGAAGTGCAGTTTCATTGGACATCTTTAAGCTAAGCTCCTCCCACCACCCTGGCAGTATATATTCCAGTTCTTTATTTTTTTAATTTTATTTATTACCGTCTAGGAATACCATTTGAGCTGGAAGCTCTTTACATAGGTTCCACGTCGAGTACAATGAAGAAAGGAAAAGACTGAAAACAATTAGAGTAATGTGAACAGTTACTGAGGGAGATAAAGTTAATACAGGATAAAATAAACAAGATAAGGGAGCATAATAGCACATCAAGCAAAATATAAACAAGGTTATGAAAGGTTACTTAGTACTTGTCAATCCAGTGGAAGGAGAGTAATTAAAATAAAAATACTTGAAAGTTGGGTGCACAGGGGAACAGGGCCCTGATTGTCTTATAGGAGGAAATCGTAGGTGGGCACCAGAGGGCCAAGGTGGCAAGAAGCATAGACATCTGGAGAGAGAGAGAGAGAGAGATGGAGGTGGGATGAGTGGAGGTAGATGATGGCAGATCAGGATGTAGGACTAGTGAAGGCAGTCAGATCGGGAGTTCAGAACCATCTGATGCTTGAGGTTCGGTTTAAATGCACTGAGCGTGGGCAGGTTAGCAATGTTATCATGCAGAGAGTTAAACCAGAGTGGTGTTTGGTATGCAAAGGAACTTTGTCCTTAGGATGTTCTGCATTTGGGGGTTAGGAAGAACTGGTGTTCAGAGTTAAGAGTAGGACATGGGTTAATGCATGGGATAAGGAGTTGTTTGACCCCGGGAGGCATGCAGTCAAAGCTGATTTGTTTGGCTAGGAGGCAGGTTTGGTATTTTAAATGGCTGCTGAGCAGTAGCCAGTTTGCACTGGCATACAGATCACACGTATGTGTCAGCTGGGACGCACCTGTGGCGAGTCAACAGACTCAGCTGAGCGCAGTTTTTAGGCACCGGAGAGCAGTGTCTGTTGAGGATCCATATATGGCCAGACCGTAGCCAATGAGAAAGATAACAGAACTATGGACAGCTATGCTTAGGGCTTCGGTGTCAGACTGATTTTATGTCTATACAGTAGCCTGATGCGCGAATTAATAGCTTTGACGGTATTATCAATGTGGAGGGCACAGGTGAGCATGTTATCTATTGTAATACCAAGGTATTTGAAGTGTTGGACTAGTTCCAGGGAGGACTCAGAGCTATTGGTTATGGAGAAGGGGTACTTTCGGTGTTTGTTGTGAAGGCTGAAAGACAGCATGGTTTTAGTTTTTTTGTAGTTTATGACTAGTTTGTGGTCACTGAACCATTTTTCGGCACGGGAGAGATCATCCCGCAGTTGCCCTTCTAGGGTGCGCACGGATCTGGGCCATCGTGGAAGATTACAGCATCGTCTGCACAGAGGAGGATGCAGTTCTGACAGGCTTGGGGGAGGCTATTCAGAAACAAACTGAAAAGTAGTGGGCCCAAAAGTGACCCTTGAGGGACGCCTCAGCGGACAGGTTTGCTGTCTGAGAGAACAGTGTTTATCCTTACTTGTTGAGAGCAGCATTCTAGGTAGCTATGGAACCATGCAATGGTATCCTGAGAGAGCCCAAGGGTAGTTAGTTGGTCAGAAAGAAGAGTGTGGTTTACCGTATTGAAGGCTTTCGTAAGAGTGATATAAATAGCCCCCACCAGTTGTCCAAAGTCAAGATACTTGTGGATGGAGCTAGTGAACTTCAGAAGTGCTGTAGTATTGCTGTGCCCAGATCTAAAGCCATATTGCTCCTTGCAAAGCAGTTGGTATTTTCCCAAGTATTCTACAAGCTGGTCAGCCACAATACGCTCAAGGGCCTTTGAGAGGGGCGGTAAGATAGATATACTGTAGGTCTATAATTTCCAGGCAGGGCTGGATCACCATTCTTGAACACTGGAGTAACTACCACTGCTTTCCATCTTTGTGGTAATTTTGCTAGCCGAAGTGAAAGGTTGAGGATATGTGTGACAGGAGTTAGGATTTCTTCCAACGTGAGGGAGACTTGTTTAAGGTCAAGGGTGTCCCTGCTACATCGTCCTTTACCAAGCAATTTGCAAAGATATTTTTGGCTTCCCCCAGGGTGATAGCCTTGAAGTAAAAAGGGGGATGCTTGAAATGCTGTATAGGCTCAGCAAAGCTGGTATGGGTGAAAAAGCCGTCAGGGAGTACACTGCTGAGATCTGTAAAAGCATGGTTGAGTGTGCTTGTTATAGACAAAGGATCAAGGATAGGGGTCCCGTCAATGTTGAGCATGGTGGGGGCGCATTTGGGCTCCAGACCAGAGACCTCTTATAGGTTTGCCCACAATTTTTTGCCATTGCTCCAGTTTGACGCTAAGGCTTCTTTAAAGAAGTTGTTTTTTGCTACTCGGATCGCCCTAGTGCAGTTGTTCCTTGCCCTTTAGTAGTTGAGAACACCAGACGGTTTCCCTGTGGCCTTGACTATATGCCAGAGATGATCCCTGTTATGCATGAGCTCAATTATGTCATAGCTCAGCCAGGGGTTGCAATAACCTTTGATTTTACACTTTTTGATTAGGGCATGTTTGTCACAGACCAGGCTAAAAGGGAGGATGAAGTGGTCAAGCGCAGAGTCAACATCACTGGCCCCATAAACAGAAGACCAATCCATGCTACTGAGTTCTGCTTTCAGCCGGCCCGAGTGTCCTTGCTATAGGACCCTATTTGTAATGTTTTTTGGAGGGGATTTGGAGTACTCGTTAGACCAGCAGAACCAGACAGGGGAGTGGTCACTGATATTATCTGGGAGAACTGTGGCACTGGATGTATGCTCAAGGTGGTTTATGAGTACCCAGTCAAGCAGAGTGCTAGTACCTGTCCTGTAGTTGGTCCTTGTGGGGGTGTCGATGAGTTGCGTGAAGTGGGCAGCAAGGAGTGTGTCTTTGAAGTGGTTGGCATCAGGTGCAAGCTAGTTGATATTAAAATCACCTAGGAGTATGACTTCTGTGGTGAGACTTAGGTTACCAAGGCAGTCGATGACTGCTTGGAGGCCACTGTCAGAGTGCTTGGGAGGGATGTATATGGATAGTAGGGTGATAGATTTGTTGTGAGCACTCAGGAGGATTTTTATCGCTAGGGTCTTGGTGTTCTGTCCTATGCTGGGTAGCTCCAGTGTGAATCTGTGTAAGTTATCCCTGAGGTAGATGATGCAGCCCCAATTTAGATAACTGATCTTGCCTAAAGATCCTGTAGCCCAGGAGAGTGATGGCAGCATCAGGAATTTTAGGGGAGAGCCAAGCCTGAAGATAATCAAACTTAGCTATTAAACTTCAGCTAGTGAGGGATGCAAAAGTTAATGTGCCTGAATTTAGTGTGCCAGTACCTGAAGTATGAGAGGGGCCTGGGTTGGGATGAATGTTTCCAGAGACAATGAGCAAGAGCAGGGCTAGACGAACCAGGTAGCTCCTAAAAAATTCTGCCCCATGACATCAGATCTCTGCATGCTGGAAGCAGGGATCTGAGTGCCACATTGCTAGGGAAGGATGGGTGGGTTGTGAACTGTATACCACTCCTAGAACAATGGTTACAGGTGAGTAAAGTACAGTTACGTAAGAACTTACCGTAACAGTAGATCTTCGAGAACAGCTCTTGCAGCAGGTTACACCATTAGGACTGAAGCTGGCAGGCGTCAGGACCCCACGGAAAATTTTCTAGCTAGCAGTCTTCGGTGGGGACCGCCTCCGACGTCGGTCCTGCCCCCGAGGTCAGGCTTAGTACATAAGGAGGCGGTCCCGCCAGAATTCCCAGTTCTCCCGCCAGAGACTTACGGTTGCTGGATGACATCAGAAAAAGAGACCGAGGACCCGCCATCAGATGGCCGAGACTGAGAACCGACATTTCCAATCCAAAAGATATGGTAGGCTGGAACCTACTTCCTCCAAGGGGGAATGGTGGGCGGGAAGGTACCTGCTGCAAGAGCTGTTCTCGAAGATCTACTGTTACGGTAAGTTCTTACGTAACTGTACTATCTTCTTCGAGGTGCAGCTCTTGCAGCAGGTTACACCATTAGGACTGATTCCCAAGCAATGGCACCTTGAAAGGCCATCGGGAGGAGGCAATACGGAGATTCAGACCCGTCCTGAGCCTAGGACAGGAGGCCCTGAAGAACAGCAAGGCCGAAACCCGCTCTTCGCCTTGAGGCGATATCCAGGCTATAATGCCTGATAAAAGTGTGCACCGAACTCCAGGTGGCTGCGGCACATATGGCCGACACAGAAACGTTCTTCAGTGCCGCAAAGGAGGTAGCCACTCCTCCTGTCGAATGGCCCTTGACAACTCCAGCTGCTCCACTTTCCGGTGCTGTTTGGTTTTGGTCAAATAATATCTGAGACACCTGTGAACATCCAGGGTGTGAAGCAGTGCTTCTCCTCGATTGGCGTACTTAGGAAAGTACACCGGTAAATTAATGTCCTGGTTAAGAGTAAGGGCTGAAACCACCTTAGGCAGGAACTTAGGATTCGTCCTCAGGGACACCCTGTCCTGATGAAAAATTAAATAAGGCTCCTTGCACATGGCAACCAAAAACAACGTTTTCCATGACAGAAAACGTAGCTCGCAATCTGTGGCAGGTTCAAAGGGTGGCAGCGTAAGCTGCTCCAGGATGAAGGGTAAATCCCAAGGAGGGACGGGATTCCTGATGGGCGGCCTAAGGTGGAGGACCCCTCTTAAAAAGGCACGGGTAGTATCCAGCTGGGCCACCATGCGTTGGCCTATGGGGGCATGATAAGCTGAGATTGCACAAAGGTGCACTTTGATCGAGGAGTAAGCTAGCCCGGATTGAAAGAGGAAAAGCAGGTACTCCAGAACCAGCTTCTCAGGACAGTCTAAGGGCGAGAAACCGCGTGCTTGAGACCACAGGCAAAACCTGTGCCACTTCATGGCGTATGTTGCCTGTGTCACCGGTTTTCTGGCAGCAGAAAGTACATCCACCACCTCTTGCGAGACCCCGTGTCGCAACATGACTATGTCTCTAGGAGCCAAGCATGCAGGTTCAGTGAACGTAAGTCCGGGTGGACTAGTGAACCCTCCTCCTGAGACGACAGGTGGGAGCTGATTGGTAAAGCAAGCGGAGGTTCCCGGGACAACTGATTCAGCAGCGGGAACCAAATTTGCCTGGGCCAAAAAGGCGCTATCAAAATAAGCATTGCGTGATCCCTGCGAAGTTTGAGAAGGACTCTCTGGATCAATGGGAAAGGAGGGAAGGCATAGAGGAATCTGCCTGCCCAGGAGAGGGACAACGCATCTCGCCAGAAAACATCAGGCCCTGGATCTAGCGAGCAAAAATTGGGCAGTTTTGCGTTGGATGGGGAGGCGAATAGATCCAATTCTGGAGTACCCCATCTGTGGAACAGATCCTCTGCCACCTCCTGCAGAAGTTCCCACTCGTGGACTCTGGCCCGGGAATGACTCAGGCTGTCCGCGACCGTGTTGTCCACCCCATAAACGTGAACTGCGATGAGGTTTGCACCGTGTCATATTACCCATTCCTACACCCTCATGGCCTCCCTGCAAAGGGGGTAGGAGTGTGTGCCTCCTTGTTTGTTGAGGTAATATATCACCGCAGTATTGTCTATTTGTAATAGGAGAGTACTGGGTGGACTCTCCGACTGGAAGGCTTGCAGGGCATAAAGGACCGCCCTCATCTCCAATATGTTGATATGGAGACGAGATTCCTGGGTAGTCCATGTTACCCGAGACCTCACCCCGTTCAAGTGCGCTCCCCACCCCAGCCCTGAGGCATCTGTGGAGAGTGTTAACACCGGGGACAGTGCTGTGAAGGGAACCCCCACTGAGAGGGTTCCCGGATCTAGCCACCATTGCCAGTCCCGAACCATGGTCTTCGTGATTCTGACTAGCTGCTGCAAATGGTCTTGCCTTTGGTCCCACTGCACCCTTAACATCCACTGGGTTACTTGCATATGGAGTCTTGCCATCGGGACCATTGGAATGGCTGTAGCCATGTGCCCGAGCAGGCGAAGGACCAACCTGGCCGGGACGGTTTTCTTCGCTGACATGTCCCTTATGAGGGATTGCATGCGTTCCGCTCTGTCTTCGGTAAGAAAGGCTTTCCCCTTGACTGTGTCCAGAACTGTGCCTATGAACTACAGTTTCTGGGATGGTACCAGGAGAGACTTCTCGTAGTTGATTAAGATGCCCAGAGACTGAAAGAGAGCCTGGGTGTGCTGAATGGCCAGCAGCAATGCCTCCTTGGAGGATGCCATGAGAAGCCAGTCGTCCAGGTACGGGAACACGTAGTGACCTTGTCTCCTCAGAGACGCTGCCACGACTGCCATGCACTTGGTGAATACCCTTGGTGCTGATGACAGCCCGAAAGGAAGTGCTCGGAACTGGTAGTGGAGACCGAGAAACTTGAAGCGCAGGAACCTCCTAGGCGCCTGAGCGATGGGGATGTGCAGGTAGGCGTCCTGCATGTCTAGGGAAGCCAAGAAAGCATCCTTCTTCAGCATGGAGATTAGTCCCGGGAGGGTCACCATGCGGAAGCGCTTGTAAACGACCGATATATTGAGGTCGCTGAGGTCCAAGATTGGACGGAGGTCCCCTGTCTTCTTTGGAACCAGGAATAAGTGTGAATAATAGCCTGCTCCTATCTGGTTCCCTAGAACGTGCTCCACAGCTTCTTTCTGCAGAAGCGCGAGCACTTCCTGCTTTATGAGCAGAGCGTGCTGACCCGAGTAACGGGAGAGCAGAGGAGGCCTTGTGGGGGGCTTGTCTAGGAATTCTATAAAGTGGCCTTTTTCGACCAACTGTAGCATCCACCTGTCGGTGGTGATCGAGTGCCACCCTGGCAGGTGGTCTGCGATGCGACCCCGACCTTTGTTTCCCGTTGATCCTGAGGAGGGGCGGGGGCCGGGAAGGAGTCATGCTGTGGCAGCAGAGGGTCCTGCAGGTTGGGCCGACTTGGTAGCATGTTGGCCCCTACCTGAGGACGTTTTGGCCTGGGCTTTCCGGGAGAAGGAGCCCCTCTGTTGCTGACCGGAACGAGGTTGTTGCCTCTGAGTCCAGCTGCGAAAATGACTCTGGTTCCTACGAAAGGAACTGAGTCTAGATCTGTACATGGCCTGGACAGATCTAACAGCCTTCCCAGCTTCCTGTAATTTGGTGATGACTTTTTCCGATGCTTCACCAAACAAAACTTCGCCATGAAAGGGGGCGTCCAAAATGTTTTTCTGAACGTCCGGGGTAAACCCGGAGACACGGAGCCCTGAGTGTCTCCGGAGACATACACCTGAGGCTGCCGCTCTGGCCGAAGAGTCCGGGGAATCGAACGCGGCTCGGAGCACTTGGGTCCCCACGTCTGAACCCGTGCGGAGGAGCTGGAGAAGTTCCTCCTTTTGGCCACCACCTGGCAATTTCTCTGCCAGTTCCTGTCCCTGTTCCCACAGCGCGTTCTGGAACTGAACCATGTAGGTCAGGTAATTCAAGGATCTAATGGCGCAAGTCGCAGCAGCGTAAGTGCGCCTACCCAGCACGTCCAGTTGCTTGGACTCCGGGTCCGGTGGCTGCATGCTCAGATGTTGCGGTCTCTGAGACTGGTCATGAGAGGCTGTAATGACCAGGGAGTCGGCCAGAGGATGGTTAGCCATGTACTGGTCCTCCCTTGGGCCCTTGTACAGGCGGTCAGCCTTCTTTGGCATAGCCGAGGTCGAATGTGGACGCTTCCACGCTGCCTTGGTGACGTCCACGAAGGTGTCCACCAAGGGTGGCACTACCACAGACTTGGGATCCTTTTGCCGAAGGTAGCGGGCAAGGCGTAGTCTTTCGGGGTTGAGTTCCTCTGCATCCCATCCCATGTTCTCTTGGATGTGTCTCATTATCTCAGAGAACGAGGGGTCATCCGGAGGAGACCTAGGGAGGTCGCGTGGGTCCGGAGAAGGGATGCTGATCAGTGAAGGAGACCTGGAGCATTCAGAGATGTCAGATCTGGAGTCCCCCGTAGACGGCGAATACCGACGTCTTCTGGGTCTCTTGGGGCTGGGTGACCCTGAAGAAGATCTAGACGGGGGCCTTCTCTTCTCTGTAGATCTGCCCCTAGGAGGTGCTACTGGCTCCTGGAGGGAAGGTGCTGGCCTGCTGCCCCTTTTGGCGAAGTAGGGGGCACAAGCGCCGGTGGTGCCGCGGGTGCGGGAGAAGGGTGCGTGGTGACCACATTCTTTTTGATGGTGTCCCACCAGAAAGTGAAGAGCTCCTTCACTTCTGCCAAGTTGAGGCCCGACGATGGACAGGGCGCTGGTGATGTGTCGTCGGGGCCGGGCGTCAGCTCTCCGGTTCTGGGGATGGTTCCCATGGGAGCTCGACGGGTCCGGAGTCGCCCGCCTGGTCTTCGGGCTGAGTAGACTCCTCCTCCAACAACGCCTCCTGACCGATGTCAGTAGGCGGCGGTGTGGTTCTTCTGTCTGTGGTATCTGACGCCGGTCCCCCCGCCGGCGTCCTGGGGGGTGAATGCCTGACCGGCGATGGGTGACGAACTGCCACCGGCTCACGGGAGTGTCTGTGGACTCTGGCCGACGTCCGCTTAAGGGAGGTCAGCTCCTTGGTCTTGCGTTGGGGTGGTGGTGGCAAGGAGACTGACCGGACGTCAGAGGCCGAGTGCCGGGACGAGGACTTGTGGTGCTCCCCTGACCTGGACGAGGCCTTAGCAGAAGAAGCGGGCCTGGAGGTCTTGGCAGGCCGCAGAGTCGAAGAACCGCTGGCTGATTTGACCACAACTGGGAGAGGCTGAGAGTGGGCTCTAGATGGGGAGCGGTCTGACCTGGAGCCGGAGCTGCGGGAGTCCGAGGCCCTAGAGGAGGATCTAGGTCTCACTTTCTCCCGATGCTTCTCGTGGTGCCTGTGCGACTTTCCCGAAGATTCCCCCCTGGAGGAAGGTTCCATGGCCTTGAGCTTTTCTTCTAAGAGGAAAGCCTGGAGAGCCTTCTGTCGGCTGATTTTGGTTTGGCTGTTAAAGCCCTGGCAGAAGGAGCAAGCCTTGGTGTCGTGGTCCAGGCCCAGGCACCGAACGCAGGCCGAATGGGGGACTTTGAATGGGATCTGCTGCCCACAGGCACACTTTGAAGAATGGCCCTCCAATGAAGTTGGGGAGGACATTAGACGAAGAAAGGTCTTGAAGAAGGATTTCTTCCAAAGTTTAGATTTCGTAAAGGATTTCCTGGTCGTCGCGCGCTAGTACTAACTGAAGAGGTCGAGACATGCAAGTCGATGGCGGGAATGAACTGGGGATTCTGGCGGGATCGCCTCCTTATGTACTACACCTCACGTCGGGGGCAGGACCAACGTCGGAGGCGGTCCCCGCTGAAGACTGCTAGCTAGAATATTTTCCGTGGGGTCCTGACGCCTGCCGGCTTCAGTCCTAATGGTGTAACCTGCTGCAAGAGCTGTACCTCGAAGAAGATCCTATCTTCCTAGGGGTGTGGCTACAGTTCATTAGTCACACACTGGCAGACTCCTAGTAGTTCTCCAGGAGGAGGGGGGCAAGGTGTGCAACCCTATTTGGCAAAGAAAGACTGGAGAAAGTAGGTTCCAACAGCAACATCCAGACGTGACTCGAGGTCAATGCTGTAGTGGGAAATGAAGGCGTGTGCTGAATTACAGGCAGCAGTATGGCTGGGGGAATGAGTGCTACACTGTATGGGAGGCTCCCTACCAGCCAATCTATAACAGTGGTCAATGCAGGATGTTATCCACATGCCAAATGTCCACTTTGCAGCCAGTCTGCCAGGTGCAGCTTCAGTGTATGTTACAAACTGCAGCAAGCCTCCCCCTGAACACCAGCCGTGTGTGCCTTATAATAACAGAGCACCTCCGTAGGTCCAGAGTATGCAGTCTATGATAGGCCTCTGGAGAGGGACTGGTAAAATATGCTGGAAGGTTAATCATCTGGTTATGGTGAAACTCCGATACTTTCTTTGGGAGGAACTTCAGGTGTGGGCAAAAGATGACCTTGTCCTTGTAGAAGACCAGATAAGCAGACTCACCCGAGAGTGCCTGGAGCAGTCTGAGCCTTCTGGCTGACACAACGGCCAACAAGAAGGCAGGCGTGACATCTCACACCTGTGCATAGGCTCAATTAGTTTGCCCATGAGCATAGCAAGCACCAGCAGTGGGTCCCATGGTGGTGGTTCATGCACTGACAGGTGATCAAGGCCCCTGAAAAAGCCCACAACCAACTTCTCATTGGCCACTGATGGCATACCAGCCTACGCTCAGTATGCAGAGATGGCTGCCAGGTGCATCTTAAGGGTCGTCGCTCGCAGTCCAACGTAGAGAGACCAGAGGTACTCTGGGATACCAGCCACAGGGCAGGCAGGGAAAATCAAGCTCCTTGCCCTGACGTAAAATGGAAAACCTCTTCCATTTAAAGGCACAGCACTGGCGAAGTGACTCCCTTTGGGAGGCCTCCACAGTGTGGTACACAGCTTTCAAAAGACCCAAGGCCTGGAACTCTAGCCACTCAGGAACCAGGCTGTGAGGTGTAGAGACTGAAGGTCCAGGTGCAGGACCTTTCCTACTGCCTGGGCAGCAAGTCTGAGCAAAGATGCAACCACCATTGAGATCTGCTGTTAAGGCTGAGAAGATTCAGATACCAGAGCTGTCTGGACTAGCCTGGAGCTATCAGAATCATCCCTACTTTGTCCTTCCAGGTCTTGACCACCACCTTGTGGATCAATGGGAAGGAAGGAAGGAGGGAGGGAGGGAAGGAAGGTATGCATGAGGCCTGGGGTACAGGGCCTTGTGAAGGCATCCCCCAACAGTGTCCCAGACTGTGTGGCCAGGGTCAAAACAGCCTAAGTTTTCTGTTCTCCCAGGAGGCAAGAAGATCCACCAGAGGGGTTCCCACTGGCAGTGGTGTAGCACCTTCTAATGCAGGGACCGCTTGTGTGAAGTCTCTCCCACCCAGCTGAGAGCACCTGCCAGCTGACTGTTCACTCCTGTGATACGTATAAATCAGGAGATCTGCACCCAGGCTGCGCAGGAGGGTCCAGGTGTGGAGGGTTTCCAAACACAGGTGAAGGAAGTGAGTTCTGCCCTGCCTGTTCAGGCAAAACATGCATTGTGGTGCTGTCCATCTGGATCTGCACGACCAGACCCCTGATCTGAGGAGCAAGTTCCATCACAGCCAGCCACATCGCACTGAGATCCAGCAGGCTGATGTTGTGATGGGACTCCTTGGGTGACCAGAATCCATGGACTCTGTGGTTTCCCAAGTGTGCTCCCCACAGACACATCCATCGAAAGAGAGATGGTCATTTCTGGGCAGACAAATGGGATTCCTTCCTTCAGATGTTGAACAGTCAACCACCACTGGCTGGCATCCCACATTGGCTAGGTCATTATGACTGACAGATCCAGATGACCTAGGTGATGGGACCACTGGCGAACCTGCTCCCACTGCAGGTGAAGCATCTGCCAGTGTGCTCAATGATTATGCTGGTGGTGGTGAATGCCATGTACCCAGTAGCCACATGAAACCCCAGGCAGGATGTAAGTGCTAACCTGAAATGATAAGGCAAAGAAGAAAAGGTCCTGAGCCCTGTCTACAGGGAGATGGGCCTTGGCCCGCAGAGAGAATAGTTCTGTGCTCATTAACTTGAGAATCTGCAAGGGTATCAGTCTGAACTTGTCCGGATTGACCAACAGGCTCAAGTCTCTGCAGGTCTGGAGGGTCAGATCCCTGGACAGCTGTACGGCATGCTTGGATGGCCTGGCTAGTTGTCCAGTTAGGGATACACCCTGATGACCCTGTGTTGCGAGAATGCTGCCACCACTGCCATGCACTTGATGTAGACCCTGGGTATGGACGAGAGGCATTAAGGCATGACCTGGAACTGATAGAGAACTCCCCGCTGCATGGAAGAACGCATCCTGGAGATCCAGGGAGCAGAACCACATGCCCTGCTCCAGGGATGATATAATCTGGATCAGAGTGACCATCCTAAACTTGTGCTTCCACATGAACTGGTTCAGATCATACAGATCCAGTATGGGATGCCAACCCCCTATTCATTTCAGGACCAGGAAGTTCCTGGACACGTGCCCCTGACTTGCCAGGACATCTGGGACGCAGGCTATTGCTCCTTTTGCCAGGAGCTGAACAATGTCATCCCTTAGGGCGGACAGAGTTTCCTGTAACACCAAGGACTCCCAAGGAGTGCGGAGTCAGTTAAGGTGGGACAGCCTCTAAGTTGAGAGGCAACCCTCTGCCTACCACACCTCCAGTACCCACTTGTCCTTAGTAATGACAGACCAATGCAGCCAGAAGTGGCGCAGCTGACCTCTCACAGGAAGCTGGGTCAGGGACTGAACAGGCAGGAGGATGACACCCCCAACTCATCACTGGGCAGCTTTGGAGAGGGCACCGACCACTGGGGCTGGAGTGGCATCATTTCCCCTACCTTCACCACTTTTGGGCCCCTGGCCACTGAACGTGGCCTTCGGACAGCAGACTTGGTAGTGCCTGTCCTGGAGCTACTGCTGAGGCTGCGGTGCCTGAAAGGACCTGTACTGAAAGGTCTTTTTAGACTTCAGAGCCTTAGGATCCTTTTGGGATGAAGCCACAGAAGCCAGGGTGGTGTTGGACTTTTCCATCCTAGTGAGATGTCCTTCTACTGCCCAGGCCAAATAGGTTGGTAACCAGAAAAGGGACATCAGTCAGTTTTGCTGAGCATTTGCCATAAAGGTGGAGAGACTCAGCCAGGCCCTAGGATGATCGCCACTGCCAGAGCATGGATGCAGGAGTCACCCATGTCCAAGGCCATCTGGAATTGTTTAGCTAGTGCTTGACCCTGATCCTTCACCAACTTCACTGGCAGCTGCTTGTTGAAATGGAGGCGAGGGAGGATGTTGTCTTAAACAAAAACAGTGCAACAATGTAGCATGCTGTAAATACAACATATACATTGCCAGCGCTGAAAAAGAATGCCAAAAGCAAAATCGGTGAAGAATGCAAAGGACTTCTTTGTTTTCTGCAGGGGCTCTGCTCTCCGCCCCCGATAATACAATCAACTCCGGAAGCATAACTCTGAGATAGGAGAAACATCGGTGGGGGGCACAAATAAAATGCACAATGCAGTTTTTTAAAAGTCTAGGACCAGGATTCGAGCCCCAGTCCGTAGACACATGGCTGCCCTGCCGCGGCTCATCCCTGTGAGCCACAGCGGCTGCTTGGCGGACCACCTCCCCAGCAGAGGTCTTGACTTCTGCATCACTCCTCCACACCAGCCATGTGCGACAGGGTGCAAAACCGCGCTTGCTACATTTGTGCCTTGCTGGATTTTGTACCCTGTTGCTATGGTTTCTGGCGCTGTATGTTGTGCACCGTTCTGACTTCGCCGTTATACTTATGGTAGATTGACCCAGTATCAGGGAGTATTTAATCCAGCACTACAATCAGGGAGTGACCATAGCTGGCCTAATGCAGACCCAGTGAGGCGGTGGCGCAGACTTTCTTGGCTGCATGGTTAAGTTTCTCAGACTTACAGAAGGCCAAGTCTGAGACAAGCCCTTTGGCTAAGGGTTGGTCCATGAACCCCAAGAGAACCCTGCAGCGATCACGAGCTCAAGTGCCAGTTCCAAGATGGCCTCAACCATAGGGAAGGCAACCCCACAGGAGTAGTCCCTGTCCAAAATGTTCATAAATGGGTATTTAGCCCTCTTCTGGACTGACTCCATGGACACATTCATGGATTCCAACATCAGGCAGAGGAGAGCTCCAAAAGATACTGGCCAGTGGTCAGTTCCTCAGTCAAAGCCCAGTCAAAAGTTGTGTATCCTCGAATGACAACATGGACAACCCATCCAAGGACATCTTGAAAATAACCCGCTCCATTTGCCACCATAGACCACCAGAGTATCTTCTGGCTGGATGAGTTCTACCGACAGTCGACCTGGCAAGGATGTTACAGCATGGGAGTCCTTGGTGGGGCTCCCAACAAAACTGCAGTGGAGGTGGCTCCATCTGCAGGGGTGGAGAGGCAGGTGCAAGGGACAACTGTAGAGAGTGGACTGGCGTGGGCGTCACTGATGCCTGCCAGTTGATCATAGGTCCTGGAGGCAGAGCCCTACTCTGCTCCGCAATGGTCAAATGCCACCAGAGGAGCTCCTTGTAGTGTTGCCACATCATGCAGCAGTGCCTCTCCTTGCCAGAGGGTGACAAACGTCGATGGCAGTGCCTACCAGTCCAACAGGATCGACAGCATGAGCGGTGCCTTGGCCTTGACCATCGACATGATGGTCAACATCAAGGAGAAGCCAGTGGAGACCACATGCTGAGCCATGTTAACCAGTATCGACTTCGGTGGCAGGTCTACCAGTGGAGGTTGAGCCTGAAAGGAATCAGTCGATGGCATTAACCGATCCACATCCTCCAGGGAAAGGCCTGGGGGAACCAGGATCTGAGGCAAATTTCGACAGCCTGCTCAACCAGAGTCGAGGTCAACAAGCTCGACGAGGCACCATGGAGCTGTCGACCAACTCTTCAACCAAGGATAGCTCGACCGAAGTCGAGTGGTCAGGGGAGGGCAGACTGTGATCTCTCCCAATCCTATGAGCAGCGGCAGCAGTGGTGGCACTTGCGTTTCTTACCATGGTGGGCAGGGCTGTCCCTGAAGGCCTGGAAGGCCCATCATATGTTCTAAAACTCATCTGAGAAGGACCCCCTGATACTGGCCCCAGTCGGAAGCATCACCAAGGCCGATGAGGTGTCCACCATGACAGCTGCTGCTGCTTCTTCCAGGGCCACAAGCTGAGAAGCCGACCCCGCTGCAGTTGAGGTCTTGTGACTCGTAGGTCAGATCTTGAGATCATCACCATCGCCGAATTGCTAGATTCAGATCCCAACTCTCCCCTGAACGGGCACTCCATGGCTGCAGCCCCGGCTCTCGAACCCAGCCAGCCGCGCTTGACCTCCAACCCGCCCAAGCACAGATTCAGATCCCAACTCTCCCCAGAATGGGCACTCCACAGCTGTGGCCCCGGCTCTCGAACCCTGCCGTCCGCACTTGACCTCCAGCCTGCCTGCTCAAGCACAGATTCGGATCCCAACTCGCCCTTGAATGGGCGCTCCACAGGTGTGGCCCCAGCTCTCGAATCCCGCCAGCTGCGCTTGACCTCCAGCCCACCTGCCCAAGCACATGTACGGCCGCTTCCCTGCAGAGAAGCCCGTCTCCCGAGCAGAAGAAACTTATTGGTTCCCTTACTCAAACCTGGCCCTTCACTGGCTGGCTGCTCTTTTCCCTGTTGTCGGCGCTTATTTTCAAACTGAGCAGGCTTAGTCTTTTACTCTGTATATTTGCCTATTTTTTGGGATAACCTGTGTTAGTTTGCTGAGCTTAAAGAATTCTGTTTACTGTAAAATATTTTGCCGCACTGCTACTGCCTACTTCAAACCGAATTAACTGTTGCTGCTTGAAATTTAAATCTCTCTGTTGCCCTTTTCCTCCTCGGCTACTCTCGCTCACTCACCCCTCTTCCTTCCAAACTCTGCCATTTCATCAGCCTAGCCTTCCTCTCCCCTTCCCCTACCTACTTCTTTTCTTTTGTTTCTTCCTTGGCACTACTGTCATTGGCTACCCCTTTCCATAATCTTCCCCTGCCTGCCTCTTCCCCTATTTTTTTCGTTCACTCCCACACTCTTGTCTGCCTGAGACCCACTCCTATTTACTCCCCAGACCCCTCCTGAGGCCTATAACTTGTAACTTTTTCCTTTCTCTTTCTCTCGCCAGATTCAGATCCAAACTCCCCCTGAACGGGCACTCCATGGCTGTGGCCCCGGCTCTCTAACCCAGCTGGCCATTCTCAACCTCCAGCCCACCTGCCCAAGCACAGGTATAGCCGCTTCCATGCAGGGGTGTAGCCAGGCATTTCAGATTTGTACACCAACCAGCTGCACTGCTACCCCTTCCCTACTGTTGTTCATGAATGCCCCCCAACCAATGAATTGAGTCCAAGGTTCCTGGCTCCAATCAGATGATTCCCACACTAGAACTGCTGTCTGTCTGCACTGCTAGTGTGGTGTTCACTGCCCACTTGTAAGTGCCACTGACTGCACCACAAGTCCAACACTATGGCAGAAATTTGCTTCTGTCTCCCCCACAGGTAGGCAGATTCAGTTTACTTGCCACTCCACATGAAGTCTTCATTCTTTTAGGTGGCTCTGAGTCTGTTCTTCCATCTGCTGCTCCTCAGTTCTTCTACTGCTTCTCTCGCTCCCAGTACAACTGAACTAATAGTATGTCTTCTAACTTTGCTGGAGCGTTTGAACTCACCACCCCAGACTTGCCACACACCCTACCAAATGCTGCAGCCAGTCACTATGCAGGTGGACCATGAGGACTTAATTGAGACCTTCAGTTTCAAAGTCTGTGGTCCACTCTGCCACCCCCCAAAACAAAACTGAAAGCGAAATGAAAAAGCCAGTGAAGCCAAACAAAGGAATTTAAACGCGGTGGACTAGAGAGGACAGAGCAGTGCTGGCCAGCTTGTTTGCTACCCACTGCTACTAAACTTGGTACACCATGGCTTACTTGGAGTATCAGTAGCTACACCCTTGCTTCCATGCAGAGAGGCTTGCTCCCGAGCCGAAAAAGCCTACTGGTTCCCTTACTTGAACCCAGATCCGCATTGGTTGGCTGCTCTTTTCCCTGTTGTCGGCGGTTATTTTCAAGCTGAGCAGGCTTAGTCTTTTACTCTGTATATTTTGCCCCTCCCTGACTCCAACCTCGACCTCTATTAAATATACTTTCTCCCCCAACCGGTACCCCCCTGCTCCTCTCCACCCCTCTCTCCCTTTTTCTCCTCCTTTTTAGTCCTCCCCTTAAAGAGATACGTGCTGTATCTCTTACACTCCTTAACAGGAAATCAAGTCATTCTAATTTATTTATTTTAAGCTTTTGTTTACCGGGTAAACACAATGAGACAAAATACTATTCTAACTCCCGCTAGAGATCAAATTAAACAATTTCCTCGCCACAAACTAGCACAACATAAAACATTTCACTCTTCCCTCCATTGCTAAACCATAAGTCTTCTCCTTGTGCCAGCCCTCAGTGACTGCTTCTCTACTCCAGTTTATACCAACACCAAATGTAATACCCACAATAAACAAAGCTCTCCATTATATCGACTCTCATCGCTTCATCGCTTACCCAAAATTCACCTAGATAATCTCTTCTGAAAATGGCTCTGCACAAGCCTAGCCTATATTTCCTTGTTGTCTCATATTTCCTTACATCGGCTCTTCAAGCCCTATACCCAAAATTTAACTACCAATCCCCTTCAGCCCCACATGTCCACCATGCTAGCTCCTCCTATCCGCAACAAAGCACTCACCCTGCATCTCTTCCTACTGCCTCCCCTCTTGTTGGTCCTGGTATCCTGCCCCCGATGCTAACCCCCTAACATCACTTATCAGGGTTGTCAGACCTGTCCCCAAAGCCATCCTGCACATCAGAAGACTCAAACTCCCAGCTGTATACTCTTTCCTCCTTCTTGTCCTACTCTCGCTGGAGATGTCGAACCCAACCCGGGCCCCCAGGATGGCCCCCAACCTCTAAGCTCCCACAAAGGAGACTCTATCGCCCCCAACAATATCAGAATCCTTCTACCTAAAATCGATCAACTAACCTGCTGGATGTCTGACCACTCCCCCAACATCCTATGCCTAACTGAAACCTGGCTCTCAGCTAGGACCACTGACTCCTCCCTAACTACACTCTGCTAAGACAGAACCATGGAAAAAGGTGTGGGGGTGCAGCCATCTACACAAAATAACCCCTCTCGTGCACGGTCACTTTTAAAGAAGCACAGCCAGGCTCCCATGAAATCCTCCTGTCCCATTTCGCCCTACCAGCCTCTCTGCCTTTATTTATTGGGGTACTTTATGCCTCACCCCATCTCGCAAAGGATTCTCTATTCTCCACCCTAGCCACCTTACCCAATCTGACCTCCAAAGGGGAACTAGCATTACTAGGCAATTTCAACCTGGATTGGCTCGCCCCCTCCTCTAAGGCCCACACTGCGTACAGTCCCTTAATCTAACTCAACTACTTAATGAACCAACCTGCTACAATCCACACTCCCAAAACCACTTCCTCCTTGACTGGATCCTCAAGTCCCACTCTCACAGAGTAACCTCTTCTGGCATCCTTGCAAATGCACTAAGTGACCACTGCATCACATACTGCATCAGAAAAACTTGCATGCCCAAGTCAGCCCCCAAATACAGTAATACATTTATTTAGTTATTAAATTTTGGTAACCGGGTGAGCCCAATGGGCCCCGGAGGTCCCTTTTTCAGGGGCGACCCAGGATTTACACGACATAAAATACATCAGAAATACAGTACATGTAGTGCATACATACGTGATACAGGTTTATACATGGTTGTACAGTCAGCTCTTCACATATGCTGAATTCAGCATTAGGTTAGTGCATTCATTATAGATACTACCCTAGCTGGGGAGGAATAGGCCCCAGTTTGCAGAGGTGGGTATTGTGCTGTGAGGTTTTAGGCTTACGATAGGTGGTTGGGCACTGAATCCCTTCTAACTAGCTTAAGTCTTGCTAGCTAGAGCCTGGTGTACTCGGCCACAAACATCGATGCAGCCCTCTCCAGCTTCCTGCATACATCCATGACAATCTGGGACACCTACACCCCTCTGAAAAAGCTCAGGGTAAAAAAGTACCACTATCAATGGATCTCCGTCCCCTTACTCGCCACATGCAAAGCCAGAGATAAGGCCTGGTTTGTTTTCAAATCCCAACCTAACCCTCTAAATAGGCAAGACTACAACACCCTCCGCAATCAATGCACTAAGGCCATTAGACAAACGAAAGCGGACTTTTTCAAATCTCAGCTGGCTCTTGCTCATTCCTTCAAATTCTAGAACGCTGTACACTCACTTCCTGATCCACCCACACAACTCAGTTCCCCTGCCTTCATGCTACACGGCCAGCCTATCACCAACCCCATTGGCATTGCTGAAACTCTTAACAAAATGTTCACATCTTGCACTGTGCCACATGCCCCCCCCGTCACAATTTCATATTCTCTCCTGTCTCTAAACAAGAGGTATTTAGAGCCCTCTATTCATTAAATACCAGCAAATCGAGCCCAGACAGGACCCACCCTAAATTCCTGCAGCTCTCGGCTCCTGCAATCTCCTAGCCTCTCACCCATCTACTCAACCTCTCCTTTTCCTCAGGCTTGGTCCCTCAGGCCTGGAAATCCACCTCCGTTATTCCCTTCCACAAAGGTGGTGACTCCTCTTTGCCCGGAAATTAAAGGCCAATCGCCCTCCTCCCTTCCACAAAGGTGGTGACTCCTCTTTGCCCGGAAATTAAAGGCCAATCGCCCTCCTCCCAGATCTTGCTAAGCTGCAGGAGTCCCTGGCCCACTCTAGACTGCCGGAATACCTAACTACAAACAATCTCCTAACTCCCCACCAGTCTGACTTCAGGAAGCAGCACTCAACTATCTCCTCACTCCTGCGTGTCATACACCACGTCCACACTGCCTCTGACCAAGGCCTCCTCACCGCTGCTGTGTTTGTCGACTTGGCCAAGGCCTTTGATTCCATTTCCCACCCTCTTCTCCTAACTAAACTAAAAGCTGCAGGCCTAGCTCCTATTACCGTACAGTGGTTCAACCCCTACCTCTCCAACAGGTCACAATCAGTCAAAATCACTGATGTCTCTCCCTCCCCCGTAGCCATCCTAGCTGGCATCCCGTAAGGATTTAACCTTGGTCTCATCCTCTTCTCCCTCTTCATAAATGATCTTCCCTCCTACTGCACAAAATCCAACATACACACGTACGTGGACAACACAATCCTCTTCACCTCAGGCCCATCAACCCGTGAAGTCCAAGCTACCCTCCAATGTGATTTCGACAAAATTCAGCACTGGTTCAGTCAAAAACAACTAAAACTAAACTCCTCCAAAACTGTATCTATGATATTTGCACAACCCAAACTGCTCAGCAGATCTTTACCCCTTCCCCATCACCTCCCTGGAAGGTACCCCTCCCAACCAGGTCACTAAATACAAATTCCTGGAGGTCTGGCTCGATCCCCACCTATATCCTTCTCATCCCACATACATGCTACCATTGCTAAACTATGCCCCAAACTTGATATGTTATACTGGCACAGAGACTCCCTTCCACTTACTGCCAGACGTCAAATCGTAACTAAAATGATCCTCCCTATTGTTGATTATGCAAACGTAGTCTACTGCATAGCCCCTGCAACCTCTCTGTCAAAGCTGCACACCCTCCTAAACTCCTTCTGCCGGCTTGCCACCAACTCACCCTTTAGAATTAATCACTGTGATCTTTACCCTCTTCTTGGACTAACTCCCCTGTCCCACAGACGTTACATTCACTCCCTCAACCTTATATCCAAATTCTGGTTCAACATGCTACCATCCTACCTGTCAGATAGTCTAAACACTGCCTCTGACCCCCCCCTCCCGAACTGAGACACAGAAATACAGGTTACTCACCTGTAACAGGAGTTCTAGGAATGGTATATGTTGTTCATCCACACTCATTGGCAGTATCCTTGCCGTTTAAATCTTGCGGAAGGGTCTTCAAGCTTGCTCCTCCACCCACCGGGTGGTATAACTCTCGGCTCCATCATGGCCAGATCTGGCCAGCTGGAGAAAGCTCAGGTTGTGCGTCGAAGCGGAGGAGGTCGGTGGGTGAGTGGATGAACAGCATATACCATTCCTGGAACTCCCTGTTACAGGTGAGTAACTTCTATTTCTAGGGACATGGATATGTTGTTCATCCACACTCATTGGCAGACTCCTAGCAGTTCTCCGGGAGGAGGGAGGCAAGACGCACACCCCCCATACTTACTTGGGAAGAGAGACTGGAAGGCCAGAGGCCCCAAAACCAGCATCCCGGCGTGACTCAAGGTCGATGTGGTAGTGGGTAATGAAGGTGTTTGCTGACTTCCAGGTAGCAGCCCTCCGCAGATATCCTGGATAGGGACGTCCCTGGAAGCAGCCACCGTTGCAGCAGTATGGCGGGTAGAATGAGCTCTATCCTCTGGGAGCTCCATGCCCGCCAACTTATAGCAGAGATCTATGCAGGAGGTTACCCACCTGCTTATCGTCCGCCTGGCTGCAGGTCTCCAGATGCAGCTTCGCGTGGGGTGACAAACAGCTGGCGAACCTCTCCCGAATTTCAGCCGTCGCTCCTTATAATAAGCGGCCCTTCTGAGGGTCCAGGTATGGGCCACATATTCGGCCCTCCGGTGTGATTGGGGTAGAACACCGGCAGAGTCAACGCCTGGTTGGTGAAACTCGACACCACCTTGAAGGAATTTGGTGGGGGACGCAGGACAACTGTCCCTGTGGAAGACCAGGTAAGGAGACTGATGGAAGCGCCTGGAGCTCTCCCATCCTTCTGGCTGGACTGGATAGCCACCAAGAAGCGGTCTTCCACGACAGGTGAGAGGACACACCTGTGCATAGGTTGAATGGCTTGCCCATGAGCTTTGCCAGTACCAGCAGTAAGATCCCACGGAGGTGGGGTTCCCGCACTGGAGGAAATGTGATCAAGGCCTTTGAAAAGCCGAGACCACCTTCTCCTGCATACCCGACTGCTTCGGCCAGCCGGTGCAGAGATGGCTGCCAGGTGCACCCTTAGGTCGCCGACCTAAGCCCTTGACTAGAAAGGGACCATAAATAGTCCAAGATGCTTGCCAAGGAACAGGAGGAAGGGTCCAAGCCCTTGTCTGACACCAAATGGAAAACCTTTTCCATTTGAAGGCATAGCATTTTCTGGTCGACTCTACAGGGGCGCCTAACTACATTGAGGACCTCGCCGGAAAGACCCAAGGCCTGGAACTCTAGCCGCCAGGAACCAGGCGTCAGGTGCAGGGATTGAAGGTCCCGGATGGAACACCTTCCCCTGATTGACTGAGAGCAGGTCCGGGCGAGCTGGAAGCTGCCGCGGAGTCCTGGAGCTGAGACTGAGGAGATCTGGGTACCAGAACTGGCAAGGCCAGTCTGGGGCTATCAGAATCACCTGCGCCTTGTCCCTCCTCGCCTTGAGAAGCACCTTGTGGATCAAGGGAAATGGGGGAAAGGCGTAAAAGAGGCCCGGGGCCATTGCCTGAGAAGGCATCCCCTGCAGCGAGCCCTGCTGAGGGGGGGCATGGAACAGACTCAGCTTGGCGTTCTCCATGGAGGCAAACAGGTCCACCTGAGGTGTGCCCAAAGGGAGAACAGATGCTGTACTACCTCGGCAGGAGAGACCACTCGTGGGATGCAGCCTCATCCGACTCCAGGGCACGGCCAGGGTGTTGGAGGCTCCTGCCACGTGAATGGCTAGGAGATCCGCCTCCAGGCTGCACGAGTGACCAAATGCGGAGAGCTTCCTTGCATAGAAGCATGGAGCGCGTCCCGCCTAGCGGTTCAGATAGTACATGGTCGTGGTATTGTCCGTCTGGACTCGGACCACTTGACCCCGGAGGAGGAGCGGACAAGGCGGTGAGGAGCTAGGCGGACCGCTCGGAGCTCCAGCAGGCTGATGTGGCATCGGGACTCCCGCGGGGACCAGAGGCCATGAGCCCGGTGTTCCCCCAGATGGGCACCCCAACCCATCAGAGAGGCATCGGTCGATAGAGACCGTCGGCTCGGGCGGACGAACGGGATGCCTCCTGCAAATGAACTGGAACGGTCCACCACTGGAGGCGTCCACATCCCTGTCACCGACACAAGCTGGTCCAAGGGATCGCAGCGCCGTGACCACTGGCTGGCCAGTCCCACTGAAGGGGACGATGTTCCAGCGGCCCAACGGACCACGCTGGTGCAGGCCGCCATGAGACCCAGGAGGCGCAGGAAGTCCCGGCAGGGCGCAATTGCCCAACCAGAAATGATCGGGCAAAGGAGGAAAGAACTCGCCCTGTCCGCCGAGCCACGCCTGGTCTCGAAGAGAGTCGAGCCGCGCCCGATGAATAGAATCACCTGCTTCGCTCGAAGTTCTGACTCTGGCCTCGCTTGATAAGGAGGCCCAGTTGAGAGCAGACCTGGAGGGCCAGATCTCGGACCACTCCGCCTCCTCCTGGAGGGAGCTGCTATCAGCCAGTCGTCCAGGTAAGGGTACACCCGGACCCCTCGCGCCGCAGGGAATGCTGTCACCACTGCCATGCATTTGGTGAAGACCCTGGAGCTGGAGACAAGCCGAAGGGCATGGCTTGGAACTGAAGAGGGATCCTCCTCCGGAGCGTAAGGAATCTCTGGTGAGACGGACGGATAGGGACGGAAAAAACGCGTCCTGCAAGTCCAGAGAGCAGAACCACACGCCGCGTTCCAAGGATGGTATTATCTGAGCCAGAGTGACCATCCTGAAGGTTCGAGACCTTAGGAACTTGTTTAGGTCGTGTAGGTCGAGAATGGGGCGCCAGCCCCCCGTCCGTTTCGGAACCAGGAAGTACCTGGACACAAACCCTGGGTCTGAAGGAGGGTCCACCACCTCTCTTACCACCTCCTTCTGGAGGAGGAGAGCGAGGTCGGCTCGACGAGCCGCCAGTGAGGCTGGGGATCCCGAAGCCCCCCGAGGGGCGACGGCTCTGAAGGGTGGTGCCTGCTCGAATTCCAGAGGCAGGCCTCTTCCCACCACCTCCAAGACCCACCTGTCCGTGGTAACAGCGGACCAGGCGGAACGGAAGTGCCGGAGCCGTCCCCCCACGGGGGGACCCAGGGGTAAGGTGACGGGGATGGGGGCGACACCCCTCAGCCCGGCACTGGGCAGGCTTGGAGGAGGGACCGGCCGAGGGACCTCCTGGGCCTTTTCCTCCCTGCCTCCTGTTAGAGGAAGCCGGCGGCTTGGGTTTGGGATGCCAAGGCCGAGCCTGCTGGCCCTGACGTTGCTGGGCCGGGCGCGCCGGGGGCACAGAAGGACGAAAGGGCTTAGGCTGTGGTTTGCGGCCTTTGTCCTTCTGAGCGGAAGAGACCGAGTCCAAGGTGGCATTGACTCTCGATCCTCTGCAGGTGACCTTCCACCCCAGGGTCAAGAGGTCAGTCCCCAAAAGGGAACATCCGCCAACTTGTGCTGGGTATCAAGCAAAGGTGGATATCCTCAGCCAAGCCCGCCGACGATAGCCACTCGCGGCCGCCACCGATCTGGCACATGAGTCCCCTATATCCAAAGCAGTCTGAGCTGCTGTTTGGCCACTGCCCTGCCCTGGTCCCGCACCTGCTTAACCGTAGTCTGCAGATCGGCGGGAAGATGAGGGATGACCTCATCCAGGGAGCCCAACAGGGCATGAGAAAAATGTGCCATGAGGACGGCCGAACTGGCCTGACGAAGGCCGAGAGAGGACGCAGCGTAGACTTTTCGCCTGACATAGTCCAATTTCTTGGACTCCTTGTCAGAGGTTTGTCCACATCCCTTGGCGCAGCCGGGCGCGGCGAAAACGCTGTCGGTAACCAACCCTCAGCAGAGGGTGTTCAAAACCGACAAGAAACCGGTAGGGACCGTGATACTTCCTGGCCATCCTGGCCAGGCGAGGGCAGGAAGCAGGGCGCTGCCAAAGTTCCAGTGCCGGACCCACTATGGCCTCGCCACCGAAAGGCCTCCGCGGAGAATCCCTCGGTCCAGAATTCCGTGAGGGGATACTGGCCTGCTTGGAACGGGTTCGAGCTCCATCCCGTAGACTCCGAGATGAGCCAAGCAGTCCTAGGAAGGACGACGGCTATCGCCCATTGACTGACCTCCTGAAGACTCCAAGTCCAGTCGCTGGAGAAGAAGGAGGAATCATCTTCGACTCGGAAGAGTCCTCGAAGAGCTGCCTCTGGCCTGAGCCACCCTTCACCTGCCGAGGTCGGTCGGGAGTGAGGGTAACTGACAGCCGATGGGGTAAACCCTTAGCCGACCGAGAATCCTTGGTCGGAGCCCCAATTGGTGGCTGTGGAGGCGGAGGTTCCACCGGAATCGGTGGAGCAGCTGGTTTTGGCCGAACAACCGGCCTGGGTATAGGCTCCTCGGACAAGTCGAGGGGTTGTGTCGGCCGTTCCGGTGACAGCCACTTAATGGCCGGGGAAGGCGCCGGAGTCGGCTTATTCCCGGCCAGGAGAAGCTGTTGCAACATAAGGTCTCGCACTGCCGACGAATTTACTTCTCAAGCCTCCTCATCCGAGGAGGAGGACGAGGACGAAGCGGCGACGCCGCTTATCAAGGTGCCGAGGACCGAGACCGCTTATGACGGTGGAACGGCTGGACCGCGGAAGAGGTCCGAGACCGAGACAGAGTCCCGGAATTTCCGGTCGGTGCGGGAGGTGTCGGCGGAACCGCACTCCCTTCCGCTCGGAAGGTCCATCCGAGGGCCCGGAACCGAGGCACAGGCGAGCCCACGGGATCCTCAACTCCTCCCGGGGGAACCGGGGAGAGGGGAATCTCGGCTGCTAAAGGCGACAGCCCGTCCAATGGGTCGAGAAAAATCTCGACTTCATCGGTGGGAGTCTCGGTCAACTGACCTGACGGGGACACCGTGAGGCCAGTGGCCGAAGCCGAGCGGTCGACCGAAGCCGACGGTCGACGGCCCGGGGAGAGGGACCTTTCCCGCTCCCAAGAGCGTCGACGGAGGGACTTACCCCTGTCCCTCTTTTTGGACCGAGAATAAGGTCCAGCAGACGCAGGCCCTTCTCCTTTAGTGGAGAGGGACAGACAAAGCTCCTTAAAAGAAGCCGTGTAGGAAGAACCCAGAGAGAGCGGGATAAATGCCGGCCGAGGAAGATACGCCCGCCGCCCTCTTCGAGGGCTTACTCATCCGCCGCTGATCCGCCGAAACCGGGCCGCGGACACCGCCAACCGGGCCTCCTTGGACTTCACCGGAGGGAAACGCTTCTCCGGACGGCCCAGTTGCAATCGGGCAGCACGGTCTTCGAGGACGTAGGCCGAGAAAGATGAGCACAGGTCGCAAGCCTGCGGGTCGTGCTCAAGGCCTAAGCAGTATACACACGTGAGTGAGGATCCGTCTGGAGACATCTCTTCTTCACCCGCATGGGCATCTCCGAACCGAGTCGATTTGTCCATCGTGAGTCATGAGGGATAGAAGACTGAAGTCTTTTGCAAAATTTTATTTTAAATCCATAAACGGAGAAATAGGAACCAGTCGCAAACGAGAGCGTTAAGGAGGGAACCTGAGCTTCAAGCGGTAAGGAAGATCTGGCGTCATGGGGCGGAGCCAAGAGTTATACCACCCGGGTGGGTGGGAGGAGCAAGCTTGAAGACCTTCCGGCAAGATTTAAAGCGGCAAGGATACTGCCAATGAGTGTGGATGAACAACATATCCATGTCCCTAGAAATGAACGTTCCTTTTGCATACCCCGTCCGTCCGTCCTCTTTTGGCCAGGCCGCCTTCTCCTTCCAACTCCCCAGTATGTGGAACAAGCTAACCCCCTCCCTAAGGAACTCCTCCTCTTACCTCACCTGCAAGCAACAACTTCGCTCCCTTCCTCCTCCCCCCTGCACCTGTCCCAGATGACACCATCCCCTCTCACCTGGCTTTTGTGTCTACTGCCTCCTAAAGCACTTACTTCACTACGTTTTCTCAATGTGTGCACTCTACAAAAGTTACTTCATATCTCCTGTCACCCAACCCAAAATAACCTGCTCAAGATTGATGTACTCTTATCGTTGATGAATTACTCACTGTAACATATGCGACTAAATAACCAGAATCTACCAGTTCTGATGTATCCGCTGTTTATGTATTATTGCTGTAACTTATATCTTATAAGCAAATTTGCATGTACTCCAATCCCCCCTCCCCACGGTCACAGCTGGAACCGAGCCTCGGCTCAGAGTGCCTTTCCCAGTTATCAATTGTTTAAATAAAAATAAAAAAACTATCAGCCAACCAAGAAGAAGCCAGGCAGTGGATCTTCTAAGGATGATGGAAGCATTGCATGGCACAGACTACAGCTGGAAACATTGTGGTTCGCTCTTAGGCAGCAGAGGCCAGACACATGTAGGTCCATATTTGACATTTTCTGCTGACATGTGACACAGAACCTGAAGATGCAGAATGGCTTAGATTCCTCAGAGTCCATCTTCCATTGACAGAGCTGACGCGAAGGAGCAGAGTAATAGTCAAGGAATAAATCTGAAGAAAATCACCAGGATATGCAATGGAATGTGGAAGCCTTCAAAACTGCAGAGCTGTGAAAGAGGAGACCTGTCCCTTCAGTGGAAAGAAAGACCTCATGTCATGAGGCAGTGCCAGAGAATATACCATCCAGGAGGTGGTAGGAGCTTAGTTTAAAGACATCTGACAAATCAGCACTTCTAGTGGAACTGCTAGAGTGTGGACACTGAAAGTACAGTTACGTAAGAACTTACCGTAACAGCAGATCTTAGAGAGGCGCTCTTGCAGTAGGTATTCACATATAGGAATAAGCCGCCAGACGTCAGGACCCCACAGAAAAATTTCTAGCTAGCAGTCTCTGGCGGAAGACCACCTCTACGTCAGGTGACCGGCATCATACGACGTCGGTATAAAGGGACAGTCCCCCACGCCCGCTTCTAACAGTTCTTTCCCACCAAAGGCCAAAACAGGCAAGACGAGAGCGAAGAGGATATTCCCCCCATGGAAATGAAGCAAAGAAAACTTAGGGGGATGGAGGGCAGGAAGGCAATACCTACTGCAAGAGCCTCTCTCGAAGATCTATTGTTACAGTAAGTTCTTACGTAACTATACTATCTTACTTCAAGAGGGCTCTTGCAGTAGGTATTCAAATATAGGACTGAGTCCCAAGCAGTCTGGAACAAGGAAAAGCACTCAGGAGGAGGACTGTCATCCATAGCATGGAACCTCAGGTCTGAATGGGTCTCATGAAAGGAGACCTTGCAGGACAGCCAACCCAAAGTCTGCTCTGCTCTACAGCGAGAGGCGATATCCAAACTGTAGTGTTTTGTGAAGGTATGGACAGAAGTCCAAGTTGCAGCTGCACAGATGTCTGCCGCTGACACATTTTGGAAACAAGCCGAAGAGGCAGCTACTCCTCTGGTGGAGTGACCTCTGACTTGACCCAGAAGGGTCTTACATAGAAACACAGACTTTGACGGCAGATAAGGACCGCTTGGCCCATCTAGTCTGCCCAGTTCCCTACCTACAAGATAAGCCACAGATCCTAGTTAACCAACAGTTTATTTCTTCCTGCCCCCCACAAGAATTGCCTTATGTCTGTCCCATGCATTCTTGAATTCTCCAACAGTTTTAGACCCCACAACCTCCTCAGGAAGGCTGTTCCATGCATCCACTACCCTCTCTGTGCAAAAATACTTCCTCACATTGCCCCTGAAGCGCCCCCCCACCATCTTTAAATCGTGTCCCCTTGTTCTTGCACGTCTCTTTTTCTGAAAGATGCTACCCTCTTGGACCTTGTTGATTCCACTGAGGTACTTAAAAGTTTCTATCATGTCCCTTCCTCCCTCCTTTCCTCAAGGGTATACATATTAAGCTCCTTTAGTCTCTCCTCGTATGGCTTCTCTTGCAGACCCTGCACCATTTTAGTTGCCCTCCTCTGGACTGCCTCTATCCTGTCTATGTCCTTGTGGAGATGGGGTCTCCAGAACTGGACGCAGTACTCCAGATGGGGTCTCACCAACTGTCTGTACAGAGGGATAATAACTTCCTGTTTTCTGCTGGTGATGCCTCTCCCTATGCATCCCAGTATAACCCCAGCCCTCCCTACTGCCTTCTCACATTGCTTGCTAACCTTAAGGTCACCTGAAATGATTACCCCCAGGTCCCTTTCCTTTTCTGTTGTTGTTACTACCTCCCCCATTGTGTAATCTTCCCCTGGGTTTTTGTTTCCCAGGTGCATTATTTTGCACTTCTTTGCATTGAATCCAAGCTGCCATACTTCTGACCATTCCTCCAACCTTGCCAAGTCCCTTCTCATCCTTTCCACGTCTCCTTGTGTATCAACCCTGTTGCAGATCTTTGTGTTATCTGCAAAAAGACATACTTTTCCTTCCAGTCCCTCTGAAATGTCACTTATAAAGACATTAAAAAGGACTGGACCCAGTACTGAACCCTGCAGCACTCCACTAGTAACCCCTCTTTCTTCAGAGTGGACTCCATTCACAATTACCTTCTGTGTCCTGTTGTCCAGCTAATGTTCTATCCAGGCTACCACCCTGGGACCCACTCAAAAGCTGGTTAATTTGACTATTAATCTTTTGTGAGGAACTATGTCAAAAGCCTTGCTAAAGTCTAGGTAGGCCATGTCCACAGCCCCTCCCTGGTCTACTACTTTGGTCACCCAATCAAAGAAATCTATTAGATTCGTCTGACATGACCTTCCCACTGTGAACCCATGCTCCCTTGGGTCCTGTGCCCCACTGGCCTCTAGGTACTCAACAGTTCTTTCCTTCAGAAGTGACTCCATCACTTTCCCTACCACAGAGGTCAAACTGACATGTCTGTAGTTTCCTGCCTCTGTCTTGGTCCCACTTTTGTGAAGGGGAACCACATCTGCCTTCCTCCAGTCCTCGGGTACCACACCATCCTCCCATGATTTGTTAAAAGGGTAGTCAGTGGTTTCACTAGTTCTCCATAATTCTTTTAGAATTCTGGGGTGAATTCCATCAGGCCCCATTGCTTTGTCCACCTTCAGATTTAGGAGTTCTTTCAGAACCCTTTCTTCTGTGAAAGGACTGGGATCGACCCCCCTATCAAGAGTGCTTCTGTTAATTGGATTAGGCACCTCCCCCCCTTTTGTGAATACTGAGCAGAAATATTCGTTCAGTATCCCAACAAGTCTTGTTGTACTTGTCATAATAGAAAGTGATACAATTCACCAACCATTTTGATAGGCATTGCTTAGAAACAGCACTGCCTTCTCTTTGAGAGCAAAAGAGACAAAAATCTGATCAGTCTTCCTGAGCTCCTTAGTGGTGTAGTATAATACAGTTACATAAGAACCTACCATAACAGTATATCTTCGAGGGGAGCTCTTGCAGCAGATGATACCAACAGGACTGAAGCCGTTAGACATCAGAACCCCACGGAAAACTTGTAGCTAGCAGTACGAGGCAGGGGACCACCCCCGACGTTGGCTCTGCCTGACGTCAGATGTGGTATAAAGGGGCGGTCCCCTGGCGCCACCCCAGTTCTCCCGCTGGAGACCTGGCTAAAGGAAAAAAAGGAGAACCGGGCAAGAAATCCCCACTCTGGCTGAAACTCGTGATCCCTGGTAAAAAGGATACCAGGGGATGGAGGGTGGGAAAGGCACCTGCTGCAAGAGCTCCTCTCGAAGATCTACTGTTATGGTAAGTTCTTACATAACTGTACTATCTGTCTTTGAGGGTGGAGCTCTTGCAGAAGGTAATACCATTAGGACTGAATCCCAAGCAGTAGGAAGGATAGGCCCAGGTCTGAAAGGGCGGAAGGCAAGTAACCCGAGGTTCAGGTGAAACAAGACCTCCTCAAGAGAGGAGGCCCTTAAGGACTGCCAGTCCAAAACCTGCTCTCCTTCTGGAAGCTATATCCAGACTATAGTGTCTGACGAACGTATGGACTGAGGTCCATGTCGCGGCGGCACATATATCTGCTGAGGAAACATTTTTGAGCACCACGAAGGAAGAAGCCACTGCTTTGGTGGAGTGCCCCAACAGCATCCGAGCGGGCCCTCCTGTGATGCTGATAACAAAATGATATGCAGTCCACCAGCCAACGGGCTAACGACTGCTTGGACACAGAAGTCCCTATCATGCGCTTAGCATAGGAGATGAACAACTGGTCCGTCGACCTAGCGGAGCGAGTCCTGCGAAGGTAGAACCTAAGAATGTGGTGAACATCCAAGGTGTGCAACAGTGCTTCACCTTGGTTTGAAGCTTGGGGATAGTACACTGGAAGGCTGATGTCCTGATTGAGGGTCAGGGCGGACACCACCTTCGGCATGAACTTGGGATTGGTTCGTAAGTTCACTCTATCCTTGTGAAAAACGATATAAGGTTCTTTGCACATCAGAGCCTGGAGCTCGAAAAGCCTTCGAACGGAGGTAATAGCTACCAGCAGTAAGGCCTTCCAGGAAAGGAAGCGTAACTCGCATGAAGCTGCGGGCTCAAAGGGAGGGAGAGTGAGCATTTCCAAAATGAAAAGGAGATCCCAAGGAGGAACGACGTCCCTCCTTCGGGGTCTGACATGCAATACCCCTCGCAAGAAGGTCTTGCAGGCATCCAATTGTGCTAGAGGTTTATCTCCTATAGGAGCATGATATGTGGAGACCGCACACATGTGAACCTTGACAGATGAGTAACTCAGGCCTAAATCTAGGAGGTGACGGAGGTACTCTAGCACGTGCCTGACCAGACAACCCAAAGGATCCAGGGCTCATGCCGAAGCCCATAGGCAGAAGCGTTTCCATTTGAGAGCGTAGGTAGTCCTAGTGGAAGGCTTCCTCGCTGCTACCAGAATGTCTGCCACCCTGCTTGACACTCCTAGCCTCTCTTCCTCTAGGACTGCAGGAACCATGCATGCAGGTGAAGATAGTGAAGCGCTGGATGAACAAGAGTTCGCCGATCTTCAGAGAGTAAGTGGGTGGATAGAGGCAACTGCACTGGGGGTTCCTGAGACAGTTGCTAGAGAAGCGGGTACCAGATCTGTCGAGGCCACAGAGGCGCCACCAGAATCATACTGGCTCCCTCTGACTGCAATGTGAACAGTACTCTCTGCACAAGGGGAAAGGAGGGAAGGCATACAGAAACTTCCCCGTCTAAGAGAGGGACAATGCGTCTCACCAGAAAACACCAGGCCCTGGAGTGAGCGAGCAAAAATTGCGTAGTTTGGCGTTGAATGGGGACGCAAAGAGGTCCAACTCTGGAAGGCCCCAACGGTCGAATAGGTTGTCTGCAACCTCTTGGAGAAGCTCCCACTCGTGGCTAAGACAAACGGAGTGACTGAGACTGTCGGCGAGAACGTTCTGGACCCCCGGGAGGTGAACCGCCACGAGGTCCATGCCGTGTTCTACTGCCCACTCCCACACTCTCATGGACTCTCTGCACTGGGGGTAAGAATGCGTCCCCCCTTGCTTGTTGATATAAAACACTACTGGTGTGTTGTCCAACTGCACCAGAAGAGAACCTCGGGAAACTTCAGTCTCGAATGCTGACAGAGCATTCAGAACCGCTCTCATTTCCAGGACATTGATATGCAGACAGTGTTCTGTGTCGGACCAAGTTCCTTGGGTCCTGTGAATCCATAGATGAGCCCCCCACCCTGACAGGGAGGCATCCGATGTCAGGGTTTGGGATGGAGGTGGTCTGCGGAAGGGGACCTCCCTCCTTCCCGATTGTCCTGGCTAAGCCACCATTCGAGAGAACGGTGGACCGCTTTTGAAAGCCAGATCCGAAGATCCAGGTCGTCCACAGCTTGGTCCCACTGCGCTTTGAGGTGCCACTCACATGAAGCCTGGCTAAAGGGACAGTGGTGATGGCTGCCACCATATGCCCCAACAGCTGCAGTACCACTCGATTGGGAGAAGAGGGCCTTCCCCGTAAGGTTCTCACCAGGTCCTGGAGGCGTTCTATCCTGTCCAAGGGCAGGAAGGCACGCCCTTTCCTTGTGTCCAGGATAGCTCCTATGAACTGCAGCCATTGAAATGGCTTTGGCTGAGATTTTGGCCAGTTCACCGTGATCCTTAGGGAAGAGAAAAGAGCCTGTGTTTGACTGAGGGTAATTGCTAGCTGCCCCTCAGACTGGGCAGAGAGGAGCCAACCGTCCAGGTAGGGGTAGACAAAGAGGCCTCTCCTGTGGAGGGCCACAGCTACCACTGCCAGACACTTCGTAAAGAACCTGGGAGCTGACAAAGGCTGAAGGGGAGGACCCTGAACTGGAAGTGCTTTTATCTCCGAGACGGAAGTGAAAGAACCTCCTGTGCTGTTTCCGGATTTTGATATGTATGTAAGCATCTTGCATGTCGAAAGAGCACAGTCAATCCCCTGATTGGAGCAGAGGAAAGAGTCCTGCCAATGTTAGCATGCGGAACCTCTAATACTTGACCGAGAGGTTGAGCACGCTGAGGTCCAGTATAGGATGAAGGTCTCCCGTCTTTTTCGGGACCAGGAAAAAAACGGGAGTAGAAGCCCTTGCCTATCTGGGCTGGTGGAACCCTTTGAATCGCTCTCTTTTCCAGAAGCAGCGAGACCTCTGCCTGAAGGAGGCTGAGGTGGTCCAGTGGACAATGGGACATAGGGTGTGGTGGGTTGTCTGGAGGTATAGAGATGAGCTCTATGGCATACCCTAATCGAATGGTTTCCAGCACCCACCGATCTGAGGTGATGCTGGACCACTGAAGTGGGTATAGTGTGAAACGCCCTCCTACCTGCTCATTCCGCCTGTCCCCAATGGGAGGAGGGCAGGGGGGGGGGTCAGGAAGGAGAGATGGGAGGGGCCAGGGCCCTGGGTGCCTTGGATTGCTTTGGGCCCTGGGAACCTTAGGTGGGGGGCTGACCCCGTCTACAAAATCCCTTCTCTTGGGGCTGCTTGCCAGACTGGCCTTGGCGCTGGCAAAAAAGGATGCCTGCAGTTGGGACTTGTACATAAGATGTACATCCGCTACCGCCTTGCCTGATTCTTGAAGGTCCTTGACCATTTGCCCCACCTCTGGACCAAAAAGCACCAGACCCTGAAACAGTGAGTCCAGGATAGAGTCCTGAAGGTCTTGCTGGAATCCTGTCAGTCTGAGCCAGGACTGTCTCCTCATGTAAACGCCTGATGCTGCAGCCCTAAAAGCCATGTCCACTACATCACAGGAGCATCTGAGTGCGTGCTTGTCAACGTCTAGACTGGACTGGGCACAAGCCAGAATCTCTTGCATGGATTCTGAGTCTGGGAGGGTCTCTGCCAACTCCATGGTTTTCCTCCACAAGGACTGCTGGTAGGAGATCATGTGGGCCATGAAGTTAAGGGATCTAATAGATTCAGTAGCGGCGGAAAAGACTTTCCTTTCCCAGACATCCAATTTATTTGAGACGGGGTCGGGAGGTTGCGAGCTGAGGTGCTTGGGCTTGGTCTCTTTCCTGTGGGCAGCCGTGAGGACCAGGGAATTCGCCTTGGGTTGCTCTGCCAGGAATGGCTCTGACCTGGGAGGCTTATATAACCTATCTGCCTTCCTTGGAACAACAGGAACCGAGGAAGGGGTCCTCCAGGTAAGACGAGTGATGCCCTGTAAGGGCTCAATAAATGGAGGAATGACCAGCGGCATAGGCTCCTTCTCCCCTAGGAACTTGGCTAACTGCTGGCGCTCTGGGTCGAGAGCCTCCGTCTCCCACTGGTAAATGGTCTGAATATGCCTCATTATATCGAGGAATGAAGGACTGTCTTGGGAGAAGCATGGCGAGTCCCTGGGCTCTGGTAATGGTGGAAGAAAACCATCTCCTGAGTAATCAGAGTCTGAACCTGCATCATCAGCGGAAGAGGATGATTGGGGAGATGATGGAGACGGGGAAGGAGACCTTTTTCTGTGCTTCTTCTTAGGGGGTGGAGGAGGGTGATCCCCCGACTGATCTTTCTCTGGAGTGGGAGGAGGACCAATGGGTGGAGGTGGGGGGACCTTATCTGGCGGCCTATAAAGGAGGTCCCATTTGACCGTATTCCACCAAGAGGTGAATAAATTCCTGATATCTGCCACTGAGTTCACAGCCGGGGCCGGGCTAGATGGCCCAAGCACATGACCCTCAGGGGTGGGCGTCTGGGGATCGGACACCCCATCTGGAGTGTCTGGCGTCGGGTCCGGAAGACCGGCATCTGAAGACCGGCATCCAGCACCCGACGGCTGGCATCCAGCCAGCGACCGGCATCTGAAGGAACATCAGTTGGCATCTGTCCCTGGTGGGGGGCGCAGATGGCTGATCGTCGTCCGGTGACCATCCCATATCTGGAGTCGGGGAATGAGTCGTCGGGGTAGGTGACCAGCTGGTAGGTCTGGCATCAGTAGTAGGACGTACCTTTGCCAGTGGAGGGGGAGTCCAAGTCCAGGTGTCCCCATGCCTACCAGAACTTTCCTCCAAGCACTTTCTCTTTTTAGAGGAACTAGGTCTGTCCAGGGCCCTGGGCAGACCTTCCTGGGCCGACCTTGTAGATTTGTGAGGTCGGTGAGCCAGGGAGGAGGATCGATGTCCCTTCGAGGCTGACTCCTTTTGTGCACCCTGAGAAGAGGTGTGAGTGGCCTTGGAAGAGTGGGAACACTCAGCAGCCACAGGAACCAAGCCTGACCTCTGCGAGGAAGACGACTATGGCACCAGTTTGGTGGGCGAACAATGGCAGGATTCGGATCTGGCCCTATCCTTCTGCTTGTGATGCTTTTCACATGAGGTCTTAGCTCTGGAGGGGGATTCTCCGGTGGGAGAGAAGGAGCTGGCTCCGGAACCTCTCTGCATCGCTGCTTCTCTAACAAGAAGGTTTTTAGGGCGTGAGCTCTCCTGCTGCACATCTTTTGATTGAAGTGTTGGCAGTGTCTGCAGGAATCTGGCTGGTGGTCTGGGCCTAGACAGATGAGGCAATCCACGTGGCCATCTTTGGCCAGGATCTGCTTCCCGCAGGAACACTTAGACTTACGTTGCGGTGGAGAGTGCGACAACATAAACGAGGTGTTAGATTCGATAATAGAAAAAAATATAAACAAAGTGACTTATTTAGGCTGTCAACTGCAAGTGAGGCGTCCGTGGAGCCGAACTACGTGGGTTGATGGCGGGAAAAAACTGGGGTGGCACCAGGGGACCGCCCCCTTTATACCACGTCTGATGTCAGGCAGAGCCCATGTCAAGGGCAGTTCCCTGCCTCGTACTGCTGGCTACAAGTTTTTAGTGGGGTCCTGATGCCTGATGGCTTCAGTCCTAATGGTATCACCTGCTGCAAGAGCTCCACCCTCTAAGACAGATCTCAGGATTCTGTGAACATCCAAAGTATGCAAGAGGCACTCCCCTTGATTGGAGTGTCGTGTAAAGAAAGCGGGTAGCTCAATAGATTGATTCAGCGTAGATTCAGCCACCACCTTAGGGAGAAACATAGGGTTGGTGCATAGAGCCACACGTTCCTTGTGAAAAATGAAGTACTGGATTTTACATATTAAGGCCTGAAGCTCAGAAATTCAACGAGCAGAAGCATTGGCCACTAGGAAGAGTGTCTTCCAAGAAAGGAACTTCAAATCAGCTGCTGCTGCTGACTCGAAGGGAGGCAGAGTAAGCTTCTCCAGGATGAAATCCAGGTCCCATGGAGGGGCAGGAATGCGGATGGGGGGGGTCTTAAATGGAGAACCCCTCTGAGGAAAGTCTTAGAGACTTCTAACTGAGCAAAAGTCCTGACTCCAAAAGGAATATGGTAGGCTGAGATAGCTGCCATGTGAACTTTCAACGAGCAATGTCTGAGACCCAGATCGAAGAGATGATGCATGTAGTCCAGGACTTTGCTGACTGGGCACGAGAAAGGCTCGAAGTCTTTTGAATTTGCCCAGACAGAAAACCGTTTCCACTTCATAGCATAGGTGGACCTGGTGGAAGGCTTCCTGGTCTCCACCAAAATGTCCGCTACTAAAGAAGAGACTCCGAAGCGGGCTTTAGCTACATTTGCAGGAGCCACGCATGGACATTAAGGGATTTGAGACTTGGATGAACAAGGGTCCCCTGATCCTGGGTCAACAATTGTTCCAACAGAAGAAGAGGTGGTTCCTCTGAAAACTGTTGCAGAAAAGAGAACCAAACTTGCCTGGGCCAGAAGGGAGCAATGAGAATCATTCGAGCTCCTTCCAATCTGAGTTTGTTCAGGACCCTCGGAATTAAAGGAATGGGAGGGGAAGGCATAAACAAATATGTCCCTCCAACTGAGAGACAGAGCGTCCCGCCAAAAAATGTCTCGCCCTGGAGCGAGCGAGCAGAAGGCAGCAAGTTTTGCATTTTGGGGAGAAGCGAAGAGGTCTACCTGAGGTGTTCCCCATTGCCGAAAGATGTCATTTATGACTTGCTGATCTAACTCTCATTCATGGGACCTGGCTGAGAACCGACTGAGTTTGCCTGCCCACGTGTTTTCCACTCCCGGAACGCGAACTGAGGTCAAGTGAAGGTGATGTTGGGCTGCCCAACACCAGACTCTCATTGCTTCCCGGCACAGGGGGTAGGAACGTGTTCCTCCCCGTTTGTTGAGGTACCAGACTGTGCACATGTTGTCTGACTATATGAGGAGATGACCGCGGAGGATGAAGGGAAGGAGAGCCTGAAGGGCATAAAGGACTGCCCTCAGTTCGAGTACATTTATGTGCAGGTTTTGCTCGGAACTTGGACCAGCTGTCCTGAGTCCTGTGAGACCCTAGGTGGGCACCCCAGCATTCTCCTGACGCATCTGTCTTCAACGTCTGGGAAGGGTGATCGATGCAGAAGTGAACTCCCAGGCACAGGTTCTCCTGAACCACCTGTCACAAATTTGCTCAACCGGTCAGCCCTCTACTCCCAAAGTGCCAACCTCTGAGCGTAGGATTTGTGAACAGTACAAGGTAACCATTTTGTCTGTTTTGTGGGTTCGAGTCACCTTAGTCTCAAGTTCTGGAGGGATTCAAACTGATAACCTCTTGTTAGCGTACCCAATTATCAGGCTCAAATAATTCTGTCTTCAGGGGGTCAGATATCTTTGCCTGCGGGCACGTAACCAGGTCTACAAAATGAACCCTTAGAACTCTATGCAAGACCTTAGAGAACTCTATCCGTTTCCCAGTTTGGTATCAAAATAAGCTCTTACACAGTGTCAACTATAACCTCTAAAAGCTTCACTTAAATAAAAAGAAATGTCAAAGCACTCCAGGCAGTTTCCGTTTTAAAATATATATCTTTACTTTAAAATAGATAAAATAGGAAAACAGTAAAATTACAGAACAAAATATCCCCACACGTACAGTCTTAAAATAAACAGGTTTAAAAGTGCAGATTTCTACAAATAACACTCAGACTAGTCTTGCCTAAGGTCCTTACTTCTTAATCTTTCAGCGCTTTGATGTTCCTCCGCTCTCAGTCAGATATATGAAAAGTGTGTTCTGTCAAGGTTTTCTTGGCAGTTAAAAATTGTCCTGAGCCCGCCTTCTCGCTGAGGTCACCAAACCCCGACTTGGTGTAACAAAATCTATATTTTATAACACCAAGATGGCCTACTAAGGTATTTAAAAAAATAAGAGATGACATAAATCTCCTCTTCTCATGTTTACTGGTCTAAACCGGTTTGTGCTTTGCTTCGCACACACATCAAAAGTCTCTTTGATATAAGCCACTGTATTCAAAGCAAAAGTGTATTTGACTCCTTAATTCCGTCTGGGCCTTGGTTATCTACACAACAAAGGTCTCTTTGATTAAATGAATTGGTTTTCTGGGAGGTTATTCATAACACTGGTCAGAGTCCCTTTTCTCAGGACATCTAGTGCAGATCAAAGGATCCCCCTAAGGACGTCCTGACTGGCTAATTTATTTCCTGGGATCAAAGCAAATTGACAAGATAATTGCATCCCAGATATCTGCAGTTTAACAATGTCCTGTCCTTTGAACTTATCCCTGGGGGGGTTTGAAGTGTCAGCTTCAGCAGCCAGCACCTCCCTCTGCCACAGTCCATCATACATTAATTTCTTATATTTACAACAAAAAATTATACAGGGATCAGAACCAGCTGTCCAGGTGTGACAACATCCACCACTGCAAGTCCCTGATCATGGGATCTGATACTAGTACCTCTTGGTCTAGATTGTCCCTGGTCTGGTCCCATTGAGACCGAGGCATCCATTGAGATATCCTTTGTCAAGCCTTTGTGTGAAGCAAATAAACAAATCAAAACCAAAGAAAAAGCCACTATGGTTCTCAAGAGAGGTGGCTGTGAAAGTCAGGAAGAAAAAGATAGCATTCCAGAAGTATAAGGAAACACAGAAGGAGCAGGACAGACAGCTGTACCAGTTAAGGCAGAAAGAAGCAGGTAGGGAAGTCAAAATAGCAAAGGCCCAAACTGAGGAAAAGATAGCCAACTCAGTTAAGAAGGGGATAAAACCTTTTATAGGTACATCAGTGAGTGTAGAAAGACAAAGAGAAGGATAGTGAGGCTGAATAGAATAAACGGTGGGGTGGGTGAGGGGACAGTGAAAAGCAGGAATACTGAGCAGAATATTTCTGCTCAGTATTCACAAAAGAGGAGGAAGTGCCTAATCAATTAACAGAAGCACTCTTGATAGAGTTGATCCCAGTCCTTTCACAGAAGACAGGGTTCTGCAAGAACTCCTAAAACTGAAGGTGGACAAAGCAATGGGTCCTGATGGAATTCACCCCAGAATTCTACAAGAATTAAGGAAGGAACTAGTGAAACCACTGGCTACTCTTTTAATAAATCATGGGAGGATGGTGTGGTACCGAGGACTGGAGGAAGGCGGATGTGATTCCCTTCACAAAAGTGGGACCAAGACAGAGGCAGGAAACTACAGACCTGTCAGTCTGACCTCTGTGGTAGGGAAAGTGATGGAGTCACTTCTGAAGGAAAGAATAGTTGAGTACCTAGAGGTCAGTGGAGCACAGGATCCAAGGCAGCATGGGTTCACAGTGGGAAGGTCATGTCAGACGAATCTAATAGATTTCTTTGACTGGGTGACCAAAGTAGTAGACCAGGGAGGATCTGTGGACATGGCCTACCTAGACTTTAGCAAGGCATTTGACACAGTCCCACACAAAAGATTACTAGTCAAATTAACCAGCCTGGGAGTGGGTCCCAGGGTGGTAGCCTGGGTAAAACATTGGCTGGACAACAGGACACAGAAGGTAATTGTAAATGGAGTCCACTCTGAAGAAAGGGCGGTTACTAGTGGGGTACCGCAGGGTTCAGTATTAGGTCAGGTCCTTTTAATGTCTTCATCAGTGGCATTGCAGAGGACTGGAAGGAAAAGAATGCCTTTTGCAGATGACACAAAGATCTGCAACAGGGTTGATACACAAGGAGGCGTGGAAAGGATGAAAAGGGACTTGGCAAGGTTGGAGGAATGGTCAGGCGTATGGCAGCTAGGATTCAATGCAAAAAGTGCAAAATAATGCACCTGGGAAACAAGAACCCAAGGAAGAATACACAATGGGTGGGAGGTAGTAACAACAACAAAACAGGAAAGGGACCTGGGGTAATCATATCAGATGACCTTAAGGTTGCAAGCAATGTGAGAAGGCAGTAGGGAGGGCTGGGGGTATACTGGGATGTATAGGGAGAGGCATCAGCAGCAGAAAACAGGAAGTTGTTATCCCTCTGTACAGACAGTTGGTGAGACCCCATATGGAATACTGTGTCCAGTTCTGGAGACCCCATCTCCGCAAGGACATAGACAGGATAGAGGCAGTCCAGAGGAGGGCAACTAAAATGGTGCAGGGTCTGCAAGAGAAGCCGTATGAGGAGAGACTAAAGGAGCTTAATATGTATACCCTTGAGGAAAGAAGGAGAGGGGGACATGATAGAAACTTTCAAGTACCTCAAGGAATCAACAAAGTCCAAGAGGGTAGCATCTTTCAGAAAAGAGACTTGTAAGAACAAGGGCCACAATTTAAAGATAGAAGGAGGCGGTTCAGGGCAATGTGAGGAAGTATTATTTCACAGAGAGGGTAGTGGATGCATGGAACAGCCTTCCTGAGGAAGTTGTGGAGTCTAAAACTGTGGGAGAATTCAAGAATGCATGGGACAGACATAAGGCAATTCTTGTGGGGGGCAGGAAGATATAGGCTGTTGGTTAAATAGGATCTGCGGCCTATCCTGTAGGTAGGGAAATGGACAGACTAGATGGGCCTAGCGGTCCTTATCTGCCGTCAAAGTCTATGTTTCCATGTTTCTATACGTAGTCGAGCGAACGTGACTGTGGGAATGGCAGCCGCCATTAGCCTGAGAAGGTGGAGGACTGACCTGGTTCCGACCCTCCTACGGCTGGACAGAAGACGAGCCTGATTCTGAAGGGTGTCTACCCTCTCCAGAAGCAAGAAAGCTTTGCCGCTGGTCGTGTCCAGAACTGCCCCTATAAATTGGAGGCGTTGGCAATGGACCAAGTGGGACTTGGCCTGGTTGATGGTGATACTCAGGCTGGTAAAAACCTGCAGGGAAAGGGCGTGCAGGAGTTCCTCCCTGGATGAGGTCACCAGGAGCCAATCATCCAGGTACAGGAATATCTATACTCCCTGGGTACGCAGGTGGGCCGCTACCACTGACAGCCATTTGGTAAACACTTGAAGGGCCAAGGAAAGACTAAATGAGAGGGCCTTGAATTGGTAGTGGGCCCCCGAAAACAAAACCAGAGGTATTTGCAGTGGGAAGGGCATATGGTGATATGCAGGCAAGCATCCTGCATGTCCAGGGTGCATAGCCACTGTCCCTGCTGAAGTAGTGGTAGAAGGCTCTGTAAGAAGAGCATTCTGAAGCGTTTGTACTCCACGAACATGTTCAGGGAGCTGAGGTCTAGAATGGGCCTCAGATTGCCCGTCTTCTTTGGAACTACGAAGAAATGGGAGTAGTAACCTGTCCCCAAAGATGAGCGGGGACAGGCTGTCTCGACGCCTTCGGGAGAAGGGAGATTATTTCCTCTAGAACCAGAGGAAGATGCTGTGGGGAGTAAGATGACCTGGGGGGTGGTCCTCGGGGTGGTTTCTGCAGAAACTCTATTGAGTGTCCTGCGGATATCAACTGGAGCACCCAAGCGTCTGATGTTATCCTCTCCCAACCCGGCAGATGGGAGGAGAATCTCCCCCTAACGGTTCCTCTGGAACACTGAGAGGTAGTGGGAGAGGCAGGGAGTCAGGAGGTGTGGGATAGCACAGCAGCCGGGGCTCCCGTGGCTTTTTTGATGGGTGGAGTCTTGGCTGCTAGAGGGGCCTGACATTTGTTGGCACGTTTTCCTTGCAGCTTTTGTCTTTGTCGGTTTTGGCAATGAAAGGATGCCGCTGCCAGTGAGGGGCCTGTACACAGTCTGGACAGACTTCGAAGGCAGCTTCATGCAGCTCGGTAATGATGTCCTTGACATCACTCCCAAACAGCACCAAACTCCTGAAGGGAGTATCTTGTATAGCAGATTATACCCCAGGGACCAAACCTGATATGCGGAGCCAGGCGTGACGCTGAAGGCCTCCGGCGAAGGCCAAGCTCCTTCCAGCTGTGTCCACTGCATTGTAAGTGGCATGGAGCATGTGTCGAAATTACGAGCGAGCGGAACGGACAAGGTCACCCACTTCCTGCTTAGTCTGTGACTCAGGAAGGGAGTCCAATTTAGATTCCACCTGGTTAAGGATGGTCTTCTTGAAATCCCCCATACGGGCAACGTAGTTAAGGGCCCTGATGCCTAGGGTAGAAAAGGAATAGATCTTCTTCCCATATTAGTCCAGAAGCTGGGATTCCTTATCAGGTGGAGACGAGCTGAGGTGTTTAGGATTGGCAGAGTGGCCGTGGGCAGTACTGATGACAACCAAATCCACCTTGGGGTGTAGGCTGAGAAAGTCTACACCCTCAGGAGCCTGGTATAGCCTGTCCACCTTCCTCGGAAGGGGGGGCTAACGCAGAAGGTTGTTTCCAAATGGTGGAAACAAGATCTGCGTGAGGTTCTATCCAGGGTGTAATCAGCATAGGAGCGGTCTCGGGCAGATCCAGATGGGCAGCGAGTTTTTTACACTGTGGGTCTGGCTCCACTGATTGCCACTGATGTACTTCCTGGATTTTCCTCAACAACTCCAGAAAGGATCGGTCCTCCAGAGGGGACTTCAGAAGCTCCCTTGGCCTGGGGCATTCCGGAGTGTGGGGCTCGCCTTCAGGGTTAGAGTGGCAAAACTCTGAGTCCGAGTCAGAAGTTTCTGATGAAGAGGAAGAAGACTCCTCCCTGGGGAGTTCCTGGAAGCGCATATCCTCCCCGCCTCGGGCACTGGAGGGTTCTCCTCTGGTGTTGGGCAGGGGGGAAGAGAGTCTCCCATCTCCGACGTAGGGGATCTGGTATAGGGACTGGTGTCGGGAGATGACTCTCGACCTCCCTGGTGAGCAGAGCCTTGGCCTCAGCCCACCAGGTGGCCAAGGTCTCCTTCAGATCCGCCGGTGGCTGTGGAGTGGACAGCGGAGGTGGAGGGTATGGGTATTGAAGGTACCCGTAAAACGAGTATCCATAACCCAACAGCGGGTAGCCTGGCATCGAGTACTGAGGCATTGGGTACTGCGGCGTTGGATACTGAGGGGCCAGGTACTGCAGTACCGGGTACTGTGGTGTCGGGTACCCTGGCACCAGGGGCTCTGATGGAGCAGAGAGACCTGGCAGAGGCCCTGCTGGTGGGCCAGACAGTGGAAACGTGGCCCCACGGGTGTCGGGCTCGGAGTGGGTAGACCGTCGAGCGGGTCCGACGGTCCTGATAGAGGAATGGGTCTTCCGTTGGGCAAAGGGACACCAGAGGGTGGTATTGGGTTGGCTGGCATTGGGACCGGCATCTGAGGATACCACGTCAGGGGGCCCGGCGCAGGAGGAGGGAGCCCTGACGGCATTGTCTCAAAGTCTTTGGTGACAGCCGGGGAAGTAGGATTAAAATCCCTGGGTGTCAGTCGAGGAGACGTGGGGACAGTGGGCAATGTGGTGAGACGTTGCAGAGAGCCTGGGGCGCCAGACGGGTCAATAGGGCCTGGCGCAGGCTTCTTGGCCAGGCGGTCATCAGGGGAGTCGGTGTCCAACTTATCGGCAGTGTCCGGGTAGATGTCGGAGGAGCCGGCTTCCGACTTATCAGACTCCCTACCTGAGGAAGGTTGTGAAGGAGTGGCGGCCTTGTCAGAAGGGGGTTTGGCTGGGCACTCACCCGAGGTGAGCGGCTTAACAGCCTTGTCCGGGTGGGCGTTGGTGGATCTGACATCCGACTTACCAGACTGACTGAAAGACAGCGAGGAAGGAGCGGCCTTAACGGGAGCAGAGGCCACCTGTGCCCCAGAGGCTCCTGAAGGGCCTGAGCACGAGCCCAACGGGAAGGGCGATGCCTTCTTGGTAGCCACCAAGACTGCCGTCAAGGAGCGATCCCCTGGAGGGGATGTTACCTTAAGGGCAGCGACTCCAGCCAAAGTCGCAGCTGCTGTGGAAGATGACTCCCGCTCCTGGTGCTTCTCCTTGTCATGCTTTTTCTTATGACCTTCAGGGGAAATGGACACATGCCTAAGCTTTTTTAACTCTTTTTCCATAGAGGCCATTTTCTTCTTGAGGAGATGGGCTTCCAGGGACTGCTGCCTTCTCTTGTGGGTAGCCGAGTTGAACTTCCGGCAGTGCTGGCACTTTTCCATGGGGTGGTCTGGGCCTAGACAGAAGAGGCACAAGGAGTGGCCATCCTTGTGTGGAAGCTGGGAACCACACGAGTCACACTTATTCTTATTCGATTCAGAGGGCGCCGTGGATGACATACACAGAAATTATTGAAGAAAAAATTGAAAAACAGGTCGAAAAAAGTTTGAAAACTTTAAGACTGATGAGCGACTGATAGCGCTGTTCTACCATGAGGAACTTTCACAAGCCAGCGGAAAGGAGCACTGGAAGGCAGGTGGGGATCGTCCTTTATACCGACCGGCGATGCCGGTCACCTGACGGAGTGCGGTCCCCCCACAGACTGCTAGCTAGAAATTTTCCGTAGGTCCAGACGCCTGGTGGCTTACTCATATATGTGAATACCTCAAAGTAAGATCTGTATTTACATCCCTAGAATGAAGGCATCTGTGGTGGCAGGGGTGCACCAGTTTGTGCTGGTATGCATCTTACATATCCAGGGATGCTAGGTAGTACTGAGGCTTCTGGTAGGGTAGCAGAGAGCCCACAGAAACCATTTTGAATTTTTCTTTATCCAGGAGTTCGTTCAGATTTTTGAGGTTGAGAATAAAGCACATGGCCCCCGATTTCTTTGGTACCACAAAGTAGTGGGAGTAGAATCCTGTGTTCTGTTCTGACTCTGGCACTACTTCTATTGCCTTGTTGCTCAGAAGGTTCGCAATCTCCTGTGCCAAAAGCTTGGACATGTGAACTGACAAAGGGGGCTACTTTCTGGGTGGATATCCCGGAGGGGTTTCTATAAAATCCAGAGAGTACACCTCTTGGATAATCCTGAGGACCGACTTGTTCATCACAAAGGATTCTAACAGACAGTAAAACTGGGTCAGGCGTCCCCCCCACACACACACTTGGGAAGAAAGGCGTCCCTTAGGCAGTTGAGGCAAGACCAGAGTTGGAGCTTCCAAGGTGTAAGTGCTTTCAGTGCCTGTGCCTTTGGCTGTACTTTCCTTTAAGGTTGGGGAGTTTTTTTTTTTTATTGTTCTGAGTTCCCCTGTGTCTTCCACAAAAGGACTGCTTGTTATGAAAAGAACCTGTTCCCTGCCCCTTGGAGGGTTAAAGGGAGTTGGTCTGGTGGTTTTAAGCGAAGTGCTAGATTCATTAGACTCCTTAAGGGACTGCTCCACCTGCAGTCAGAATAGATACATGCCATCAAAGGGCACATTCATTATCTGTTGTTGGATATCCGAGTTGAAACCAGCAGTTCACAGCCAGGAATGTCGCCTGATGCACATACCTGCAGCTACATCAAAGGCATCCATAGATGCTTTGAGCTGGTGATTAATAGATTCAGTACCTTGTTCAACAGTAAGCAGCATGTCCTGTTTAGTCTCCGACTCCAGTAGGATCTCAGCAGGGATTTCAGTTTGCTTCAGAGGGTATATTCTTACTTGCACAAATGACCCTCTTAGCTAGCTATCCACATGCCAAGGGCACACGAGGCCCTGGCCTGCTTGCCTATGGTGTAAATCTTGCTCGACTCTTTGTTCTTGGGGCGTGCAGTGACCTCCTTGGGGCACTATAACTTTGCCATTCTCAGCGAGAATGACAACTGCATCAGCTACTGATCGTGTGAAATACACTGGCTTAGTTTTAGGAGCAAAATATTTACTGTCAACCTGCTTAGGGATAGCTGCAACAGTAGCAGGCTTCTTCCAAACTCTCTAAGGTCGGTTGGATGGGAGGAATCAAACTGACTGGGATATCAGGCACATTTAGAAACTCCAGTTTGAAGTGCCTAGCCTGGTCTATGGCTGCTGCCCCAAAATCCAATGCCGAGTGCATATTTCTGAGCGGAGCATGGAAGGAAAGGTCCTTCTGAGGAACAGACACGGGGACTGGGTCTGGGACCTCTAGGCCATAAAAAAAGTCATAATTCCCAGCATCAGCGATAATTAGGTCAGGATCTGACTTGTCTCCCTCCACACCCTCCTCACTAGGAAGATAGTTAAAAAAAAAAGGGGGGGGGTTGCACAGCAGACACCACAGCGTGCAGCCATGGCAACACTATTTATTTTTATTTATTTAGTTTTTGTTAACCGGGTAAGTGCACTAGCCATCAGGTGACTATTTTCAGGCACGACCCGGGAGGTACGGTTACAGAACATAGCGATACAGTAAACTTACACATAACAAGCAAGATACATTGGAAAAAGGACATAGTGATACAGTACAGTCAAAGCATAACAATTGAGAATCATCAGACATGTATTAATTGTTCAAAACTAGGGGGTGAGGTGGTAGGGGACAGATGGGTAGGTAAAGCGGGAGAAAGAGAAAGGGGGGAGTAGAGCACCCAGGGAAATAAAGGGCAGGGCAGGAGGGAAAGTTAATGCAGAAGGGAGGCGGCGAGTGCGGCTCTAGCGGAAGAAGGTTACCGCCTGCAACCGGGTTGGTGGAACCGGGAGTCGGTAGGAGAGAAGGAGAGGTCGGGAAGAGGGGGAAAGTCACGGCAGGAGCATGAAAGAGGGGAAAGGTGATGGGCAGGAGAGGGAAGGTGGTAAGGACCGTGTGCAATGGTATAGAAGGATAGAGGGGTGGAGGATGTCAACTAAGGAGACGGGGAGGACGAAGGTAAAGAGCAGTGCAGGGTAGAAAAGTGCAGAGTGCGTCGGTGGCTGGGGATGAAGGGGCATGGTATAATGGTCAAGGGCGCTCCTGGGTAGAGGCGAGACAGCACGAAAGGAGGAGAATAACACAGAAGTGAGGCGGTGAATACGGCTTTAGTGTCACGGGTTACAACCCCGCACCGGACCGGCGGAACTAAGAGACGGCAGGAGAAAAAAGGGGAGATCGGAAAGTTACGGCAAAACGTGGACAGGTGGAAGAGATGATAGGTAGGAGAGGGGAAGGGGTGAGGACAGTACATAAGGGGAGATGAAAGACAGATGCATGAAGGAGGAAAAGATAGCAGTGAGAAGGGCAGAATGGTGAAAGGTGGATCAGAAGGGAGACAGCGAAATCTGAAGCGGAATAAGGTTACAACCTGCAGCGGACTGGTGGAACCGAGAGCGAGCAGGGAAGAGAGTAGAGATCAAGCTAGCGGGGGTAGTTGCGGCAGGAACAGGAGGGCGACAGGTAGGAGGGAGGGTGAGGACAGTATAAAAGGTGAAAGGAGGTGGGGTAAGTGGGAAGGAAGAGAGGAGAAGTAAGGATGGTGAGGGGTTACAAGCTTGGAGGACGTGGGTTAAGGAAGGAAGGATGGTAAGGGATAATAGGCTCAGGGGACGAGGGTAAGCTAAGTGACTAGGCAAATGTAGAGAAATTACACCAGAGGGGAGGTTGGCCCTGCAAGGGGACCTGGACACCCTGGAAAGCTGGGCTCACACATGGAAATTAAATTTCAATATCACCAAGTGCAAGGTGTTGCATCTTGATCGGGGAAACCCTAAACACAGGTACACCCTGGGAGGAGAGGCGCTGGAAGCCTCAACAGGGGAAAAAGACCTAGGGGTCATGGTGGATACATGTATGAATAACTCTGAGCAGTGCAGGAGAGCAGCTAGCAAGGCAAACAGGATGTTGGGATGCATCGTAAGGGGAATCACCTCTAGGAGCAAGGAAGTGATTCTGCCGCTGTACAATGGACTGGTTAGACCACACTTGAAGAGGGACATACAGCCCTGGAGAGGGTACAGAGGAGGCAAACAAAGATGATACAAGGGCTAGGGGATTTGACTTACGAGGACAGACTTGAGGAGCTCTGCCTGTTTTCATTGGAGGAGCGGAGGGCAGGGGACATGATTGAGGTCTTCAAGTACCTCAAGGGAATAAATAGGGTAAACATGGAGGGATCTTTAGACTAAAGCAGGAGGCATCACCAGAGGCATGGTTTGAAGTTGGAAGGGTGAGGGGAAAAGAGGAGGAGGTTTTCACTGAGAGGGTGGTGGACCCTTGGAATGCTCTGCCTGGTGAGCTGGTTCAGAGATCCACAGTGGAGGGCTTTAAGAGAGGGTGGGACAGACACAGAAAGTGGATGTATCAGATGATGGCCTGTCCGGGGTGGGGGGTGGGGATGGATGATAGGGGTTTCTGGAGCACAAGGGATGGGAGGGTCTCGGCACCCAACTAAGGATCTAGGTTCGAGCAGACTCGATAGATAAGACCTAATCTGCTGGCAAATAGTATGTTAGTATGTTAGTATGTGACATCCATACCAGAGGTATAAGTACAGGGCGTCAGTGAATACAATTATGAAGTAGCATCAAAACATATAAGACAATGTGGGTAAAAGTATAAACATTTACAATGGAGCAGAAGAGGTGATCTGGATAGGAACTAAGGATTTTAAGTGGGATCAAAACAAACACATTTGTCCATCAAGGCAAGGAATGTTCTTAGTCTGTGCTTAAAAGCTGCATGTGATGGGGCACTTCTAGGTCCAGGGGCAGCAGGTTCCAGAAGTGGGGAGCAGCATAACTGAATGATCCAGAACCCCTGTTTGTATGGCAGAGAGGGACAGTTAGTAAAGATTTGTCTGATGATCTAAGGTCCCATGAAGGTATCACTGGCTGGAGCAGTTTTGATAAAGATGCTGGCTTGGACATTCTGATGATGGTGTCCAAGAGGCTGCAGAGGTAATATTGCCTGGTGGAGGAGGGGGACAGCCAGCCTAGGTCTTTGTACAGCTGACAGTGGTGTTTCAGGCGTGGTCTTTTTGCCGCATACCTACATACGTTGTTAAAGGTGGTGTCCCATTGATGCAGGACAGTTTTGTTAGCCATGGTTAGGATGGGAGCACCATAGGTCGGGGTAGGTAATAAGATTCCCTGGCAATTGCCAGCTTAGCGAGGGGGGTGAGCAGGAGTTTGTCCCGTGGCATGGCCCCCCAGCTTACAGTTGACAGCTTTACAGGTTTCCTGGATATGCTGCTTTAAGTCAAGGTTTTGGTCTAGATGAATACCCAAATAGCGAAAAGAGCTAACAGACTCCAGAGGGATCCCACTAATGCCAGGAACAATGAGTGGAGAAGAGCAGGTTCTTATTTTATGGGGTGATCCAAATAGCATAGTTTTAGTTTTACTTGAGTTGAGGACAAGGCGATGAGTGTGTAGCCAGTGTTGCACCAGGTGGAAGTCAGTGGTAAGGGCAGAATTTAGGTTGGTTACATTGTCTGAGTGGGCATAGATGACCAGGTCATCAGCATAAAGTAATGAATTGCCAGAGGTTATTACGTCGGGGAGATTGTTTATGAATAGCGTGAAGAGGAGAGGTCCAAGTATGGAGCCCTGTGGAACACCAATATTGATTACAGTGCTATCAGAGATAGCCGAGTTGAATTTTACCACTTGAGACCTGTTGGCAAGGTAACTGCTAAACCACGTAGTGACAGGGTGTGAGAAACCCAGGTTTCTGAGGGAGGTAAGTAGCAATGGATGATCTACAAGGTCGAATGCTTTAGTAAGGTCAATGAAAACAGCCCCTGTTAGCTGCCCTTTGTCCATGTTGGTGAGACTATCAGAGGTGAATTTTGCTAGCGCAGTCATGGTGCTATGGTGTTTTCTGAAACATGCTGTCTGCGGTATAAAGTAGAATTAGAGTTTTCAATGAATTCGGTAACCTGAATGGATAATGATTTTTCAAGAATTTTGCTAAGGACTGATAGGATAGCAATTGGTCTGTAGTTGGACGTATCATTCTTGCTCCCTTTTTTAAACACAGGAGTAATTCTGGCAGCCTTCCAGATTTCGGGGACAGAGCCCCAGGGACCTAAGGAAAGGCACCGGAGGTGGAGCCACCAGCTCATGTGATGTCAAATCCAATGCCATACGTGCCGTCGGGTCACACCCTAAGGGGCCCAAAACTGGCACTGCATGTGATACTGCATAAAGCGTCAATGATCCAGATGGGACTTTGAATGTCCCTGTCCACAAACAGAATGGAGGCGACACCATAAGCGGGACAGATGTCAGTGCCGCCGCTTGCGACATCAGTCTAGAGACTGCTGCTGCAGGTGAATGCATCGCCAGTGGTGCCAGCCCAACCGACCCCAAGGAGTCAGGGGCTGACCCCAGAAATGGTGCTACATGAGCCAGACACTGCACCCACTGCTCCACAGAGCAGTAGGAAGGTCTGGAACAGCTAACCACTTGGAAAAAGTGAATATTATTGAAGTAAGTACTCTGACAGAAACCATCCAGAATGAGTATGTTGCAATGTCTGTGGCTCAGCAGGTTGCACTCTTGCCTCTAAGGCTGCAAGACTGAAAGGCTGTGGGTTCTAGCCCTTACCAAGAACTTTGGTGGGGGGGGAGGTCAATCCCAATACTGACACTATAGTTCACTATCAGGGGGTGCTGCACTCCTTAGGTGTCATCTTTTGGATGAGACGTTAAACCAAGGTCCCACCTGCTTGTTTCGGTGATTGTTCAGGTGGGCACAAAAGATCCCATGGCACTTCTAAACAGTAAGTGATTTTTTGTTTTATGAAAGAATCAAAATAAATATATATAGAGCAGTGCAAATGTTTACCAGATATGCACCTCAAGACAAAACTTCTAAAATCACTTTAACCAAAAAAAGAAAGGACTAGAACAAAATACAATACTGTTGCGAAATTAATTTTTAAATAAGATCTAATAATACAGCCAACCAGGCCTAAAAACAAAACTTGAGGTTGAAAAATATCAGAAACTAATGACATTGGTATTCTCTTCAATTAAGCAAATAACAGACCTTAACTCACCTTTAGTTTGTGGTCCTCATACCCTTAGAATGCGTGCGAGACCACTCTTATAACCATAAGCGTGGTCTCCGCTGCAGTATTAACATAAAACAAAATTGTGAAACAAGGTGGGGAAAGGGGAAGACCTAATATAAGAAAGATGGAGGAATGGTGAGGAAACAGGTAAATGGGAGTGGGTTGGGAAAAATAGTTGATTTCAAGGCTAACTAAAAAAAAATTTATTTTGTTGTGCATTTGAAAATGAGATGGCATGCCAATGCTGCCATGTGCCACAATTTCTTTACTGGAGTGGATGAAAGTTTTAATAATCATTCAAATGTTTAACATTATTTTATTCTGTGCATTTTTATAACCCCCACAAAAAATATCTTGGACCCGTTTTATATAATCACAGTAAGACACTTCAGGGTTCTCAAGTGATTAAAGGCATTCGGCGATGCCCTGTGCCTCACAACACACTTGAGGTGTGCCATTATCCCACCACACTGCACACCCTGTTATGTCTTATTGCTTAATTTGCTCTGACACTGGAGACCAAGACAGCAAAAGATGGGAATGATGCAATCTCATATGGAGATGAGCCCACTGAACTAGTTCTATTGAGACTGTCATCAGACCCAAGGATTAAACGCAGCAGTGAGCAGAAATCACCTTCTGAGCTTTGAGAAGCTGAATGCCTTGTTGAAGAGTTTTCACTGTGGAGGAGGAAAGAAAGACCCACTGCTGATCTGCTTGGAAACAGGCTCCCAAGTGTTCCAGTCTCTGAGACAGAATAAGGCAACTCTTGGCTCTCTTGATTATCCAGTCATGTTGTTCCAGGACTTGTAATGGCAGTATAGCATAGAGGTTAGAGTAATGAGCTGTGAACAAGCTTGGTACATCCAGCAGATCAGACCTTGGTTTGATTCTCACAACCTCCACTTGCATACCATGCGACTCTGAGCAAGTCACATAACTGCCCAGTGCTCCCAGGTCGTCCCTGAAAACAGGCACTTGTGCCTAGTGGGCCTTACCAGGTTACCAAAGACTAAAATAAAAAAAATAAAGTGCTGGCGACAAGGGATTTTATTTTTATTTATTTTTTTATTTTATTGTAAGATCAGTTTTACAACCTTTGAGTCAAAGACTCGGTTACAAAGGTACCTTGTCAAGAAAGGTGGGGGAGACGACAAATAGAGTGGTGTTAGGACAGGGATGACAGACAGGTTAGATACATAAAATATACATTTGGAGAGTGCAGACAGCGAAGCTGTACTGGAGCAAACTCGTGTAAGGTGCTAACATTGGTAAAACAACAGGAGATACGTTATTCAATTAACAACATGTCACAACTAATATGTAGAGTTAAAAGGACCTAATGTCTGTTCCGAAAAAGCTCTGAGCAGATGATTCAGATAAGGATAAATGTGGTGTCCTTCCAGTCTGAGGGAAGCAACATTCACTATCAATACTCCAGAAAACACTAGGAGCAGAATTCAAGTTGAACGGGAGAGCCAGGTACTGAAAATGTGGATTCCGAATTTCAAACCTCAGAAATCTCTGATGAAAATGGCGGATCAGGATATGAAGATCTATGGAAGTCAGATAGTCCCCCACTTGAAATGTCCTGATAATGTGCCAGACGGACTCCATCTTGAACCTGCATTGGCTCATGAACCTTGTTTAGATTCTACAGATCTAAACCGTATGAAAACCAGATTTTCTTGGGGACTTCAAAGTAAAATTAATAGAACCTCGAGGGGGGATTGGGATTATCACCTTTATGTAGAATATTTTGTTCCAAGGTCTGGTCCACTGCTTCTCTTTTCACTGGGGTTTTTGGATGCTGGGGACTGGAAACAAATGACCTTTTGAGGGCATGGTACAGAATTTTATTGCACAGCCCAGACACAGGATCTCCTACGCTCATGAGTCAATTTTGGTCTGGGTACATCTTTTTGGAAAAATTATAAAGACATCCCCCAAGGGACAAGATGGACTCATGAGTCCTCATGCAGAAAATCCGCCCTTTCTGCCAGCTCCTTCAGAACATCTGCAGGAAAAACAGGTTACTCGCCTGTAACAGAAGTTCTAGGAGTGGTATATGTTGTTCATCCACACTGTTTGGCATGTCCCTTTCCCCTTTAAATCTTGCCAGGAGTCTTCAGGCTGGCTCCTCCCATACACCCGGGTGGTATATACCTCAGCTCCGCCCCATGATGCCAGATCTTAGCCCACTGGAAGCCAGGTTGTGTGCATCCGCAGCTGGGGAGGTCGGGTGGGTCAGTGTGGATGAACAACATACACCACTCTTAGAACTACTGTTACAGGTGAGTAACCTGTTTTTTTTGGATCATGGCTATGTTGATCATCCACACTGTTTGGCAGACTCCTAGCAGTTCTCTGGGAGAAGGGAGGCAAGGCACCGTTCCCTACTTGGGGAATAGAGATTGGAGAACTGAGGCCTCCAAACCAGCATCCCTGCGTGACTCAAGGTCGATGTGGTAGTGGGTGATGAAGGTGTTTGCTGACTTCCAGGTAGCAGCTCGGCAGATTTCCTGGATAGGGATGTCCCTGGAAGCAGCCACTGATGCAGCAGTATGGTGGGTAGAATGAGCTCTTATCCCTCTGGGAGGCTCCTTGCCCACCAACTCATAGCACAGACCTATGCATGATGTAATCCATCCCGCTATGGTCCATTTGGCTGCAGGTCTGCCAGAAGCGGCTTCAGCATAGGTGTCAAACAGCTGGTGAACCTCTCCATGAATTTCCACCATCCTCTCCTTATAATAGGAGAGAGCACGTCTCAGGTCCAAAGTATGGAGCCTGTACTCAGTATCCGAGGTGTAATTAGGGTAGTATACCGGCAAAGCCAACACCTGGTTAAGGTGAAACTCTGACACCACCTTCGGAAGGAATTTCGGGTGAGGGCACAGGACAACTTTGTCCCTGTGGAAGATCAGATAAGGGGAGTCCACTGAAAGTGCCTGGAGCTCCCCTGTCCTTCTGGCAGATGTGATAGCCACCAGGAAGGTCATCTTGCACGACAAGTGTGACAGCTCACATATGTGCATTGGTTTGAAGGGCTTGCCCGTGACCTTTGCCAATACCAGCAGTAGATCCCACGGATCTCACCTCGGTAGTGGGGAAGATCATGGAAGCACTACTGAAGGAGAGATTGGTGGAACATCTGGTTGTCAATGGACTACAGGACCCAAGGCAGCATGGTTTCACCAGGGGGAGGTCATGTCAGACCAACCTCATTGAATTTTTTGACTGGGTGACTAGGGAGGTGGATCAAGGGAGGGCAGTGGACATGGCCTATCTGGACTTCAGCAAGGCCTTTGACACTGTGCCACATAGAAGACTATTACACAAACTGGGAATATGGGTGTGGGCAGGACAGTAGTGTGGTGGGTAGGTAACTGGCTGGGTGGCAGGACACAGAGGGTGGTGGTAAATGGCTGTCACTCCACAGAGGGAAGAGTGACCAGTGGAGTACCACAGGGATCAGTGCTGGGACGGTCCTATTCAACATCTTCATCAGTGACATTAAGAGATCTAGAAGGCAGAATTTCACTGTTCGCTGATGACACAAAGCTCTGTAACAGAGTAGACACACCAGAGGGTGTAGACAGAATGAGAAGCGACCTGCAAAACTTTAAGAATGGTCAGGGGTTTGGCAGTTGAAATTCAATGCAAAGAAGTGCAAGATAATGCATATGAACACAAAAACCCTGGCACAATATATCAGTTGGGGTGAGGATATAACATGCACCAAGCAGGAAAGGGATCTTGGGGTGGTCATCTCTGATGACCTCAAGGTAGAAACAGTGTGACAAGGCAGCAGGTAAAGCAAATAGGATGCTGGGATGTATAGGCAGAGGTATCACCAGCAGGAAAGGGAGGTCATAATTCCGCTCTACAAGACACTAGTGAGGCCCCACCTGGAGTACAGTGTACAGTTCTGAGACCATACCTACGTAAGGACATAGACAGGGTAGAGAAGGTTCAGAGGAGGGCAACAAAAGATGGTGCATGGATTGCATCACAAGTCCTATGAAGACAGGTTGAAGGAACTGAACATGTACTCCCTGGAGGAGAGGAGGAGAGGGATATGATAGAGACATACAAGTATCTTACAGGGAGGAACAGGGTGCAGGAAAACACTATTTTAAGCGAGAAAGATGTTCCAGGACTAGGGGGCATGGGATGAAGTTGGAGGAGGGCGATTCAGAAGAAACATGAGAAAATTTCTTCACAGAACTGGTGGTGGACAAGTGGAACACCCTGCCAGATGAAGTGGTGGGGCTGAAACAATTAGGATTTAAGAATGCATGGGATAGACATAAAGAAATTCTAGAGGTCAGGGGTAAGGGCAACAGACTTCTAGGAAAACAAACTGAACTTACAAGCTCAAATGGACAGACTGGGTGGGCCATAGGCCCTTATCTGCCGACATTGTCTATGTATCTATGTAGGTGGAGGTTCATGCACCAGAGGGGATATGTGATCCAGGCCTTTGAAAAAGGGCCCAACTACTGTCTCCTGCGCCAATGTCAGCTGACCAGCCCGCACCTGGTAAGCAGAAATGGCTGCCAGGTGCATCCTAAGGGTCGATGACCGCAGAACCCCTTTGGAGAGAGACCAAAGGTAGTCGAGAATGTTAGCCACAGAACAGGATAAGTGGTCCAGACCCTTACCCTGACACCAAATGGAAATCCTTTTCCATTTGAAAGCATAACATTTCCTGGTCGATTCCTTTCTAGATGCCTCCACCAAGGTGTAGACATCTTCGGAAAGACCCAAAGCCTGGAACTCTAGCCGCTCAGGTACCAGGCTGTGAGGTGCAGGGATTGAAGGTCCAGATGGATGACCTTCCCCTGATTCAGAGGTATTAGGTCCAGGCATGTATAAAGCTGATCTGGGGGCCTGCAGCTGAGGCTGAGGAGATCTGGATACTAGTACTGGCGCGGCTAGTCTGCGGCTACCAGAATCACCTTCACCTTGTCCCTCTTCACCTTGAGTAACACCTTGTGGATCAAGGGGAATGGAGGGAAGGCGTAGAGGAGGCCTCGGGTCCACGGCCTTGAGAAGGCATCCCCCTGCAGCAAGCCCTACTGAGGGGGGCAGGCATGAAACAGCCTCAGCTTGGTGTTTTCCCTGGAGGCAAACAGGTCCACCATTGGTTTGCCCCAACGGGAGGACAGGCTGTAAGCTACCTCTGGATGGAGAGACCACTCGTGGGATATCTGGCCTAAGTGGCTGAGAGCATCTGCCAGCTGGTTCAAGGCTCCTACCACATGGATGGCGAGGAGATCCACCTCCAACCGGCCTAGGAGGGTCCAGATGTGGACCGCCTCCTTGCATAGCAGACGGGAGTGCGTGCCACCCTGCTTGTTGAGGTAGTACATGGTCGTGGTATTGTCTGTCTGGACTTAAACCACTTGACCCCAGAGCTGAGAAGCGAAAGCTGACAGTGCCAGTCTGACTTCTCTGAGCTCCAACAGGTTGATGTGGCATCGGGACTCCTCAGGGGTCCAGAGTCCGTGGGCCCTGTTGTCCCCCATGTGGGCTCCCCAGCCCATGACAGAGGCACTGGTTGTAAGAACGACCGTTGGCTCGGGCGGACAAATGGGATCCCTTCCTGCAACCAGTATGGGGTGGTCCACCATTGGAGAGCGTCCCACATCTTCTGGGTTACAGTGATCTGCTGGTCGAAATGACCGTGACGCTGAGTACACTGGGCAGCCAGCTCCCACTGGAGGGAGCGCATGTGCAACCGGGCCGAATGGACCACTGAGGTGCATGCCACCATGTAACCCAGAAGGTGCAGAAAGTCCCGGGCAGGACGCAAGTGCCCAACCAGAAATTATTGGGAAAAGGAGGAGAGAACATCCACCCTGTCTGCCAGGAGCCGAGCTCTGGCTTGACAAGAGTAGAGCTCTGCCCCGATGAAGCCCATCAACTGAGAAGGCACGAGTTCCAACCTGGCCTCTTTGATCAGGAGGCCGAGCTGGGAGCAGGTTTGGAGGGCCAGATCCCTGGACCTCTCCACCTCCTATTGGGTGGAACCTGCCAGGAGCCAATCGTCGAGGTAGAGGTAAATTCTGACACCCCGATGCCGGAGATGGGCCGCCACCACTGCAATGCACTTGCTGAAGACCCGAGGGGCCAATGACAAGCCAAACAGCATGGCTCGGAACTCATACAGGGTCCCTTCAACCGTGAAGTGGAGGAACTGCTGATGGGACGGACGGATTGGGACGTGAAAGAACGGGGCCTGCAGATCCAGTGAACAGAACCACGTTTTGCTCCAGGAATAGTATGATCTGGGACAGAGTGACCATCCGAAAGGTGCGTGACCTGAGGTATTGATTCAAGTAGTGGCGATATGAAAATTACGTACCTACCATAATTCTTGATCTTCTTGGACGAGTCTCCACCACTCATTCACACTATTGGGATCTGCGCCGGAGGCACTAGGACCCAGTGGGAGCAAACTTTTTTGCTGGAGGGCCTGCGCCAGCGATGGAGCCACAGGGAGCGGCACCGCGAGCCTCAGCTCGTGCGGTAATGACTATCTCGGCGTCGACCCTCCAACCGCCTCAGTACCTTTTTTACCGAGGAGGTGCAGCGTAACTAACCTAGAAGGATAGCCTAACCAAAAACCGGACATAAGATAGTACGGACGACCCGTATAAGAAGGGTCAACAAAGAAGTCTTCACAGCCTAAAGATTTGAGGGAGTGAAGACCAACAATAGAGGTGAGCTTGGGGAAGGAGGGTGGGCGTGTGAATGAGTGGTGGAGGCTCGTCCAAAAAGATCAAGAATTACGGTAGGTACGTAATTTTCATATCTTCCTGGACATACGTCTCCACCACTCATTCACACTATTGGGAGAGTACCGAGCTAATAATCCCCCGAGAGGGCGGCAGGAGAGACCAAGAGCTCACGTTTCTAGGACAGAAGTCCATTAAGGATGGCTCTGCCAAAGGAAGAATGACGTCTAGCATGGACATGCAGTGCATAACGTTTAACGAAAGTATGCACTGAGCTCCAGGTGGCCACGTTGCAAATATCTGCAATGGGCACGTTGAGAATTTCCGCCAGAGATGCCACGACCGCTCTAGTAGAGTGAGCGTAAACCCTGCCCTCCAACTTAACCTGCGCCATGGAATAGCAGTGGCGAAGGCATGCCACTAACCATGCTGAGATACATCTGATAGCGACAGGTTGACCCAGCCGGGTCTCGCTGAAGGAAACAAACAGTTGTTGAGCTCTGCGAAAGTCCTTGGTTCTATCTAGATAGAAATGCAAAGCTCTCTTAACGTCCAAGGAATGAAGAAATCATTCTCCTTCATTTTGGAAGGACCAAAGATTGGTTTAGATGAAATTCTGACACAACCTTAGGAAGAAATTTAGGGTGAGTCCTAAGGACTACTGTGTCCTTATGGAACACAGTATATGGAGGGTCTGTGACCAGGGCATGTATCTCAGAGACCCTGCAGGCTGAGGTAATGGCCACTAGGAAGGCCATCTTCCAGGTGAGAAATTTTAGCTCACAGATAGCCAGAGGTTCGAAAGGTTTCCGAGTCAGCATGTCTAGCACAAGATTAATGCCCCAGGCTGCAACTGGACGTCTTGTAGGAGGTCTGGTATGCAGAATTCCTTTAAGAAACTTCTTAACCACAGGTAACTGAGCCAGAAATAAGGAAAAAAAAACGGCTTATGATATGCTGAAATGGCACTAAGGTGAACTTTGACTGTAGAGTACTGTAGACCCGAATTTGAGAGGACTAAGAGGTACTCCAGAACTTTATCTGGTGGGCAGGAAAAGGGACTCAAAGAGAACTTTGCACACCAGAGCGAAAAACGCTTCCATTTGGCTGTGTAAGTTTTTCTAGTGGCTGGTTTCTGTGCAGCCAGAAGGATATCTGAAACCCTTCAAGAGACACTGAACCGGTTTACTTCTACCTCTTCAGGAGCCAAGCGTGAGGGTGACGCGATCTCAGGTTGGGATGGACCACAGGCTCCTGAGTCAAGAGGTTCATCTGAAGGGGGAGTGGTCTCGGAGGAACTGCCAACATATTGTTGAGTAGTGGAAACCACAGCTGTCGAGGCCAGAAGGAGCAATGAGGATCATTTGTCCCCTGGGATTCGAACTTGAGGAGTACCTCTGAATTAGAGGAAGACGGGAAAGGCGTAAGAAAGCGCTTTGTCCACTGCAGCCTGAACGCATCCTGACAGAAAATGCCAGGCCCTGGATTTCTGGAGCAGAAGAGAGGCAGTTTTGCGTTGAGTGGGGATGCAAAAAGGTCCAGGTCTGGAGTTCCCCACTCTCTGAATAGTGATTGAACTATGGTTGAGTCGAGAGACCATTCGTGAGGATCTGTCTCTGTTCTGCTGAGACGGTCTGCCAGTTCGTTCTGTATCCTCGGTAGGCAGACCGCTTGAATTAGAGCCTTGTGCTCCAAGCACCATTCCCACACTCTCATCGCTTCCCTGCATAAGGGGTAAGAGTGAGCACCGCCCTGCTTGTTGATGTAGTACATCATTGCTTTGTTGTCCGTTTGAAGGAGAATGTTCTTGTGACAGAGAATGTCCTTCAACGCTCGGACTGCATAAAGGACGGCTCTCATTTCTAGGACATTTATGTGAAGCTGGGACTCGACCTGAATCCATGTACCTCGAGTATGGAGAGCCTGACAGTGAGCTCCCCACCCCATCAGGGACGCGTCTGTGGTAATGGAAATCTGATGATCCAGAGGAGCAAAGGGATACCCTTCCAGGAGATTGCTCTCTTGAGTCCACCAAGTGAGCGACCTCTTTAGAGGTTCTGTCACTTTGATGGGATAGGACTGCGAGTGAGTGGTTGGGGACCACTGAGTACTGAGCATCCACTGAGAAGTTCTCATGTGCAGACGTGCTAGGGGTACAGTGAACACCGAGGATGCCATGAGACCTAGCATCCGTTGCATCGAGAGAGCTGGGACTGAGTTGTTTTCCCCGATGTGACGGGCCATCTGAAGGATATCGTTCCTCCTGTCCTCTGGAAGAAAAGCCTTTGCACAGGAGGTGTCCAGAAGAGTCCCTATAAAAAGGAGCCTCTGGGAGGGCTGCAACTGCGATTTTTTGAGGTTTAGCAGAACTCCCATGGACATGAGAAAGCGAGAGGTCATCTCTACAGCATCCAGAGTTCCCTGTCTGGAAGGGTTTGCCAGAAGCCAATCGTCCAGATAAGGGAACACCTGTATTCTGACCTTTCTGAGGTGCGCTGCGAGAAAGTACAGTTACGTAAGAACTTACCGTAACAGTAGATCTTCGAGAGAGGCTCTTGCAGTAGGTAATTACAAATAGGACTGACGTCGGCAGGTGGCAGGACCCCATGGAAAAATTTCTAGCTAGCAGTCCCTGGCGGGGACCGCCTCGATCGAGATGACCGGCGTCAGACGCGCCGGTATAAAGAGGGTCCCAGACGCCCACCTTCCAGTTCTTTTCTCACACAGGCCCGAAGGCCCGGACGAGAGAAGCAGATATTTCCTTCAATGGAAAAGGAGCTGAAAAGCCTAGGGGATGGAGGGCGGAGAGTTACCACTGCAAGAGCTTCTCTCGAAGATCTACTGTTACAGTAAGTTCTTACGTAACTGTACTATCTTACTTCGAGAGGGCTCTTGCAGTAGGTAATTACAAACAGGACAGAATCCCAAGCAGTCTGGAACAAAAGAAAAGGCACCGGGAGGAGGAACTACTCCAAGAAGTAGTAAGAAAGCTTGCAAACCTTAAGAAAGGAGGCCCTGCAAGACCGCTAACCCGAAGCCTGCTCTACGGCTAGAGGCAATGTCCAAACTGTAATGTTTAGTAAATGTATGGACAGAGGTCCAAGTGGCAGCAGCACAGATGTCTGCCGCAGACACATTCTTGAAACAAGCCGAGGAGGCTGCCATTCCTCGAGTAGAGTGGCCTCTGACTTGACCCGGTAGGGTCTTGTTGTACTTGTCATAACAGAAAGTGATGCAATGAGCCAACCACTTTGATAGGCATTGCTTGGAGACAGCATTTCCTTCCCTTTTGTGAGCAAAAGAGACGAACAACTGATCAGTCTTTCTGAGATCCTTCGTCCTATCGGTGTAGTATCTCAGAATCCTGTGGACATCCATGGTATGGAGCAAGTATTCTCCTTGGTTGGAATACTGCGTGACAAAAAGCAGGTAGTTCAATAGACCGATTTAAGGTAGACTCCGCTACCACTTTTGGTAGAAACTTAGGATTCGTGCAAAGAGCTACTCTTTCTTTGTGAAAGATCAGATAAGGGATTTTGCACATAAGGGCCTGGAGCTCAGAAATTCTGCGAGCAGAAGTAATGGCCACCAAGAAGAGCATCTTCCACGATAAGCACTTCAAGTCTGCGGAAGCCGCAGGCTCAAAGGGAGGAAGGGTAAGTTTCTCGAGAACAAAGTTCAAGTCCCAGGGGGGAGCTAGAGTCCGAACAGGGGGTTGAAGATGAAGGACCCCTCTGAGAAAGGTCTTGGATACCTCCAGTTGGGCAAAAACCTTATCAGCGAAAGGGACATGGTAGGCTGAAATAGCCGCCATGTGGACTTTCAAAGAGTAGTGACTGAGACCCAGGTCAAAAAGATGACGCAGATAATCAAGCAGAACGGCCACAAGACAGGAGAAAGGCTCCACATTCCTGGAGGCAGCCCAGATGGAAAATCTTTTCCATTTCATGGCGTAGGTGGACCTAGTGGAGGGTTTTCTAGCCTCCACCAGAATCTCAGCCACCTTAGGAGAGACGCCAAAGCGAGATTGGGCTAGGTCTGCAGGAGCAATGCATGAAGTTGAAGAGACTTGAGTCCTGGATGGACCAGGGTCCCCTGATCCTGGGTCAGCAATCCTCGAGATAAAGGCAGAGGAAGAGGAGGAACCTCTGAGTATTGTTGTAGAAGAGAGAACCAAATTTGCCTGGGCCAGAAAGGAGCAATCAGAATCATTCTCGCTCCTTCCAATGCCAGTTTCTGCAGCACACGAGGGACCAGAGGAATTGAGGGAAAAGCATAGACGAAGCTGTCCTTCCAGTTTAGAGACAGAGCGTCGCTCCAGAAAGCGCCTCGCTCTGGACCGAGCAAGCAAAAAATTGGAAGCTTTGCATTTTGGGAGAAGGCTAACAGGTCTATCTGTGGAGTCCCCAAGTCTGGAAGACACTTTTTAGAACTTTTTGGTCCAGTTCCCACTCGTGTGGCAGAGACTTAAGAACGACTTAGCTTGTCCGCCAGGACATTGTCGACTCCTGGAACATGGATCGCCATGAGGTGAAGGTTGTGAAGAGTTGCCCAGTCCCAAACCCTCATCGCTTCCCTGCACAGCAGGTAGGACAGAGTCCCTCCCTGCTTGCTGATGTACCACACCACGCACATGTTGTCTGTTTGGACAGCTAGGTGACCAGGAAGGATGTATTGGTGAAGGGCCTGGAGAGCATACATCACCGCTCGAAGCTCGAGCACACTGATATGGAGAGCTAGCTCCAATTTTGACCATAAGCCCTGGGTTCGGTGAGGACCCAGATGGGCTCCCCAACCTTCACCTGAAGCGTCCGTGGTCAGAGTCTGAGCGGGGGGAGGATGAAAAAAGGGGACCCCTCGGAATAGGTTCTCTCGAACCATCCACCACTGCAAGTCTCTTATCATCGGTGAGGAGATCAGTACCAGATGATCTACGTCATCTACAAGTTGATCCCACTGAGAGCGGAGAGTCCACTGAGAGATCCTCATGTGGAGGCGTGCATGCGGAACCGTCAGGACGGCAGTCGCCATAAGCCCCAGGAGACAGAAGACCGACCTCGCCGGAACCTTCTTGCGTTCTGATAGAAGGGAAATCTGGGACTGGAGGGAGGCCCCCCTGTCCGGAGGCAGGAAGGCCCTGCATATTGTCGTATCGAGGATTGCCCCGATGAACTGGAGTCTCTGGGAAGGGTCCAGATGAGACTTGGAATGGTTGATGGTGATACCCAGACCAGTGAAAACCTGCTGGGTGAGGAGAGGAAATGCAGGAGTTCCTGCCTGGATGGGGCCGCCAGGAGCCAGTCGTCCAGGTAGGGAAAAACCTGAACTCCCAAAGTACGGAGGTGGGATGCTACCACCGCCAGGCATTTGGTAAAGACTCGGGGAGCCGAGGAAAGACCAAAAGAGAGCATCCGGAATTGGTAGTGGTCCCCCCGAAACGCAAACCTGAGGTACTTTCGGTGCAAAGGGCGAATGGGGATGTGCAGGTACGCATCCCGCATATCCAGTGCACAAAGCCATTGGCCCGGCCGAAGCAGGGGCAAGAGGGTTTGAAGGGAGAGCATCCGGACTGAGCGTTATGAACTTCATCACAGGAGCCAAATTTCCAGCTGGACGGCGGAAAGAACTGAAGGCGGGGCCAGGGACCGCTTTATACCGACGCCGCCTGACGCCGTCACCTGAAGTGGGGGGTCCCAGACAGGGACTGTTAGCTAGAAATTTTTCCGTTGGGTCCTGCCGCCTGCCGACGTCAGTCCTATTTGTAATTATCTACTGCAAGAGCCCTCTCGAAGTAAGGTCTGCACAACACTTTGTAAAACCCGCAGCGCCGAGGATAGCCCAAAGGGCAGTACTCTGAACTGATAATGTTGTCCCAGAGCCACAAACCTCAGGAATTTGTGGTGCCTTGGGTGAATAGAAATGTGCTGGTAAGCATCCTGCATGTCTAGGGAGGCTAGCCAGTCATGTTGATGAAGCAAAGGTAACAAGGTTCCTAGAGAAATCATTTTGAATTTCTCCTTGGGGAGAATTGTTTAGCTTTCTGAGATCCAAAATGGGGCATGCCCCGGACTTCTTTGGAACCAGAAAGTAATGGGAGTAGAACCCTGTGTTCCGCTGATGCAGCGGCACTACTTCACTGCCCTGTTGTTCAGAAGGCCCTGAATCTCGTCGGCAAGAAGGTCTGACTGAAGGGTTGACAGCCTGGGCTGTCGTCTGGGAGGACGATCCGGAGGGGTCTCCACAAGATTGAGTGAATACTCCTCGTGAATTATCCGAAGGACCCATTTGTCTGAGGTTATGGACTTCCACTGGTTGTAGAAGTGCATCAGACGACCTCCACTCGGGAGGAAAAGTCCACCTCGGGCAGTTGATATGGGACTTGGGCCAGCAACTCATAAGGTGGCGGCTGGGCGCGAATGGCGCTTCTGTTGTGCCTTCTTTGAGGTTGGGCAGGTTGATTTTATGAAACCTCCTCCTCTGCCTCGAAAGGACTGACGGTTATGAAACTGACGCTATTGACACTCTCTCTCGAGGGATAGGAGGAGGTCGAGCAACAACTTAATGGCTGACCTAGTCTTTTGTGTAGCTTTTCGAGCTTGTTCTACCTGAGGAACGAAAAGATATGCACCATCAAAGGGCAACACCATTACCTGCTGCTGCACGTCATTCGTGAAGCTTGAAGTGCGCAGCCAGGGATGACGGCGGGTACAAATACCAGCAGCCGCTGCACGGGAAGCGGCGTCGAAAGCATCCATGGCTGCTTTAACCTGCAGGTTATTAGATTCGATACCTCTGGTAATGGTCTGGAGAAGCTCTGGCTTTGTATCCGATTCCGGGTAGAGCTTCAACCATCTGTTTGATAGAGTGCCACAGGATATCCTCATATTGGGAGAAATAGCCTTGGTAGCTAGCGATACGCATACTTAGGGTGGAAGCAGCAAAGACTCTCTTACCTAAGGTGTCTATCTTACGAGATTCTTTGTTAATAGATCGAGCTGTAGTAGTCTGGGGAAGAATGACCTTATCATTCTCTGCCAGGACTACAATAGGATCCGCAAAGGCTTGAAACGCCAAAATGGGTCGATCCTTGGGGGCTGAATATTTCCTATCTATGGATTTAGCCACCGAAGGGGTGAGAGCAGGATTATTCCATACCATTTGAGACAGCGTCTCGAAGGAAGGCTGAACCGGAGGAGTCAAATCCGTAGGGATCTCCGGAGCATGAAGGTATTGGAGTCTTAACAATTTCCCAGGATCAATGTCTGTAGTCTGGGAGAGAAAGAGTGGAAATCAAATTTTTCAGCAGAGACTTAAAGGACAGGTCCTCGACCACAGGCTCTGCAGCAGTAATAGATCCTGCTTCCTCCACTTCATCACCCAGCCGAAGGTCTGGGTCAGGCTCAATGTCATCTCCTGACAGTCCAGGAGGGACTGTATGGACAGGAAAGGAGTGAAAATCAGAGGAAAAGGATGAAGGAAAAGAGTGAAAGGAGGAGTCCTGAAAAGCGGAAGACGCCCTGAGAGCCCCCGGCGCTGTGGAGTTATTGCCAGCCGGGTTAGCTTATTGCACCGGTAGAACGGTGTCGAGACCCACACGGCGCTGAAATGGCGCTTGAGGATCTACACAGCGCCGAAAATGATGCTGAGGACACACATGGTGCCAAAACAGCATCGAGGGACTCTACACGGCGCCGAAAACGGGCGCAGAGGAACACACGGCGCCAGAAACGGCACAGAGGAGTCGCACAGTGCCGAAGACGGCACCAAGGAGCTGCATGGCACCGAAGATGGCAACGAGGAGCTGCACGGTGCCGAAGACAGCACCGAGATGACCGACGGCGCCGACAGATGCACCGGCGCTGAAGATGGCGCCGAGCATGCCGTTGACGCCGAGGGCACTGAAAACACTCCAAGACTCTGAAAAACAGGATTTGAAGGTAAGGAGGGAAGAAGAGCAGGAGATAAAGGCATCGGTGTGGCCCCCTGCGCCGCAGCCATGTGAGGAGAGGGGAACACCTAAGCACACCGAGGACGGTGCCGTGCGACCAGGGAAGCTCAACCACCCTACCTGGTCTCCCAAGAAGCCCGAAGGCCCCTGAGTGACCGAGCCAGGTAGCCGAACCAACCTCCGACCCCACTGCTCCATAAGAGCGGCCCACTGATGAAACTGCTCATCTGAAGACCTACCTGCGGGCGGGGTAGGGCTCCGATGTCGAAGACGTCGGCTACCAGAAACAGAAGCCGGCGACTCTGAAGGAGGAGACCGGCAACTAGCCCCAATAACTGACCGCCTACGCGCAGACATATCAGAGGGCGACCTCGAGTGATGCCTTCTCTTTTTTGACCTGTGGGCCGAAGAAGAGCTCGAGGCCGAATGGTGCCGAGAATGCGACCGTTTACTTTTATGCTTCCGAGGGACCGCCCATCCCCTCGGGCATTGGACTGACCATTGTCAGACCCCCCCTTCCAGAGAAGGCGGCGGACCGGACCCAACCCGATTGACTGAACAGCTTTCATACGAAGTCTCCCTACCATCACAGTCACCTGACCTGCTCATGGTCGACTCCGTCAAAGTAGGCTGAGACTTCTTTTATTTTTAAAATAAGAATAAACTTAAGCAATACTTATCGAGATATTACTACAAAATAACAAAACTGAAAACTATGCTGCTAGTTTGAAGTTTGACTCCAGCGAGCGGCGGCAATCATCACTGAAGCGCTTTTCGACAGCGGGAAAAAAAGGAACTGAAGGCGGTTGGAGGTCGGCTGCCGAGACAGTCATTACCGGCGACAAGCTGAGGCTCATGGTGCCCGCTCCTCGCGGCTCCATCTCTGGTGCCGGCCCTCCAGCAAAAAAGTTTGCTCCCACTGGGTCCTAGTGCCTCCGGCGCAGATCCCAATAGTGTGAATGAGTGGTGGAGACTTGTGTCCAAGAAGATCTAGAATGGGGCCCCAACTCTCCGTCCACTCGGGCACCAGGAAGTACCTGAGACAAAGCCTGGGTCTGCAGACGGATCCGCCATGAGAGCTACTTGAGGAGGAGCTGAGCAATGTCGTCTCAAAGAGCCGACTGGGTGCATCTGGAAATCCGTTCTTCCTGAGGGGTGTGTGCTCAGCTGGGAGAGTACTGCTCGAATTCTAGAGGCAGTCCCTGACCGACCACTTCGAGAACCCACCTGGCCGTAGTGATAGTGGACCAGGCGGAAAAGAAGTGGCGGAACTGGCCCCCAGAGCAGAAGTGATGGGAAAAGGGGTGGCAACTCTCATCCCATCACTGAGCAGGCTTGGAGGAGGAGGAGGCTCCAGGACCTGAGCTTTGGCCTCCTCTGCGGGCCTGTTGGGGTCCAGGCTTGGGCAGAGGGCACCAAGCTTGAGCCTGCTGCTGATGCCGATAGCCTCCTTGGTAGGAGGAATGCTGAACCGCAGGGGAAGAGTGCCAAAAGGGCTTCATTTTCTTCTGCTGGTTCTTGCCTGAAGAACTCCTGGCAGAAGTGGCATCCAAGGTGGCACTGGACTGTTCTATGCGCTGTAGGTGACCGGCCACTCCTGGGCTGAACAAGTCAGTCCCAAGGAAAGGCACATCAGCTAACTTGTGCTGGGTATCTGCCGGGAAGGAGAAGAGCCTCAGACAAGCCCTGTGGCGCGAGGCAACTGCGGCAGCCATCAAGTGGGCACAAAAGTCCCCGATGTCCAGGGCTGTCTGGAGCTACTGTCTGGCACCAGCACAGCCCTGATCTTAGACCTGCTTAATTGTGGTCTGCATGTGTGCGGGGAGATGAAGGAGGACTTCATCTAATGACCCGAGAAGGGCATGGGAGAAGTATGCCATGATGACGGCCAAACTTGCCTGACGAAGGCCCAAGGAAGATGCCGCATAGACTTTCCACCCCGAATGGTCCAAATACTTGGACTCCTTGTCGGGAGGTCGGTCAGTGTCAGCAGAACTGCCAGTATGCCTGAACACAGAGGCAGTTACCAGGCTCTCGGCTGAAGGGTGCTCTGTGAATACCGCAACGGACCCCAAGGGCACCGCATACTTGCGGGCCATGCGGGTACACAGGCAGGACGTTGCCACAGTTTAAGTGCCGGATCAACAAAGGCCTCGGCCACAGGAAAGGCCTCTGTCGGGTTATCCCCTCTTTTCAGGATGTCCGTGAGAGGGTACTCCGCTTTTTTCTGGATGGGTTCCAGGGGCATCCCTGTGGAATCAGAGATGAGACGAAAGATCCCTTGGAAGGAGGAAGGACCTTCCTCCACCCCTATGCAAACGGACGACTCAACATCCCCAGGATGAGAGTGAAGTCTGGTGACATCCAAGTCCGAAGAGTTGGGGGTACAGCTGCCTGCCGCCCAAATCATCCTCGACCCGCCGAGGGCGGTCTGGGGTGACCGTGACTGACAGACGTCAGGGAAGCCTGGTATCTGGTCAGTCCTCTTTGGAAGGAGCCCCTCCCACAGGCTGCTTAGGCAGCGGCTCCACCACTATCGGTGGAGAGGCCAGTACAGGCCAAACTGGAGGACAGGCCTGCATCATGGGTGGGGGAACCAAGGGCTTCAGTTCTGAGGGGGTCGGCTTTGGCCTAGGAGGCGAGAGCCAAGTAATGGCTGGGGTAGGCGGTCGAGCCGGCTTAGCTCTGACAAAATTAGCTGTTGCCACATAAGGTCCTCAAAGCACTGACGGAGTTTCCGTGGGAGCCTCTTCTCATCCAAGGAGGATGAGGACGGCCTGTGGCATTGCCTCTTTTTGGAGCGCTTGTGGCTGTTCCTTGGCAGTTTGGCCGAGGGGGTTCTAGACCTCGATCGAGATCTGGTAGGCTGACTCGGTCACTCGGGAGGCACCAGTGGAATCGGGAAACCTGTGGGTCCAGAACCGGGACCTCGATGGGGACACCAGCTGGCTGTGTCTCCTCATCGGGGAACACAAGGACCGGAGTCCTCTCCAACGAGTCGTCGACCAAGGCCGGCGACAGTGGGTCGATTGGATCGAGAACAATCTCAACCTCATCATCGGTCATCTGGCCAGACGGAAGATCCGTGAAGCCTGCGGCTGGGGAAGCGATCTCAATCGAGGTCGAGCCCGCATCCTCCTGGGACTGAGACTTCTTTCGGTCCCAAGAGTGCCTTTGCTGAGACGAAGACGTGCACGGTTCCTTATCTCTTTTACGAAACTGGAAGGTGCGCGAGCCCGCGGGCACCTCTCCCCGGGTGGGGAGAGACTGGCACAACTGCTTTAAGGAACCTGTGAAGGTGAAGCCCATGTTGAGAGGAATGAAAAAGCTTTGATTGTCCGAAGTTTGAAATAGCAGCTAGAGTTGCTACAAGCACCTATCTCTAACTGCAGTCCCGAGCTTGATAATTGTCCTAAATACACTGGATGTTAACATATTGTTGAAATTATACTACTGCTATATGTGAGCCCTGCTTTGCAGCAGGAAGAGGGCGTGTAGTGCACCTTGTGTGAACTCCAAATCGCCACCTTTTATTTGTAATATTTTTAACTGTGGGGGAATATACTAACATTGATCTTTGCCTTTTTTAGGCTACTCATACTGTTGCACGAAGGGCTTTTCTTTAAAAGTCCATTACAGTCTTCACCACGCTACGGGACTTCGTTCCCATCCAGGTCCTGGACAGTACTTAAGTCCGCCCAGCAGCAAGCGGGGCAAGCTGAGCGGGCGAGTGCGCGTGTCCGCTGGGACAGCGGGGATAAAGGGCAGGATCAGTAAGTTTGATAGTTTGGTTTCTTTATTGTCTACCTTTGAATATTTTAAAGTAACTTAAAACATGGACGTTGCAAGCAATTATTGCTCGTCCTGCTTGATGTTTGCTATGGGTCCTCAGATTATTGATTATGTATGCAGTAAATGCTTAATGATTGAAACCCTGCACGAGGAAATTGACCGCTTACTGGCCTCCTCAGTTGTTAGTCCCGAGATTGAGGCATTAGAGGAGTATATTGACTCTATGCTAGGTCAATCTCTACCCTTGAGTCCTTCATTATCTGCTTCATTGCCACTTACTTTAAAGTGTAATGTTTCCAACATTTCTCCATCTCCTGTTTTGCCCTCAGAGGATCTAGGAAATTGAGCTGTAGTAACTAAGGGCAAAACAAAACGCAGGGGAGGGCAAATAGGTTATAATGAACCACCAGTATCCTTATCTAATAAATTTGATGTTCTTAAGCATGATACTGTTGTCCTTCCCCATGCTGATTCTTTAATTGTTACTCAGGGGAGCTTATCAGTTATTAGTTCCCCTCTTAAAAGTACAGTACGTAAAGTTACAAATTCATCTTCCAAGTTAAAAAAAATTCCCAACTTAACCTAAGTGATCAAATTAATGGATCTGTTACATCTTTACTCCCTCCTAGTAATGTAAGGAACACAATTACATCCTCCCTCGTTAGCATGCCTCAAGGCATGACCCCGGACATAGAAGCAATCCTTATACGGCTCACTCTAGGTGGGGCTAAGCACCTCACAATAGGCTGCGCATATAGCCCCCCCACCAATGCGCTCGGTTCTCTGGATGTGCTCCTGAAGAACCTAGCAGTAGAATCTGCTTCTGAGCTTATCTTACTGGGCACTTCAACTAAACTGGGCCCTTGAGGAGAAGTCTGCCATCAATGGTATATTAAATGACTCCCGCCTCACCCCGTCATCTCCTACCGACCAGAATGAACCATGCATCAGGAAAGCATACCATATCGACTGGGTCCTGGCTTCTACCCCCAGCAATGTAAAAATGGCAGGGACCTTGGCGATGCCTTGAAGCGACCACTCGTCGGTATTGCCATCTGGAAGAACTGTGTGAATAAAGTCCCGCCTAGGATTATTACTACTAGGGACTTCTCTAACTTCCTCCCTGACCAATTCATTGGGTACCTAAATGGGATCGACTGGAGCAAAATAAGACACCTTCCTAACCTGGAGGATGCCGTTAAATTTTTCCAGACATCCCTCACTAGAATTATTGACCTCTTAGCTCCTATGAAAACCCACAGAGTAAAGGGAAGCTGCTATAAGTGGATCTTGCCTCCTCTAAAAGCTCTGATGTCCACCCGGGACAAGGCCTGGAAAAAGTACAGGAAATCAATGCTACCGGGGGACTTAGCCAGTTACAAGGCCCTTAGAAACCAATGCAAAAAGGCCATAAAGTTAGCTAAAAAAGACTATATCACCAACCTTCAAAAAACTAACCTAGGCAATCCCAGGCTCTTCTGGTCGCACATTAATGAACTCCTCAAAGGGAGCAAAAAAACTACACCCAGCCCAATCTTGGCTAATGGGCAATTAATCGATGGGGGATCTCTCATTGCTGAGTCCCTTAACAGTTACTTCACGAACCTGGATGCTTACAAGACGGGACCCCCTGACAGGAGGAGTGAGCCGAACGCTCAACAGCCCCCAGACCTTGACCGCCCTTTGTTTCACCTGAGGCTGGTCAGGGAAAAGGAGGTTTTGATCATCCTTAAATCCCTACACTCGAGAGGATCTGGGGGCCCCGATGGGATCCAAACCAGAATCCTCAAGGAGGGGGCTCCAGCTTTAGCTAAGCCCCTAACCTGGCTGATAAACCGGTCTATTATGGAGGGGTCTGTACCCAAGCTTTGGAAACAGGCCCTAGTGATTCCTATACACAAGGGAGGGCCAACTGAGCCCATTGAGAACTACAGGCCCATCTCTTTGCTGTGTGTCATTGCAAAAGTACAGGAGAAGCTAGTCTACTCCCAACTCCGAGAATATCTAGAAATCCACCGGGCAATCTCACCATCACAGCATGGCTTCAGAGCCAAGCATGGGACGGATACTGTGCTAACTAAACTCTCAGCAGATGTACTGAGCAATAATGACGCAGGGGTCAGCACAGGGGCGGTCTTTATTGACCTATCTAAAGCATTCGACTTGGTAAACCACAACCTCCTACTACAAAAAATGCGCTCACTTGGCCTTGACACCCATTCACTGGGTTGGTTCAAGAGTTATCTCTCTGGACGCACCAGAGGGTCAAGTGGGAGATAAAAGTCTCCAAGCTAGCTCCACTCAAAGAAGGGTACCTCAAGGGTCAATCCTCGGCCCCTTCTCTTTACACTGTTCATAAATGATCTGCATACACACTGGGAGCAGAAGCGTTATCCAGTACGCTGGATGATGCGGTCATTTACAGAGCTTCCCTACTTTACCTGAGTTGGAGACAGCCCTCCAAGAAGACATCCTTCAGATGGAGGACTGGCTCCTCTTAACAAAATGGTTTTAAACACCAACAAAACAAAGGTAATGCTCTTTGGTCCTAGATCCCTGGGATCTGAGAGGTCACATCTTCTACAACTCCAGTCCAGGGGGGGTGTAAAACTTGAGGTGGTCACCTCCACCAAATACCTTGGCCTTACCCTGGACCAAGGCCTCACACTAAAAAATCACGTAGACCAAATCACCAAAAGCCATCCATGGAAACTTGGAATCCTTTATAGACTAAAGGACCAGATTATCCCTGAAGCTAGGGTAGCCATTGCCGCTAGCTGCATCTCTCCCAAAGCTCACCTACGGCCCCGATTCTCCAGGGCGTGGCCGATCGGAGTTAGGGAGGCTGCAGACCTTGTACAACAAGATAGTCCCTTTGCCACTATGTCACACCCGAGGACTCACCACTGCGAGGCCCAATCTAGGCTCAGGTGGCCGTCCTTGGAAGCTCGCCTCTCCTACCCTACCCTCTGCCTTACATTCAAGCTACTGGGTCCCACACCTCCCCCCAGCCTGAATGGTCTCGTTAGGGTGAAACCCAACCCACGGTGCCTGCGCTCATCAGGCCAAACTCTCCTCGTGGTTCCCAAGACTAGGACTAAAGCCGGGTCCAGGTCCTTTGCATACACCGCCCCTTCCACCTGGAACAATCTCCCCTTGGAGGTACGGGAGGCTGTGTCCGTCTCCAGCTTCCGGACAAAGCTCAAGGGACACCTGCTCGACAGGAGCACATGTCTTTGTTACAGGACCTGACCATGTACAGCCATCCTGGTAGCTCATTAGACCCGACCTTGCATAGCCATCCTGGTAGCATAACGGACCTCCCCCTAAAGATGGGGTGCACTTTTGTCCCTCTTATCCCCTTCCAATATGCCCACAAAGAAGCTAACCCCAGGTCTTTAGCTACTGCTTGCCTACCAGAGCACTCTCAACCTAATCACTAACTTGGGATGTAAACGGTCTCATTATGTGTAACCTCTATGTCCTTACTGCCTGCATGTCTTACACTACCTGCCGCCTGTAAACCTATGTATTCTTACTGTTAAATACTTTACAATTACATGACTGTACTGATCTGTTACCTGTAATTTGTTGTCTCACCTGGGTCGCCCCTGAAAAAGGGACCTCCGGGGCCCAGTGGGCCTACCCGGTCATCAAAATTCAATAAATAAATAAATAAATATGGATTTCCATCTTCCACCTAAACAAATTTTTGTTATTGGTGACTCCCATTATCAAGCACTTAGATCGACCTATATGTAATGTGGATAAATTTAATCGCACTTGTTCTAGTTTAAGAGGTGCTAGAGTCTCTGACATCACTTCTGTAGTTAAATATATATTAGTGGGGGCCAGACAAAATCCATTGTTTGTAATACATGCCGGCACTAATGATGTAAACAGAACCAGCCTTGATGAGCTTAAGCAGGACATCATTGCACTCAATAATATATTGGCTGAAAAAAAACAGCCTTGTATGTTTTTTGGAGATTCTTCCTGTCCCTAGAGCTACTAATGCCATCAATACTAAGATTAAAGCCTTTAATGATTGGCTGAGACGATGGTGCCTCCAGCAGGGCATTTTATGTACTTCACATTGGGAAACTTTTTATCTAAAAAAACACATTGTCTTGCTGGGATGGACTCCATCTTAGTCGCAGGGGAAGTACACTACTGGGGAGAAGTGTTAACATAGCCATTAATAAACTTATAAACTAAGAACTGGGGGTGAGGACAGGAATATGTCCTGTTCTCTAAAAAGGCCTATTACTGATCCCTTTCAGTGCAAGGTTCTTTCTCTTAATGCAAGATATTTAAATCTGGTTAAAATGGCAGAACTTGAGGCTAAGTATATTACGAATAAATGCAGACTTATTTCAATTACTGAAACCTGGTGGGACCCTGATACCACCCGGATCCGACATCTTCCCGGGTACAAGTTATATCATAAGGATCAACAAGGCCAGGTTGGGGGAGGGGTTTGTCTATATGTTAGGGATAATATAGCTTCATTCCAACTTCCCCTTACTAGTAATATTGAATCCATTTTCATTCCAACTTCCCCTTACTAGTAATATTGAATCCATTTGGGTGAATATTCAGTTTAAGGGACAACCCCAACTGTTGGTTGGTACATGCTGTAGGCCCCCATCATCTAACTTGGACTACTCCTTACGTTTACATAAAGAAATTTCCGATATGGCCTCCAAAGGTAATATCCTTGTTCTGGGAGATTTTAATATGCCCTCTATAAACTGGACTTCCTTAATTGGTAGTACTCAGGCTGAAAAAGATTTAGTTGAGCTCATTGTAGATATGGGCCTTGAACAAATTATAAGTGAACCAACCCGTGGAGACAAAATATTGGAGTTAGTTATTACTAACATAGGGAGTTCCATATCTAATATTTCAGTTGGCGCGCCCTTGGGATCTAGTGACCATTATTCAATTTCTTTTTTCTTGTTATTTTCTCAATATATCTTGAAATTTTCCGAATTTAAAAACTATAATATTGCTAACTTTAGCACTATTAATGATCAACTAAATTCCATTTCTTGGGATGTAATTATATCTCCTCTTTCTCTGGAGGAATCCTGGGAATATTTGAAATCTTCTACTTACTATCTGGAAGATTTATTTGTCCCCACCATAAAAAAAGCATAATAAGAAGGGGAAGATCCTTAATTAAAAATAAACTAAGGTTTTTTCGTGTCAAAAGGAGTGAGGGAGATGCCAAAGAATTATTAATTACCAAATACAGGAAAATTCTAAAACTTTTAAAACAAGTGATCCTACAATTCAAAAAGAAACTGGAATTTCATTTGGCTCATTCCAAAGATAGCTATAAATCACTATTCTCCTATCTTAACAATAAGAAAATGAATAATAGATATATGGGACCCCTATTTGTAAACAACTCTATTATTGCTACTGACAGGGATATAGCTGATACATTCAACAAACAGTTTTGTTCAGTTTTTACTGAAAAAAGTCCCTAAACTTTTTAAGCAAACAGTCAACAACACTCCCCTCTATACTATTACTGAGGATGACACCCTAGAAGCTATTCTTTCCCTAAATTCTTCCTCTAGCCCAGGACCGGATAATATTAATCCAAGATTTCTACTTGAAACAGCTGCAGCTATCTCCAAACCCCTGACCCTTATTTTTAATAAATCCTTACTTGAAGGAATTATCCCTCACGACTGGGCATCAGCCACAGTTACTCCAATTTTTAAGAAAGGCAACCATTCTAAGCCTGAAAACTACCGTCCGATAAGTTTAACTTCAGTTATAAGCAAACTAATGGAGAGAATTATTAAAAAAATACTGGAAAATGAATCTTTAACAAATAATATAATAGATAATACTCAGCATGGATTCAGACAAGGGTTTTCTTGCACTACTAACTTAGTAGCCTTTTATAATTATATAAGTACAGGACTAGATAATAGTGTTCCCATGGATGTAATCCTTCTCGACTTTTTGCAGAGCATTTGATAAAGTCCCCCATGACATCTTGCTTGACAAAATGGTAAAACTGGGATTTTCATAGTTGATAATCAATTGAGTATCAGGTTGCTTAAATAACAGACAACAAGTCAAAATAAATGGCTTGCCTTCCCAAGTTCAGAACGTGACCTGTGGGGTTCCACAGGGTTCTGTGTTTGGACCAACACTGTTTAATATTTTTATTAGTGATTTGCAGGTAAGCTCCAACAACCTTCTTTCGAAATTCACGGATGACACTAAGCTAGGAGGGACTGTTTAAACAACACTACATAGGGAATCTATTAGTAATAATTTAAAAACTATTGAAGTATGGGCAGAATCTAAAAAGATGACACTTAATTCAGATAAGTGTCATGTATTACATTCTGGAAAGAATAACCCTCAACAAATTTATTTTTCAAATAATATTCCTCTTCATGTGTCACTAGTAAAGCATGATCTCGAAATTATTATAAACAACAGACTGTCTTCAACTGATCACTGTACCATGATAGCTAGAAAATCTAATGCATTACTGACTCGTATCCAACGTTCCTTTGTATCAAGGACTCAGGAATGTATAATTCCATTGTTTAGAGCATATGTAAGACCTCATTTAGATTATGGGTCTCCATTTTGGAGTCCCTACTTAAGGCAAGATATCGATAGAATTGAAAAAATCCAGAGGAGAGCTACTAAAATGGTTCCATATCTATCTGAATTGGACTACTGGGGTAGACTACGGGAAACTGGGCTACATTCGCTTCAAACTAGATGCACTAGAGGTGATTTATTCTATTACATAAAATTCAGAATTCCCAGGAACTTATGTATCATTGTGGTTTGAACTTCTCTAGTAGAAGGACTACCCCACGATTCCATAATAAACAAATTAATGTTGCAAAATCCAAAACAAACAAAAGGTTAAATTATTTTACGGTAAGAACTCCTAGAGTCTGGAATTTACTTCCTCAAGAATTGGTGGACTGTAGTTCTATTTCATCCTTTAAAAAAGGGTTAGATAACTGGATGGAGTTTAATAACTCCAGGGCATAATTTTTTCCACCATGGTGGTGGGGGACAATCAGGATGGGAAATAGCCTCCTTTTGCCCCTTTGGAACCAAGTAAACCAAGAAGCGTGGGCGGCTTCTTCTTCGAACACCTTCATGCGTTCCAGCTGCTCGGCAGAACATGAGGCCATGGAAACCGCCCACCTAGCCTCCTTGGACTTCACCGGAGGATTCCTTTTCTCCAGTCTCCCCAACTTTAAATGTGCCAGGTGGTCGTCCAGGACGTTGGGATGGAAGGCCAAGCAATAGCTGCAGGACGAGGTGTCATGGTCGACACCTAGGCAGAAGACGCATGTGAGAAGGGGATCGGTGCGCGACATCTTCTGGCTGCAAGGACACTGGCAGAATCCTGGAGAAGATTTCTCTTCCATGATCGAGGATGCAAAAGCATGATCACTAACTCAGACGAGTTTTAATTTCGGTAAAACCGAAGTTTTGAAAGCCAGGGCCTACGAAATGTGTGAGCACAAGGGAGGCAACCTGTATCTTCCAGCGGAAAGGAAGATCTGGCGTCATGGGACGGAGCCAAGGTATATACCACCCGGGTGGGTGGGAGGAGCCGGCTTGAAGACTTCCGGCAAGATTTAAAGGGGAAAGGGACATGCCAAACAGTGTGGATGAACAACATATCCACGATCCTAGAAAAGGATTTTTTTTTTATTATTCTTTTGGTAATGGGTAAGGCCCACGAGGCACAAGTGCCAGTTTCAGGGGTGACCCAGGAACAATGGGGAGGTTAAGTGACTTGTTCAGAGTCACAGAGCATGCGAGTGGAGGTTATGGGAATCAAACACAGGTCTGATGGATGTACAAGCTTATTCACAGCTCATTAATCAATAGGCTATACTGCCAGCCCCAATGTCTCTTCTGAGGGAACTTAAATCTGTTGAAGGAATCTCTGTCTCAATGCTTTTTGTAGTCTCAAAAGGAAGGAAAACCACAAAATAAAAACAATTTATGCAATTTTATGTGGTGATTTATTAAACATTATTGTTTCTAATGTTTTCATGAAAATAAAAAATATTTAAAAAAAGCTAAATTCTAATTTCCGTTTTACAGGGGTAAAAATGAAATATCCTTTTTCCAATAATCCTACTTTGGGACATAACACCACCCAGTGGGCATTAGGGCTGATAACTGTACACCTTATCCTATCCAACTTCATTTTTATGAGAGGACTGCACTTCTTGTCACTACTTATCACAAGCATGTACTCGTCAGTACTGTACCTGTTGTGCTTTGGGTGAAAGCTGCAGATCAGTGCCAGGTTTCAGTCTAATCCGATTCTCTGCAGGAACTTGAACTGACACGAATGCAGACATACTGCGGGCAACCACTCTAAACCTAAGAAACAAAATAAGATTAAAGAGAGACTTTCTTCTGTAGTTATGGTTTTGGTTTGTTTTGCTTTTTACCATTACCTGTTAAATTCATGTTTGTTACTTGTTTAACTTTCAGTAAAATTTAAGTGGGAAAAAAAGACATGTACCTAACCCTCGGTTCACTAGGGCTGTTACACCTTTCCAGGAGGCTGCCTTAATAGCCAGTGCCTCTCCTTTGGTTGACTGGCAGAGGGTACATTAATACCCGGTGTCTCGTATCCTTCCTCACTGGGAGCCAAGTGCTTTAACTCATTGATGTGTTCTGTCCTAAGTCAGCCCCTATATGGAATACCAGGGCTTGCATGTGACCCGTCTCCCTCTTGGCAGCACAACTACGCCAGTGGAACAGCCAAAAAGAGAGTTTTAAACAGTTATATTCATGGCTTTTAATTATGTATTGCTACAGCACACTTACAGTACTGAAAACAGAAGGACAGGATACTCACTGTAGTATCTGCCTTTCTTCTTACTAATTAGATCCACTAGTACAACTCTTGCATCATCTCCCCCAATGGAATGGTGCCCTGGAATACAGAATTTTTTTTTAAATTAAAACTCTCTCTGCTGGTCTTGCACTGCTAGCCTTTCCCTAACAGATCTTTTGTTGAAGAGTTCAGCTGTAGCCAAGACCTAATTCAAAAATCAATGACAATGATAACAAGCATTTGTCAATACCGAACGTTCGCTTGCAGGTATTTGCAGTGGTATTTGGCACTTGGACATGGCTTAAAAAAATCAGTAACAAAGAAGTACAAGCATTTGTCAATGCCGAATGTTGCTTGCTTCTATGTGCTCTTTAGGCATTTGGAAGTCACTGGAGTGCAAATATTGAAAATTCGCGAACTTACGAGCGTGCGTAGGAACTGCGCAACGCACGCTCGTAAAACAGTCCTTTTTAGGAATTTTTTCACCAAATTTTCAACATAGCCATTTTAAGACCTCTGCTCATGAACAGTGCCACTGTGATTTTCTTAATGTGTCCCATACATTGAGTTCGCACACCGACTGCGCCATTATGCGCTACATGGGCGGAAACACATTTTGGGCAGGATGTGAAAAATGACAGCTGTACTGCTCATAAGAGGTGTGGCAAAATGGCAATGTTAAAATCTGGAGTGGAAATATTGAAAATTCACAAACCTACGGCGTGTAGAAGACTGCGCATAGCATGCAGCTAATAAAACAGTCATTTTAGGAATTTTTCACCAAATTTTCAACATAGCCATTTTAAGACCTCTGCTAATGAACAGTCACTGTGATTTTCTTAATGTGTCCCATACATTGATTTCGCACACCGACTTCGCCATTGTGCGCTACATGGGAGTACATGTTTTTGAGCAGGATGTGAAAAGATGACAGCTGTACTGCTCATAAGGAGGTGGTAAATAGCAATGTTGAAAATCTGGAGTGAAAATATTGAAAATTGAGAACTTACTAGCCGCATGAGGAACCATAACGCACGCCGCCGTAAAACAGTCATTTTTAGGAATTTTTTCACCAAATTTTCAACACAGCCATTTTAAGACCTCTGCTAATGAACAGTGTCACTGTGATTTTCTTAATGTGTCCCATACATTGACTTCGCACACCGACTGCGCCATTGTGCGCTACATGGGCAGAAACACGTTTTGGGCAGGATGTGAAAAATGACAGCTATACTGCTCATGAGGAGGTGTGGTAAAATGGCAATGTTGAAAATCTGGAGTGAAAATATTGAAAATTCACAAACTTACGATGCGTAGGAACTGCGCAACGCACGCTCATAAAACAGTCATTTTTAGGAATTTTTTCACCAAATTTTCAACATAGCCATTTTAAGACCTCTGCTCATGAACAGTGTCACTGTGATTTTCTTAATGTGTCCCATACATTGATTTCGCGACACCAACGCGCCATTGTGCGCTATATGGGCAGAAACATGTTTTGGGTGAGATGTGAAAAATTACAGCTGTACTCTACTATAAGAAGGTGTGGTAAAATGGCAATGTTGAAAATCTGGAGGAAAATATTGAAAATTGTGAACTTACGAGCCTCGGATTAGGAACTGCGTAACGTAGCCGACAAACGGTCATTTTAGGATTTTTGTACCAAATTTTCAAAATAGGCTTTTGAGAGCCCACCTTATGAACGCTGGCACTGTTGTTTTCTAATTGCCTCGAAAGGTGATTTCCGCAGTGACTGCGTAAATCACCCTTCGTCCGAATAACGCCATGACAGTGACAGAATTATGAGAAGGGGTCCCAAACCCCATGTTGAAAATTTGGTGCAAAATTCCAAAAATGCCTAAGCTATGCAACAAAGGTGAAAAACCCCATCTAGCTAATTATACAGCTTACACGGCATTTCCTCAGTTTGCTTCGGCTTTGAAGAGTGCAGATGTGTTCCCGGTCCAGTGATGATCGTCGCACCGAGCTCCGGAGGTAAGTATGGGGTGAGGGGGGGAAGGAAAGTGCAGTGGTGGGTGCGGGTTGTGGGAGGGGGCGGGACCGCGTGGGACCGCTTTTAATTTACAGGTTTTTTTTCTATAATTGACGACGTGGACGCTTGCCACGCTGGGTGGGCTCAGCGTGGCAGAAGGATGGCTGGGGGCCGTGAGCCGACGGGATTGGGCACCCCGTCGGCAGATGACGTGATGTTTGCCACGCTTGGGTGGGCTCCCAGCTTGGCAGCAAAGATTTTTGGGGGGGCTGACGCGCAAGCGCACAGCAGTGGTTTTCTCTGAAGAGAAGACCAACGCTGTCATATACAGCACCTCAGCGACTGGTGCAGGACCGCAACGCCTGCTCAACGGAGCAGGGGATTGCACAGGGCAGGCACACCTCCAAAGTGTCCCATTCTCCCAAGACGTCCCTTGCGCATGCGCGCAAGTGAACGTAAAAATGATCAATTATAGCTGAGTAAAAACAGTAAATTAAAACGTGTAAGAAAATTTTAAGTAAAAAGTATTGTTTGTTGCCATATTACATAAAAACATAGAAATTATCAGCAGATAAGGACCGCTAGACCCATCCATTTTGCCCGTAGGCCCTATACATTGTATGTGGCCACTGACCCTATGTGATCATTGACTTTTCATCACTCCCTTCCCTCTCAAGCTTCCCTTGAGCCTGTTCCAGGCATGCTTAACCCCCTCCACTGTGCTTTCCCCCATTACCTCCTGTGGCAGACTATTTCAAGCATCTACTACCCTTTCTGTGTAGAAAAACTTCCTCACATTATCTCTTACGAACATACGAAATTTGCCAGCAGCTAAAGGCCTAGAGGTCTATCAAGTCTGCTCGAATGTGCAGCTAGCACCCCTTATTCTGCAGCTGCTCCTCCCTTCCACCCTTCCCCTTGTCCTGTCCCATCCCCTTTTGAAGCAGTCCACTGTTCTACTGGATACCACTTCTGCAGGTAACGCATTCTACCCATCTCTTACTCTACCCTCTTCCAATTTCATACTGTGCCCCCATGTTCTAGTACTTTTTATGTTTGCTTGAGCGTATGCGCAAGAAACATTATACGGCAGCTTAGGAAAGAAGTGGGTTGTGGAAGTGCGGCACTGTGGTACTGTGTTCTTTCTTGTAGTTCAAGGTGCTTTTGGAACTGCTGATTTCTATTGGTTTACACGACTACATTTTTTTTTCTATTTTAAAAAAAGCTACATCAACTTGGTTTGTTGTCACCTGTTTGTTGTTGCTAAGTAGCAGATGTTTTTGCATTGTGCTCCGATTCTGTGATAGAATCTGTATTAGTAGAAGGTAGATTATTGTGATTGTAGTTACCTTTTGATGGTAAGGATAAAGAGGTGAGATAGAAGTGTATGTATTTTCAAATATTATAGAGGAACAGTGGCAGGATTTTTAGGACAGTAAATTAATAAAAGGGAACTAGGAGAGCTTCAGTAGCAGACAAGTAGTGGAATAGCAGTATAATTGCAGTATAATGTGGGGAGTGGTACAATGCAGTGGCTGTGGGCAGCATTATTCAGGCAGATCTTCTGGACACTGAGGTGCCGCCCTATCTGCATGCATCTTTCTGGACTGCGGGATGAGGTAGCCAGACTCAGAGCAGAAGTAAACTGGGTCAGAAGTACCATCACCCCTATCCAGAGACCACTCAGTCCAATGCAGCTGCCTCAAAGGATGCAGAGAACGAGGAGTACTTGGGTGACAGTGGGCTCAGGGAGGGTTAGACCAGTCAGGCAGAGGCACATCCCAGATCCTATTCCACTCAAGAACTCATATGCCACACTGCCAAACAGGGACAACCAAATAGAGGTACCCAGAGAAATGGAAGGAAAGGATGTGGAGGTTAGCCAAGTGCAAAAGATGGAGATTAGCACCCAAGAGGTGGATAGGCAGAATAGGCAAAATTCAGCAGAAGGGCAGACAGCAAGGTGAACCAGGGATAAAGGACAACCAAGGAAGGGGCTGGAGTAGAACAGCAAAACAGTCTAGGAGGTCAAATCATGGAAAGTCATGTGTCAAATGCCAGGAGCCTTAGCAACAAGATGGAAGATCTGGAGGCTGTCATGGTGCAGTCAGACCTGGACACTGTGGCCATCACTGAAACCTGGTGTAATGATAACCACGACTGGGAGTTGGCCATACCTGGCTACAACATATTCAGAAGAGACAGGGCAGGCAGGAAGGGAGGAGGAGTGGCACTGTATGTGAAAATGACATAAGGGCCACAGAGATCCAGGAGGAACAAATGGGGGGAGAGATACTGTGGGTTAAGCTGGAAAGGAAAATGGGCCAGCCATCCACGACAGGTGTGGTCTATAGACCACCAGCCCAGGAGGAAGAAACAGATAGAGTTGATGCTAGCCATCCAGAGGATGGCAGACAAGGTGAGGTAGTACTGGTTGGAGACTTCAATATTCCAGACGTGGACTGGAGCATCCCAGCAGCAGCATCAACTAGGAGCAGATTTATCCTGGACTCCTTTCAGGTGCCTTCTCAAGCAACTGGTCATGGAACCAACTCGGCAGAAGGCAATACTGGACCTTGTGCTCACAAACAGGGACAGTGTGATGGGGGTAAGAGTGGGGAGCACCTGGGGAACAGTGACCACCAGTCACTGTGGTTTGAAATCACAGAAAGAGCAGAACCAAACCACACAAAAACACGTATCCTGGATTTTAGGGGGGCAGACTTTGGGAAAATGGGGAGATACTTGAAAGAGGCATTAAGGGGAAAGGGGCAGGAATCAGGGGTTGAGGAACAGTGGGAAGTATTTAAAATGGGGATTACAAGAGCAACAGAATTATGTATTAAGCAGGTTAGCAAGAGGAAAAGGAAGAGGAGACCATTATGGTTTTCCAAAGAGGTAGCAAAGAAAGTGAAAGCTCAAAAGATTGCATTCAGGCAATACAAAAAGACACAGGCAGAAGGGGATAGGGAGAAGTACCAGGAGAAGCAAAGGAGGCAGGAGGTCAGTAAGGAAGCCAAAGCTCAGACAGAAGAACACATTGCAAAATCAGTGGGTAGAGGGGACAAAACCTTTTACAGGTACATAAGTGAAAAAAGAAAGGCAAAGGGAGGGATAGTGAGACTGAAGGGGGAGGATGGGGGCTGCGTGGAGGATGACAACAGTAAAGCTGACATATTGAACAGGTATTTCTGCTCAGTCTTTACTGAGGAAGAGGAGGGTAATGGGTCTGAATGGAGTACAAGGGGTGAGAATGGTGCAGAAATGGACACAAGTCCCTTTACACGAGAAAGGGTCCTGAAGGAACTGGAAGCACAAGAGTTGATAAAGCAATGGGGCAGCTGATGGGTGCACCCCAGGTCCTTAAAGAACTAAGAGAGTGGTGGCTGAACCTCTTGCTATCCTGTTTAGCCGATCACTAGAAACAGGGAGGTACCCAAAGACTGGAGGATAGCAGATGTAGTCCCCTTATACAAAAGTGGGAACAAAGAGGAAGCGGGGAACTACAGACCAGTCAGCCTCACCTCGGTAGTGGGGAAGATCATGGAAGCACTACTGAAGGAGAGATTGGTGGAACATCTGGTTGTCAATGGACTACAGGACCCAAGGCAGCATGGTTTCACTAGGGGAAGGTCATGTCAGACCAACCTCATTGAATTTTTTGATTGGGTGACTGGAGGTGGATCAGGGAGGGCAGTGGACATGGCCTATCTGGACTTCAGCAAGGCCTTTGACACTGTGCCACATAGAAGACTATTGCACAAACTGGGAAATATGGGTGGGGGCAGGACAGTAAAGGTGGGTAGGTAACTGGCTGGGCAGCAGGACACAGAGGGTGGTGGTAAATGGCTGTCACTCCACAGAGGGAAGAGTGACTAGTGGGGTACCACAGGGATCAGTGCTGGGACCGGTACTATTCAATATCTTCATCAGTGACATTGCGCAGGACCTAGAAGGCAGAATTTCATTGTTCGCTGATGACACAAAGCTCTGTAACGGAGTAGACACACCAGAGGGTGTAGAGAGAATGAGAAGGGACCTGCAGAAACTTGAAGAATGGTCAGGGGTTTGGCAGTTGAAATTCAATGCAAGGAAGTGCAAGATAATGCATATGGGGCACAAAAACCCTGGCACAATATATCAGTTGGGGGGTGAGGATATAGCATGCACCAAGCAGGAAAGGGATCTTGGAGTTATCATCTCTGATGACCTCAAAGCAGGGAAACAGGTGACAAGGCAGCAGGTAAAGCAAATAGGATGCTGGGATGCATAGGCAGGCATCACCAGCAGGAAAAGGGAGGTCATAATTCCACTACACAAGACACTAGTGAGGCCGCACCTGGAGTACACTGTGTAGTTCTGGAGACCTACCACGTAGGACATAAGACAGGGTAGAGAAGGTTCAGAGGAGGGCAACAAAGATGGTGCATGGATTGCATCACAAGTCCTATGAGGACAGGTTGAAGGCACTGAACATGTACTCCCTGGAGGAGAGGAGGGAGAGAGGGGATATGATAGAGACATACAAGTATCTTACAGGGAGGAACAGGGTGCAGGAATGCACTATTTTTAAGCGAAAAGATGTTCCAGGACTAGAGGGCATGGGATGAAGTTGGAGGGAGGACGATTCAGAGGAAACGTGAGGATGAATTTCTTCACAGAACGGGTGGTGGACAAGTGGAACACCCTGCCAGAGGAAGTGGTGGGGCTGAAACAATCACGGGATTTAAGAATGCATGGGATAGACATAAAGGAATTCTGGAGGTCAGGGGTAAGGGGCAACAGACTTCCTGGAAAACATAAACTGAACTTACAAACTTAAATGGGCAGACTGGGTGGGCCATAGGCCCTTATCTGCCGACACTGTCTATGTATCTATGTATCTATGTGGCACTGCTTTTGGGGGTTTGGCACTGGTGGACCAATGCAGGCACACTGTGCTGGTGACATTGGTTTCCAAAAGTGGCACCAAGTTGAAACGATTTTGCCGCTGCAATGAGGGCCGCTTCATCACTGCAGTGTGAACCATTCCGCTACAATGAGGGGAGTGACCCGTCACTGCAGGGTGGTACCTTGCCTAGTGTAACATTTTTTGTAGCCGCTGCCTCACAGCCCCATAAAAGCCGACGGGGGTGGCCAATCCCCCTATTGGCATGCCCCAGACCCAGTTCATTTGCCGACGGGGGAGCCCACTCCCCGTCGGCATAATGTAACCCCCTCCCCCATTTGTTGTGTGCCAAGGGGGTGCCCAACCCCCCTTGGCATCAAGCTCCCCGACAGTCGTTCTTTGTACCCTGTACACTATGATCTGAGATGTGACCTCCCCATCCTTGGAGGGAACCATCCGTTGTCAGCACCATTCTGTGGGACTTTTGTTCAAAAGGCATTCCGTTTGTCAGATAAACCACATTTTTCCACAATTGTAGTGACTGTATCAGATCCTCTTTTATTGGGATCATGATGTTCTGAGGCAGTCTCAGTTGAGATCAGTACCTTTTTTAGGTACTTCTGAGTTCCTCCATGTGCTGTCTTGCCTATGAGACTAGTAATGTGGATGCTGACATGTAACCCAGCAGTCTGAGGAATTCCTGAGCAGACCTTTATGTTCCTATTTGAAACTGTCTGCAAAAGCCACCAGTGTCTGTACTCCTTCACAGGACTGAAATGCTTTGGCCTACGCTGTGTCCAGTTCTGCATCTATAAATTTTAAGGTTTGCACTGGTTCTAATGCTAACTTTTCCAGATTCAGTTGGAAGCCCAGACTGAGCATTATGTCCATTACTTTTTGGAACAATACTTCTGCTTCCATTTTTGTTTCCCCACACACTTACCAGTCATCTAAATATGGCTAGATTGTGATTTTAGCTTTCCTTAAGGCTGGTGCCACTACAACCATTGCACTTTGTGAACACCCTTGGGACAGATGCGAGGCCAAAGGGTAGAGCCCTGTACCGGAACTGCTGAGTTCCCACACCAAATCGCAGACATTTTCTGTATGATTCTTTCACTGGAATGTGAAAATAGGCATCTTTCAGATCCAATTATATAAGCCAGTCTCTCTGCTGTAGTAGCTTCAGTATATCACTGTTTGCAGGGTTATCATTCTGAATTTTTCTTTCTTGATGTGCCGGTTGAGACTCCTCAGGTCTGGTATAGACTGCCACACCCCTGATTTTTTTTCTTCCCTGATAGAAAGTACCTGGAGAAAAAGCCCTTCCTCTTTTCTTTTACTGTTACTTAATCTACTGCATTTTGTGATGGCAGTTTTGAATGCCCATCTGTAACTGCTGCTGTTCTTCCTCTGATTTTGGTTTGAAATTTTTCAACTTTTTCTGTTTTGGCTGTTTCAGAAAGGCCATAGAAAGACCCCTTCCCACCACTTCCAGCAACATGGGTCTGTTGTTACAGACTGCCAGCACTGGACGTGACAGGAATGACATCCCCCTTTAAATTCTCAGGGGTTCGTTTTTGGCTGGGAAGTGCTAATGTACCTCCCTATCCACAGGGTCTTTTATAACACTTGTTTTGCTTTTCTTTTTCCATTAGGTTTTTGAGAGTTGTCTTATTTTTGTTAACGTTATCCATGTAACTCCCTGTCTGATGCCCAAAGAGTGACTGTCCCTCAGATGGGAAATCGGCAGCTTAGTTTTGCAGGCCAAGGGATAACACAATGTTTTTTAACCAAGCACACCTCCTGGTGGCCACTGCATTAGCTCAACCACTTGTGGCAGAGTCATTAATGTCCAGGGTCATTTGCATTTGCTGCTTTGTAGCCTCCAGACCATTTCTGATTACTTACTTACTGTGACCTGTCATCAGAGGGCAGGCTATCACAGAATGTCAGCATTTCTTCCATAAGGCTTCCTGGTAATAAGCACTATAGCTCAGAAAGGCAGCCTGTCTCATAATCAAGGATAATGTCAAGTAGGAATGTTTTCCTAATGAGTCAATTTTTCTGGAATCTTTGTTAGGTGGTGATGTGAAAAAGGAAGTTTTTGCCTTTTCACAGGCAACACCTTGGATAAGTCCTCAGGGCATGGGTGTTTGTAAAGATAATCAGAGACTGATTTGGTGACTTGATATCTTTTCTCCACCTTTTTGTCAATAGTCATGCCAGAATATGGTGTTTTCAAAATGTTTGTACTCAGTTTCTTAAATGTTGTACATAAGTGTATCCTAATCATCTTTGTGAAGGTTATTTCCCGCATACTGAGAAATGCTGCTTCAACATCATCCACCTGAGATTCTTCAGTGTGGATATTAATGGTCTCAGCCATACCTCTGAGGAAAGCTGAGTAAGATGTGAAATCATCCAGCGCTTGGGGGAGGGGCAGCCAATATCCTCATCCCCAGTCACATCAGAGAATATAGGTTCCTCCTCTGGAGTGTACTATGTTAGACTGGGAGGTACAGAGGAAGGCTGTCTATCAGCTTGCTGCTTTTTGATTTGGAAAAAATTCCCACATTTATTTCAATTCTTCCACTGAAGGCATAAGGGTCTGGGCAGAAGGCATCACCGTTTCCTCTGGTACTGGTTCAGTACACTTCTTTCCTATGTTCTCTAGAACAGTTGATGACTCTGTAGTATCAGCATGCTTTTCTTTTTATCCTTCTCTGAATGAGCATCAGGTGTGGATTATGGATCCTCTGAATGCTTCCACAAGGATTCTGCTTAACAGGCTTTATTCACAGGAGAAGGAGATTCAGGGAACATATTAACCAAAGGGGAACACTCCTTGGAACTTGACAGAGAGTCAAAAACAGTGGTTGAATTCAAGCATGCGTGGGACAGCCATAAGGCAATTCTAGGGGATGGGGGTAGAAAGAAGTAGGCTGCTGGTTAACTAGGATCTGCAGCTTACCCATTACATAGGGAAATGGGCAGACTGGGTGGGCCAAGCGGTCCTTATCTGCCGTCAAATTCTATTAGAGGCAGCAGGCTGACAGAGAAAACTTTTTTTTGCGATTTAGGACAAAACAATCCACAGAGCTTATTAGCACTGCCCAAAAACTTGTAACACTCTATACGCCTATCTGCCTTAGGAAAACTGGTGCCACACTGTGAGCACCTTTTAAAACCAGTGGGTGCAACTTTTTGCTTTGGCTTTCCGAACTCAAACGTGCGACCTGGAAGGGCACCACTGTAAATTGTCTGACCTCACCCTCAAGAACCAGTTTAAATGTCAACCACAGTCATTGTGAGCTGACTTGTAAATTTCACTTCAATGGTGAAATAAAGTGCTTTAATGTTTGGCATAGCACTCAGAAGCCGATCACAGTTCCTAAATAGAACCTCAACCAAAAGGCCAGAAAAACTGGAAAAAATAACACTTTTTTTAACCAGAATACCAGAAAGCGAACATGAAGGCTTTATTTATTTTTTAGCCACCAAACTCTGGCACTGTTTTAGAGAACAAAGTAAAATGCAGTTATTTTCTTAGTTTCCGGGAACTGAGAAAATATCAATTTTTAACAAAAAATACTGTTAAAACACAGAAATGAAAGAGAAATACAGGTTACTCACCTGTAACAGGAGTTCTAGGAGTGGTATATATTGTTCATCCACACTTGTTGGAAGGTTCCTTGCCGCTTTAAATGTTGCCGCAAGGTCTTCAAGCTGGCTCCTCCCACCCACCCAGGTGGTAAAATCCTCAGCTCCGCCCCATGATGCCAGATCTAGCCTGCTGGAAGCCAGGTTGCGCGTCGAAGCCGGGGAGGTTGGGTGGGTCGTGTGGATGAACAACATATACCACTCCTAGAACGCCTGTTACAGGTGAGTAACCTGTATTTCTAAGGACGTGGATATGTTGTTCAATCCACACTTGTTGGCAGACTCCTAGCAGTTCTTCGGGAGGAGGGAAGCAAGGTGCGCACCCCCTACTTAGGGAATAAGGACTGGAGAACTGAGCTCCCAAAACCAGCATCTCGGTGTGACTCTAGGTCAATGTGGTAATGGGAAATGAAGGTGTGTGCTGACTTCCAGGTAGCAGCCCTACAGATTTCCTGGATAGGGACATCCCTAGAAGCAGCCACTGAAACAGCAGTATGGTGGGTAGAATGAGCTCTTATCCCTTTGGGAGGCTCCATGCCCGCCAACCTATAGCAGAGATCTATGCAGGAGGTGACCCACCTGCCTATCATCCGCTTGGCTGCAGGTCTGCCAGGTGCGGCTTTAGCGTAGGTGACAAACAGCTGGCGAACCTCTCCCCGAATTTCAGCCATTCACACCTTATAATAAGAGAGCGCTCTTCTAGGGTCCAAAGTATGGAGCCTATATTCGGCCTTAGAGGTGTGACTGGGGTAGAACACCTGGTTAAGGTGAAACTCCAACACCACCTTCGGAAGGAATTTCGGGTTGGGGCGAAGCACAACCATGTCTCTGTGGAAGACCACATAACGAGACTCAATGAAAAGCGCCTGAAGCTCTCCCATCCTTCTGGCCGACGTGATAGCCACCAAGAAGGCGGTCTTCCACGACAGGTGAGAGATGTCACACCTGTGCATCAGTTCGAATGGCTTGTCCATGAGCTTAGCCAATACCAGCAGGAGATCCCACAGAGGTGGAGGTACTTGCACTGGAGGGGATATGTCGTCTAGGCCTTTGAAAAAGCGCCTGACCACCTTCTCCTGCACCACTAACTGCTTGCCAGCCCGCGCCCGGTAAGCAGAGATGGCTGCCAGGTGCACCTTAAGGGTCGTCGACTGAAGTCCTAGCTGAGAAAGGGATCACAGGTAGTTCAGAATGCTAGCCAAGGAACAGGAAGAAGGGTCCAACCCCTTGTTCTGACACCAAATGGAGAATCTCTTCCATTTGAAGGCATAGCATTTTCTGGTTGACTCCTTACGAGACGCCTCAACGACTTTGAGGACCTCATCGGAAAGACCCAAGGCCTGGAACTCTAGCCGCTCAGGAACCAGGCCGTTAGGTGCAGGGATTGTAGGTCCGGGTTGAGAACCTTCCCCTTGTTGACTGACAGCAGGTCCGGGAAAGCTGAAAGCCGCCTCGGGAGCCTGGAGCTGAGGCTGAGGAGATCTGGGTACCAGAACTGGCAGGGCCAGTCTGGGGCTACCAGAATTACCTGCGTCTTGTTCCTCTTCGCCTTGAGAAGCACCTTGTGGATCAAGGGAAATGGAGGGAAGGCGCAGAAGAGGCCCGGGATCCACGGCCTGGAGAAGGCATCCCCCTGCAGCAAGCCCTGCTGAGGGGGGCAGGTATGAAACAGCCTCAGCTTCGCATTCTCCCTGGAGGCAAACAGGTCCACCTGAGGACAGCCCCAATGGGAGAACAGGTCTTGTACTGCCTCCGGCAGGACAGACCACTCGTGAGAAGCAGCGCGTATCCGGCTGAGGGCATCGGCAAGACTGTTGGAGGCTCCTGCCACATGGATGGCTAGGAGATCTGCCTCCAGGCTGATCATGAGAGACCAGATGCGGAGAGCCTCCTTGCACAGAGGCAAGGAGTGCGTCCCACCCCGACAGTTGAGATAGTACATGGTCGTGGTGTTGTCTGTCTGGACCTGAACCACCTGACCCCATACAAAAGGAGCGAAGGCAGTGAGGGCTAGTCGAACCGCTCAAAGCTCCAGCAGGTTGATGTGGCATCGAGACTCCGGAGGGGATCAGAGGCTGTGGGCTCTGAGCTCCCCCAGATGGGCACCCCAACCCATCAGAGAGGCATCGGTCGTTAGAGTGACCGTTGGCTTGGGGTGGATAAATGGGATACCCTCCTGCAGGTAAGCTGCGACGAGCCACCACTGCAGGCCGTCACACATCTCCTGGGTCACTGTCACCGGCTGGTCCAGAGGACCAGAGCACTGTGACCACTGGCTGGCCAGCCCACATTGCAGGGGACGCATATGCCAGCGGGCCCAACAGACCACGCTGGTGCAGGCTGCCATGAGACCCAGGAGGCACAGGAAGTCCCGGGCAGGGCACACTTGCCCAACCAGAAATGATTGGACAAAGGAGGAAAGGACCTCGTCCCTGTCCGCCAGGAGCCGGGCTCTGGCTCGAAGAGAGTCGAGCTCTGCCCCGATGAACTGAATCACCTGCAATGACAGGAGTTCCGATTTGGCCTCATTGATGAGGAGGCCAATCTGAGAGCAGACCTGGAGGGCCAGATCCTTGGACTGCTCCACCTCCAACTTGGAGGGGGCTGCAATCAGCCAGTCGTCCAGATAAGGGTACATCCAGACTCCTCGGTGCTGCAGGAATGCTGTCACCATTGCCATACATTTGGTGAAGACCCTGGGAGCTGGAGAGAGGCCGAAGGGCATGGCCCGGAACTCGTAGAGAGATCCCTCTGCTTGGAAGTGGAGGAAATCGCTGATGAGACGGATGGATTGGGACGTGAAAGAATGCATCCTGAAGGTCCAGAGAACAGAACCAGATGCCTGGTTCCAAGGATGGAATGATCTGAGCCAGAGTGACCATCCTGAATGTGCGAGGCCTTAGGAACTTGTTTAGGTCATGCAGGTCGAGAATGGGGCACCAGCCCCCCGTCCGTTTTGGGACCAGGAAGTACCTGGACACAAACCCTGGGTCTGGAGGGGGGTCCACCACTTCGCCAATCACCTTCTTCTGGAGGAGCAAGGCAATGTCGGCTCAACGAGCTGACAGACAGGCTGTGGAACCCGAACCCCCCTGTGGGGTGACGGCTTGATAGAGGGGGAACTGCTCGAATTCCACAGACAGACCCCTGCCGACCACTTCTAGAACACAGCGGTCTGTGGTGATAGCGGACCAGGTGGAAAAGAAGTGGCGGAGCCATCCCCCCACGGGTGGAACCCGGGGAGGAGTGACGAGGTTGGGGGAGACACCCCTCAACCCGTCACTGGGAAGGCTTGGAGGAAGGGCCCACTGAGGAACTTCCTGGACCCTTGCCTCCAGGCTTCCTACTAGAGGAAGCGGCAGACTTGGCCTGAGGACGCCAAGTGTGAGCCTGCTGGCCCTGATGCTGGTGTTGCTGGGCCGGACGTGCTGCAGGAGCAGAAGGGCGAAAGGGTTTACGCTGCTGCGGGTGGCCTTTGTCGTCCTGGGCAGACATGACCGAGTCCTAGGTGACGTTGGACTTCTCGATCCTCTGGAGATGGCCTTCCACTCTCGGCCCGAACAAGTTGGTGCCCAGGAAGGGAATGTCTGCCAGCTTGTGCTGGGTGTCCGCCGTGAAGGTGGAGATCCGCAGCTAAGCTCTGCAGTGCATGGCCACTGCGGCCGCTACTGACTGGGCACAAGAGTCACCAATGTCCAATGAAGTTTGGAGCTGTTGTTTAGCCACCGCCATTCCCTGATCCCGCACCTGCTTGACAGTCGTCTGAAGGTCAGCCGGGAGATGAGTAATCACCTCATCCAGGGAGCCCATAAGGGCATGTGAGAAATGTGCCATCAGAATGGCCAAGCTAGCCTGACTAAGGCCTAGGGAGGAAGCAACGTAAACCTTCCACCCTGAGTAATCCAACTTTTTGGATTCCTTATCGGGCTGTTCGTCCACATCCCGAGCATTCCCGGAATGCTTGAAAACGCTATTGGTCACTAACCCCTCTGCAGAGGGGTGCTCCGAGAAACCGGAGAGTGAACTGGTGGGGACCACGTACTTTCGAGCCATCCTGGCCGAAGGCACAGGACAAGATACTGGCCACTGCCACAACTCCAGGGCCGGGCCAACAATGGCTTTGGCTACCGGAAAGGCCTCCGTAGGGGAATCCCCTTGGTCCAGTATCTCCGTAAGGGGATACTTGGCCCATTTTTGGACAGGTTCAAGCTGCATCCCAGTAGACTCTGAGATGAGTCGAAGCATAACCAGAAACAAGGATGGTCTCTCGTCCACCGACTGGCCTCCTGCAGACTCCAGGTCAATCGGCCTGGAGAACAGGGAGGCGTCATCATCAGACTCCGAGGAGTCTGCAAACAGCTGCCGAGTGCCTGAGCCACCCTCCACCTGTCAAGGTCGATCGGGAGTGAGGGTGACCGACAACCTATGGGTCAAGCCCTGACCTGACTGGGAATCCTTTGTCGGTGCCCCAGTCTTCGGCTGTGGAGGCGGAGGTTCCACCACAATGGGTGGAGCAGCCAGTTTCGGCTGAACAACCGGCGCCGGGGGTGGCTTCTCGACTACCACAAGGGGTTGTTTCGGCCACTCCAGTGACAGCCACTTAATGGCCGGAGAAGGCGACAGAGTCGGCTCATTAGTGATCAGTAAAAGTTGCTGCTGCATCAAGTCCCTGTAGCGCCGAAGCAACTTACACTGGAGCCTATCCTCCGAAGAGGACGAGCTGTGATGCCGCTTTCCATGGTGCCGAGACCGAGACCACCAACGGCGGGACCGGCTGGACCTGGAAGAGGACCGAGACTGAGACCTTCGGGGATTCCGAGGGTGGGTCAAAGAGGGAACGGGGGGAAACCCGCCCCTCCGGTGCCGCTGACTCTAACTCAGGACTTTGGCACAGGAGGCACAGGCAAGTCCTCGGTAATCACGGGGGAACCGGTGAAGAAGGGTTGTCGGCATCTCCAGGCGACAAACCATCCGACGGGTCAAGAAAAATCTTGACCGCGTCGACGGATGTCTCGGCCAGCTGACCTGATGGGGACACCATGAAGCCAGCGGCCACAGCCGCAACCTCGACCGAAGTCAAGCGTCGACAGTCTGGTGAAGGGGATCTCTCTCGCTCCCATGAACATCGACGGTGGGACTTACCTTTAGAGTCCTTCTTTCTGGACCAACTGGAATGTCCCTTCTCCCTTCGTGGAGAGGGATTGACAAAGCTCCTTAAAAGAAGCAGTGTAGGAGGAGCCCAAGGAGAGCAGGATAAATGCAGCGGCCGAGGAGGAAGAAGAAGCAGCAGCCTGGGCCGCCTCCTCCTCGAGGGCGATCATCTGCTCCAACTGCTCCACGGAGCCCACCGCCGCTGATACCACCCAACGGGCCTCCATAGACTTGATTGACGGGTACCGTTTCTTGGGACGCCCAAGAAGTAGTCTGGCAGCGCAGTCCTCCAAGACCGAAGCCGAGAAAGACCTGCATAATTTCCAGGTGCTCATGAATTCAGACCAAGCCCTAGGCAGTAGATGCATGTGGAGTGCAGATCGTTCCGGGACATCTTCTGCCCACAAGGGCACCGACGGAAGCTGGGAGTCGATTTGTCCATTGCAGCTGCGAGGGAAGACGAAGACCATAGTCTTGTAAATTTTAAATTCAATCAATCAATCAATCAATCAATCAATCAATCACTTTATTTAAAACTAGTTTCGAAAATTCTGAAGAGTGAGGATCCAGGACTAAAATGCAGAGCACAAGGGAGGGAACCTGAGCTTCCAAGCGGTAAGGAATACCACCCGGGTGGGTGGGAGGAGCCAGCTTGAAGACCTTCCGGCAACATTTAAAGCGGCAAGGAACCTGCCAACAAGTGTGGATTGAACAACATATCCACGTCCCTAGAAATAAACAATATTAAGATAAACTAAAAACTATTACAAATACATTAAACTGAAAGACTTAGCCATTGAATAGTAGTAGCATATACCAGGACAACCACACATTGCAAGAGAAACTAAAGATCTGTTAGGGGAAGGCTATCAGCAAGAGACCAACATATAGAGAGAGTTCTTCAGCAGAAACTAAAGATCTGTTAGGGGAAGGCTGTCACTGTGAGACCAGCACAGAGAAATACAGGTTACTCACCTGTAACAGGAGTTCTAGGAATGGTATATGTTGTTCATCTACACTCATTGGCAGTATCCTTGCCGCTTTAAATCTTGCCGGAAGGTCTTCAAGCTTGCTCCTCCCACCCACCTGGGTGGTATAACTCTCGGCTCCGCCCCATGACGCCAGATCTGGCCCGCTGGAAGCTCAGGTTGTGCGTCCGGGCCGGGAGTAACAGGAATGTAGGGATGAACAACATACACCATTCCTAGAACTCCTGTTACAGGTGAGTAACCTGTATTTCTAGGACATGGATATGTTGTTCATCCACACTCATTGGCAGACCTCAGCAGTTCTCCGGGAGGAGGAGGCAAGACGCACACCCCATATACTTACTTGGAGAGAGAGACTGAGAACCGAGGCCCCAAAACCAGCATCCCGCGTGACTCAAGGTCGATGTGGTAGTGGGTAATGAAGGTGTTTGCTGACTTCCAGGTAGCAGCCCTGCAGATTTCCTGGATAGGGACGCCCCTGGAAGCAGCCACCGCTAGCAGTATGGCGGTAGAATGAGCTCTTATCCTCTGGGAGGCTCCATGCCCGCCAACTTATAGCAGAGATCTATGCAGGAGGTTACCCACCTGCTTATCGTCCGCTTGGCTGCAGGTCTGCCAGATGCGGCTTCAGCGTAGGTGACAAACAGCTGGCGAACCTCTCCCCGAATTTCAGCCGTGCGCTCCTTATAATAAGCGAGCGCCCTTCTAGGGTCCAGAGTATGGAGCCTATATTCGGCCTCCGAGGTGTGATTGGGGTAGAACACCGGCAGAGTCAACACCTGGTTAAGGTGAAACTCCGACACCACCTTCGGAAGGAATTTCGGGTTGGGGCGCAGGACAACCTTGTCCCTGTGGAAGACCAGGTAAGGAGACTCGATGGAAAGCGCCTGGAGCTCTCCCATCCTTCTGGCTGACGTGATAGCCACCAAGAAGGCGGTCTTCCACGACAGGTGAGAGAGAGCACACCTGTGCATAGGTTCAATGGCTTGCCCATGAGCTTTGCCAGTACCAGCAGTAGATCCCACGGAGGTGGGGGTTCCGCAGACTGGAGGAAATGTGATCAAGGCCTTGAAAAGCACCAGACCACCTTCTCCTGCGCCATCGACTGCTTCCCGCCCGCGCCCGTAAGCAGAGATGGCTGCCAGGTGCACCCTAGGGTCGCCGACCAAGCCCTTGACTAGAAAGGACCATAAATAGTCCAAGATGCTTGCCAAGGAACAGGAGGAAGGGTCCAAGCTCTTGTTTCTGACACCAAATGGAAAACCTTTTCCATTTGAAGGCATAGCATTTCTGGTCGACTCTTACGGGACGCCTAACTACATTGAGGACCTCGCCGGAAAGACCCAAGGCCTGGAACTCCTAGCCGCCAGGAACCAGGCCGTCAGGTGCAGGGATTGAAGGTCCGGATGGAACACCTTCCCTGATTGACTGAGAGCAGGTCCGGCGAGCTGGAAGCTGCCGCGGAGTCCTGGAGCTGAGACTGAGGAGATCTGGTACCAGAACTGGCGAGGCCAGTCTGGGGCTATCAGAATCACCTGCGCCTTGTCCTCCTCGCCTTGAGAAGCACCTTGTGGATCAAGGGAAATGGGGAAAGGCGAAAGAGGCCCGGGTCCATTGCCTCGAGAAGGCATCCCCTGCAGCGAGCCCTGCTGAGGGGGCGGCATGGAACAGACTCAGCCTCGCTCTCCATGGAGGCAAACAGGTCCACCTGAGGTGTGCCCTCAAAGGAGAACAGATGCTGTACTACCTCCGAGGAGAGACCACTCGTGGGATGCAGCCCCATCCGGCTCAGGGCATCGGCCAGGGTGTTGGAGGCTCCTGCCACGTGAATGGCTAGGAGATCCGCCTCCAGGCTCGCGCAGACGAGTGACCAAATGCGGAGAGCTTCCTTGCATAGAAGCATGGAGCGTCCCGCCCTGGCGGTTCAGATAGTACATGGTCGTGGTATTGTCCATCTGGACTCGGACCACTTGACCCCGGAGGAACGGAGCAAAGGCGGTGAGAGCTAGGCGGACCGCTCGGAGCTCCAGCAGGTTGATGTGGCATCGACTCCCGGGGACCAGAGGCCATGAGCCCGTGTTCCCCAGATGGGCACCCCAACCCATCAGAGAGGCATCGGTCGATAGAGAGACCGCCGGCTCGGGCGGACGAACGGATGCCCTCCTGCAAATGAACTGGAACGGTCCACCACTGAGAGCGCTCCACATCCCGCAGTCACCGACACAAGCTGGTCCAAGGGATCGCAGCGCCAGGACCACTGGCTGGCCAGTCCCCACTGAAGGGACGCATGTTCCAGCGGGCCCAACGGACCACGCTGGTGCAGGCCGCCATGAGACCCAGGAGGCGGAAGTCCCGGCAGGGCGCATGCCCAACCAGAAATGATCGGGCAAAGGAGGAAAGAACCTCGCCCTGTCCGCCGAGCCGCTCTGGCTCAAGAGAGTCGAGCTGCTCCCATGAATAGAATCACCTGCTCTGCTCGAGTTCCGACTTGGCCTTTGATAAGGAGGCCCAGTTGAGAGCAGACCTGGAGGGCCAGATCTCGGACCACTCCGCCTCCTCCTGGAGGGAGCTGCTATCAGCCAGTCGTCCAGGTAAGGGTACACCCGACCCCTCGGCGCCAGAGGGAATGCTGTCACCACTGCCATGCATTTGGTGAAGACCCTGGGAGCTGGAGACAAGTCAAGGGCATGGCTTGGAACTGAAGAGGATCCTCCGGCTCGAAGCGAAGGAATCTCTGGTGAGACGGGACGGATAGGGACGTGAAAAACGCTCCTGCAAGTCCAGAGAGCAGAACCACACGGCCGCTCCAAGGATGGTATTATCTGAGCCAGAGTGACCATCCTGAAGGTTCGAGACCTTAGGAACTTGTTTAGGTCGTGTAGGTCTGAGAATGGGGCGCCAGCCTCCCGTCTGCTTGAACCAGGAAGTACCTGGACACAAACCCTGGGTCTGAAGGAGGGTCCACCACCTTCTTACCACCTCCCTTCTGGAGGAGGAGAGCGATGTCGGCTCGACGAGCCGCCAGTGAGGCTGGGATCTGGCCTCCGAGGCGACGGCTCTGAAGGGTGGTGCCTGCTCAATTCCAGAGGCAGGCCTCTTCCCCACCTCCAAGACCCACCTGTCCGTGGTAACAGCGACCAGGCGGAACGGAAGTGCTGGAGCCGCCTCTCCACGGGGACCCAGGGTAAGGTGACGGGGATGGGGCGTACACCTTCAGCCCGTCACTGGGCAGGCTTGGAGGAGGGACCGCCGAGGGACCTCCTGGGCCTTTTCCTCCCTGCCTCCTGTTAGAGGAAGCCGGCGGCTTGGGTTTGGGATGCCAAGGCCGAGCCTGCTGGCCCTGACGTTGTTGGCCGGCGCCCGGGGCACAGAAGGACCTAAAGGGCTTGAGGGCTGTGGTTTCGCGGCCTTGTCCTTCTGAGCGAAGAGACCGAGTCCAAGGTGGCATTGGACTTCTCGATCCTCTGCAGGTGACCTTCCACCCAGGGTCAAGAGGTCAGTCCCCAAAAAGGGAACATCCGCCAACTTGTGCTGGGTATCCGAAGTAAAGGTGGATATCCTCAGCCAAGCCCGCCGACGCATAGCCACTGCGGCCGCCACCGATCTGGCACATGAGTCCCCTATATCCAAAGCAGTCTGGAGCTGCTGTTTGGCCACTGCCCTGCCCTGGTCCCGCACCTGCTTAACCGTAGTCTGCAGATCGGCGGGAAGATGAGGGATGACCTCATCCAGGGAGCCCAACAGGGCATGAGAAAAATGTGCCATGAGGACGGCCAAACTGGCCTGACGAAGGCCGAGAGAGGACGCAGCGTAGACTTTTCGCCCGACATAGTCCAATTTCTTGGACTCCTTGTCAGGAGGTTTGTCCACATCCCTGGCGTTGCCGGCGCGCCGGAAAACGCTGTCGGTAACCAACCCCTCAGCAGAGGGTGTTCCAAAACCGGACAAGGAACCGGTAGGGACCGTATCATTTCCTGGCCATCCTGGCCAAGGCGAGGGCAGGAAGCAGGGCGCTGCCAAAGTTCCAGTGCCGACCCACTATGGCCTCGCCACCGGAAAGGCCTCCGTCGGAGAATCCTCGGTCCAGAATCTCCGTGAGGGGGATACCGGCCCGCTTGGAACGGGTTCGAGCTCCATCCCGTAGACTCCGAGATGAGCCGAGCAGTCCTAGGAAGGACGACGGGCTATCGTCCATTGACTGACCTCCTGAAGACTCCAAGTCCAGTCGCTTGGAGAAGAAGGAGGAATCATCTTCGGACTCGGAAGAGTCCTCAAGAGCTGCTCTGGCCTGAGCCACCCTTCACCTGCCGAGGTCGGTCGGGAGTGAGGGTAACTGACAGCCGATGGGAACCCTTAGCCGACCGAGAATCCTGGTCGGAGCCCCAATTGGTGGCTGTGGAGGCGGAGGTTCCACCGAATCGGTGGAGCAGCTGGTTTTGGCCAACAACCGCCTGGTATAGGCCCTCGGACAAGTCGAGGGTTGTGTCAGGCGCCCGTGACAGTTACTTAATGGCCGGAAGGCGCCGGAGTCGGCTTATTCCCCGCCAGGAGAAGTTGCTGTAACATATGTCTTCGTACTGCCGACGGTAATTTACGCCGAAGCCTCTCATCCGAGGAGGAGGACGAGGACGAGCGGCGACGCCGCTTACCGCGGTGCCGAGACCGAGACCGCCTATGACGGTGGGAACGGCTGGACCGCGAAGAGGTCCGAGACCGAGACCGAGAGTCCCGGAATTTCCGGGGTCGGTGCAGGGAGGTGTCGGCCGGAACCGCACTCCCTTCGGCTCGGAAGGTCCATCCGAGGGCTCCGAACCGAGGCACAGGCGAGCCACGGATCCTCAACTCCTCCCGGGGAACCGAGAGGGGAATTCGGCTGCTAAAGGCGACAGCTCGTCTAATGGGTCGAGAAAAATCTCGACTTCATCGGTGGGAGTCTCGGTCAACTGACCTGGCCAGGGGACACCGTGAGGCCAGGTGCGGTCAAGCTTTGCCGGCCGACCGGCCGACAGTCGATGGCCCGGGAGAGGGACCTTTCCCCGCCCCAAGAGCGCCGACGGAGGGGACTTACCCCTGTCCCTCTTTTTGGACCGAGAATAAGGTCCAGCAGACGCAGGCCCTTCTCCTTTAGTGGAGAGGGACAGACAAAGCTCCTTAAAAGAAGCCGTGTAGGAAGAACCCAGAGAGGCGGGATAAATGCATGGCCGAGGAAGATGACCGTGCCGCACTCCTCTTCGAGGCGACCATCCGCCGAGCTGATCCGCCGAGCCGCGCGGACACCGCCAACCGGGCCTCCTGGACTTCACCGAGGGAACGCTCGACGGCCCAGTTGCAATCGGCAGCACGGGTCTTCGAGGACGTAGGGCCGAGAAAGATGAGCACAGGTCGCAAGCTCGCGGGTCGTGCTCAAGGCCTAGGCAGTATACACACGTGAGTGAGGATCCGTCTAGACATCTTCTGCCCGCATGGGCATCTCCGAAACCGAGTCGATTGTCCATCGCAGCATGAGGGATAGAAGACTGAAGTCTTTTGCAAAATTTTATTTTAAATCTGCAAACGGAGAAATAGGAACCAGTCGCAAACGCAGAGCATTAAGGAGGGAACCTGAGCTTCCAAGCGGTAAGGAAGATCTGGCGTCATGGGGCGGAGCCGAGAGTTATACCACCCGGGTGGGTGGGAGGAGCAAGCTTGAAGACCTTCCGGCAAGATTTAAAGCGGCAAGGATACTGCCAATGAGTGTGGATGAACAACATATCCATGTCCCTAGAAAGAGAGTTTTCATTTAAAAAACATCCTAAGGCTGGGTATCCTCCACAGGAGGAGACAATGTAAGAGATGGCCTAGCTGTCCTAAACTATTGCTGCAGAGCGTCTTTATTGTTAGACAGAACCACTACTAGTATCTTCTAAACCTTCCCCAAACAATCTTTTATGATATTTTATAATGCTTGAAATTATACTTCTAAAGTTGCAACTATTTGAAAATTACACTATTTTTTGTTTAACTTGTATTTTATTAAGCAATAATTCTGCAATTTTACATTCACTTTTTCCACGCACTACAGTGGTCCATAAAAAGAGAAAACATACAAAGTAGGGTTAGCTTCACATTTCAACATTTCCAGCTTTGATTTCTTTGTCAACTCCTTAAAGCCCCCTTTCTCAGAATTAATGTAAGTTCCATACTGGTTCATTCTTAACTACAATTGTACTGTACCTTGTGTGTTACTTTCATTATTTATCAACATTTCTCTCTTTTCTTTTTTCAGGTATACCATGTCCATCATTCCTAGACCCGCCTTTTCCCATCTACTTGTTTCTCCACTGTTAACTTAAATGAGAGACTGTCATTTCCTCTGACTGTTGTCTTCTGCTCTAGTAATCTATGTAATACTGCTTCTTTTGTTCCCCCCCCTTACCCCTAATAAACTTGGCTTGGCTGCAGGTCTGCCAGGTGCAGCTTCAGCATAGGTGACAAACAGCTGGCGAACCTCTCCCCAAACTTTAGCCATCCGCTCCTTGTAATAAGCTAGAGCTCTTATAGGGTCCAGAGTATTGAGACTATATTCGGCCTCCGAGGTATGATTGTGGTAGAACACCGGCAGAGTCAACACCTGATTCAGGTGAAACTGCGACAACACCTTTGGAAGGAATTTTGGGAGGGGGCGAAGGACAACCTTGTTCCTGTTGAATACCAGATAAGGAGACTCTATGGAAAGCGCCTGGAGCTCTCCCATCCTTCTGGCTGACATTATAGCCACAAAGAAGGCGGTCTTCCACGACAGGTGGGAGATATTGCACCTGTGCATCGGTTCGAATGGCTTGCCCATGAGCTTAGCCAATACCAGCAGTAGATCCCACGGAGGTGAAGGTTCTCGCACCGGAGGGGATATGTGATCAAGGCCTTTGAAAACGTGCCAGACCACCTTCTCCTGCATAGACTGCTTGCCAGCCCACGCCCAGTAGACAGAGATGGCTGCCAGGTGCACCTTAAGGGTCGTTGATTGAAGCCCTAGCTGAGAAAGGGACCACAGGTATTCCAAAATGCTAGCCAATGGACAGGAAGAGGGGTCCAACCCCTTGTCCTGACACCAAATGGAGAATCTCTTCCATTTAAAGGCACAGCATTTTCTGGTCGACTCGTTATTGGACGCCTCAATGATGCTGAGGACCTCGTCGGAAAGACCCAAAGCCTGGAACTCTAGCCGCTCAGGAACCAGGCCATCAGGTGCAGGAATTGAAGGTCCAGATGGAGCACCTTCCCCCTGTTGACTGAGATCAGGTCCGAGTGGGCTGGAAGCCGCCTCGGGAGCCTGGAGCTGATGCTGAGGAGATCTGGGTACCAGAACTGGTGCGGTCAGTCTGGGGCAACCAGAATCACCCGCGCCTTGTCCCTCTTTGCCTTGAGAAGCACCTTTGTGGTCCACGGCCTCGAGAAGGCATCCCCTTGCAGCGTTCCCTGCTGAACGGGGCGCCCATGAAACAGCTTTAGCTTCACATTCTCCTTGGAGGTGAACAGGTCCACTTGAGGGGTACCCCAATGGGAGAACAGGTCTTGAACTACCTAAAGCAGGAGAGACCACTCGTGAGATGCAGCGCCTATCCGTCTAAGGGCATCGGCCAGACTGTTCGAGGCTTCTGCCACATGGATGGCCAGGAGATCCGCCCCCAAGCTGATCACGAGAGACCAAATGTGGAGAGCTTCCTTGCTGCTGAGACCAAATGTGGAGAGCTTCCTTGCACAGAGGCAAGGAGTGTATCCCGCCCTGACAGTTGAGACAGTACATGGTCGTGGTGTTGTCTGTCTGGACCTGAACCACTTGGCCCTGTATAAACAGAGCGAAGGCAGTGAGGGCTAGCCGTACCACTCGAAGCTTCAGCAGGTTGATGTGGCATCGAGACTCCTGAGGGGACCAGAGGCCGTGGGCCCAGAGTTCCCCCAGATGGGCACCCAACCCATCAAAGAGGTGTCGGTCTAAAGTATAACCATCAGCTCGGGGTGGACAAACAGGATACGCTCCTGCAGATGAGCTGGGATGAGCCATCACTGAAAGCCATCCTAAATCTTCTGGGTCACAGTTACTGGCTGGTCCAAAGGACCAGAGCGTGAGACCACTGGCGAGCCAGCCCCCATTGCAGGGGATGCATATGTCAGCGGGCCCAATGGACCACGCTGGTGCAAGCCACCATGAGACCCAGAAGGTGCAGGAAGTCTTGGGCAGGGTGCAGTTGCCCAACCTGAAATGACTGGGCAAAGGAGGAAAGGACCTCGGCCCTGTCCGCCGGCAGCCGGGCTCTGGTTCGAAGAGCGACAAGCTCTGCCCCGATGAACTGAATCACCTGCGATAGCACAAGTTCCTATTTGGCCTCGTTGAAATGGAGACCAATTTGAGAGCAGATCTGGAGGGCCAGATCTCTGGACTGCTCCACCTCCAAACTGGAGGGGGCTGCTATCAGCCAGTCGTCCAGGTAAGGGTTCAGCCGGAACCCTCGGCGCCGCAGGAATGCTCTTACCACTGCCATGCATTTGGTGAAGACCCTGGGAGCTGGAGAAAGACCGAAGGGCATGGCCCAGAACTCATAGAGGAATCGCCGATGGGACGGACGGATTGGGACGTGAAAGAACGCGTCCTGGAGATCCAGAGAACAAAACCACATACCTAGTTCCAAGGATGGTATGATCTGAACCTAAGTGACCATCCCGAAGGTGTGCAGCCTTAGGAATTGTTCAGGTCCTGCAGATCGAGAATGGGGCGCCAGCCCACCTTCCGTTTTGGGACCAGGAAGTACCTGGACACAAACCCTGGGCTTGGAGGAGGAAATGCCACCTTGCTGATCACCTTCTTTTGGAGGAGCACAGCTATGTCGGCTCGATGAGCCGACAGAGCGGCTGCGGAACTGGTAGCCCCCCCCCCGAGAAGCGACAGCTAGATAGGGAGGGGTCTGCTTGAATTCCTGAGGCAGACCCCTGGCCACTACTTCCAGCACCCAGCGGTCTGTGGTGATAGCGGACCAGGTGGAAAGGAAGTGTCTGAGCTGTCCCCCCAAGGGGGACCCAGGGAAAGAGTGATGAGGTTGGGGGCGGCACCCCTCAACCCATCACTAGGCAGGCTTGGAGGAAGGGCTGGCCGAGGAGCCGCCTGGACCTTTCCCTCCAGGCTTCCTATTGGAGGAAGCAGCAGGCTTGGCCTTGGGGCGCCAAGCGTTAGCCTGCTAGCCCTGTTGCTGGGCCGGACATGCCGCAGGGGCAGAAGGGCTTACGCTGTTGCTGATGGCCTTTGTCCTTCTGTGCAGATGTGACAGAGTCCAAGGTGTCACTGGACTTCTCGATCCTCTGGAGATGGCCCTCCACCCCGGGCCCGAACAAGTAGGTGCCCAAGAAGGGGACATCTGCCAGCTTGTGCTGGGTATCTGCTGTGAAGGTGGAGATCCACAGCCAAGCTCTGCAGTGCATGGCTACTGCGGTCGCTACTGACCGGACACAAGAGTCTCCGATGTCCAAAGCAGTCTGGAGCTGTTGCTTGGCCAATGCGCGTCCCTGATTCCACACCTGCTTGACAGTCATTTGAAGGTCAGCCGGGAGATGAGGAAGCACCTCATCCAGGGAGTCCAAAAGGGCGTGTGAAAAGTGTGCCATCAGTAGAGCTAAGCTAGCCTGTTGAAGGCCTAGGTACGAAGCAGCATAAACTTTGCTCCCGGAGTAGTCCAGTTTTTTGGACTCCTTGTCCGGGGGCTTCTCTACGTCCCTGGCATTTCTGGACCGCTGGAAAATGCTATCGGTTACCAGCCCTTCAGCTGAGGGGTGCTCCAAAAAACCAGAAAAGGAACTGGCTGGGACTGCGTACTTGCAGGTCATCCTGGCCGAAGGCACAGGACAGGATGTAGGCTGCTGCCACAACTCCAAGGCCAGACAAATAATGGCCTCGACCACAGGGAAGGCCTCAGCGGGGGAATCCCCTTGGTCCAAAATCTCCATGAGGGGATATCTGGCCCGTTTCTGCACAGGTTCGAGCTGCATCCCACTGGACTCTGAGATGAGCCGAAGAACACCCAGGAACGAGGATGGGCTCTCCTCCACCGACAGACCCTCAGAGGATTCCAGGTCGAGAGGCCCGGAATACAGGGAGGAGTCGGGACTCCGAGGAGTCTGCGAACAGCTGCCGATTGTCTGAGCCACCCTCCACTCGCCGAGGCCGATCGGGGGTGAGGGCGATCGACAACCTGTGGGGCAAGCCCTGACCTGACTGAGAATCCTTGGTTGGGGCCCCAGTCTTCAGTTGCAGAGGCGGCGGTTCCGGTTTCCGGTGAGCAATCGGTGCTGGAGTCGGCTCCTCAACCACGCTGAGCAATCGGTGCTGGAGTCGGCTCCTCGACCAAGGAACCGACGGTGAGAGGTAGCTTCGGCTGTTCGGGCGACAGCCACTTAATTGCCTGGGAAGGAGATGGAGTCTGCTTATTGCCGGCCAATAAGAGCTGCTGCCACATCATGTCCTCATAGCGCTGACACAACTTGCACCAGAGCCTATCCTCTGAAGAGGATGATGAGGAAGAGTGGCAACGCCGCTTTCTGTGATGTCGGGACCAAGACTGGCGATGTCGGCGGGACTTACCCGACATGGAGGAGGACCCAGACAGACACAGAGACCATCGGGGTTGCTGACGGTGGGTAGAAGAGGGGGCGAGGGAAATCCGCTCATCCCCCGGTTTGGGGTTCTTGACCAGGGGCTTCGGCTTGGGAGGCCGAGGCAAGTCCTCGGTAACCACCGAGGGTACCAGTGAAAGAGGGTTATCAGCTTCTCCAGTCGACATCCCAACCAACGGGTTGAGAAAAATCTCGACCACATCAACGGAAGTCTCGGCTGGCTGACCTGACGGGGACACCGAAAAGCCAGCGGCCTTAGCCACAACCTTGACCAAAGTCGATAAGAGACGCTCCAGGGAGGTGAGATCTCTCCCGCTCCCAGGAACGTCGATGGTGGGACTTACCTTTCAGTTCCTTTTTCTTTGACTGACTGAAGTGAGTCCCTGAGGGCCCCTCTCCCTTGGTGGAGAGGGACTGACAAAGCTCCCTAAAGGAAGCAGTATAGGAGGAGCCCAAGGAGAGTGGGATAAATGCCGATGCCGAGGAAGATGAAGACACGGCCTGGGCCGCCTCCACCTCGAGGGCGATTAACTGCTCCAGCTGCTGTCGTGGAGCCTGCAGCCCGCCAGACACCGCCAGACCTCATCGAACTTCACCGGGAAATCATTTTTGGGGCGCCCCAGATACAGTCAGACAAGCCGGTCTTCAAGAACCCGAAGCGAAAGGACTTACCAAAGATCATGAGCCTACAGATCATGGACAAGCCCCAGGCAGTAGAAGCACATGGCGTGCGGGTCGGTCTGCCACATTTTCTGCCCGCAAGGGCACGACGGAAGCCGGGAGTAGATTTCGAATCCATCGCAGCCGTGAAGGAAGGAGAAGACTTTAAGTCTCGTAAATTTTAAGAAAATTTTCGGTAAAACCAAAGATTTAGGATCCAGGCCTAAAGGCAGGAGTGCTAAGGAGGGAACATGAGCTTCCAAGCGGTAAGGAAGATCTGGCGTCATGGGGCGGAGCCGAGGGTTTTACCACCCAGGTGGGTGGAAGGAGCCAACTTGAAGACTTTCCGGCACATCTTAAAGCGGCAAGGTACCTGCCAGACAGTGTGGATTGAACAATATATCCACGTCCCTAGAACTTCCGGTTTTCTACTGGTGATGCCTCTCCCTATGCATCCCAGTATCCCCCAAGACCTCCTTACTGCCTTCTCACATTGCTGGCCCACCTTTAGTTCATCTGATATGACTACCCCCAAGTCCCTTTCCATTTTTGTTGTTGTCAGTATCTCACCCCACATTGTGTACTCTTCCCCTGGGTTTCTGTGTCCCAGGTGCATTACTTTGCACTTCTTTGCGTTGAACCTAAGCTGCCATACATTTGACCATTCCTCCAATCTTGCCAAGTCCCTTTTCATCCTTTCCACCCCATCTTGCCTATCAACCCTGTTGCAGATCTTTGTGCCATCTGCAAAGAGACATACTTTTCCTTCCAGTTCCTCCACAATGTCACTTATAAAGACATTAAAAAGGACCAGCCCCAGTACTGAACCCACTGGTACACCACTAGTAACCCCCCTTTCTTCACTTTGGACTCCATTTAGTATTACCCTCTGTGTCCTGTTGTCCAGCCAGTGTTTTACCCAGGCTACCAACCTGGAACCCACTCCCAGGCCTGCTAATTTGTTTATTAATCTTTTGTGCCGGACTGTGTCAAATGCCTTGCTAAAGTCTAGATAGGTCATGTCCACAGCCCCTCCCTGGTCTACTACTTTGGTCACCCAGTCAAAGAAATCAATTAGATTTGTTTGACATGACCTTCCTGCTGTGAATCCATGCTGCCTTGGGTCCTGTGCCCCACTGGCCTCTAGGTACTCAACAATTCTTTCCTTCAGAAGTGATTCCATCATTTTCCCTATCACAGAGGTCAAACTGACAGGTCTGTAGTTTCCTGCCTCTGTCCTGTTCCCACTTTTGTAAACAGGAATTACATCCACTTTCCTCCAGTCCTCAGGTACCACACCATCCTCCCATGATTTATTAAAAAGGGTAGTTAGTGCTGTTACTAGATCTTCCCTTAGTTCTTTTAGAATTCTGGGGTGAATCCCATCAGGCACCATTGCTTTATTCACCTTCAGTTTTAAGAGTTCTTTCAGAACCCTTTCTTCTGTGAAAGGACTTGTATCAACCCCTCTATCCAGAGTGATTCTACTGACTGGATTAGGTATATCCCCCTGCTTTTCCACTGTGAAGGCTGAGCATAAATATTTGTTCAGTATCCCTGCTTTTTCACTGTCGCTCTGTGCTCAAACACCTTCTTCTTTATTCAGCCTCAGTATCCCTGCCTTAGTCTTTCTTTGCTCCCTGATGTACCTATAAAAGGTTTTATCCCCCTTCTTAACTGAGTTGGCTATCTTTTTCTTGGTTTGGGCCTTTGCTATTCTGACTGCCTTCCCTGCTTCCTTCTGCTTTAACTGGTACAGTTCTCAGTCCTGCTCCTTCTGTGTTTCCTTATACTTCCTGAATGCTATCTTTTTCTCCCAAACCTTCCCCACCACTTATTTTGAGAACCATAGTGGTTTTTTCTTTTGTTTTATTTGCTTCAAACAAAGGCTTGTTGCTTTTCAGATGGCAGTTCTGATGTTTCCCCATTGTTGCTCCACCACACCTTCTTGCCTGTTTCTAGTGCTTTTCTGAGGCACTCTCCCATTTTGACAAAATCAGCCCTCCTGAAGTCCAGTACCTTCACTTTTGTATGGCTTGACTCTACAGCTAAGTTTATCATGAACCACACTGTTTGGTGGTCACTTGTTCCTGGATGGCTACCCACTTCAAGATCAGAGATCCTCTCTTTGTCCCCATTTGAGAGTACCAGGTCTAAGATTGCTCCCTTTTGAGTGGGTTCCAAAACCAGCTGTCTGAGGCATGCCCCATGCAGGGCATCAAGAATGGCCCTGCTCTTGGACGTGGCTGCAGCAAAGGTGCTCCAGTTCACATGTGGCATATTCAGGTCCCCCATCAGCAATATCTCCCTTTTCTCTGCCATCCTAAGGATGCCTTCTGTCATTTCCTATCATACCAGTACTAACAAACTGTTTTTTCAATATAGAGTTACATGTTTTTTAATTATGACACATCAGTACACTTTTTTTATTGTGAAATAGTCACGAAAGTAAATTGTGTAGTGTAGAGACAAGTTGTTATATTGACAGAATGGATCAATATTGTTATTTTGTATTGATTCATAAAATTACATGACGGATTAAACTTTCCTTGTAAAAACTATTTTTTCCTTTTTTGAAATTTCTGGTAATACTGCTAATTATTTAATTTGAAACAGTGTAGTTTACAACTTAATTTTCATTTATCTTATACCTTTAATCACACTGTGAATGTCATCTAGTAATCCTTTCTTCTCCTTGCTTGCAAAAGCACTGGTAGAGAAAGTACTGTTACACAAGAACTTACCGTAACAGTAGATCTCCCATAGAAGCTCTTGCAGCAGGCCACACCGGTAGAACTAAGCCGGCGGGTGCCAGGACCACACGGAAACCTTATAGCTGGCAGTCTACCACAGGGGACCACCCACCGCTGATGTCAGTCAGCTGACGTCAGACCAGCCTATATAGGTGGGCAGTCCCCCCACACCTACCTCAGTTCTCCCGCTGGAGACCCCATACGGGCAGCTAAAGGAGAAAAGAGGAAGTTTCCCTAGAGCCAAAAGAAAGGCAGAAGTAGTACGAGAGAAAAACAGCAGCATGGGGAGGGAGGGAAAGCAGGGCCTGCTGTAAGAGCTTCTCTCGAGGATCAACTGTTACGGTAAGTTCTTATGCAACTGTACTATCTTACTTCGAGGAAGGCTCTTGCAGCAGGCCACACGGGTAGGACTGAGTCCCAAACATTACTGTATCACCAGGCACCACCACTAGGAGGACAGATCAGCAGCCAAGAGCTCAGGATGAAAGGCCCTGAAGAACTGCCAGGCTGAAATTGGCCCTGCGCCTGAGTGACTATGTCCAGACTGTAATGCTTGGTGAAGGTGTGGCCAGAACTCCAGGTAGCAGCTGCACAGATGTCTGCAGCAGACACATATCTGAAGCAAGTTGTGGTGGCAGCCATATCCCTGGTGGAATGGCCTCTGACCACCCCTGGAAGGGGCTTGTTGTACTTGCGGTAGCAATAAAAAACAGGTTAATCACCCATAGCAGTAGTTCTAGGAGTGGTATATGTTGTTCATCTACACTATTTGGGATGTCCCTTTCCCTTTAAGGATTGCCAGAAGGTCTTCAAGCTGGCTCCTCCCACCCACCCGGGTGGTGTAACTCTTGGCTCTGCCCCAAGTTTTCTGTATCCGCAGCCGGGGAGGTTGGGTGGGTCCGTTTAGATGAACAACATATACCACTCGCATTGCTGACCTATAAGGCCCTACATGACTTGGGACCTCACTACCTGAAAGAACTCCTGTTGTCTTATTGCCCCTCCTGCTCACTCCAATCCTCTGGTGAGGGATTGCTAGAGATTCCCAGGGTATCCCTAAAAACATCTGAAGGAAAATCATTTGCCTTTATGGCACCTACCCTGTGGAATTCTCTACCTCACCAGATATGAGATAGCCTTACCGTAGAAGGCTTTAAAAAATCTTTGAAAGCTTTCCTATTTAACCAGGCATTCTCAGAGACTTGGTGGATGGTTGGTATTGTTTTTTGTTATTAGTTTTATTGATTTTAAACTGTATTGTACTGTTGCTGTATAGAATACTGTAAAAGCGCCTTGAGCTCAGGAAGGGCACTTTATATAAATAAATATTTACTTTACTTTTACCTTACTTCTAAAATTACTATTACAGGTGAGTCACCCGTTTTTCTAGGATCGTCGATATGTTGTTCATCCACACTATTTGACACACTCCTAGCAGTTCTCCGGTAGCAGGGAGACAAAGTGCACACCCCCTACTTGGGAAACAGAGACTGGAGAACTGAGGCCCCCAAACCAGCATCCTAGCGTGACTCAAGGTCGATGTGGTAATGGGTAATGAAGGAATTTGCTGATTTCCAGGTAGCAGCCCGACAGATTTCCTGGATAGGGATGTCCCTGGAAGCAGCCATCAATGCAGCAGTATGGCGGGCAGAATTATCTCTTATCCCTCTGGGAGGCTCCATGCCCGTCAACTCGTAGCACAGACTTATGCAAGATGTAATCCACCTTGCAATAGCCTGTTTTGCTGCAGGTCTGCCAGAAGCGGCTTCAGCATAGGTGACAAACAGCTGGAGAACATCTCCCCGAACTTCCGCCGTCCTCTCCTTATAATAGGAGAAGGCTCGTCTCAGGTCTAGGGTATGGAGCCTGTATTTGGCCTCCGAGGTGTAATTAGGGTAGTATACTGGCAGAGTTAACACCTGGTTAAAGCGAAACTCTGACACCACCTTCGAAGTAATTTCGGTGGGGGCATAGGACAACCTTGTCCCTGTGGAAGACCAGATAAGGGGAGTCCGCCGAAAGCGCCTGGAGCTCCCCTGTCCTTCTGGCAGACGTGATAGCCACCAGGAAGGCCATCTTCCACAACAAGTGTGACAACGCACACTTGTGCATTGGTTCGAATGGCTTGCCCATGAGCTTTGCCAGTACCAGGAGTAGATCCCACAGAGGTGGAGGTTCGAGCACCGGAGGGGATATGTGATCCAGGCCATTGAAAAAGTGCCCGACCACTGTTCCCTGCACCAAAGTCGGCTGACCAGCCCACGCCTAGTAAGCAGAGATGGCTGCCAGGTGCACCCTAAGGGTCGATGACTGAAGACCCCCTTTGGACAGAGACCAAAGGTAGTTGAGAATGTTAGCCACTGGACAGGACAGAGGGTCCAGGTCCTTGCCTTGACAACAAATGGAAAATCTTTTCCATTTGAAGGCATAACATTTCCTAGTTGATTCCTTTCTGGATGCCTCCACCACAGTGAGGACATCCTCGGAAAGCTCCAAAGCCTGGAACTCTAGCCGCTCAGGAACCAGGCTGTGAGGTGCATGGACTGAAGGTCCAGATGGTATACCTTCCCCTGATTGAGAGAGATCAGGTCCAGGCATGCAGGAAGCCGCTCCGGGGGTTTGCAGCTGAGGCTGAGGAGATCTGGATACCAGAACTGGCGCGGCCAATCTGGGGCTACCAGAATCACCTTCGCCTTGTCCTTCCTCACCTTGAAGAGCACCCTGTGGATCGAGGGAAGGCATAGAAGAGGCCTGGGGTCCACGGCCTCGAGAAGGCATACCCTTGCAGTGAGCCCTGCTTAGGAGGGCGGGCATGAAACAGTCTCAGCTTGGTGTTGTCCATAGAGGCAAACAGGTCTACTGTTGGTTTGCCCCAGTGGAAAAACAGGCTGTTAGCTACCTCTGGATGGAGAGAACACTCGTGGGATGTCTCACCTAAGTGGCTGAGAGCATCCGCCAGATGGTTTGAGGCTCCTGCCACATGAACGGCTAGGAGATCCGCCTCCAGACGGCTGACGAGGGTCCAGATGCAGAGCCTCCCTTCAAAGCCAATGGAAGTGTGTGCCACACTGTTTGTTGAGGTAGTACATGGTCGTGGTATTGTCTGTCTGGACTTGAACCACTTGACCCCGGAGCTGAGGAGTGAAAATGGACAGTGCCAATCTGACTGCTCTGAACTCCAATAGGTTGATCAGGACTCCTCGGGGGTCCAGAACACGTGAGCCCTTCTGTCCCCCAAGTGGGCTCCCCAGCCCACGAGAGAGGCATCGGTCATGAGGATGGCCGTCGGCTCGGGGTGGACAAGGGATCCCTTCCTGGAACCGGTCAGGGTGGTCCACCATTGGAGAGCGTCCCACACCTTCTGGGTTACAGTGATCAGCTGGTCGAAATGACAGTGGTGCTGAGTCCACTGGGCGGCCAGCTCCCACTGGAGGGGTGCATGTGCCACCAGCCACCAGACCCAACGGACCACGGAAGTTCACACCATGTAACCCAGAAGGCACAGATAGTCCCAGGCAGGGCGCAATTGCCCAACCAGAAATGACGGAGCCGAGCTCTGGCTCGGCAAGAGTCGAGCCTACCCCGATGAAGCCCATCACCTGGGAAGGCACAAGTTCTGACTTGGCCTCGTTGATCAAGAGGCCGCGTTGGGAGCAGGTCTGGAGGGCCAGGTCCCCGGACCTCTCCACCTCCTGCTGGGTGGGACCTACTAAGAGCCAATTGTCAAGGTAGGGGTAAATTATGACCCCCACGATGCCCAAGAGGGGCTACCACCACTGTGATGCATTTGGTGAAGACCTGTGGGGCCGATGACAGACCGAACGGCATAGCTTGGAACTCGTATAGGGTGCCTTCGGCTCTGAAGCGGAGGAACCACCAATAAGATGGATGGATTGGGATGTGAAAGAACGCGTCCTGCAGATCTAGTGAACAGAACCGCATGTTTCACTCCAAGAATGGTATGATCTGAGACAGTGACCATCCGAAAGGTGCGTGACCTAAGATACTGATTTAGGTAGTGCAGATCTAGAATGTGGCGCCAGCTCCTCTTCTGCTTGGGCACCAGGAAGTACCTGGAGACAAATCCTGGGTCTGCTAAAGGATCTGCCACTGGAGCTACTGCCTCCTTGAGTAGGAGCTGAGCGATGTCATCTCGGAGAACCGACTGAGTATGGAAGGATACTCTCTTTTCTCCCGTGGGGTGCGGGCTTGGCTTGGAGGGTACTGCTCGAATTCCAGAGGCAATCCCTGATGGAGCACCTCCAGAACCCACCTGTCCATGGTGATAGCGAACCAGGCGGAAAGGAAGTGGCGGATCCAGCCCCCCATGGGAGGACCCAGAGCTGGCGTGATGGGAGAGGGGGTAGCAGCCCCTACCCCATCACTGAGCAGGCTTAGAGGAGGAGGAGGATCCAGGACCTGAACTTCGGCCTCCTTTATGGACCTGGGAGGGCCCGGGCTTGGGCCAGGGGCGCCAAGCTTGAGCCTGCTGCTGCTACCCTCCTTGAAAGGAGGGTTGCTAGGCACAGGGGAAGAGTGCTAAAAAGGCTTCTTCTTCTTCTGCTGCTTCTTACTCGAAGAACTTTTACCAGAAGGTAGTGTCCAAGGTGGCATTGGACTGCTCAATATGCTAAAGGTGACCAGCCACACCTGAGCCGAAAAGGTCAGTGCCCAGGACAGGCACATCAGCTAGTTTGTGCTGAGTATCCGCCGGGAAAGAGGAGAGTCTCAGCCAAGCCCTGCGGTGAGAAGCAAGTGCGACTGCCAATGAGCGGGCACAAGAATCCCCAATGTCCAGGGCTGTGTGAAGCTGCTGCTTGGCAACAGCCCGGCCCTGGTCCCTAATTCCTTGACCATGGTCTGCATGTCCATGGGGAGGTGTGGGAAGACTTCACCCAAAGACCCCAAGAGGGCATGGGAGAAGTGTGCCATGATGACGGCCGAACTTGCCTGATGGAGGTCTAAAGATGAGGCCGCATAGACCTTTCGAGCCGAATAATCCAAGTTTTTGGATTCCTTCTCGGGAGGTCAGTCAGTGTTGGCAGAACTGCCAGTGCACCTGAACACAGAGGAGGGCACCAGGCTCTCAGCTGAAGGGTGCTCTGTGGACCCCGCAAGGGACCCCATGGGCACCGCATACTTGTGGGCCATGTGGGCAGATGGAGCTGGACAAGAGGCAGGGTGCTGCCAAAGTTGTAAGGCCAGGCCAACTATGGCCTTGGCCACTGGAAAGGCCTCTGTCGGGTATCCTCTCTCCTGAGGATGTCTGTGAGAGGTTACTTCGCCTTTTTCTGGATAGGTTCCAGGGGCATCCCTGTAGACTCAGAGATGAGGTGAAGAATGCCCTGAAAAGATGAAGGACCTTCCTCCGTCTCTATCCCACCAGCCAATTCGTCATCCCCAGGATGAGAATGTAGGCCGGTTTTATCAGAATCCGAGAAATCCAGATATAACAGTTGACTGTCCAGGTCACTTTCTACCCGCCAAGGGCGGTCCGTGGCGACAGTAACCGAAAGATGCTGGAGAAGTCTGGTGTCTGGTTTATCTCCCTTAGAGGGAGCCCCTCCCACAGGCTGCTTGGGCGGCGTTTCCACCACAATTGGTGGAGAGACCAGTTTAGGCCATATTGGAGGTTTTGCGGACAGGGGAACCAACTTAATTGACTCTGAGGGAGTCGGCTTCAGCCTGGGAGGTGAAAGCCAAGTAATGGCCGGGGTAGAAGCCAGGGTCAGCTTGTGCCCGGACAAAATCAGCTGCTGCCACATGAGGTCCTCGTAGCACCGCCGGAGTCTCTCCTCATCTGAGGAGGATGAGAACGACCGATACGCTGCTCTTTTTGAGCGCTTGCGGCTCTTCCTCGGCCTGTCGGTTGAGAGGGTCCAAGACCACGATCGACATTGGATGGGCCAATTCGATCGCTTGGGAGACACTGGCAGGACCAGTGATTTCCCAGAGTCAGGGACCACTTTCTTGATGGGATTCCCAGTGGGCTGGGTCCCCTGGTCGGAGCAAGAAAGCACCGGAATCCGACTAAGAGAATCATCGACCAGAGTTGGTGACAATGGGTCTATGACTATTTCAACCTCATTGATCGACACTTCGGTTGACTGGCCAGATGGCAAAGCCGAGAAGCCAGTGGCCAAAGAGGCAATTCTGACCGCAAGTCAAGACTGCCGGTTCCTGGGACCGTGATCTCTCCCGATCCCAAGAACATCTTCGAAGACAAGAAGTCGATCCCAGGTCCTTTTCCCACTTATGGGACCGAGAGGAGTGCGTGCCCGCAGGATCCTCTCCCTTAGTCAAGAAAGACTGGCACAACTCTCAGACAGAAACCTAGAAGGTGGAGCCCAGGTTGAGCCGAATGAAAAAGCTCTGAGAGGAAGATACCGAGGCCTGAGATGCTTCCTCCTCGAAGGCTTGCATGTGTTCCAATTGCTCAGTGGATCCCACAGTGCAGAAACCACCCACGAGCCTCCTCTGATTTCACAGGAGGGTTCTGTTTTTCAGGCCTCCCCAACTTCAGGCATGTGAGACGGTCATCGAGGACATTAAGGTGAAATGCAAGACAAAAATCGCTCTTCGAGGTGTCATGGTCAACACCCAAGCAATAGACGCACGTGGTGTGGGGATCGGTGCGTGACATTTTCTGGCCGCATTAACACCGGCGAAATCCAGGGGAAGACTTGTCTTGCATAATCGAAGAAGAGTAGTCGCAATCGCTAATGCGAACCATACTAATTTTCAAAATAACCGAAGGTTTTAAAGCCAGGGTCTACAACATGCGCGAGCATGAAGGAGGCAACCTGAATCTTCCAGTGGAAAGGAAGATCTGGCATCATGGGGTGGAACCGAGGGATATACCACCCGGGTGGGTGGGAGGAGCCAGCCTGAAGACCTTTCCGCGATCCTTAAATGGAAAGGGACATGCCAAATAGTGTGGATGAACAACATATCCACAGTCCTAGATCAATGCAATTCACTAACCATTTAGACAAACACTGTTTGGAAACAGGAGCGCCCTCTCTCGGTGGCGAATGGAACAAACAACTGTTCAGATTTTCTGAAAGGTTTCGTGTGGTTTGTGTAGTACTGCAATATCCTATGTACATCCAAAGTAGTGAACAAGGCATCCCCATGAATGGAATACTTAGGAAAATAAACTTGAAAAGTGGTTGGATCAATTCAAGGTAAACTCCTACACGACCTTATGTAAAAACTTGGGAATAGTACGCAAAGACACACTGTCTTCGTGAAAAACCAAATAAGGCTCTTTACACATAAGTGCCTGCAGGTCAAAAATCCTTCAAGCAAAAGTAACAGCAACTAAAAAGAGCATTTTTCAAGACAGAAAGCACAGCTCGCAACTCGCGGCTGGTTCAAAGGGAGGTAAAGTGAGTTTCTCCAACATAATAAGATCCCATGGAGGGACTAGGCCGGAATGGGAGGTTTCAGAAGCAAAATGGCCCACAGGAATGTGCAGGACACCTCAAGCTTGGTGACAGCTCTACCCTCGATAGGTGCATGGTACGCAAAGATGGCAAAAAGGTGCACCTTAAGGGTGCACCTCAAGGGAGGAGTACCGCAAGCCTGAAGCCGAAAGGGAAAGTAGTTATTCGAACACCTGATTCACCGAGCAGATGAAAGGATCAAAATAGCAAGCAGCACCCCAAATGGAAAAGAGCTTCCATTTCATAGCATAAGTGGCACTGGTGGATGGTTTCTGGCAGCCACCAGAACATCTGCAACCCTAGAGGATACCCTGAAGTGGGCAACAGCTAGGTCCATAGGAGCCACGCATGGAGATGCAGAGACTTCGGGTCCAGATGGACCAGGGTGCCCTGGTCCTGGGAGAGCAAGCCGCTGCACAGGGACAAGGACACCAGGGGTTCCACTGCCAGCTGTTGCAGCAAGGGGAACCAAATCTGGCATGGCAAGAAGGGACTATAAGGATCATCTCAGTCCCCTCCAACTGGAGCTTTAGCAGAATCTTCTGCAGAAGCGGAAGGAGGAAAGGTGTACCAAATCCTCCCCTTCTAGGAGAAGGACAATGCGTCTCACCAGAAAACTCCAGGTCCGGGATCAAGCGAGCAAAAAAGCGGCAGTTCTGCATTGAGTGGGGATGCAAAGAGGTCCAACTCTGGACGGCCCCACCGGTCGAAGAGATCTTCGACCATCGAGGTTAGAAACTCCCATGCGTGAGCTCATGACCTGGAGTGGCTGAGACTCAGCAAAGATATTTTGAATGCCTGAACATGTATGGCGGAGAGCTGCAGCCCGTTCTTGATGGCCCAACACCAGACTCTCATCACCTCCCGGCACGGTGTAAGTATGGGTCCCTCCCTACTTGTTGATGTACTACACCACACACGTTGTCCATCTGCACCAGCAGTGGACTGGGGAGGAGATGAGTCTGAAAGGTCTGCAGGCCATAAAGAACTGCCCGCATCTGCAGGACGTTGATATGAAGACCCTGCTCCACATCTGTCCAGGTGCCCTTGGTCTGGTGATTGGCCAAATAAGCACCCCATTCCAGGCTGGATGTGTCTGTCATGAGAATCTGCTGGGGGTTGAGAGCTGAAAAAAAGACACCCCCAAAGGAGGTTGCCGGATCCGGCCACCATGACAGAACCCTTTGAACTGAGTCAGAGACCAGGACCAACTGGTCCAGGTTGTCCGTGCACTGATCCCACTTGACCCTCAAGGTCCACTGATGAACTCACATGTGCAGACTGGCAAGGGGAACTGCGGCAACTGCTGCTGCCATGTGACCCAGAAGGTACAGGAAAACCCTGGTGGGGACTGGTTGGAGGTAACCAGGTGAGCCTGCTCCATCAGTTGCTGTACTCAGTCCTCAGGCAAAAAAGCCTTGCCCTGACAGGTGTACAGGATTGCCCCTATATACAGAAAGCAACGACAAGGAGAGAGGCAGGACTCTGGCAGATTTATAGTGATCCCCAAGGTCTGGAGGAGACAGAAGTGCATTCCATGTTCTGTACTAAGCGGTCCCTGGAGGGGGTTCCTAGCAGCCAATTGTCCAGGTAGGGAAGCACACAGAAGCCCTGCCTCTTCAGTGTGGCTGTTACCACTGCCAGGCATTTGGTAAATACCTGGGGTGGGGGGAGGAAGGCCAAAGGAGGGCCCAGAATTGAAAATGGGCTCCATTAAAGTGGAAGCGGAGGAAGCGACGATGGGCAGGAAAGATTTAGATGTACAGGTAAGCATCCTGCATGTCCAGTGAGCAGAAGGGTTAACAGCCCTTGGATGGTGACCATCCTGAAGCATTTATACTCAATGTACAGATTCAGATGGATCAGGCCCAGGATGGGCCAAAGATCCCAGTCTTTTTGGGGACTAGGAAGAGGTGGGAGTAAAACCCCTTTTCCCCATTAAGCCTGAGGGATGGGCTCTATTATTATTATCAATTCCAAGAAGCTACAGTACCTCTAAGCAGTAATATTTCTTTTTTTTTTTTAATCATTGAAGATTTTCTCGCCTTTCCATCAGCCCCATTTGATCTACCTACTTCCAAGCTCCGTCACTTTGCGGCCTGACAGCGCCTGTGTGGAGTCAATCGACATCCTGCCGCCGGTAATTTTCTCCTCCGGTTTTCTCCCAGGGGCTCCAGGAGTAGCAGCGCATGCGCATGAAGGCACGCATGCACCTTACGGCCCCGGTAATGACCCCTTTCTGCCCACCCCACAGGCCTAATGCCTGCCACCCTCTAAGCCTGTGCTGTCCCCAGCCTCTACCAGGAGGCAGCCATTAACTGAGAGATGCCGCTACACCTCCCCGAAGAGGCCAGTTGCCTCCCAGCAGCTCCATCCAGCTCCACCAACACCCCCCATTGCCGACCTCCGACGGCCCGGCTCGTTCCCAAACCTGGGTCGCCGGCATGCCATGAGATAAGGCGTCCAGTGCCTCAGCCCTCAGCACCACCGGGCCAGCAGCAGTAATATTTCTTTAAAGTATGTGCACTGTTCCTGTCTGAGGTTCTGTATTATGCCCTAAAACAGACAGGCTACTGAGGCAGTGTTAGACCTAAACTAGCCAAAAGCTTACTTTTAAACAATAAATTGGATAAACCTTCTTGCCAATGGTAGGGCACTGTGGAGCCCGAGCAGAATTTAATAGCTCCTCAATAGAGTGTTAAAAACTCTAAAAAGCACCAGTTTGGAGCAGAGATTAAAAAAAAAAAACTTTTGATATTACTGAAAAGAGGGAGATCTGAAGTCTATAATGGGAAATCCACGTAAGGATCGAACTGGTACTACAGGTGAAAAAGCCCCTGGATCCACTCAACCCACGTGGTCGGGCCTAGAGACGCAGGCCACCTCACAGCCCGACTAAGAGGAAACTATGTCTACCATTGGTATTAAGCTACAAAGGCTCATCTCCGCCATCTCTGATCTAAACACGAAGATAGATGCATTTGGCACCAGAGTCACAGCAGTGGAAAAAACTGTTTAAACACTGCAATCGGAAATGAACGATCTCAAGAGGAGCTCAGATTTGACGGCAGCAGCCACCACAATGATGGTGAAAAAGAACACCCACTTCCGGGCCAGATTGGAGACTTTAGACAGTCAGACCCGAGCGTCTAATGTGCAGATCCTTGGTCTACCTGAAGGGACTGAGGGGGATCACCCCCTCATGTTTCTGCAGGACTGGTTGGGAGATAAGCTGGTGCCGGAAAGGCAAAATATAAAGTTTGGGCTGCAAAAGTGTATCGAAACACTCCAAGGGGCTGCCGGGAGGACACTGATATACCACATAACTTGCTGGTAATCACCAACGGCATGGGAACGCGAGACAAAATCCTCAGACTGGCAAGACAAGCTAGCCCTCTTATGCAGGATGATCGCTGTTTTTTTCTTATTTCCTGATATTAGTTATGTGACGCACATGAGGCACAAGAAATGTGATGATGTCCGAAAACGTCTCTGAGAGGCATCGATTACCCATGTGGTGGTCTTCCCTGCTTGGGTTCGAATAGTACACAATCGAAAAGTATGGGTCTTTTCCGGTCCAGTCGAAGCAGGCAAGTGGGTATTTCATTTTGCTACTAGTCACCGAAATCCTTCCTGAGCTGGTGGGGCTGAGGAAAGTGACCCTGAAGACATCGAAGGGGACTGAATGACTCTTAGTACTGCTTTACAACTGTATTCTCTTGCTATCTGTAATATTGTATAGATCTAGGGATTTAATTTAAACTTTTGGTACAACCTGGCAAGGGGAATTCCTAAAATTAATGTTTTCACTTTGCAGAAGCCAGGAACTTAGTAAACCAGCTTAATTACTGAGAGTACTACTATATACTGTATGTTCTAACTACTGGACAGTCTCAAGAACTCCTTTCCAATTGGGATTAAGGTTGGAGATGGGGGTAACTGGTTTTATTTTAAGCTCAGTTTGAACAACCATGTATTCCAGATCAGCTTCTCAGTCCACATAATTGCCCTCTGAAAAGTTGTTGTACGATCTACAGTCTGCTGCCATTGATGCTTTATTAGTCTATCAGCTTTTAGGTTTACAATGAGACGTCACGAGTCCTGTTTGGGACGTGTCATGTTGGACTCTTAATATGGACCTTAGATAACTGAAACAGTCGCACTGCTCATGGGTTTATAAACAAAGTTTAAAAAAATGTTTTTATTCCAAGGTAATTCATTTAGTGATTCCTCCATAAGAGGTATCACAATATTTGAGATGCATATATCCTTCGTTAAGAAGATTTTTATCTCTCAAAGGTGTTCTATAGTGTATCTGGACTGTCTCAGATATGGAAACATATGTGAAAGCTAACATATGAAAATAATAAACATAAAGTATTAAAAAAAATCAAAAAACTCCTTGCCAGTGCTGTAAAAACTTAAAACTGGTACCCACTCCCTCCTGTATTCAATACAAGAAGAGTGGGACTTTGTCACTAAAACAGGGATTTCCCATAATTTGCAGGTGCTGCTTGATCATGCTTCATGGGGAGCTGCTTCCATGTCTGTTTCCTGAAACTCTGCAAATTAATAATACAAAGTCAAGACTTTATAAATAATTATTAAAAGTAGGAACATGGTGACCTTGGCAGGCAGGGTAAGTGATATTGCAGGGACACCCCTGTACTACTTACCCTTGCCGGTCCCATTTATGCAATGAATTTTGTATATGCTGCCTTAGGCTGGTAGTCACCGGTACTGCTTATGGCGCAAGATGCAGTACCACCATTTAAGACTACATTGGTCCCCTCAGACAAAGTAGGTTATTTGATTAATTTTACTGGACCAACAAGTACGTTTCAGTACATAAACCTTCAGGTATACAGTACGCAGCATCATCTAAGCAGTCATTACATTGCAGCATTAAACACGTACAAAAGGGGGCAAATGACCTTTCTCCTTAGGTCAGAGTAAACATTTTGACAATTATGCTTTTACCTGTTTGAAAGGGGAGATTTTTTCCCAAGGCCAATGGCTCCTAAGATTCCAGAAGACAGCCTCTCCTCAGCAAGCTGACTCTGTCTGGTCTGCAGTTTCACAAATAGCTGTATGACAGAGTCTAGTTGATTCACATCCTCAGTCTGGATCAATGATAATTCTAGGGTTTTGTGCCACCACAGGAACAACTTTGCCTCATCATTCGTACTACTATTGTTGGAGACAAAAACAATGACCTGTAAACATTATATATTTTACATGTCCAACAAAAATGTTGCATATCTGAAGTCCTTCCTTTCTGTGTGTGTGTGTGTGTGTGTGTATCTGTGTGTAGGTGATCTGTACATACCCAATGCACTGGTGGTCAAAGTCAGTGGGTCCTGGGGCAGGTTACACTGAACTCCTTTATTGAGAGGGGGAATCTTTGCTAGTACACCAGATATATCCCCATTCTCTTATGATAAGTGCCATGGGAGCTTCATCTTCCACCTGGACAACCACCAGAGATGGAGAGAAGGAACCATACCTAAACAGCTCAAGACCCCTTAGCGCTGCACTTAAGTGTCTATATTGGGTATTACCTAAGTTCCCTATGTGGTACTAGATTCCACGATGTTGGAATCTTTCAGCTCTAGATGCCAGTGCGCTACCTACTCAGCCACTGACATGTCAAAATATCAGGGATATTTCCACACATTTGAAGCTTTCAATAAGTGAAGATAAATATGTTATACTGTGTGTGTTATACAACTTTTACCTGACACTCATTTTTAAGGGGTTTCAACCTGAACCGTCTTCAAACCCCACAGTGGGCCAGCAGGGGATGGAAGCAGCATCCCTCAGAGACACTTTCAACTTCTGGGAAGAGAGGACTCATTATGCCACTGCTTGATGGCTCCTGTCATCTTAGAAATTGATTAATTCAGATGTAGCAAAACCATCAAACAGGATGGTGAGGAGTCTGACGTCTGGCTATGTTCTGCAGGATGGCACTGACTCACTTATGGCAGCTCCAAGTGGAGAGGCTCAAAAACAGGAAACTGGAGGATGAAGTTATAATATCCAAACTCACCAAGACCTTCTACTGTGACCCTTTCCATTCTCAACCTTGATGAATTCAGCATCCACTCAGCTAAAAAAGGGCAGATGCTGACCGAACCATCTTGTGGGGAATATGGGGGTGGGAGTTGGGCAGGATGGCAATACTGAAGCAACTGGAAGGAGGTTCCAGTTGCAGGCCATGGTAGGAGTGAACAAGAGTAAATAAGAGGCTTTATCTGGATGATACTATTATGTAAATCAAGTCCAGAATATCTGAATTTGTTTTTTTGATCTCAATGGATACTACAGTACTGCTTAAAATGAAATACAGAGTAGCATCTACCAGGATCAATCAAACAACCTGCAGAATTCTGTGATGTGCTATATCATAGCTATGTCACAATAAATATGTTGCCTGCATTGCTGGATGGTCATCATGCTCAATACAGACTGGCTAAAATTATTTATTTAAGACAGATTTACCAGGAAGGCATACTGAGCGGAGTACCGCTTGATTCCAGATGCGCCCTGGGGGTAGGGGGTTACATGGGTGAAGTAATGAGATGAGAACAGTTCAATACATATGTGACAAGGTTAAATGAGGGGAATTACAATTTCTGAAGGGAAGAAAAGGCTAAGGTAATGTGAGGAAGTATTTCTTCACAGAGAGGGTTGTAGATGCATGGAACAGCTTTCATGAGGAGGTCGTAGAGTCAAAAACAGTGGGGGAAATCAAGAATGCATGGGACAGACGTAAGGCAATTCTAGTGGGGGTAGGAGGAAGTAGGCTGTTGGGTAACTAGGATCTGCAGCTTATCCGTTAGGTAGGGAAATGGGCAGACTAGGTGGGCCAAGCGGTCCTTATCTGCCATCAGATTCTATGTTTCTAACACAAAATGCTGTCTGCATAAACTGGGACAAAGTCAAAGGGTTAACTGTGAATACTGAGTCGAGATGAATGAAGGTTCCAAAGATAATACATTATGGTTCCTGATGAAGCAGTGAAAAAAATACAGGTTACTCACCTGTAACAGGAGTTCTAGGAATGGTATATGTTGTTCATCCACACTATCTGGCAGGTTCCTTGCCGCTTTAAATCTTGCCGGAAGGTCTTCAAGCTAGCTCCTCCCACCCACCCGGTGGTAAACCTCGCTCCGCCCATGACGCCAGATCTGGCCTGCTGGAAGCTCAGGTTGTGCGTCAAGCCGGGAGGTCGGGTGGAGTTCATGTGGATGAACAACATATACCATTCCTAGAACTCCTGTTACAGGTGAGTAACCTGTATTTCTAGGACATGGATATGTTGTTCATCCACACTATCTGGCAGACTCCTAGCAGTTCTCCGGGAGGAGGGAGGCAAGACACTTCTATATACTTACTTGGGGAACAGAGATTGAGAACCGAGGCCCCAAAACCAGCATCCCGGGCGTGACTCAAGGTCGATGTGGTAATGGGTAATGAAGGTGTGCAAGGACTTCCAGGTAGCAGCCCTGCAGATTTCCTGGATAGGGACGCCCTGGAAGCAGCCACATGACAGCAGTATGGCGGGTAGAATGAGCTCTTATCCTCTGGGAGGCTCCATGCCCGCCAACTCATAGCAGAGATTTATGCAGGAGGTGACCCATCTGCCTATCGCCCACTTGGCTGCAGGTCTGCCAGGTGCGGCTTCAGCATAGGTGACAAACAGCTGGCGAACCTCTCCCCGAATTTCAGCCGTGCGCTCCTTATAATAAGCAAGCGCCCTTCTAGTGTCCAAAGTATGGAGCCTATATTCGGCCTCCGAGGTGTGATTGGGGTAAAACACCGGCAGAGTCAACACCTGACTAAGGTGAAACTCCGACACCACCTTCGGAAGGAATTTCGGGTGGGGGCGTAGGACAACCTTGTCCCTGTGGAAGACCAGGTAAGGAGACTCTATGCTAAGCGCCTGGAGTTCTCCCATCCTTCTGGCTGACGTGATAGCCACCAAGAAGGCGGTCTTCCACGACAGGTGGGGGAGACCACACCTGTGCATTGGTTCGAATGGCTTGCCCATGAGCTTTGCCAGTACCAGCAGTAAATCCCACGGAGGTGGGGGTTCCCGCACTGGAGGGGAAATGTGAGCAAAGCCTTTAAAGAAGCGCCCGACCACTTTCTCCTGCGCCACTGACTGCTGACCGGCCCGCGCCCGGTAAGCAGAAATGGCTGCCAGGTGCACCTTAAGGGTCGTCGACCTAAGCCCTTGACTAGATAGGGACCATAGATAGTCCAAAATGCTCGCCACAGGACACGAGAAGGGGTCCAAACCCTTATCCTGACACCAAATGGAGAACCTCTTCCATTTGAAAGCATAGCATTTCTGGTCGATCCACGGGACGCCTCAACGACGCTGAGGACCTCGTCAGAAGACCCAAGGCCTGGAACTCTAGCCGCCAGGAACCAGGCCGTCAGGTGCAGGGATTGAAGGTCCGGATGGAACACCTTCCCTGATTGACTGAGAGCAGGTCCAGGCGAGCTGGAAGCTGCCTCGAGTCCTGGAGCTGAGACTGAGGAGATCTGGGTACCAGAACTGGCGAGGCCAGTCTGGGGCTATCAGAATCACCTGAGCCTTGTCCTCCTCGCTTCAGCAGGACCCTGTGAATCAGGGGACGGGGAAGAGACGTAAAGAGGCCCGGGTCCACGGCTCGAGAAGGCATCCCCTGCAGCGAGCCCTCGCTGAGGGGGCGTGGCATGAACAGCCTCAGCTTATGCTCTCCTGAAGCAAACAGATCCACCAGAGGTGTGCCCCAACAGGAGAACAGGTCCTGTACTACTCCGCAGGAGAGACCACTCGGCGATGCAGCCCTATCCGGCTCAGGGCATCGGCCAGGGTGTTGGAGGCTCCTGCCACATGAATGGCCAGAGATCCACCTCCAGGCTGCGCACTAGTGACCAGATGCGGAGAGCTTCCTTGCATAAGAGCATGGAGGCGCGTCCCGCCCTGGCGGTTTAGATAGTACATGGTCATGGTATTGTCCGCCTGGACCCGGACCACTTGACCCCGGAGAAAGCGGAGCAAAGGCGGTGAGAGCTAGGCGGACCCGCAGAGAGCTCCAGCAGGTTGATATGGCATCGGGACTCCCGCTGGGACCAGAGAGGTCAGCACTCGTGTGTTCCCCAGATGGGCACCCCAACCCATCAAAGAGGCGTCGGTCGTGAGAGACCGTCGTCGAGGCGGACAAACGGGATGCCCTCCTGCAGATGGGATGGAACGGTCCACCACTGGAGAGCGTTCCACATCTCCTGGGTCCTCCACACACGCTGGTCCAGAGGATCGCAGCGCTGTGACCACTGGCTGGCCAGTCCCCACTGAAGGGGGCGCATGTGCCAGCGTGCCCAACGGACTACGCTGGTACAGGTCACCATGAGATCCAGGAGTCGCAGGAAGTCCCGGGCATAGCGCGATTCCCCAACCCGAAATGACTGGGCAAAGGAGGTAAGAACCTCGGCCCTGTCCGCCGGGAGCCGTGCTCTGGCTCGAAGAGAGTCGAGCTCTGTCCCGATGAAGGATATCACCTGCTTCGGCTCGAGTTCCGACTTGGCCTCGTTGACCAGGAGGCCGAGTTGAGAGCAAACCCGGAGGGCCAGATCCCTGGACCGCTCCACCTCCGACCTGGAGGGGGCTGCTATCAGCCAATCGTCCAGGTAGGGTACACCCGGACCCTGGCGCCCAAGGAATGCTGTCACCGCTGCAATGCATTTGGTGAAGACCCTGGGAGCTGAAGAGGTCAAGGGCACGGCCTGGAACTCGAAGAGGGATCCTCCGCCTGAAGCGGAGGAATCTCTGATGAGACGACGGATAGGGACGTGAAAGAACGCTGGTCCTGGAAGTCCAGAGCAGAACCACATGCCGTGTTCCAGAGATGGTATTATCTGAGCCAGAGTGACCATTCTAAGGTTCGAGACCTTAGGAACTTGTTCAGGTCGTGTAGGTCTAGTATGGGCGCCAGCCCCGTCCGCTTCGGACCAGGAAGTACCTGGACACGAACCCTGGTTCTGATGGTGGGTCCTCTATCTCTTTTATCACCCCCTTTTGAAGAAGGAGGGCGATGTCGGCTCGATGAGCCTCTAGAGATTCTGGGGACCCCGAAGCCCCCTGCGGGGCGATAGCTCTGAAGGGCGGAGCCTGCTTGAATTCCAGAGGCAGGCCTCTTCCCACCACCTCCAGAACCCACCTGTCCATGGTAACAGCGGACCAGGCGGAAAGGAAGTGTCGGAGCCGTCCCCCCACGGGGGGAACCAGGGGCGAGGTGACGAGGATGGGGGCAACACCCCTCAGCCCGTCACTGTGCGGGCTTGGAGGAAGGACCGGCCAAGGGACCACCAGGGCCTTTTCCTCCTTGCTTCCTATTCGAGGGAGCTGACGGCTTGGGCTTGGAATACCAAGGTCTAGCCTGCTGGCCCTGATGTTGTTGTTGGGCCGGACGCGCCGCGGGAGCAGAGGGATGAAAGGGCTTAGGCTGGGGCTTACGGCCCTTGTCCCTCTGCGCGGACGAGACCGAGTCCAAGGTGGTATTGGACTTTTCGATCCTCTGGAGGTGGCCTTCCACTCCAGGGCCGAAGAGGTCTGTTCCCAAGAAGGGAACGTCCGCAAGCTTGTGCTGGGTATCCGAGGTGAAAGTGGATATCCTCAGCCACGCCCGCCGTCGCATGGCCACAGCGGCCGCCACTGACCGGGCGCAAGAGTCCCCAATATCCAGAGCAGTCTGGAGCTGCTGCTTGGCTACTGCCCTGCCTGGTCCTGCACCTGCTTAACTGTGGTCTGCAGGTCGGCAGGAAGATGAGGGACGACCTCATCCAGGCAGCCCAACAGGGCATGGGAAAAATGCGCCATGAGGACAGCCGAACTGCCCTGACGAAGGCCAAGTGAGGAGGCAGCATACACTTTTCGCCCCGCATAGTCCAACTTCTTGGACTCTTTGTCGGGCGGTTTGTCCACATCCCTGGCATTGCCGGCATGCCTGAAAACACTGTCCGAAACCAACCCCTCGGCCGAGGGGTGCTCGGAGAAGCCGGACAGAGAGCCCGTAGGGACGGCATACTTCCTGGCCATCCTGGCCGAAGGCGCAGGACAGGAAGCCGGACGCTGCCATAATTCCAGGGCTGGGCCGACAATGGCCTCGGCCACCGGAAAGGCCTCCGTAGGAGAATCCCCTCGGTCCAGGATCTCAGTGAGGGGATATCTGGCCCGTTTGGACACAGGTTCAAGCTTCATCCCACTGGATTCTGAGATGAGCCTAAGAAGTCCAAGGAAGGACGAAGGGCTATCGTCCACTGACTGCCCCCCAGAGGACTCCAAGTCAAGGCGCTTGGAGAACAGGGAGGAGTCGTCCGATTCCGAGGAATCGTCGAACAGCTGCCTGGAGCCTGAGCCTCGCTCCATGTGCCGAGGCTTATCGGGCGTGAGAGTGACCGACAGCCTATGGGGAAGGCCATGGGCCGACCGTGAATCTTTCGACGGTGCCCCAACTGTCGGCTGAGGTCGGAGGCGGTTCCACCAGGATTGGTGGGGCAGCGGGAATAGGCCGAACAACCGCCTGGGAACAGGCTCCTTGACTGCCGCGAGGTTGTTTCGCCACCTGGTGACAACCATTTTTGGCCGGAAGAGGCCTGAGCCGCTTACTACCGCCAATAATAGTTGTTGCCACATCAGTTCCTCATACTCTCGGCGCAACTTACGCCGAAGCCTCCCCTCGTCTGAGGAGGAGGAAGATGAGGAAGAGCGGTGACGCCGCTTACCGCGGTGCCGAGACCGAGACCGCCTGTGTTGACGGGATCGGCTGGACCACGATGATGTCCGAGACCGAGAATCTCGGCTAGGCCAAGGTCGGCGTGGCGGGGAGCCGAGGATCGGCAATCCCCTCGGCTCGGTCGACAAATCCGACGGCTCCGGTGCCGGAGGCGCAGATGAGCCGACGGTATCCTCAGACCTCACCGGGGAACCAGGAGGAGGATTTAGCCCAGCTGACAACCTGTCTAACGGTCGAGAAAATCTCGACCATGTCGGCGGAGTCTCGGACACCTGGCCTGGACGGGGTACCGTGAAGCCAGTGGCAAGCCGAGTGCGACGAAGTCGCTGCCGACCAAGGGAGGGAGATCTTTCCGCTCCCAGGAGCGCCGGCGATGGGACTTACCCTACTTTTCTTCTCGACCGGTGATAAGGGTCAGAAGAAGTTGGACCCTCGCCTTTGGTTGAGAGGTCAGGCAAAGCTCTTAAAGGAAGCTGAATAGGAGGCCCTGGCGAGAGCGGGACTTAATGCCGCAGTCGAAGATGTCGCGCCTGAGCCGCCTCCTCCTCGAGGTCGCACCATCTGCTCAAGTTGTTCAGCGGATCCGCAGCCGTGAAACCGCCAGTCGGGCCTCATAGATTTGACCGGAGAAATACTCCTTCAGGCCCAAGTTGGAGGCAGACATGGCGATCCTCGGGGCGTGACCCGAAAGGAAGAGCACAGTTCGCAGGCCCGCGGGTCGTGCTCCTGGCCAAGGCAGTAAATGCACATGGAGCGCGGTCCCTCCAGACATCTTTCTGCCCACAGGGACATCTCCAATCCGGGAGTCGATTTGTCCATCGCAACCGCGAGGGAAGAAGACCGAAGTGGTAAAAGTTTGTATTTGAAAAATTTTTTAAAATCGAAGATTTAGGCCCAAAGCTTTATCGCAGAGCGTTAAGGAGGGAACCTGAGCTTCCAAGCGGTAAGGAAGATCTGGCGTCATGGGGCGGAGCCGAGAGTTTTACCACCTGGGTGGGTGGGAGGAGCTAGCTTGAAGACCTTCCGGCAAGATTTAAAGTGGCAAGGAACCTGCCAGATAGTGTGGATGAACAACATATCCATGTCCCTAGAACTGTCAAACACTAAATGCTGAGTTAGACAGACAGATATAAACACACAGTGTAAATAAACTAAATTATGATCCAGTGAGTGGTGATGCAGTTATAGTCCAATAGGCAGCCCCCATCTTGGATTAAATCCCTGCCAGGGTTATTTCAGGGTTGGTTGGGCCATACCATCACTATGTGAATATAACAAAGATATGCCACAATAAAATGTGTATATTGCTACAAACAGAATTTAATGACACTCCTACTTATTAGTTGTACAGTAGCTAAAGTGTACTGCAGTACTTAACAGTATACTCATCAAATATCTCTTATGCACATAAACATGTCAGTTACAGTTCTTTGTGCAGGAAACCAAAATATCACAGGACTCTCGTAACACATTCTGTACTGTGTCTATGCCTATGAATATACTGTTCATTATATATAGGATAAGTATAGGGTGCAGTGTTTACGAAATCTACTGACACTGAAGTTGTTGATATATTATAAAACCCCGAGGGCAAAGCCCTCGGAGTTTATAAATGCCATCCAACAATGAGGGTGTGTGTTACATTCCAGTTTAACACACTGCACCCCATATTTTATTTTATATAATTGAAGGGCTCCGTTTTTCTATGGTGAGACTTGAGTTTGTAAAAAGAAGGGGAGGCTTACCTCAGATGAACAACGCTTTTTCTGTGAGGAAACTGAATTGTGCTTGAACGTTAACTATTTATTTAAAATGCTAATCAAATAAAATGGATACAGCAGTTAGAAGTCCATGAGTGTGGAGATTGTGCGTATAGTTTCCTGTTTTGCAGTGATGTAGTCCTTTCACCTGCAGAGGAAAGGTTAGGGTTCAAAGGAGAGAGTTAGGATAGGAAAAGTGTGAATTGGATAAGTTAGGCTCGGAGAATAAATTGTTATGTTTGTATGTTTTAGCGACTGAATACGCGATGGAGGTAACGACGACAAGTAAGTGTTTTCTCGTAGTTTGAGGTAGAAGGAACAGTTGAAAGCTGGCGCCTGTTTACTTGTCTCGAGCGCTTTGTTACAGAGGAGTCACAGAATGCCGTAACACCTACTCAGGTGTTACGGTATTTAACACACGCTTTTCTCTATGAGAAAAAATGGAGACCATTAATTACATATTTGTTAGCAGCTTCCCTCATGCTGCTGCCACTTGATCAGGATACCCTTGCACAACAGATTTTAATCTCAGTGGGATCTCTTGGTAATAAATTATAAGTGTTCATTCACAGCCAGCCATCCATCTATCCATCCCTCCATCCAATGTTCTCTTTATTTGGTCATACAATTAAAGGTTTATACCTTGGAAACACCTGCTGAAGCCAGGAGGTGAGAACTGCAAGAACCCTCCTTTCATTAGCCAATGTCTGTTCGATATTTAAGCGCTGCAGTATGTAGACATAAAGTGTAAGGTAACTTCCTAGAAAAAGACACTCCTGTAGAAATTCTTCTGCTGTCAGTTCAGGCACTTGGAGAGATACCAATATAGGACCCCAACCAGAATACTGATCAGAGGTGGTGCCTAAAGAAAAGGATTTGGGGAGGGGGAGGAAAAAAAACAGTTAAGCATTTGAAATAGAAACTAAAACAAAAGAGTGCAACAAATAATTATTTCTTTTGAACACACTTTAGTCCTGCCATTTTTCAATTCTGTTGAATGCTATTTGATTTACAGATAATACATAACAGTTATGTAAGAACTTACTCTAAGAGTAGATCTTCGAGAGAGGTTCCTGCAGTAGGACTTCACAGATAGGACTGTGCCACCTGGTGTCAGGACCACTTGGCAAACATCTAGCTAGCAATACATAGCGGGGGGAACACCCCCGGTGTCACATGATGGGATGTCAGCACGACAGTATATAGGGGGCAGTCCCCACGCCAGCTCTCCCACCAGAAGATCCTTGTAAGGGCGACGGGAGAAAGAAGAATAACACCTAGAGCCCAGAGTTGCTGGTAGTTGCCCTGAAAAGGGATAGGAAAACAGGAGCGGTGGGAAGGAAAAGGTTACCTACTGCAGGAACCTCTCTTGAAGATCTACTGTTAGGTAAGTTCTTATTTAACTGTTATATTTTACTTCGAGAGGGTTCCTGCAGTAGGTCTTCACAGATAGTCAGAGACTAATAACCGGGAGGTGAGAACGTCTACCAACTAGAGAGCCTGTTATGATAAGAGGCCTTGCAGGACAGCAAGTCCAAAACCGGCCCTACACCTAGAGGCAATGTCCAGACTGTAATGCTTGGTGAAAGTATGGACCGAAGACCAAGTGGCCGCGGCACAGATATCAGACGTGGACATATTCTGTAAAAAGGCTGGCGTAGCAGCCATGTCATGAGTCGAGTGGCCTTTCACTTCCCCCTGAAGGGGTTTCTTGTACTTCTGACAGATGAATGAGATGCAATTAGCCAACCATTTGGACAGGCCCTGTTTAGAGATGACCGTGCCTGGACTTCTGGGTGCGAAAACAAACAAACAACTGGTCCGACTTGCGCACCTCCTTGGTCGGAGAGATACAGTATCTCTGGATCCTGTGCACATCCACCATGTGCAAAAGGTATTCCCCCTATTGGAATACTCAGGAAAATAAACCGTCAGTTGAACATCTTGGTGCAACATAAATTCCGATACCACTTTCGGTAGAAAAGAGTTAGTCCACAGAGCCACCTGGTCTCTGTGGAAAATTAAATAAGGCTCCTTGCAAACAGGGCTTGAAGCTCTGAAATCCTTTGAGCTGAGGCAATAGCAAGTAAAAAGAGTGCTTTCCAGGACAAATAGCGCATGCTGCAACTTGCTGCTGACTCAAAAAGGGGCAAAGGCAAAGTCCAAGAGAGTAGCATCTTTCAAAAAAAAGAGGTGTGCAAGAACAAGGGGGCACAATTTGAAGATGGGGGGGGTGGCTCAGAGGTAATGTAAGGAAGTATTCTTTCACAGAGAGGGTTGTGGATGCATGGAACGGCCTTCCGGAGGAGGCTGTGGAGTCAAAAACAGTGGCTGAATTCAAGCATGCATGGGACAGTCATAAGGCAATTCTAGGGGGTTGGGGTAGAAAGAAGTAGGCTGCTGGTTAACTAGGATCTGTAGCTTATCCATTAGGTAGGGAAATGGGCAGACTGGGTGGGCCAAGCGGTCCTTATCTGCCGTCAAATTCTATGTTTCTATGTTTCTATGTTTAAAGTAAGTTTCCCTAAAATGAAGTTTAAGTCCCGGGGGAAACCAGACTACAGACCAGAGGTTTTAAGGGGAGGATCCCCTTGAGAAAGGTTTATGAGACCTCAAATTGCGCGAGGGTCTTGCCATCCACAGGAAGGTGGTAGGCGGAAACTGCTGAAAGATGGACCTTCATGGATGAGTAACTAAGGCCTGAATCAGACAAGTGCAAGAGGTACTCAAGGACCTGGGGCACCAAGCAAGAAAAGGGGTTCGGGCCCTTGGCTATGGTCCAAATGGTGAATCTCTTCCACTTCTTGGCATACACAGATCTAGTGGATGGTTTTCTAGCCTCCACTAAGAACTGGGCGACTTGAGAGGAGACACTAAATTGTGACACTGCTATGTCCAGAGGTGGCATGCATGCAAGTGGAGAGACTTGAGGCCCGGATGAACCAGGCTGCCCTGCTCCTGTGACAGAAGGTCATGGAGGAGAGGAAGAGGTACTGGGGGTTCCAATGCCAGCTGCTGTAGCAGAGGGAATCAGATTTGCCGAGGCCAGAGGGGAGCTATGAGCATCATGTGAGCGCCCTCTGCTTGCAGCTTCAGCAGTACCTTCTGTAGAGTTGGAAAGGGAGGGAAAGTGTACAGAAACCTCCCTGTCCAACAGACAGACAGTGCAACTCACCAGAAAACACCATGCCCAGGAATGAGTGAGCAAAAGCTGGGTAGTTTTATGTAGGATGGGGAGGCAAATAGATCTATTTCTGGCTTACCTCATTGATTGAAAAGATCTTCCACTACTTCCTGCTTTAGTTCCCACTCCTCTGCCCCGCACAATGGTGCAGCTGAGACTGTCCGCCAGGACGTCGTGAACTCCTGGGAGATGGGACTGCTGTCAGAGATAGGCCATGCTGGACTGCCCAGTACCACACCCGCATCGCCTCCCTGCAGAGGAGATACAATCGGGTGCCTCCCTGTTTATGTACCAGATCGTCGCAGTGTTGTCGGTCTGGATTAGGACTGTCCCCGGTTGTAAGAGGGGCTGAAACGCCTGAAGAGCGTAAAGCACAGCTCTTATCTCTGGAACGTTTATGTGCAAGTGTTCCTCTTGTGGGGACCATCTCCCTTGAGTTCAATGGTCTCTTAGGTGGGCTCCCTAACCTTGACCCGAGGCGTCTGTTGTGACGGTCATGGAAGGAGATGGGGGATGAAAGGGGGCCCCTGAGGAGAGATTGGATGGCTTTTGCCACCAGAGAAGATCCATCTTCATACTGCCAGAGACCAGGACCCTGTTGTCCAGGTCGGCCGAGCGTTGGTCCCACTGGACTCTGAGGGTCCAGTGGGTCACCCTCATATGCAGTTTGGCCAACAGAACTGTGGGAACGGCCAGCGCCATTAATCCCAACAGGCAGAGGCTAGAGCGGGCTGTGGTCCAATGAGAGTTGGACACAGACCAAGCTTGTTGAATCAGAGTGTCCACCTTATCCAAAGGCAAGAAGGCCCTGCCATGGACCGTATCCAGCACCGGTCCAAAGAACTGGAGGTACTGAGAGGGTGAAAGCTGAGACTTAGGATAGTTCACAGTGATGCCAAGCTGGGAAATGATGGCCACAGTGGTGGAGAGAGACTCCATCAGACTGTCCTGAGATGGGGCCAACAACACATAAATCCCCTTGTGGTGCAGGGCCGTAGCCGCCACCACCACCAGGCACTTGGTAAAAACTCGAGGTGCCAAGGAAAGGCCAGAAGGGAGGGCCTTGAATTGACAGTGGTTCCCCTGGAAGGTGAACCGAAGAAAAGGTGGTGGGCCTGGAGGATAGGAATGTGCAGGTAAGCATCCTGCATGTCCAGTGAACACAGCCATTTGATTCTACTGGAGCAGGGGTAAGGGTCCCTAGAGGGTTAGCATGTGGAACCTCTTGTATTCCACAAAGAAGCTGAGGTCCAGGATGGGCCTAAGATAGCCTGTCTTTTCTGGCACCAGGAAAAAATGAGAGTAATACCCCCTTCCTGCTTGTCTGAGTGGAACCGGATCTATGGCTGACTTTGCTAATAGAGCCTGGATTTCCTGCTGAGTGAGGTACAGATGGCCTGGCAGGTAGTGAGACCTGCCTGGAAGATTGTCCAGGGGTCTGTCCAAGAACTCGACTGAATGCCTTCTTGCAATCAGTTGGAGGACCCAAGCGTCTGCAGTTATCGCCTCCCACCAGTAAAGGTGGAAGGAGAACCTTCCCCCCACCAGCTCCAGTGGAAGAACAGGAGGAGGTGAAGGGGATCCCCTCGAGTCAGGAGGTGGGGGGGGGAGGGCTGTTTTACTGCCTCCAGCAGCCTTTTGGGCTTTTGCCTGAGGGGTCTGGGCACACGAACCAGTGGCGTGGTGCTTTCCCTGGCATCTGGTCTGGTTCTGTCTATTCCATCTTTTCCACAGACAACAAAAAGGCTGCTTGGGTTTTGGTCCAGAGCGGTACATGTAGCAGACATCCTGCAGAGATCTGCCACTCTCCTGTAGCTCTGTAATGATATCCTTCGTGTTGCTGCCGAACAGAACAGAGCCCCTGAAGGGGGCATCCAGGAGAGTAGTTTGGACATCTTGCGCCAGTCCCACAAGACGGAGCCATGCCAGACGTCTCAAGCAAACTGCATCGGGCCACTGAGTCCACCGAGTCATAGGTGGCATGCAATGCGTGGCAGCAGGAAGACTTGTTAAGTCTCACCTTGTCCAACACCTTGTTCCTTAGTTCCTCACCTGGGACAGACTGTAGCTCTTTCTCTAGGTTGGTCAAGGCCAGCTTCTGGAAAGAGATCATGTGGGCTATGTAATTAAGAGTACAGTACAGGTGGAGGAAGCGTAGACCTTGCGGCCGTATTGGTTCATCTGCTTGGACTCTTTGTCCGGAAGTGAGGCACTTAGATGCACTGGCTGAGCAGACCTATCGTGGGCCGCTGTGATGACTATCGAATCGGCCATAAGCCAACTTGTGAGGTGGCTGGCTCCTTCCAGGGGACGATAGGTCATGCAAGCCTTTTCAGAGACTGCAGGAATTGATGATGGTTGTTGCCATATTGCGGACGTTAGGTGCTCGTGCAGTCCTGTCCAAGGTGGTATGGGTAGGGGGTCCGCATTGGTCAAATCCAGGAGTTCCGCAAGCCTCTCCCTTTTAGGATCCATCTCTTGGAATGCCCAGCTGCAAGCCTGCTGGATGGATCTAAGGAGCTCTGCAAATGACGGGTCCTCCAGCGGAGATTTGGGAGACTCCTTGGGTTGTGAGAGGAATGAGGCTCTGAGTGAGCTGCAGAGTCAGAGTTGGTATGAGAGTTAGAAGACTCTGGTCTGCTGGGTACAGAGACTATATTCGGAACCTCCTCCATGATCCTGATGCCCAAGGGGGCCCCAGCTGGATGCCTGATAGATTCCCTATCTGACGAACGATGGCCGACCGGGGATGGGCTCCTAGGAACTGCCCTGGGGGTTATGGTGGGAACCACGACTGGATGGGGATGTCCCAACTCCTGCAAAAGTTGCAATCTGGCATCCTTCCACCAGGCCGAAATTGTCTCCTGTGGGTCCGGCTGAGGAGGAGAAGGAGGTGGAGGCTGACAGCCTGGAAATCCCCTGAGGAAGAATATAGGGGGTAACTAGGAGCCTAATACTAATGGGGTAAGACTTATGATGGTACCCTTGGTACATATGGCACGGTGTCTGGTATCTTGATGGCACATGTGATGGGTAACCCGGCGACTGCCCCTGGTGCCAGGAAAAAGGGGAAACTGCGGCGGGTACCCGGGGTTCGCGCCTGTAGGACCAGATGGCAGAGGGGCCGAGGAACTGCTAGGAATACGTGAGTCCGTTGACAGGCCTGGGGTCCTGACTAGAACCCCGGAAGAGCCAGGCAGGGCCTCCAGCATCGGAGCGAAAGATCCAGAGACCATCCCCAAGTCGGGAGGGATGTAGACGGGAGAGCAGCCTGGCGTTGGGGGCCTAAGAGGACCTGATGTCTGATCTGAGAAAGGTGAGGGGGGGGTATAGGAATAGAGACCCCATGTCGACAGGCCCACTGGGGAAGCGGGAAGCTCAGAAAGAAGACCCGACGTAGGAGGAGGAATCCCCTGGCCAGAAGTACTTGTGTCCCGGAGTTCCAGGGAAAACTAGGGGTTGGGCCGAGTCTGAGAGTCCCGGGAAGAAGAAACATCGTGGGGCAAAAGGGTATAAGGAAGCTGGCTCTGCACAACATCGGATAAGACAGACAGGATCGACTGGAGAGCTTTGGCTGAGTGGTTGTCGGGCAGGTCAGCGACCAACTGATGGGCCTCGACCAAGAGGTCGTCAGAGGAGCCGGCATCAGACTTATCAGTTGTGGTCGAGCGGGCAACAGCAGAGCTGGAGTTTGGCTTATCAATCAGGCTGTGCACCCCGTGGCCAAGCCACAGGGTGACACTGGCCTGAGAGCTATCGACAGGCCCTGAAGCAAGATCCTCCTGGGAGGAACATCCCCGTCACCCTCTGACTAAGGCAGGGGAGGGGGGTCAGCGACTGATCCACTGGGGTAGACAGAGACCGAGGAGGGGGAGTTCTCACCGAGGTAGATACCCTACCTGAAGTAGCGTCAATTGCCTGGCGATGCTGGGTATTTTTCGTGTGTTCGGAGGTGGGTGAAGAGAACATTCCCGCAGCTCCTGAAGCTCCTTTTTCATCGATGCTAGGTGTTTTTTCAGCAGCAAGAAGTGGGCATTGGAGAAGGGTCTTCAGAAAATCATTTTGCAGTACTAGAGGAAGGGAGAAGGAGGGAGGTGATGAAATTGGATGAGTAACTGATAGAAGTCCGGATGAAACTGCAGTGGGGAAGGGAGGAGTTCTGCTGGGGGAATTACAACAGGAGCAGAAGGGGGAACTACTTTGCAGGAGGAAGAGGAGGAGCCAGAAGTGAAAGGTGGGGAGGAAGGGAAGCAATCAGTTAGTAAGAGGGGTGGAATCTTAGCGCTGGGGGACTCAATACAAAGAGGAGTCAGGTGGGGTAGCAAAGGGGAGACGCATAGTTGCATTTGGGTGGAGGCCATGCCAGGAATGACAGCATAAAGGGTGGGACAATCTGTTCTAAAATATGCTAGAAGGGGTAGGGAACAGCCTCATTTAATTATACACTTGGAGACAAACGACCTGGTTGACAGGACTTCAGATATAGTCCAGAGGAGGTTTGAGGAACTAGGACAATTACGTGAGGGGACAGGAATATTAGTAACTTTCTTAGAGATGCTTCCAGTGGCCAGGGCAAGTGCAGCAAGAAAGCTGAGAATAAAGGATTTTAATGAATAGCTAAGAACCTGGTGTCATGCTAAAGGGTATGGGCTGGTGGGGGTGAGGGACCTTGAGGACAGTAGTCTCTATGCCAAGGATAGACTACACTTGAGTGAGGGGGGAAAGAAAGTGTTGAAACAGAGGATGGAGGAGACATAGCGGAAGTTGGGAATTTAAACTGGGGGGGGGGGCAGCAAGTGGGAAAGGGACATGCAGAGACCACAGGTTGGGAAGCCATATGAGCTTACCCTCCATAACAGTAACAAAGGGCAAGTACTAGTGGTGATGATAGTAAAGGAGGGCAGGAGGGGAAGGGGTGGAAGGTGGTCACCCTGAATGACTGGAGCCTTGGGAAGAAAACTGCAGAGCTACAGACTCTCATGGCAGAGGGTGGACACTGCAGCCATCACCGAAACATGGGCCACCCAATAAAATGACTGGCATACCTCTAAACCTCTTGCCTCCTGAATCAGAGACAAGGCTTAAAAAAATCAGGGACAAAGATCCCAAATCAGGGACACATCTTAAAAACTGGTACTATTCATCCAGAATGCTGACAGAATCAGGGGATTTGTGTTATGATGCATTTTCTGAAGAAGAACAAGTCTGTAACTTTAATGTTTGACATTTTTTTGCGATTTTAATCCTTACTGTTCTGCCACAAAAACACAAATTTTACGAGGGACAGAGGAAAATTTTGAGGCAAAATCAGGGACGTCTCTGAAAATCAGGGACAGCTGAGAGGTATGATGACTGGGACTTGTCAATACCAGGGTACAAGATATTTCGTAAGGATAGTTGTCTGGGAAAGGTGGGGGGCACTATATGTAAGGGAAGGACTGAGGTGTGTACGGAGGGAAGGGAAGGAGGGTAGAACGGAGTCACTATGGATGCAATCCAGGATTCCAAGAATAGGACTCTCAGGATGGGAGTGGTGTATATGCTGCCCTCTCAGACAGATGAGTTAGACAGGGAACTAGTAGGACAGATCAGGAGGACCTCTGAGAAGCGAAGTGTGGTGATTTTGAGGGATTTCAACATGCCAGGAGTGGACTGGAGTACCCCCCAACAACCAGGAATAGAAGGGAGCAGGTACTGCTGGATGCCTTCCAGGACAGCTTCCTGATGCAAATGGTCAGTCAACCAACCAGGTTAGGGAATACCTTGACCTCGTGCTTGCAAATGGAGTTGGTGAGGGAACTTAGGGTAGAAGAACCACTGTTGGGGAGTGACCACCACTCTGTATGGCTCATGTTGGATATGGGTAAGGAAGAAGTGGAATCCGGCACAAGGCTGCTGGACTTCAGGAGAGCTGACTTCGAGAGGATGGGGAAGTGGTAAAAGGGTACCTGGCCAGAATTTAACCTAGTATGGGCACTAACCAGTGGTGGGAGCTCAAAAAGCTGGGGACAGTGGAGGCAACCAGAACCTGCAGCAAGGCCCAGAGCAAGAATGCTAGGGCAAAGAAACCTAGCTGGGTGAGCAAGGAGGTCATGGAAAAGGTAAGGAGGAAAAAAGCTGCCTTTAGGAGGTACAAAAAAACAGGGCGAGGGGAGGACAGGGAGGAGTACCTGAAGGAATCGAAGAAGGTGACAAGGGCAGTAAGGGCAGCCAAGGCATCTACAGAGCTCAGGCTGGTGCAGGGCATTAAGAAGGGGTAGAAGGACTTCTTCAGGTACATCAGGGAGAAAAGGAACTGTAAGGACCATATAGTAAGGATTAGGAAGGAGTGGGGTTGAGTGGAAGCAGGCAGAAACACTAAACGATTACTTCTGCTCAGTATTTATTAAGGAAAAGAGGGGTATGATACTCAAGGGGGAAGGGAGGGTAAGAATGGGGGGGGAGTGGATGACAGATGGAGAAATCACGAAGGGGAGGGTTTGAGGGCACTCAGGGTGGACAAGGCGCCAGGCCCTGATGGCAGCCACCCCAGGGTACTGAAGGAGCTGGTAGAGGTCCGGGGGTACTGAAGGAGCTGGCAGAGGTCCTGGCGGGACCTTTGGCAGACCTATTTAATGCCTCACTACACTTAGGGTGTATATCTCAGGATTGGAGGATGGCTCATGTGGTGCCCCTCCACAACAGCGGCCCCAAGGATGAACTGGGGAACTACAGACTGGTGAACCTCACATCCATCGTGGGTATGCTGATGGAGACTATCCCGATGGGAGAGGCCGGTGGCCCTTCTGGAGGCCAAAGGACTACAGGACAGCAAACAGCATGGCTTCATAAGTGGCAGATCATGCCAAACCAACCTGGTGGAGTTCTATGACTGAGTAACTAGGCAACTGGATAGGGGACATGCAGTGGATGTCCTGTACATGGACTTCAGTAAGGCATTCGACTCAGTGCCGCATGAAGGCTGGGAAGTAAGCTGGAAGGCACAGGAGCGGGTGCAAAGCTGGTCAGATGGGTAGGGAACTGGCTTCAGAGAAGGCAAAAGAGGGTGGTGGTGGGTGGGGAGCTCTCATCCCCAAGGGTAGTGACGAGCAGTATTCTGCAGGGCTCGGTGTTGGGACCAGTGTTTGGGATATTCATTGCAGACATATCACTGGGCATAAAGAGCAAGATCAGTCTGTTTGCTGATGACACCAAGATGGGGGTGGTGGTGGATGACCTAGGGGGATGGCAGGAGTTGCAGGATGATCTGGCAAAGCTGGAAACCAGGTTGGACACCTGGCAGCTGGGGTTCAATGCAAAAAAGTGCAAGGTGCTGCATTTTGGGGTGAAAAACCCAAGGAGGAGTTACCAGCTGGGTGGAGTGCAGCTAGCCGAGACAGAGGAGGAGAAGGATTTGGGGGTGCTCATTACAGGGTCAATGAGCAACTCAGCACAATCTAGGAATGCAGCTGCAAAGGCCAACAAAATGCTGGGTTACACTGCAAGTGGGTACATCCTCGAGGAGGGGGGAGGTGATTCTGCCACTGTATAGTTCATTAGTTAGACCGCACCTGGAGTACTGCGTGCAGTACTGGCGCCCTTATCTGAACAGGAACATTATGTTACTGGAGGGGGTGCAGCGCAGGGCAATAAACATAATCAAGGGGCTAGGGGACTTACCATATGAGAGGAGACTGAGGGTGCTGAACATGTACTCACTGGAGGAGAGGAGGGACAGGGGGATAGGACTTGAAACCTTCGAGTACATAAAAGGAATAAACAAGATAGGTACGGAGGAGTTGTTCAAAGTAAGGGAGCGGAGGGACACCTGGGGCCATGATATTTATTTAGTTTTTGTTGACCTGGTAAGTGTACTAGACAAATTCTGCCTATTTTCAGGCACAACCCCGGGGAAGGGGATACAGATGAATGCCAACTGACTTTGAACCAGATTAAGCAGTTGATGTTGTTTTACTGAATGATATGAGACTGGAGAGGAAGGTTCAGGGGCAGACACTTTTTTATGGAGAGGGTGGTAGCTGGGTGGAATGTGTTACCGGCAGAAGTAGTATCCAGTAGAACAGTGGACTGTTTCAAAAGGGGCTGGGACAGGACAGGGGAGGTAAGGGTGGGAGGAAGGGCAGCTGCAGAATAAGGGGCCCTAGCTGCACATTCGAGCAGACGTGATAGACCACTAGGCCTTTATCTGCTTGCAAATTTCATATGTTCGTATTTGTTTTCAGATATATCTGTTTGAATAGTAAGGATTAGAGGGGGGGTCACAACTGAAATTAATTTAGGTCTACCTCAGACTCTGGTACCCTGACATGCTCTTTAGTAGAACTATAAAAAAGCGATGAACCTGTCAAGAAATGGACACCATGGTAGCTTAAAGATGGGTTCCTAGGTGTTTCTGCCTGTAAGAGGTGGCGGTAAAACAACATAGTAGATCATTACCTATCTGGCAGCAGTTGTTCTGACACAAAAAGAACAACATGGTGCACCCCTACTATTTTGTGTTGAAATCATTACGAGAGAGAATTGTGCCATTTTTTAACTCAACCACATATTCTCTAGGAATACTTGATGTTGCATACATTTTGCTGCAAATCTTAAATCCCAGATAGCTGAACCCAGACTTGCTTCACTCTCTGTGTCAGATTTTACATACTGTTATAACTATGTATCCAATCTTAATATTTGAAACCTTGGTGGGTCCTCTCTCCAAGAGACCGCTGATCTGGTTCAGGTTTCCCAGCAATTTACCATTAGATGCTCAATGCCTGTGCTATTTTACCGACCTTATCTTCACATTGACTTGTTACCACCAGATCCACTATTACTTTATTATATTGTTTTACTCCATGGACCACATAGGGAGTCAACTCTTTTGAATAAAACTAAAATAAACAGTGACCAACACAAAGCACATCTTCTTGACCTGGAAGGACATTACTTCTTTATTCAGCTGTGAGCTGTGTGGGAAATTCTATATTGCACTTGATATCTGCAACAACGTGCACTTTTGCTCAATTCTGTGGGAGGTGAAACTAGCTACCCTTGGTAATTGCTTTTTATTTACATATTTATTTAGTGTTTAACCAAGAAGGGTTTGCAAACTCTGTTTATCTTGTGAGTAACTTCAGAAGGATTTAAATACTGCATTTGGGTAGACCCCGGAGGTAGCTAGATTGTCTACATAGGATTTTCTGACAGTTAAACTATTTTTAAATAAATTACAGGTGGCTGAGGAGTGAATAAGGAGCTTGCAAACTCTGCTTATCTTGGAAGTAACTTCACAAGGGTTTGAATACTGCATTTTGGTTGTCCCTTGGGGGTAGCTGGATTGACTACTAGGAGTTTGGGACAGAAACTATTTTTAAATAATTTACTGGTGCGTAGGATTTTGTGATAGTTAAACTATTTTTAAATAAGCTACCGGAGGTTAGTTAAATTACTATAAAGGGCAGTACTCACCAGGGTGATGGAACAGTGGTGTATTTGATTGTTTCTAACAGTCACCTGTGGTTGTGGACTACCCACCTCCCAACCCCCCAGGCGTGGCATTTCCTTTATAGCCAAAGTTCTGACATCACTTCCTCAACAGGTCTAGGGGCAGAACTGTCATATTCTTAATAACCCATCACAGTGCATAAAGGTTAAGTACACACCACCACCACAAAAAAAAAAAAAAAATTATATACTGTATATTATAAGGGAGAGGGACCTGTGGGGAGTGGTGCAATGCACTGGCTGTGGGGCAGCAGTTTGCCGGGAGACATTCTGGAAACTGCGTTGCTGTCCTATTTGCAGGCAACTGTCAGCTCTGAGGGAGGAGACTTCCCACCTCCAGGCTGAACTGGCAAGGACTAAGGAGGCCTCCTACACCCAAAGAGCACCACTGCCACAACCACTGCCTCAGAGGTTGCCAAGTATGAAGAGCAGTTGGACCAGAGGGTTCTGGAGGGTGCGGTGGTGGAACAGAGGCAAAGACCTCTAGTTGTACCTCTACACAAATCATACACCAGTCTGGCAGAGCAAGGTTCCTCTATGATGGCACCCTCAGTGGAGACCAAGAAGAATGCTGAGGACATCCACAAGGGAGACCCACAAAAGGGTGGCAAGGGACACCACAGGGAAAGGAAACAACTTCTGACAGGGGACTCAATTGTTGGGGGGGGTAGAACTGGGGAAGGGAAAGGAGAGGGAAGTAAGGTGCCTGCCTGGTGCCATGACTTGGAGGGACAAGAAGCAAATCCTCACGATTGCAGAAGCAGCATCACAGGAGAGGGAACTAGATATCATTGTCCACCCTTGGGACAAATGACCTAGCTAGGCATGGAATCAATGCAGTGCAGGATGAATTTGTGGAGTTGGGGAGGGGCCTCAGACGGGTAGCAAGCATGGTTATCTTCTCTATAGGTGCTGCCAGTCCATGGCAGGGGTGAGGCTAGAGTACTGCACACCATGCAGTTTAATGAATGGTTGCAAAACTGGTGCAGAGCACAGGGCTTTGGCTTCATTGGGGACTGGGGATACACCTGGAGAGATGAAGGTCTGTACTGGCACGATGGTTTGCATCTGTCCACGAAGAGAACCAAGCTCCTAAGTGACAGGTTTAAATGCTTCCTTGGCAAGCTTTTAAACTAGCCAAGGGGAGAGGTGCTGATGAGAGGCAGGAAATTTCAAGCCTCCCCCCACAAAACATGGCAGGTAGTAAGGTAAACACTGAAGTACAGAGCTCAGCAGAGGGCAGGACAGGGCTAAATGGAAAAATAGACAAGGGCAATAAGAGCAGGGAAGGAGGAAAAAAGGATAAAACCAACATTAGATGGAGGACAATGAGTACCAATGCCCGTAGTCTGGGAACTAGTAGCCCTGATGGAAGATGAAAAATTGGATATTGTGGCAGTCACGGAAACATGGTACACGGAGAACCATGACTGGGATGTCAACATACCGGGGTACACAGTTTACAGAAGGGACAGGGAGAGTAAAAGAGGAGGCGGAGTAGCTCCATACATAAGGGAAGGGATCAAAGCTACAGAACTAAAAAGTAAAGGGGGAGGACAAGAGGCACTCTGGGTCACTTTGGAGACAGGGAATGGTATCACAATCCACACAGGAGTTGTATACAGACCCCCGTCTCAAGGGGAGGAAAAAGACAAGAAAATGATAGAGGACATTCTCAAAATGCCTGAAAAAGGGGAGATACTGTTGATGGGGGACCAGAATATGCCAGATGTTAACTGGATGACATGTACTGCAGCCACATCCAAGAACAGGGTAATTCTCGATGCCCTGCAGGGGGCAGGCCTTAGACAGCTAGTGTTGGAACCCACTTGGGAGGGAGCAATACCAGACCTGGTACTCTCAAATGGAGAGAGGATCACAAATTTAGAAGTCAGTAGACATCTGGGAACAAGTGACCACTGCACAGTGTGCTTCACAATAAGCACAACCATGGAGACAAGCCATACAAAACAAGGATACTGGACTTTAGAAGGGCCGACTTTGGCAAAATGGATGAATACCTGAGGAATGCACTACCAAATGGCCAAAAAGGAGGGGTGGAAGAATAATGGAGAAAAATCAAAACTGCTATCATAGAGGCAACAAGCCTTTTTGTGGGACAAATAAAGAAAACAAAGTGGAGTAAAAAAAACACTATGGTTCTCAAAAGAGGAGGCAGGGAAGGTTAAGGAGAAAAAGGCTGCATTCAGAAAGCATAAGGAATCACAGAAGGAGCACGACAGGGAACTGTATCAATCATAGCAGAACGAAGGGGGAAGGCAGTCAGAATAGCAAAGGCCCAAACTGAGGAAAAAAACAGCCAACTCAGTTAAGAAGGGGGATAAAACCTTTTATAGGTACATTAGGGAGCATAGAAAGGTTAAGGGAGGAATAATGAGGATTAATAAAGGAGAGGGGAGGTGGGCAGAGGGAGACAGTGGAAAGGCAGATATACTGAATGAATACTTTTGCTCAGTATTCACAAAAAAAGATGAGGAGGAGTTATCTAAACCAGACAATAGAAGCACTCTGGGTAGGGGGGTTGACACCAGTCCATTTACAGAAGAAGAGTCCTGAAAGAACTCCTAAAACTCAAGGTGGATAAAGCAGTGGGGCCTGACGGGATTCACCCCAGAATCCTAAAAGAACTAAGGGAGGACCTAGTGACACCACTGACCACACTTTTGACAAATCATGGGAGGATGGGGTGGTACCTGAGGACTGAGGAGGGCAAATGTGATTCCCTTCACAAAAGTGGGAGCAAGGCAGAAGCAGGAAACTACAGACCTGTAAGTTTGACCCAGTGGTAGGAAAATGATGGAATCACTTCTGAAAGAAAGAATTGTCGAGTACCTAGAGGCCAGAGGGGCACACGACCCAAAGCAGCATGGATTTACAGCAGGAAGGTCATGTCAGACTAATCTAATTGATTTCTTTGACTGGGTGACCAAAGTAATAGACCAGGGAGGGGCTGTGGATATGGCCTACCTAGATTTTAGCAAGGCATTTGACACAGTCCCGCACAAAAGACTAATAATCAAGTTAGCCAGCCTGGGAGTGGGTTCCAGGGTGGTAGCCTGGGTAGCAAACTGGCTGCACAACAGGACACAGAAGGTAATAGGAATGGAACGATTCCAAGAAAGGGGGTTACTAGTGGAGTACTCAGGGCTCAGTACTGGGTCCAGTCCTCTTTAACATCTTTATAGGTGACATTGCAGAGGGTCTGGAGGGAAAGGTATGCCTCTTTGCAGATGACACAAAGATCTGTAACAGAGTTGATACACACGGGGGGGGTAGAAAGGATGAGAAGGGACTTGGCAAGGTTGGAGGAATGGTCAGACATATGGCAACCTAGATTCAATGTAAAGAAGTGCAAAGTAATGCACCTGGGAAACAAAAACCCAGGAGAAGAGTACACAATAACAGGGGAGGTACTAACAATGACAAAATGGAAAGGGACTTGGGGGTAGTCACATCAAATGACTTAAAGGTGGGTAAGCAATGTGAGAAGTCAGTAAGGAGAGCCAAGGGGATACTGGGATGCATAGGAAGGTGCATCACAAGTAGAAAAAGGGAAGTGGTTATCCCTCTGTACAGACAGTTGGTGAGACCCCATTTGGAATACTGGTGCAGTTTTGGAGACCCAAACTACGCAAGGACATAGGTTGGAAGCAGTCCAGAGGAGGGCAACTAAAATGGTGCAGGGTCTGTATCTGAAACCATATGAAGAGAGACTGAGAGAGCTTAATATGTATACCCTTGATGAAAGGAGGGACGGGGGACATAATAGAAACTTTCCAGTACCTCAAGGGAATCAACAAAGGCCAGGAGGGTAGCATCTTTCAGAAAAAGAGATGTGTAAGAACAAGGGGCACAATTTAAAGACGGGGGATGGCTCAGGGGTAATGTGAGGAAACATTTTTCATGGAAGAGTGGTGGATGCATGGAACCGCCTTCCTGGGGAGGTTGTTGGGTCTAAAACAGTGGGGGAATTCAAACATGCATGGGACAGACATAAGGCAATTGTAGTTGGGGGGGTTACATGATGTAGGCTGTTGGTTAACTAGAATCTGCATCTTATCCAATAGGAAGGGAAATGGAAAGACTGGGTGGGCCAAGTGGTCGTCATCTGCCGTCAAAGTCCATGTTTCTATATAAATTACTGGAGAAGCACCCTCTACCAAGCAGTGAGGAAATGAAAATTACAACCCTACCGAAATTCTTGCTCTTCCTGTATATCTTCTCCATTCATCACTGGTGGGTACAAGCCGGAGGTACTAGGACCCCATGGGAAGCTTATAGCTAAAAGCTTTCTGTCTGGAGGAGGGGTCGATGTCAGGGATGAGGCCGACATACTACGTGGTGCTCGCGGATTGGTCAGTAATGGTACGCTGGCCACCTCAGTTCTGCTCGCCAGAGAGGAAAACCGAGATAAAGAAAAAAAAAGGGAGGAAGGGTGGGGCAAGGGAGACCAAGGCATAGAAAAAGGAAAGGATATAAACTTAAAAAGAAATAAGCTGGCCAGAGGAGAGGGTATAGGCCCTAAAGTTTCTGGGAGGGAGACCCCAACCACTGGGCAAGCGAAGAAAGGATTGAGAGAAAAAAAAAAAGACAGAAAAAAATAATGAGGTGTGAGAGAGAGAGCGAAAACTAAAGGGAGAAGGATGGGAGGGCGAAAGCAGTGGACTCAGGCAGAGAAAATCAAAAGAAAAGATCCTTTCACCATCTGTGGACAAAGGGGAGGAGGTCCTCTCTCTAATTTTTTGTTTAGAATGGCTCATGACCCTAGAGATGGTTCAATGGCTTCAGAACCATTAAGACAAAGAACATGGTGTACCTAAGAGAGATCTTTGTCACTGCTGGACAGAGGTCAGAAATCCCTTTCCACAGAAAAGAGTACACATAGATTTACCTCTTAATCTTCCTGTCTCTCTCCCTCTCTTGCCACACAGGGGTGAGAAAAAACGGGTCCAACGTGGAGACAAGCATCCACCGGACAGCCAGATGAGCCCCATCAACTCCAATAGATGGGGGGGCTGCTCCAACCTAATTCCACCAACCGTAGATGAAGTCAGGGGACTTACTGCTCCAAATAGGAGAGGCAGACACTCCGGGAGGACCCTGCTCCACTGACAACCAAGATGTAGGTTGCCCACAAGTATAAAAAGGAGCCATGAAGGGCTCCAGGAAACAGGGAAGAAGAAAAAGAGGGACCTTGGAGCTCCACTGACCAGACCGGGGACCCATGGGAGAAGGCAACTGTTGGGATCCCAGGTAATGAGTAAACAAGGAAGGAGGGTCCCAAGAGAAGCCAAGGAAAATATCTGGCTAGGTTGCCATCCCAAGAGGTCCTGTCCCAGGTTGCTTGGGACCCTAAGGAGCCTCTGGGAAGAGAGGGCAAGAGCCCCTGCTTGCCCTCTTCCTAGAGGTAGCCCCCTGGTGCTTCAAAGGAAGGGTCAAGGGACCTAGAGGTGCCAGCGGGATTAGACTCACAACTGGCCTCAACTGGGTTGAAGGCAAGCAGGGAGGAGGCACTGCCAAGGAGAATGGGACCCAAGGGGGATGGTGGTCTGGAAGCAGTGATGAATGGTGAAGATATACAGCAAGATCAACAACTACGGTAGGTATGTAATTTCCACATCTTATCTGTATCCATCTTCACCATTCATCACTGGTGGGTGTGTACCAAGCACCACAACTGTGGTGCTGGCACCTCCCTGAGGGCTGAACCTTCCCTTAGCCTCCTGTGGGGGAGTCACAAGACGAGGGGGCCCTCACGGTTAGGGTCAGGTGGAGGCTGCTGATGCGCAGGAGAAAGACGATGCCACAACAGCTCTTGCCTGACCCTATGAGAGAAAAACCGGACCCCCTGGAAGGGTGAGATCATACTATGCCGGGCCAAGGGTGACAACTGGGATAAATGTAGCCACACCATCTGTTGAATGAAGACTGCTGTTCCTACTAGCCTGGAGGTTACTGCATTGGCATCATAAAATGTCCTTGCTTGGTGTCAAGCCAGCTCCAAGCCATGGGTAGAAACAGTGATGGCACATCTGATTGCCTCGCTGTCAGGCATGGCCACCAGGATCTGACCCAGGGAAGCCCACAGGTGCCTAGCATAAGCTATCTGGTGTGCCTAGTGAGCCGAGATAGACAGTAAGTGACGCGCAGTAGAGAAAACCCTTGTACCCCAGAAATCAAACTCTGTGGAGTCAGCCTCTTAAAGGGTGAAGACACCCCGAGGGGTCTCTAGCCACTCCAGTCCCAGTGTAGGATGGGGCATAGTTCCTGGAGACCCGGGGGAGTGCAATACCTGTGCCAACAGTCCCGAAGGGCTGGAAAAGAAGAGGCGGGAAACTGCCAGATGCTGTGCGACTTATCCATGAAAGAACAGGGCCATGGGGGATCACGATGGATTCAGGAGTGTACTTCCCAAGAAAGGACAGCATTACATGTACCATATTGCTTTCTACTGCTGAGGGAAGATGGAGTTCCTCCAACATCGTTGTGAGGAACTGCTGATAATCATTGAAATCAGCATCGGAGGAGAGGTGAGTGGTAGTGTCCTCGTCCTCTGAGGAGGAAGTCGACGATGTGGATGGACTCTATACAGGGTGTAATGGTGCCAGGGTAGGAGGTGGAAAAACCATCCCATCTATGGCCCTAAAGTAGATGGGGAATGCACTTGCCATCACCCTATACTGTTCCCATGTAAGGGGCCCAGAGAACTAGAGTCCTGGGAGAAGAGGAGGAGGAGGCAGAGAGGTAGGAGGAGAAGGAGCAGAATGGTCCTGAGAAACCGAAGCCCCTCTGCCAGGGCTGTGGGAGCAAGCAAGGGATGGCTCCCAAGGGAGGGGACTGCGCTGCCCAACCACCAACTGCTGTTCAACCTGCTCTGGGCGAACAGGATGGTGCCCTGGGGGGGAGGGGGAGACCCCTGGTGAGGATACCGGAGCCATACCGGCCCAGAAGGACGGCTCCTGTACCACCAACAGCAGGGCTCTAGCCCCCAGCAGGAGGGAGCTGTGATCAGACTCGACTCCATCCCAGGGTGGCAGAAGTCACCGGGACAAATCCGGATGCAAGATGGGGCCCCCCAGACCTGAGCCAGAGGACTGGGATCTGCCCCTCAAAAGAGGCCCTACCCTGGCCACTGCTCTCCTAAAAACTATAATATAAATACAGACAATTACAGTAAAATCCTAGAATTATTAGAAAAAATAAATTAACTGAAATCAGGGAAAGCCATACCAAACAGATGAGTTTTAAGAGCAGATTTAAACTCTCGACAGTCGGGCACTCTCATACCTGACAAGGTAGAGTTCCACAGGGTGGGGGCCACAAGAGCAAAAGAATGGGCACCCAAGGACTTTAATCAAATCCTGGGAACCTCTAGCAATCCCATGTCAGAGTAGCAGAGAGGGCAATAAGGGCAGAGAAGATCTTGCAGATACTGGGGTCCCCATCCATGTAGGGCATTGTAGGTCAGTAAACCGACCTTGAAGGTGATCCGCCACTGTACTGGCAGCCAGTGCAGGTTACGGAGCATAGGTGTGACAAGACAAGTTCTTGATAAGCCAGTCAACAGCCTGACCACCGCATTTTGCACCAGCTGCAAGCAGTGGATATCAACCCCCGAAAGCCCTAGGTACAGGGCGTTACAGTAGTCAAGCTGGGAGGTCACAAAAGCATGGACCAAAGTTGAAAGGCTGGTGGGTGGAACCAGGTGTTTAATCTAGGCGATGTTCCTCAGATGGTAAAAAGAGGTCTTGACAACAGCCAACACCTGAACCTTAAGTGTCAAGCCGCTGTCAAGTACAATGCCTATATTCCGCTCCCAGTCTGAGGTCAGCAGCTGGCTTCCACCGAGCCAAAGCCCGGAAGGCTGTCCAGCTGACAACCCCAAACCCTGCTGACCTGGGTCCACCACCAACGCCTCAGTTTTATCAGGGTTCAACCTCAGCCAGTTGGCACTCATCCACTCTTGGATCTCGGGGAGGCAGCTAATAAAGAGCAAAACGGCTTCATCTTGTTCAGACACAAAGGACATGTACAGTATAGCTGAGTATCATCAACATAGTAGTGGTAACTCAGCCCATACCACCTTATAACATCTTCCAATGGCAGAATAGACACAGCAAACAACTTGGGTGACAATACAGAGCCCTGCGGAACCCCACAGGATGGGGGAGAGGAGCCGAGGAATAAATCCCTGACACCACTCACTGAGTCCTGTCTGTGAGGAAAGATCTAAACCACCTGAGGACTGCACCCGACAATCCACAGATCAACTGCAGGTGCCCGAAGTAATACTCCATTGTCCACAGTGTCAAATTCTGCAGAGAGGTCCAAGGGTACCAAGATCGAATAATCCCTCACTATCAGGAGATCATTAAGTACCCAAACCAGTGTCGTCTAGGTACTATGCCTTTTCCAACCACAGCGCAACTACTTTCGCAATAACCTGGCCCACAAAGGTCAGGTTAGAGACAGGTCTGTAGTTAGCTAAGCAATCTAGGCCAAGGGAGGGTTTCTTGAGGAGAGGTATCACAACCGCCTCCCTCAGGGGGTCCAGAAACACCCGTCTCCAGAGAACACTAGACTATCTCAGCCAAGAGTGGGCCAATCAACTCAACACACCCCAAAATGAGATGTGTTGGGCCCGAGTGCAGACTACAGTAGGCTGGTCGCATGCCCTGGATGATCCTCATTATATCAGTGACCACCAGCCAGTTGAAGTCAGACCAGCCAAACTGGGTGACTGTGACCTCCTGCTGACCTCCACTATACCCACTAGAGGGCGCCGAACAGATCCCGGACCTAATGCTGGCAATCTTATCTGTGAAGAGCGGAGCAAACACATTACACTTGCTTTGTGAAAACGCTCTCCAGGACTGAAGGCAGGTTGGATTGCACAATCTGTCACAATGAATATCTATATTTGAAAATTAGTGTAAAGACCTCCAGCACAGGGCAAGGAAGCAATTTACCTACGCCACCGCCGGAGTGACAGAGGCTATCCCCTTCCCGAGAACCATCCTCGACCCTATGATTCCCAGCCAGTCTGTCCCCCGTTCCCCGTGGAATCCCCCCATGGCAGGGTCAGGATTCGGAGTGCCAGCATGCTCCTCCCCCTGGTACGTCAGATCTGGTGTCCGGGAGGACCACTGGAGCAACTGGGCCATCACGGGCCTGTCGGGTCCCGGAATATTTCCTCCAATTTTCTCCCACACCCATGTCCGTACAATGGGCAGGGAGGCTGTCTCCACCTCTGCAGGCAGACAATAGCCCAGGACGTGGGCCAATGCTTTGCGTGGCTGCATGCCTGTGCTGACACCTAGCCACCGCTAGAGTGCCGGTCTACAACCACGCAGCACAACTTCCCACTACGAGGAAGGAGAGCAGTCCTCCAGATATATATCCTTCCTCCCCAACCATCGCCCCAGTGACCAGATCCGTTCCAGACCCAGATGGCTGACATGGCGCAAGGTAAGGTGTCCAGCGCTTCAACCTTCAGCGTCACTGGCACGGCTCACCTGGATAGGAATTCTGCCTTCTTAACTGGAAGCTGCCAATTGATAGTTTTTATAATGGACCATCAATCTAAGTCCATCCTCAGCCAAGCCCAATTTCTGCCAGCGTCTCTTCAGCCTTCGACCCACTCGCTTCATCTCCTTCAAAGTCCCTTCGAACCAAGGGGACTTAGGGCAAAACGTGAGGGGGCAAACATGAACAGGAGCTAGGGCATCCAGGGCCACTGTCACCATCTTGTTATAGGCAAGTAAAAAGTCCCCTGGGTCCCCGCTTACACTCGTCATACTCGATAGGTCCAATACTGCCATAAGAACATCCGGGGTCAAACCCCTTAAGGGGCCGTATCGGACAATCTCCGTAGGGGCAAGTCTAAGGAGGCAGTATAGCACAGTGGGTTAAGGTTCTGAGCTGCAGATCTGGAGACCTTAGTTTGAATCCCACAGCCGCCTAGGTGCATACTGTGTGGTCCTGGGCAAGACACTTAACTTCCTTGTGCTCCCAGGTCACATCTGGAAATGAGCTTCAGCTTAGTGTGCTACTCCTGGTTAAACAATGTTCACTTCTCTTTCCCTAATGGAGGGAGCCTTGAAACTGAACCTAACAGTATGATGGTCCGACCATCCAACTGCTTCCACCACCAGGTCAGAGATCTCCATCCCCAGAAGGAAAACCGGGTCCAATGAGTGACCATGATTGTGGGTCGTAGAGGTAATTACATGTGTAAGACCCAAGAAAGATCATCCTGGTCATCCTCTGATTCCAAGGAAGAGACCATGGAGATCCCAAGAGCAGCAACCCCAGATACTCTACCCACCCCAGCACTGGGGATGGTGTCGGGAGGGGATCCAGCGGCCACAGCAGTACTGCTACACTTACCGGCACCAGGAGCTGAGGTCGCACCATCCAAAGCTACTGAGGAAGCTGTGGATAGAAGCCCCATGTATAGCTGAGGCCTTGAAACGGGGGCGGCCTGGTTTCCCGAAGGGGAACTAGGCTGCAATGGGTGCTCAAACAGCCCCCCGGAAGGGACAGACTGCCCACCCGACCCGTCACTCTGGCATCCGGTCCTGGTGAGACCCGAGACAGTGGAGGCCTGGTCACCTCCAGTGCATACAGCTGCGGGGGGAGGCCCAGGGGAAGGGCCTTGTGACCTTACCTTGGCAGCCCTCATATGATGCAGACTACCAAAAGTTGGGAGGTTCCTCCCCAAGCTCGCTGTGCGGTTAACTATCACGCAAAAATCCATCGAAAAACAGGTGTTGCACAAATCCATATCATGGCAAAGCCCCAGCAAGTAAAACACTGGTCATGTGGGTCCGTTACTGTGATGAGATTACTGAAGGGGCACCGAAGCACTGGGGTAGTACCCGCCTCAGATGAACGTTTTTGCCCTGAACTGAACATGATCGGCTGCACAAAATAATAAAAACGAAAGAAAAGACTCGACACCAAACTTTTCTGAAGAAAGTAAATAAAAAAGAAATGGTGCCAAAAATGGCAACGGTAACAGTGTGAAGTGACTGATTGCGAACAAACAGACCTGAAGTCTTCTGGAAGTTTCTCTAGCTGTCCCACGGAGTCATGCTGCTGCCGCCTCAATGGTGGGAAAAACAGAACTGAGGTGGCGGAGGGGCCGGCGTCTGTTACTAGCTAACCTACGAGCGCCATCTAGTACGTCGGCCTCAAGGGCTGCACTTTCCCTGATGTCAGCCCCTCCTCCAGAGAGAAAGCTTTTAGGTATAAGCTTCCCACAGGGTCCAAGTGCCTCTGGCTTGTACCCACCAGTGAATGGTGAAGATTGGTACAAGTAAGATCTGTCCCCACCTTGGCAGGAGTGTAGGTATCCAAGTCTAAAGCTTACATGGTACGTGGCAGGTGGTGACCCTAGTGTCGCTGGATGTGAGGAAACACTATGCTAGACTCTTTATGTAGTTAACTGATTGGCAGTTCCAGTAGAGGGTTGTGGCACTGCAGTCTGTCTGTTGAAGTCATGCTGTGCATTTTTCCCAAAATGAGAGGAACAATGAACTGTCTTATTTGAGGCAGTCCTGTGTTTAACATGGAAATAAAATGCTGGCAAAAACTCAGCACACATTTTGTCTTCCACTCAGACGGGGACAAACTGGGCAGCCAGGTAGGCAATGGCCACTAAAAAATTAGTTTGGCTACTAAATTTTGGAAGTTGCTGGCTAACTGCCCACAAAGTGATTTTTGAGCCCTTAAAAAGAATGGCCACTAAAAATATTAATAAGGCAAGCAGATTTTGAAAGCTAGTGGCCAAACTGGCCACCAGTTCCAAACATATTTGACCCACCCTGCTTCTACTGCATCTATCAGAAGCCTCCAGAGGGATGTCTTCGGTTGTTGTGCAGTGATATACTGTGTGTTCTCCACCCAGACTGTCTAGGGGAAGGAGGAAACTGCCACTTGTCTTTTGACTGCAGCGAGGAGCAGAAAAAGACTTCACAGAGTGCCCACTTAATATTTTATTGCAACACCCAGGTTAGGTGCCCAGTCATTATATATTATAAAATGGCTGGGGTGTTGTATTCCAATACTGCACTGTGTGCTGTTCCCCCAGGGTGCACCTGGAAACGAGCCTTGGCACACTGTACCTTTCCTGGTTACCAGTTTTGAGTAAGTAATTCTAAAATGTTTCTGTAACAAGAAATTAATTAGCTTTTAAGTGCAGGTTTACTTTCAAAGCCCTTTCATAATTGGGCCCACAGCTGCAGCTTTGCTGAACAGCTGGCAGTCCATGGTACTTGACTGCTACTTCAATTAGGTAAATTTGATTTTTACCACATTTTGTAGCACTAGGTATAATTTTAGTGATACATATACTGCTATATAGCAACCACTAAGCTCTTCACTCTCTCCCAGCAACGTCTGAAACCACAGATGGTTTTAGTACCCACCACATAAGCAGCCAGATTGTTCCACAGCTCCACTACCCTCTCTATAAAATAAAATGTACTCACTTTCTTCTCACCCTCCCTTTCCGTTTTCACTCGTGACCCTGTGTCTTGAGCCCCTACTTATGTTAAATGGTTCCTCGCAGTTTACCTTGTTCATTCCTTTCAGGAATTTGAAGGTCTTTATCATATCTCCCCCCCTCTAATCTGGACTCCAGTGAGTAAATATTCAGTGCCTTGAGCTGATAATTGTAAGATCTGCCATGCTGGCTATGTTGCGCCATCTCCAGCCTGTTCTTACCTTTCCTTAGGTGAGGACTCCAGAACTGGGCACATTACTCTCCAGGTGTGACCTCACCAGTTATCTACAGAGAGGCAGTAATACCTCTTGCCTCCAGCTGTCAATACCCCTTCCTTTATACCCCAGCATCGTGTTTGTCCCACTCCAGGCCTCGTTATACTGGCTTGTTTTAGAGTCACTCATGATGATCACTAGGTCTCTTTCCTCAGAGACTATGCCCAGCTTTACTCACCATTCAGTACTCTTTCCTGAGGTTCTTGTTCTCAATGTGCATCACCCTGCAGTTCTTGGCGCTGAATTTCAACTGCCAAACCTCCGACCACCTTTAGCCTTGCAAGTCTCTCCGTATCTACCTAACCACCTCTTCACTGCCTACCATACCACAGAACATAGTGTCATCCATGAAGAAACCTGTCTTGCCCTAGATTCCTTCTCCCATGTCACTGATGAACATGTTGAAAAGGACTGGACCCAGGACCTATAATTGGGGCACCCCACTGGTGACCTTCATCTCTTCTAATTTGACTCCATTAACCACAACCCTCCACTGTCTCCCTTCAAACCAGTGTCTCACCCATTTGTGTCCTTCGCTGCATCTAGATCCTGTAGCTTCTTTAGCAACCTTCTGTGAGGCACCTGAGTTGAATGCCTTGCTGGATCTGAAACAGAGTAAATCCACAGCATGGCTCTTATCCACTACCCTACTAGTTACCCAGTCAAAGAATACTACCAGGTTGTTCTGACAAGACCTCCCTACCACAAAACCGTGCTACTTACTATACTGGAGTCCACTGCTCTCCAGGTAGTCCACGAGGTCCTCTCTGATAAGTGTCTCCATCAGTTTACCCACAATGAGGTAAGACTGACAAGTCTGTAGTTACCTGGTTGCCCCTTGTCCCCCCCAACACTTATGAAGCAGGACTATTTCCACTACCCCCGCAG